>OX639993.1:194279526-195520530 GCA_951828415.1 Anomoia purmunda | reverse complement strand
GGTAGTTATGGGAATAGTAGTGGAACTAGTAATTGTGTGGTAGTAGTAGTAGTTAGTGGTTATTAGTAGTAAATAGTGGAATAGTAGAATAGTAGCTAGTAGTACTTAGTAGTACTTAGTAGTAGCATTAATAAAACTAGTAGTGAAAATAAGCAAAAACTGGTAGTAGAAATTAGTGAAAGTAGTAGTCGACATTAGTAAAACTAAAAAAGTAATTCGAGTTTGCATTTCTAAAAATAGTAGTAGAAATTAGTACATATATAAAAATAGTAGTAGTAGTTTGTAGTGATCGTAGATATCATAGCAGTAGCAGTAGTATAGAAGTACTAACTAGTAGTTTCCGCAAATAGTAGTAGTGTTAGTAGTAGTAGTAGTACTAGTTGGAGTGGTAGTAGCTTTTATCCTGTAAAAACCCGAATCTCTATTCACACGTTTACACTTAACTCCAAAAAATACAAGCTTAATACATTTTATTAAATTTTCGCAATAAACAGTTACATAAAAAGGGAAAAAGGAAAGATAAATTTCCACATTCTTTAAGGAATGTGACCAAAAGTATACGGAAAGGAGCAGTCACAGCTCCAGGTATGTAAAACTTCGTGTAATAAATATTACCAGTACATTGCTTGCATGATAGTAGTAGGAGTTGTAGTGGCGGATCACCCTCATGCCGCTAACGTAGTTTTACTTCAACAAAATTATCGACCTGTATTTTATTTTATACATTTGATTAAAATAAATATCTTTGTTCAGAATAAATTATACCGACAAATTATGGATTTAAAAGTCAAATAATATAATATATAACGATCAGTTGTTGTATAAGCACTTAAAAAGTGCTGTTTTTTTTTATTCCTTTCAGCTAAATATCTAGCTCTCATGAAAAATCACAAGAAATATTTTTCGTTATCGAAAACAAATTTCGCATTGCTGCCAATTTTTTTGAAGAAATAAATAATCACGGTTTTAAAGGTGAAAGAATTATTGATGCTCGTGTTTTCCCGATTGTATTGTAATGTTGCATTTGAGAAGGAAAACGGAAGGAGGTAATAATTTCAACGACTTTGATAAAAGGTAGTAGAAAAGTAGTATTTAGTTGTTAAATGTTCATCTAGTGGAGGCCCAGAAAACGAGCTGTTTCGATGGGTCTAGATCAAAGGTGATTATATCGTGCAGAGTATCTCCATATGTTTATATGTACATACATATGTGGTAAGTACCGAGGTTGCTTTTGGATAGGTAGGAGCTGAGTTCACTGTAGTATCTAGATCAAAGTTTGGCTAAAGTAACGGGGGGCTCACGAGGCAACTACAGTTCCTCGTCTATAATGAACTTTGGTTTGATCCCAAGCATTCACTGGGTAAAAATTCGTGACGTTGGTGTCGTGTACGTTCGGATCTCGTCCGTCAGCTGTAAAAGGCGGCTTCGAAAAAATGCTCACTTATATCTTGATGAAATCGGTAGCAATGTCTGTCGCCTTTACGCCGTGGTATTTTGCATGTGAATTTCCATATTTGCTAAGGTCTGTATTTGGGGGAGCAAATCCAAAAGGTTCATTTTATTATAAATTAAAGAATAAAGGAGCATAGGTTAATTAAGTGAGCGAAAGCGAGACAATTGCCTGAATAAAATTTCATTTTCATTTCCTGAGCGTATTTTTATATGATTTTTTTTTTTGTTTCACTAGAGAATTGGCTTTATAGTTAGGTGCTAAGTTACGGAAGGTGCGGGTTATCATTAGTTTTATATTGTGTATGGTTGTTTTTTATTAGATAAGAATAAGGTACTTTTCTTTGGGGATAAAAACAAAACTTGTCAGTCATAAGAGCTACTGCTTATAGCAACGAACCCTGATATGTTTTTTCTTCGGATTTTGAGTTAAAAATGTAGACCAATAGTGGCAAATGAGAGGATTGAATAGAAAACACATTTTGGGTCTTAGCTGAACATCCACTAAAAGCCAAGGCCATACTGTGAGCAGTAGAGTAAGTCACGGACTTGGTTCAAGTCCAAATTAGAAGAGTTGTTTTGTATTATTTAATTGTATTATTAAATGCAACACTTTATATTTATCTAATAAATAATCCTAATGATAATAATTTTTAATAGCTTTTTCTTTACATTTCACATTCAGAATCTAATTTAAATGTCTTCTCAATAATTAAATACATTAAATTATTTCATCTCTTTTCATCTTTTTCCAGATGTAACAAATTTGGAATACGTAAATGTCGTAGCCGAAGCTGGTAAGAATGTCACTATTCTGTGTCCGGGCGTCTCCGAGCACTCGTTGGTCGATACTTTGGTCTGGAAGACCACAACAACAACAATAGCGCAGTTCGCTAATCGGATACAACATTTACATAGTCCGAGAGTGAGTATACAAAATAATTTTTTATTTGCTATATTTTACAACAGGGTTTAAGGAAGTACAAATCACATAGTACTAAAAACTATATTCGAGTTGCCAACCATATACGATTAAATTTTGAAATCACGCCTTTTGCTAATCGCCGGTAGCACCGAGTGACTCTTAAAATACCATGACGTAAGAGTTATTGAAATTTATCGCCGAGTCTTTCGCTCAAAGAGTGTGTATTACAAATAGGCTTCATTCCTTCTAACAGAACTGGAGAAGTAATTTTTATTAAAGTTAGGTCCTAATATAATTCAAAATTAGATTATAATATGCTCAAAATTATGTTGGTGATATTTGACTATTATTACAGCAACCATAGATTAATCTTCTTTGTAGTCTATAATATTATATTTGCTTTTACCGAAGTCGCTCTGTATTAAAAAATTATATTTTAAATTACTTCGTACTTTCAAAAAACAGGTCAAATGATAAACGAAAACGAAAACATATGTATATATTATATTATAACATTTGCATTAGATTATCTGTCGGTCTGAAAAGTAGCTATATTAGTAGAAAGCACGCAAACCTGTGAATGGGGTGAGGAAACCAATCAGGGCAAGATTTTTTCGAGAAAAGAAAACGCCATAAAAAAAGTGTATGTGCTAGCATGGAGCAGGCCCTTTACAAATGATTTAGGACTCAATTTCGTCCTGCGAAATTTTGTTGCCTTTGATGGTTTAATGACTAAATTCAAAAAACGCTTTGGAAATACGCGTTCTTAAAACGTTGTCATTTAATGAAGATAGTTTGGAGACTTAGGGGTCGTAATAAAACAATGTTTCTTACGAGGCAATTTTCAACGCAGCGCAAAACGGTATTTACTTTCTGAAAAAAAACTAACGTTCTCTCTGAAGAAGCATCTGCACCAAGAAGAAAAAACACCAAAGAAGCTATAGACTTTCAGCGTGAGCCCATGCTTGGGGGACTAAGAAATCAGAACCAGAGACCCTTCAAAAACATTCTGCTACTTGTAACCCAGATGAACTCTAAACATGCTTGGATGAATACCATCATCCTTAAAAATGAGGTTTCTATCATTTAGTCCCATAGGAATGTTTATTGGATAATATTCAAAGCCACGCGCGCGCAAATGAACTAGTTGATGCTACAAAAGACGGATTAATATGGGCAATATTTATACCACTTTATCTAACACCATTAATTCAACGGCTGTTTCAAAACGCTATTAGGCTTGAGAAACTTCACTACAAAAATAGTTGTTTGAGTAAAATTATTGCTACTGGAACGGATAATATTTCAGAATCTTAAAAATGTGTTAATATTTTCCATGCTCTATCTCTCTTGACGTTTTCTAGGAAAAAACTGTCGGAGATTTCCATCCTAAGATGTTGGAGAAATATTTTTAATAATTGTGATGTAGTTTTCGATGAAGAAGAAGATATACCAATAGCAGGGACGATTAGAAGCAGCAGTTTCTTCGTTATATAAGATCTTGGCAGCCGCCGTAGTCGAATGTTTAATGAGTGCGCGCTTAATTCGGGTTCAAATCCTGGCTGGAGCGAGTAATATCAAAAATTATAGAAAAGATTTTTTCTAATAGCGGTCGCCTCTCGGCAGGCAATGGCAAACCTCCGAGTGAATTCATGCTATGAAAAAACCTCTCACAGAAAAATATTCGCAGTTCGGAGTCGGCGTAAAACTGTAGGGCCCTCCCTCTGCAGGTCCCGAGCCAAGCGAAAATGAATAATGTACGTTTCATTACTCAAACAGGCGATGCTGCAAATGTTGAGCTGTCAAAACTTTTGGTACTAAACGATTTCCAAAGAATTGCAGTACAGAAAAAATTGGAAATTGTTAAAGAGAAGAAGCGATTCTTTCTGTAAAAATCAATCTTAGGTCTAGCAAAAAGAAATCCATTATTTTTCCATTAAATTAAAGGTTTTATTTAGAATGATCCGATTTAGGGGTTGGGACAGTCGATATTTACAACTCGAAAATCACCATTGGGCAAAGATGGCCGGTATCCGATATTATTTCAATGACTCCAAACTGGTTTTTCTGCAATGTTTAGCTGCTGGATAATCCAAATGGTGGACTTGAGGATTTCTGAAACAAACTATATTCATATTTTCGAACGGATGATTTTCGTGTTTGCCTTTATCGAAGAGAAACTGTAAAATATGGCGTATTTCCTCTTTTTCTTTGTTTTTGGTGTCCATTTTTGCATGCGTGCTCAAACAATACTGATTCACAAAACTGTGTGAAGAGTTTTGTTTAGTACGAAAGCGACGTAACGTAGTCCGATTGCTGTTATATAGGGTCTTGCAATAGGGACGCCACAAAAGTAGACCGATAGTGACAGCAAACGACGCCATATTTTTTCCAGCTCTTTTGACATTTCTCTTCAGTAAGGTTTGCCATTTCATCGTGGAAAGATAAACAATCCAACAACGAGTCAAAATTATTAAAATTTAATATCGAAATTCGGAGTCAATGGCCTCAACTTTAAGAGCGCTACGTCCAATTTATGGTCGTCGTCATTTCTGGCTGAATGGCTTCGTCAATTAGCAAAATATGCGTTACTGGACAGGCAGCAATCCACACGTACTCCATGAGTCAACATTGCATCCCGAAAAAATTACGGTTTGGTGCGGTTTATGGGCCGGCGGCGTCATTGGTCTGTACTTCTTCCGTGATGATCAAGACCGGCACGTTACTGTGAATGGGAATCGCTATCGCTCGAAAGTTGGGTTCAGCGTCTGGACATCTGCAAGCGTGCCCGTGGTGCCCATGCAAAAAAATCGAGTTCCATACATAATGGCATCGAATTTACTTTCACAGGAATAAATAATTTAATTCATATCCCAAACCATTTTTGTTTTATTTAAAAAAAAAACTTGTGTATCGTTCCTATTGTAAAACCCTGTACAATGCGAGATACAAATTACTAAAGCCATCTGTTGGCAAAATAAGGATTTTCTTTTTATAAGCGCTAATACAATTTTCGAATTTTGTTGTCGTTAAATTAATAAATATTAAAGGCCTGTTTCTTTGTAACCTAGTCGCAAAAGAACGCTAGGTAGGATAACACAACGAATGTTAAGCAACAACACTAACTCGGAAAAATATGCGGGTTGAGCTGACTAGGTAAAATGATAGCCGAACTGAGATGTAGTGTTGGGGAGTGAAAAAACTGCGCTATTGTGAATGAGTCCGAAGAAAATACATGGAAAATTTCAGTTTAAAACTTAATTCGTTTGTATTTACATAGTATTTTTAAATATATAACTACGTCAATCTAAAATTTGTTTGCTCAACTATTTGCCATTCTTAAATAGCACTAAGCAAATCGCTTTTTCATGAAAGATGCGTACAGGGTTGCTTTTGCAACTAAAGGAAATTTTATTCGAGTTTGAGCGTTCTCTTGCAACTCGGGTACAAAGAAACGGGCCTTAAATTTACTACTTATTTGGAGAGATGTTTCTGTTACGGGTTAAAAAAAATTATTCGATTTAATGAATTAGACGCACAACATAAGATGCGTTATATTGGACGATCACTGTGTGTGGCTTCTAGGAATATAGAGACTCATAGAATTTGGCTGCAGGACAAGATGTACATTACTGAAAATTCAAAAAACATATGTGAAATTTTACAACTTTCAGTTATTAATCACGACGATGAGTTTAGATTAACATCTAGAATACATAAGAAATAACAAGTATGCTATGCCTTTATTTGGAGTGTACTCAACTTTTGTAACATGAATTTTCATTAGTGCTGCTTTTCACGAAAGGCTGTTTCTTAAAACCTGTATATTTTCTCTTACCAATTAAAGCTATTTTAACCGCAAACACAGAAATTTCCAGAACTTAACTTTCCGCCAGCAAAATTCAAAATTCGAAATTACTAATCCGTAAATTACTAATCGCCTTTACTTCAATATTGAAACGTTGCAATGCAATTAATTTACCAAAGTAAAGATAAAGTAAATACCATTCACAATTCAACAAAATGCACAACCGAAACTTTGCATTATAAGCTGATTGGTGCTTAGAAAATACAAACAGGTGCATAGATTGAACGCCTGCAGAACAAAATGAACAAAAACAGCTACCTACATATTTTTCCTGAGTCAAATTCTCCAATTTTAAAAAGAGTTTAAGAAAAATACATATATTTGTTTACCTTTTCATTGTTTTCATTTAATCCGTTACAAATTTTTTTTTTTAAACCAATTTTTAAGTTGAATAACTGAAAATAGTAAACTCTATTTTACTGCCACAGCCAGAGCCAAAAAATTCAATTGCATAGTGTGTTTTAGAATTTGTAAAATATTTCCAGCCATTCAAATGCAGCATGTTTGCACACTGCCTAGAAATTTGTATTCAAAAAAAAAAAAAAAAAAAATCTGAGATATTTACAATGGCCAGTCGGTGAAGTGCCCGTAGCCATTATGTTCCAAAAACCGCAGTAGTCTACTAAATTTACGTATTTGCATTAAACTTGAATTTGTATAGTAGACATTTACACACATACATACATATTTGCAATTCGCTGTATTTCTCGATGCATTTACATTTTTATTTTTATTTTTATTTCTTATGCTAGTGTACGTATTTTGTATAGGTTTAAAATACAAAAAATATGTTAGTAAACTTCTTTGTAAATAAAATTACCTATACCTTAGGCTTATTTTCTCCTTAGCGAATGTTGTTACCACAATGAAGCAAAATACTACAAAATTTAACTATCAAAAATGTATGTATGCAAATTAGATTACTGCAAAAAGTATGCAGACATTTTTGTGTATGATTTTCGCCGACACAAACGCTCATTTTCTTCCAAACGACTAAACCCCTATAAAGTATTTATTTCTGATTTTTAGGGAGGATTTTTGGGGGTCGCAACTAAATATACATAGAAGTTGGCTGGTTTGTTGAAAAAGTATAGATTATTATTTTCGGCCTTTTATATTTAAAATATATAATCTAGCTGGTTTTAAAATGGTATTACTTTTATTTTGTAATTTTCTTCAACACGCTGATATTCAAAAAAATTATGAATTTTTAAAGATTTTCAGAATGCGTCATCAGAGATTGAAAAGGAGAACAATAATAATTTTTATGACCTTAGAGCTATTTCTTTATTAGGAAATTACTGAATTCTTTCAGGAGATGTGGTGATCTCCATCTCCGAAGTAGCTATAAATTCTGCCATTGTGATTTTTTCAATAATTTCCTAATAAATAAATGAGCTTGAGCTTATATCAATAAGTAAATATGTAAAACAAAAAGACAACGTATTCAAAATAATGGTGTTCTATTTTATTTAGTTCCATTCTTTAAAATTTTTTTGGACTACTTCTTAAAAACAACTTCAATTAAATTACCAACTTTATTGACCCCTCCAAACTGTACACTTTTTCGGGCATTTTCCATCACTTCCTCGAGCATCTCGGTCGGGATGGCAGCTATTTCGGCACTCGGTCAATGGTCTTCGGCTTGCTGGTGACCAGACAATATCACCTCTTTTCGATATCGCACGTCTAAGGGATTTTTGTTGTTAGGTCCCGTCTTGTTGAAATCAGCACCTACTCTTTTTGTCCGCATTTTCGGATACACAAAATGATTGGCAACATCAGCCTATATCGTTACCATCGACATTTCGCCTTCCTTGAAGAAAAATGGTCCAATGTTGGTTTTTGCGAGCACATCGGTCCAAACGGTAATTTTTTGATCATTCAATGGTGTTTCATGAATCTCGTGAGGGTTTTCTGTCTGCCAAATGCGGCAATTTTGTTTACTTATGTACATCGCCAGCGATGCGCCACGTTGGTAATCAAAACTTGCATCCAAAAGCCCAGCATGGTTTCCAACATTCGGCCGATTGTTTTGGCGCGATCATTTCATTTGGGGCAGTCCATGATTAAAATTGTACTTATTCGAAGTGTCCACAACGTCTCAATGCCTACATACCGGAGGAACGGACTAAATAAATAGATAGAGGTAATCAAAAACTTGTTAGTAAAAAAGAATGATGTGTGAACGGTCATGTTTAATATTAAAAACTTCTTCTGAAACATTATTGTTTTCATTGCCGACTGGAAATGGTATAAGGCCGAATTTAAATATGGAAAAATGCAACCTTGCTCCTTTTTAAATCAATCACAGCTGATAACTCAAACCAGCGTATATATTTTCTCGGTTTTCGCAACAGAAACACTACACTACACTAATTCAACAGCAACTCTTTATGGAAGATAGTGGAAGTTAGGACTTCTGCACCTGCTGTATAGCTCAGATCTTGCCTCTTCTGACTGTCATTTCTTTCGAACAATTTTGAATACCCTATCCGGAATATGCATCGCTTCAGTTGAAGGAATCTAAAATTGGGTCATTATGTTCTTGGCCTTTAAAGTTGAGAGGCTTTATTTGAACGGAATCCGCGCGCTCCCTCATGTGGATGCCGGAACGCAGGTGGTTCACGGTAACAAACTGGCTGCTGAATTTGCTTATTGTGGGTCTTTGGCAGACTCCATTGGACCGCAGCCAATTAAAGAGCAGGGACGGTCAGCTACACCAGGGGTGTCAGCAACTATAAGACGCATGAGAATCATTCGTGCACTACGACCTGTACCGAAACCTGCAAACAATCAAGTGCTTCCTGCAAAGACCGGATAGAGCGGTGGCAACATTTTCTCTTAGACATAAGCATGGGAACAACACCAGTACATTTTTAAGCAATAAAAGTACGGGTGATTTGTGGATTGGAAAGGATTTTCCTTACCCTGATTGTTCCCTTTCCTGTGCCCCAAGCCTCATTCCTAATATCCTTCCCATGCTTTAAATGCATTGGGTAACTATGCCGGAATGCGATTTACTCGATTATTTCATATTCAAAAGTTACGCATCGAGTTAGCATTTTTAGAAAGCGCAATCTTTGTTAGATAAGGCAGGCTGCAATAAAAGTTACAGCAACAATGACCACAACAACGCGAAAGAATTATTACTACGGCATAGAAGATTTTTCATATAATGGAAATACTTTTTAACCCATTAAAGCCAGTTTTGAATGCAAAATTTCTTAAGCTCATTTTATTAATCCAACGTATAAACGCTAAATTCTCATATGACCATGTATCATATTTCATCGGACTTTCCTATCGCTCGATAGTTTCACACATGTGTGATTCTCACTTAACCCACTAAATCAAATCCTGTGAGGCTACACCTAAACTTAGGCTGTCAACTAATACCCGCTGCTCTAAGTTTACCTAGTGACTTGGTAAGAGCATTAAGGCAAACACTTTACAACACACCTCACTACGTACACTCGAGCATCGGCTGTATTCCAGAAACTTAGCTGTTGATAGCAGCTCTGACGCCGCGTCGAAGAAGTACGGCAGTTTGCTCACCAACGCCATGTACACAAATCATTAGTTTAGTACATAAAACAAAAGTTAATGGCTTCCCAAGGGGACGAAAAAGGAAATAATTCTGGGCGGCCGGTAAGGAAGGCAAAACGGAAGGAAGCCAGCGAGTGTATGAAAGGTGAGAAGATGCACTTGCTTGCACTTTTGCAACGTGTATGCTTGCGGATGATGGGTTCAAAAGATGGGCGGAAAACGGAAGCGGTAGCGACAAAATGTTATAGGCAAAGTTGCAATTGCTGCTGGTTGTAAAATAATCAAAATGACTCCAAAGTGCAAAGTTTTTAAAGCGACCGTTGGTGCAAAACTGGCATGGGGCTAGCAAAATGCTATACGTGCACATACATGTAAAGGTTTAGCTGACAGAGCGGGCTTTGCAAATTTTATAGGCAACGGCTCTTTCGGCACTTCATCCCGTTGCACATAGTTGCGGTTGAGTGTCGCCCCAACACTACTCGTATTGCTGGTTACAATTTTAAGTGTCCCAGCATGGTATTTAACGCATTCTTGCCACAGGGCATACAGCCCAAATAAAATATACAGTGAAACCCCTCATAAACGAGCACTCAGTGCCGCAGTGTTTTTGTTTGGTTATGGGAAAAAATTTATTAGAATCTACGCTTTTAATTTTATCATTAACTCCAGACTCCCATTTAGAACGAATTGTTACTTTACTTTCTATTGACTCCTACTGTTTCTGTTTTGTCAATATTGAACTTAAAGAAACAAAATTGCGCACAGCTGCATTTTTTATGCGCATTAAATTTTACTACACTCTATCCGGTCTATTCTAACGATTTGGTTACAATAATTTGTCGCCTTAAATTTTGTAACCACTGGGCATTCCATAGATGACTGACAGCTCACATCAATTTTTCCGCTTTTTAAAAGTACAGTTAGTAAGAAAAATTATGTCTATAATCATATGCCTATTTCAAAGCTCACGACTGTCTCAAAACTATTTGAATCCATTATTAAAGAGAAGATGTTTTTTGTGACTAAAAGCATAATTTCACCTAACCAGCACGGTTTTGTTACTGCAAGTTCTACTGTTTCCTATTTAGAAGTTTTCGGCGAATACTCCACCGCATCATTATCGGCAGGACGTTAGGTCGACAGATCTTTCGAAAGCATTTGACAAAGTCTCACATAAAAGTTTTTTACATATACTAGGACGTTTGAGATTTCACTCTATTTTTCTACAATGGATAAAATCCTCCCTAAGCAATAGGCGGTTTGTGGTCATTGTAGATGGCATTTCTTCTGATCCTGTCATCGCCTCTTCGGTAGTTTCTCAAGAAAGCATTTTGGACCCACTACTGATTGTTTTGTTCAGTAATGATAATACTACTCGTAGTTTTTTTTTCGCCATTTATTTACTGTACGCCGACGATTTAAAAATATTGTCAGTTATAAATGACTCGACCGATGTGTTATACCTTCAATCGGAATTAGATAAATTGTTTCTCTGGTGCCAGAAGTTTTGTCCTTCATTAAACCAAAAACAAAAATGCTTTCAAATATCTTTTTCTAAAAGTCATACTGTTTCAAAAACGTCCTACTCAATCTCCAATAATCCGCTACAATCTGTTGATGAAACTAAGAATCTGGAAGTAGTTTTTGGTAGCCATTTTTTATTTAATAGTCATATAAATTTTATTTCAGCAAAGTCATATTCATTTCTAGGTTTTGTGCGAAGAAACAGCTCACAATTTTCGAATCCTTATACCTTAAGCTGCTTTATACAACTTTCATCCATTCAAGGTTTTTATTTGAAGGCCTTATTTTCTATCAATAAGATTAAACATGTTCAAAAAGTGTTCGTAAAATTTATCCTGCGTTGTTTAAAATTTTCGGATCCTATACCTTTCTATCATTCACACATCCCCTTAATCAACCTTCGTTCACTTGAATCACGAAGGTCGATTCTCACGTTTTCTTTCGTTTTTAGCATCATTGAGGGTGCGATTGATTGGCTCGCCTTTAACGGAAACAATTAATTTTCTTGTTGCTTTAGGGACACTACGTGCATTTTATCCCTTCTGTCCGTAAAAGGTTAGGACTCATTATGCGAAAAACGGTCCATTGGCGCGCGCTCTGCGTGAATTTACCGAGATCTTGATTCTGCATTTCATTCTTTGTTATACTTGGTTTATTGATTAAGTTTTAATAGGTTCAAAAACATCAAGCACAAAAAATAATTCGCTGTAAGTAGTAAGTAAGAACTTCGTTTTGTTGACTTCAATAATAAATAAATAAATAAATACTTGTAATGGGTATTCCGGCAACTTTGTAACAACGAACAGTTCACCATGTGGTCAAAAAATAAAATTATGGGCAGCACTGTTGACAGCTGATTATTGAAATTAAAAATTTGGCAAAGCAGAGTGAGAATAGTTCATTTTTATTTACTAAATTTATTAAATATATTTTTCTGCAGAATATTCGCACAAAAACTGAATCGGACATGGAGAATGGGTCACTGCTATCCCGTAGATTTCTTAGGAACTGTTTTATTCCGATACCACTTTTTACTCCATTTCCATAGCTCAAAGGACTAAAAATCTTTCCTATATTCTATATTTGTAAATTTAAAAGTTGTATGCGCGAATTCAATAAGCACACTTTATTTATCTTATGTAAATAACTTTAATTCTGCTTTGATTTTTAAATTTCCAGATATTTATGGAAACAGCTGTAACTAGCTTATTACCTCTTTACAGGCAAGTAACAATTTTTTGAACTTTTGTCTCGGTTGATAACGCAGGCAGAATACCGAAACTTTAAATTTGTTTTCAAAGTGGTCAATTGTAACCGTGGTGAATATTGTAATGACGTCAGAAAAGCCAGGTATTTGTCACATACGGCGTGAAGGCAAGTAAGAAGTATTTGCTTGACAGGTTGTCAATTTCGTTTTTATCAAAGCTACAGCAAAGTTTGCTTGAATTTTTTTTTGGACTTTGCCCAATTATGAGACAATTTTGATCCAAATGATTTGAAATTTAGTGTCCACGACTGGTTATTTGAGCGTTCGAATATTAAGAGGGTATTTGTATGAAAAAATTAATGAAAGCTCTGCATGAAATTTGTACAGCAATTGAAACCCTCTGGTTCTAAAGACTGTCCGTAATGAGGAATTTCACTGTAAATTCAAATGTATTTTTGTATATGTGTGTGCAAGGAAAATTACATCCACATATCGATGGCTTTGTCCTGTACACCGGCAGTAGCTGCCAAGGCATAACAGCAGTTAGTGTAAAACTCCCAGTGCACTTTTAATATAATTCAAGTAAGGAGCAATGCAAAGTGCTGGTGTTTAATAAAATGAGAGCAATGTAGGCGAAACTACTCGATATACATATGTAGATAGTGAGAGCTTGTGAAATAATGAAAAGAAGTTAAGGTAATAATGTGGCCGAAACTTTTAAACCTTTTTCTGTAATTATGTTCATTAAAATTTTGGAAAAGCACAGACACAATCACATGCCCATTGTCACAAAAGCTCTGTCGAGTATGCGTACCATAGGGTGATCCAAAAATGTAAAGTCGAAATTTTTCTAGGATTGATCCATATAAAAATGAACAATACCCATTTTTTTGTTCTGCAATTCCAAAATAACTGGAAAACCCCATTAACCATTTTAATATCACTTATTTCTTAAGCGGACATTTTATGCATTTCTCGGTGTTAATTTTAAAAATAGCTAAATAATTATTTTCAAATTTGTAACAATTTTAAATGTAACGTTTAAAAGAAGAATCGAAGAATATAAGAAGAATGCTATTTTGTAAAGCCTACAGAAGAGGATTTGATTGAAAAATATTAATCTACAATCCACTATACCATACCATTTCTAACGCAAAAAAATAACGCAAACTTTGAGAAGTGGAAAAATCGTAGAGGATAAGAGCATTCAAATTCTATTTTAAACAAAACTCGGGTAGTTTATAATCCATACAGTCTTTTTTAAACTCGATATACCTCATCAATTGGCGTATGCCATAGTCTAGCGAAGTACCATGTGTTGAAATTAGAGATGGAGACGGGACTAAACCCTCGGTCCCATGCCGACGTTTTTGACATTTTTCCCGCGGATCCCGATATCATTGCTGAATAAAACTCACTGGAATTTTAGTAATATTAGCTTCACAAAATTTAGTATTTAATTTAACAAACTCTGTGTATTTACATAAATGGATTCACATTTTTAATAGAGAACGCTAACTCACTCTTGGCAGATTAGGGCGGAATGTTAAGTATTTGCTTAGCAAGTTGTCGAAGAAGCATTAATTTTTTTAAAAATGTCCCGAAAATATTCTGTTTTACCTTGTAGTTCGTTTTCATCTCAAAATAACAAAAAAAGAGTGATAATATGGAGAATTCGCGCGCGAAAAATTTTGAAGGAATGCCCGCCTATCCCGGCCATTAAAAAATTAGGCCGTGGTCTTGCGCCCATCTCTAGTTCAAAAAGACATTTTTCTAATAGTTGTCGACCCTCGGCAGGTCAGTGTATTTTTGTCATGAAAATGAAACTCACAAAAATCATCTGCCCTTCGGAGTTGGCGTTAAATTGTCTAGGCCCCTATATTTGTAGCAAAATCATCAAGACGCGTAACACAAATTGACAGAAAACCTCGTCCAAATATCAACGCCAAATTAGTATTAATATTTACAAGCAAAAAAAAATTTAATATCACAGTATTTTACATGGAACCAGCTAATAGAGTTAAGAAATTAAATTGTTACTGGCAATACCCGTCGTAGTTTGTTACGCCTCAAAATGTACAATAACTCAAATATTATGAACTTGTGTTCAACTTAAGAAATATGCGCAAGTACATTAGGGTGCCTTAATAAAAAACCTGAGGGTTCCGCACCGGGAATTTCTTGTGCTTTAAAAGTACGGCTAAAATATGTCGGAAAATATTTCGATTTAGGTGAACTGGATCGATTTGAAAATGACTCCAAAAAGGTCTCCTTTTTTAACATATTTAATTTTTTTTGCAAAAAACCACTTGAGATGATAAAACAGCGTAAGCGTAAAAATTCTGATGAAAAATTTGTTCAACGGATTCATAATAAAAAAATTTGTGAGAAAATAAAGTCGTGAAAGGTTGAGAAAATACTTTAAAAACTATTTCTATTTATAAAACATCCAAAAATGGGGTAATTTCAAATCAATCCAACTCGCCTAAAATTTAATATTATTGCGATGTATTATGGTTGATATCTCATATAACAATTCATATAATGGATTTTATAATTTCGATGGAAAATCAGAACCAATTTTTTTTTTGGTATGGGGAATTAAGTATTCTAATATAAAAAGATCAATAAATAAGTATTTTCATTTATAAAAAATTATTATTAAAA
Organism: Anomoia purmunda; assembly: GCA_951828415.1. Classification (NCBI taxonomy): domain Eukaryota; kingdom Metazoa; phylum Arthropoda; class Insecta; order Diptera; family Tephritidae; genus Anomoia; species Anomoia purmunda. Next base: position 195,505,341 of record OX639993.1, on the reverse strand, counting down.
TTGGTTTAGTACTTTGAGACCAAAACCGATACAAACATATCCCCCATTTGTAGGGCCGAACCGAACTTCGGCCAATTTCGGCTAAAGACGAACCGAACATTTTCAAGGTTTAAAATAATGAATAATTAATGAATTTTAAAACGTTCTAGATTTATCTTTATTGATATTAAAAAAAAATCAGAAAAGATAGTTGAAAGCAATATTTCAGTACGGGCTTCAAAAAAAAAATTGGCAGCAGATATTGATTGAGAAAAGTGTCCAATTTGAAATAAATAATTTCTTTCAATATTATTACTGCAAATTGTATCACTATCAAGTAACTGTAAAAGGTTTATTTATTATAGGTTTCTCCGAAGGGAAACATATTAAAAGTAAAATTTTATAAAAATTTTTGTACTAATAATAATTTACAAATGTTCTGCGAAAATTTGGCTTTTTTTGCCGATCCCGAACCGAAACCGAACCGAAATTTATTGGCTGAATAAGGCCGACGCCGAAGTTCGGCCATTCTCTACATATATTCAATTGTAAATTAGTATAATAAGTTTAGAGATAAGCTGGAAAGTTATTTTTTTATGCTACAAAACAGTTACCAAACATAACAGTTGAATGTACAAATTCAAAACGTTGACCAAATTCTGAGAATGTTGTTTCATACCAGTTGTGGGTGGGGTTCAATATCAACCCACACAAGACAGCCATCGTACCATTCAGCAGAAAAAGGAAACTACTAGGTATGAGAACTATCTCCCTGGCAGGGATGGAAGTGGGCATGGTGAGCAAGTTGAAGTACCTCGGTCACACCATGGACTCCCAGTTACTCTGGAGGGAACATATCGATACGACAGCATCCAAGGCAACCAAAACAATGATAGTGTGCAGACGTCCAGCGGGAAAATCCTGGGGTTGTAGCCGATAGTAACTTATGGGGCGGTGGCGTAGGTCTCAAGAAGTTCCCTTACAACGGTGAGGAAATCGCTGACAAGACTCCAATGGCTAGCGTGTGCGTGCATAAAGGGAGCTATGCGCACATGTCCGACAAGAGCACTAGAGGTGATCCTAGATCTAACGCCACTCCACATAGTTGTAGAACAGACAGCAAAAAGAACCTCAACATTGCTAAGGAAGGGTATGGGAAAGGGAAAGTCATATCGTCTAAGAAAATGGAGACGCTGATCGTGTGGCTACCACTAGCTCAACTCTCCAGGGACGATATCATCAAAGTTACAAATATTGAAAGGAATTTTAAAATTGAATTAGGAAACAAAGCAACATGGAGCGTATCTGCATTAGAAGGACACCTTCAAGCTAGCAACCTGCACTGGTACACTGACGGTTCTAAAATACCGGAAGACATAGGAGCTGGCGTCTTTGGCCCTAGAACACACATGTCGGTACCGATGGGAAGGACTCCAAGCATCACCCAAGTGGAGGTGTACGCCATCCTGTTATGTACAGAGGTAAACCAAAGGAGGAACTACCGCAATGAAGGAATAGTCATTCTGAGCGACAGTCAAGCAGCGCTCAGGGCGCTAGCCTCGTATGAAGGGAAATCCTCACTAGTGCTTGAATGCATAGAGAGACTTAACATATTAGCAATACTAAATCATATCCAGCTCCTCTGGATTTCAGGCCATCGAGGGATCAAAGGTGGTAATGAGGAAGCTTATAGATTAGCCTTTTCTAGCGATAGGACAACACACTTTCAAGGCAGAGCTTAGGATAGAAGAAAACAACTTGAGGGAAGAACACTGGCAACTTAAGCCGGGGTTACGTCCGACGAAGTGTCTACTGGGAGGATACAACCATAAACGCTTCAAGCAGTTTATGCAACTCTCAAAGAATAGTCTGAGTATGCTGACAAACTTTCTCACAGGACACTGCAAGCTGTGAGGTCATCTGTACAGGCTCGGAATATGGTCGAACGAGTCCTGTCGCTTTTGCGACTCGGCTTCGGAGGTCCCGATGCACCTGTTGTTTGAGTGTGACGCTATCTCGAGAAGACGGCAAAGTGACCTGGGTACACATAGCCCAGGGAAAGAACATGTACGCTCGTTGCCATCAACTACTATATTAGACTTCCTAAAGGAGTTGGGATTAGACGAGGTACTGTAACAATGGATATTTAAGGTGGAAGTGCAAACCTCAAATATATATCTATCTATCTATCTTCATAGCAGTTATTGGATGATGAATATTTTGTATATTGCCGGTAAGAGTTATAACTATTATAATTTAGAAAAATTGGAAAATTTAAATTTCATCATCATCATCTGTTCTAAATGTTGCCAAACTCATTCTGGCCCACCCTCATAGTGGTTGATGTAAACCTTCAAAAGTTTGAGACTACATATGTAGTTGGTTTCTTGCCATCAATTACGTTAACAGATTTCTACTCAACACTAACCAGTATGCGCTTCCGGCGGCAACTTTAAGCCGCGCCTATAGACATGACGAATAAATTTTGTATTTCTATTGCAGAGCGTGTGTGTGTGTCTGTATAAAAGAAAATGCACTAAGCTTATGATATGAATACGCGCGCAGAACATAATTTCAAAATTATGCTGCAGCTTCGTCTTAACTTTCGCAAGCGCCACAACCGTCGCCATTACCTTTACTTGCACCACCACACCCGACGCCCACGAGAGGCTACTAAAAAGTTTTTTTTCTATGGCAGTTATGGCAGCTACGACCATGCAGGTAAGCAGGTAGACAGCGCCATAGCAAAGTAAGTAAGTAGTCAAATCGTTAGCCAGACATTGAGCCTAGCTAACTAACGAACCCCGGGCCCAACCATGCAGGCAGTCTAGTCAGCTAGTTAGCCAGCGAGGCATGCATCCAAGTGGTAGCCATAGTTAGACATTCAACGGCAGCGCCAACACTGTGGCGTGGTATGAGTAAAACTTTCAAGGCAGCCTCAAATAGTTTATTTTGCCACAATCCTTGCTAGTTTTTTTTTTTTTTGGTTTTTTTTTTGAGTAAACTTTTTGAGTTTTCAAATTCCTGCAAATGACAAGCATAGTATTTACAAACACACTTCGACATTTATGCACAGATACAAATGCATATCTACATATGTGTATGTTAAAATTTTACCGCCCTGTCGGAAGAAAGCGGACAGTGTAAAAAAATTACCAATTGTTTTTCCAAAATGCACCAACTATATACATATCTATGTAAGTATGTGTATGTGTATGTGTGTTATGTATGTTATTATAATTTTTCTTTGCTAAAATATATTTTCAATAAACTTATAAAAATCCTGTTAGTTTTATTAGTTACTATTTTATAGATAAATATTTTTTGGTTCAAAACATGCAGAGTTATGCCTGGTCAAAATTAATAGTTTTTTGAATTTCAATTTCAAATTTTTTTTTGTTTTTGAATTCTTGCCATTTTTTTAAATATTTTATTCTAGTTATTTTTTTAACTTAAAATATAAAATAAAGAAATAAAAAAAATTTAAAAAGTTCTGAAGCAAAAGAAACAAAATACTAGCAAAATATATATTTGGTTTAAAACACGCAGAGTTTTAGCTGGTCGAAATGAAATTGTTTTATGAATTTTTATTTTAAAAGAATTTTTTTTTTAGAATTTTCGCGATTTGTTTTAAGTTTTTTATTTTAGTTATTTTTTAACATAAACTGAAAAAATTAAAAAAAAAAAATTCTGAAAAAATTAAAAAAAAAGCAAAATACATATTTATTTGGTTTAAAACACGCAGTTAAGTTATAGCTGGTAGAAGTGATTTTTTTTTTTTTTGAAATTTGATTTCAAATAATTTTTTATTCTAATTTACTATTTAAAACTTAAGAAATTGTTTTATTAATTGTTTAATTTTTTTCTTTTAGTTATTATTTAGCATAAACTTAAAATATTAAAAAAATGCTAAAATACTGAAAAAAAATTTTAAAACCAAAATTAAAAAAAAAATTTAATGTCAGTTTTTAAGTTTTTTATCATTAAAAGCGCATTGATTATCTCTCGAGCAATATATCACTTAACACTTAAGCAATACAAATTTTTTTTAATGGATTGATACCCAACAAAAAAGCCACAAAAATTGACCGTCATCTCAAACCCCTCTCCATGCAAAAAATTAAAAAAATGTTTATTTGATTTCAGAAGGTACATAATAACCCCCGTATAACTAAATTTTTTGAAATTTTTTGCTTGTAAATCTGTAATTTAACAAGAAATCGATATTCACAATACTTTCGAGAATTGATGTTCGAAATAGTGTTGCAATTATTTCAAATTTGCATACAAAATGGAGATGAAAATGTTTTTTTGTTTATAGAAAATAAAAATTAAAATTTTATAATTACTATGAAGTAGGCTGTACATATTTTTTAAATAAGTGGAAATGAAAAGGTTTGAAAGTCGTTAGGAATTACAATAGACTAGTTTTAAAATAGTTTGAAAAACGTAGTTTAAAATAGTTGGAAATAAAAATATTTTAAACGACAATATAATACATATGAATTTTAAAAATATTTTATTGTAGTTTGGAAAAAAAACTAATTTTGATGTGCCTTCAAATACAAAGCCAGGTAAAAGACTTGCTCTTAGGACATTGCCATGTTAATAAAGTTAGTTGCTTACAAGAAAAAAATACTAACTTCAACCACTTGTAGTTGGTAAAAAAAAAAGCACTTTTTAGATTGTTTTCAAAGTTATTCCATTTCCGACAGGGTTGCATTTCACATTCAAGGCCGTACGATAACTTTCATTTCAAACAAGATAGCTTGAGAGAGGCGCGCGCACTGAGGGTAGGGAAATGGAGCTGGCAAAATGTAAGCTTTCATAATTTTCCCGTTTAGAGTAAAAAGTAGTTGGCTTCTAAGTTTGCGAAACTCAAAAGGCCTTATCATTTCCCCGCTGCAATTTATTTGTTTGCCAGCTTCTGATTTGGCTCCCTACATGGGCTTTGGCTTTCGCTTCGGCTTTGGCTTTGGCTTTGGGTTTGGTTTGCTGTTTGGCAAAGTGTGCTCGGTTGCATAATTAAGGATAAGGGTATTTGGCGTCTACGTACAAACATAGATCGACGGAAAGTGCAATTGTGGCTTTGCAAGCGGCATGAAATTATTATATCGCTGGCGTGCGCGCTCAACCACCAAACTCAAACACACATGCATGCAGACGGACACACACACACATACTAACACACACACACAAACATTAGCACACATATTGCATGAGAAATTACTTGACATTAATTAATTAATTTCAAAGGCAATGTAAAGTTTTCGAACGAACTTGTGTAGCTTGAAACGGGCTGCTGCTCGCTGGCTTTGTCGGGGCTTTTACTTACATTCTTTTGCTTTGGGAATTTGGAGCAGCGACAGCTTTGCTTGGTGGTTGTCGTTTAAAAGTGGTTCCTGTGGGGCGTTTGAAACTTTTATTACTTTGAGTGCAGTTACTTTAGTATTTGCAGATTTTTCGTTTTAAAATTTTGTTAGTAATGTAATGAAACTATTTCATTATTTCAACTAGTCAAAAAGAGTTATCTTAAATTCGGTGCTTTGTCAAAAGTAAAATTTGGCGATGGTAAGAAAAATATTAAATTAAATTTAAAGCTTATATTAAGAGTATCGTAACCACAGTCAGCACCAGATTTTCTTCAGCGATAAAGGGCTTCGCAAAAAATGGTTTCATTTTAAATTTCCCAACATTTTTGAATTGGCAATACAGCAACTAATAATAGCATATCATTTGGCAAGTAAAAACTAGTAGACTTTCTTAAATGAACCGATATAAAAACGGAAACAATTTGGGGATATAATTTTAATGGTACAAGGCCAGTTGTGATACCGCATCGGGACCACCAAATCTCCAATTCCCTTTAAAAGATCCCTGACCTCCACAAATCTAAAGTATGCCCAGCTATCGAAGAATTGTTCACTTAAGGTGAATAATCTTTGTCTACATATAGCGGAGCACTTACACGGAAGGTTCATAATTATATCCTCGCCTTCTTCGTCTTAACAACCTCTAGGGAAATCATACAATCGTACGCCTAATCGACAGGCGTTATAACCTATAAAACTGCGTCCTGTTATGTCTATCCTCTGCAGAAAGTTTAGTATCGAGTCACGCTAGTACATTAGCCTTACAGTTACCCTCTATGCCGCGTTGGCCTGGAACCCATACCACTTTTTGATGAAGAGACGCAGCCATCTTGATGTGAGAGTTATGCGGCATTTCTTAGCTACCATGGAGGTTACCAACTGTTTCTTGAGTGATTTTATTGTCGCCTGGCTATCAGTGAAAATGTAGGTATCGATCTTCCACCAACCATACTATCGAGCTTTGAACTATCTGTATATATACATATATGAATGAACTCATCATTCCTTCCAGCATCTCGTTTTCTCCCTTCTCTTGTTCGTAGGAGCGTCGCACATAGGGATTTCCGTGGCTTAAATTCAAAAATGGCATGTTGTCTGATTTGAATGAAAATTTCACAGTTTGTTACCAACTATCTATACATTATTTTCCCAAAGTATTAGGATTCTATCTGCATTAGTTTTTTGTCCAGAACTGCCCAAAGTTGGTGAATGTGGAGAACATCAAAATTAGCAAAAAATTTATTCAAAAGTCAAATCATTGATACAATAAAAAAACTATTGAAATTCAACTGTATTATTATTTTTCATTTATAATATGTATCAAAGACAAAATTTGCATCAAAATCCATTGAAAAAAATAATGCATAAAAAATTTTGTGGAACAACATAATTTGGACGTCAAAATTTCAATGTTTTTCAAATTCAAAGTGGTGCATCTTTTTAGCGCTGTCTACCGCTGTCGACATACATATACCGAATTAAAGCCTGAAGTCTCAGCTAAACGATACAAAAAAATTCAGCTGCCCCAAATTGCCCCCCTTGAAAAAAACAATGAGATACTCTAAAATGGCAAGTTACCGCCCAAAAGTATGGAATATATAGCGTACTTTATAAACGTTTGCCTTTGAATGCAATTGTTTTTGGCACTGATTTCTTAACATTTTGTTGATATTTTTATCGTAATATTGAATATTGTTGAACAACAATATTGATCAAATTACATTAATTTGCGAAGTGTGAAAGTGATTAGAGGTCAAGTGATATCAAGTGCTGCAATGGAAAGTTTTAAAATTTCTTATTTAAGAATATGTGAACTTTTAATGGATACCAATAGTGATATTGACATAGTTGTTGAAATTATTGCGACTAATAATAGAAACATGACTCAAGTGGATGTTGCAAGCAAATAAAGCAGCTATTCAAGACAATCTGAAACAAATACTGGGTATCAATGTAGACGTAGTGAAACAAGGAATGGGCACAACAAATGACGGGAATATATCTAGACGATTTTTTGAAAATCCTGCTCTAACATCTGATGCAATTGGAGTAAACGAAGAACTGGATCATCGCTTTAAAATTATATTGGCCACAATCAATTGCAGGAAGTCGATTGATACAGACAAATTCTATAGATATTGTTTGGATACCGCCAAACTGTATGTTGACCTTATGGCTGGTATTATATGCCCACAACTGTTCACAAAGTTTTAATTCATGGCAGCAAAATTATTTCAGAGGCTATTTTACCAATAGGTGAGTTTTGGTTAACCTTTTTTAATTTTATATCTTAATTTATGCAAGTTGTAATGTTTTTTCATAGGAATGTTATCTGAGGAAGCACAAGAAGCACGCAACAAGGATTACAGGAACTATAGGATGTATCATTCCAGAAGAATTGGACGCTTATCCACTAACGAAGATGTGATGCATCACTTATTAATGTCTTCGGATCCGTACATAAACATTTTTCGTACTAAAATAAAATTAAAAAAATTAGAATGTCACGAAGATGTAAAAAAGTTGCTAAAAGAGACTTGATAAAAGAGAATTTAGTTGTATGGGAGGTGGTCGTAAAAGTGGGCGGATATTATTGAAATTTAACACCAACATATATAATGTCATAAAAATGCTATGTACCAAAAATCAGTGCTGTAGGTCAAAAATTAAGTTTCACCTTATATGGGAGGTGGGCGTAAAATAGGGGGCGTGATTTTGATTTTTTCATTTTTTTCTTGATTGGAATCCAAAACAATGATGTACCAAATGTCATTGTCCTGCGACAACTCCTTATATTTTTAGCCGCAGTATGCACAAGCAGAAACCTATGTGCGTCGTGAAAGCTGTAGTGAGAGTAGAAGTCGGCAGTGCATAGTCCAAATTCCTAGGACGCTCCAACAGCTCCGTTAGTATCCTGCCGTGGCCATAATCAATGTTTGACCACTTGTTTAGAGTGTTCAGTCGAATTGCCTTATCGATTGTGGCTTGTTTTGCATGTAGGTCTGCCGTCAGTAAGCTCAGTAGAGCATACCGGGCCTTGGTTGCTGTTGTTCTCATCGCACTCGTTATGAGTATGAATGCAATCCATTGGACTTTTCCTTTTTAAAGTGTGCTCCTTTCTCAAAGGCATGCCACCACACCGCTTTGCCGTGTTAGAAAATTGCCCTCACTACCACAGTGTAGAGCCAGTTTGTCATATTGGATTCCATCCTTAACCTCTTTCCAATTAAGTTACTCCAAGAGTATAGTGCTACGGTTGCTTTAGGTACTCTATCTGCAATATTGAGCTTCCAATTTAGTTTCTTGTTCAACATGAGGACTAGATATGGGGTCTCTCGCTTTACTACGAGGGTCTCCCCACACTAGCGCTATATGTTCGAGATTCGGTGTCTTATGTTTCCTAGTGAAGAACAGGCTCGTCTTTACAGGATTTACGCCCAGTCTTCGCCTGCTGCGCCACAGAGAAAGTTTGTTGAGAGATCTTTGAAGTAGATCAGTGTTGATGGGTGTTTGCTTGAGATTGATATTAAAATATCATCGGCGTATACATTTATTGTCCCTCCAAAATGTTTCAATGAACTACCATCGGCTTTAAAAAATTGTGAAGGTATCCCTTTCGATCTTCCTGGTAAAGATGTAATAACAGCGTAACTGGGTGGATCGGAAACGCAGTCTGACCGACTCCACACAGGTTATTTTAACCGGATGCCCGTATATCAAATAAAACAGGCTGTGGGGAAAGCGAACTTGACCTTTCCGACCAACCAATTAAATATTTAAAATAACCATTCATATATACATATATATATATATGTATATAGTGTAAAATAATTTTTGTGATTCAAAAAATATTTATTTATTTGTATGAAAAGTCTTTGAATACACAAATTCTTACCGACTAACTTAAGCTAATATACAACAGTAATTGCTATGAAAAAAAAAGACCAGAGGTGATTCATTAAGGTGCCATACGGCCACATAAGATCAGCACCTGTAGAATTTAAGAACAAATTTATATCACCACTTGCTCTAGAAATAGGAGCATTCATACCATAATTGGTTTTCGAGAAACCAATTTTTAGGATTTCGAATTGTCGGAGATTCTTGTAAGGAACATTGAACTGAATTTTACTAAGAAGGAAAGAACAATTAATAGTCCCAGTAATGATACTAATAAGAAATGAACACGATAAAATGGATCTTCTGCTTTCTAGGGGTTTTAAGTCAATCAACAGACATCGAGATCGGTACGATGGTAAAGGTTCTGAAAAGTTTGAGGATCGGAGCGCAAATCGTAGAAAAGCTTTTTGAACTCTCTCAAGCCGATTAGAGTGACCTATTTGGTAGAGCCGCCAAACAACATCGGCATACTCTAACCTCGATCTGACAAAAGCACAATATAATGTTTTGAGAGTATGTGGGTTAGAGAATGCAGAGCAATTTCGACGTACAAATGCTAGCATCGAGTATGACCGCGCTATGACGAGGCTAATGTGACTTGTGAAATTTAACATAGAATCGAAAATAACGCCTAAATCTTTAGTTTCGTCACAGCTCGATGTTTGGCCTACAATTTGTGTTTTACTTTATGATGTTGTACCACAAATTGCGTGACCAACAGTTTTAAGCCGACACTGAATGGTAATTGTTTTTTGTGAGAATTTTTTTTTTTTTTTGAAAGAAATACGCTCCGAGATCGCCGATCGAGTGCCGACCGCATTTCTATAATTTTTGATGGTACTTGCTCTGGCAGGGATTCGAACCCAGGGCGCTCAATGGGAAGGACGCACACACTATCTATAAACTCGGCTAACTCGGCATGTCAATTGTTCGCAAAGTTTTCGTGACTTAACATTTTTTTCTTTGGAGCTACATCAAAGATGAACGGTACCAGCGCTAGCTCGATGAAGTATCAATTTAACTGGAAAGTGAGGCAAATATATTTTTCCAGTATTTAGAACTTTACTTTAACTTTTTACATTAAAGCAATGCATATATTAATAATTATACATTTGTCGATTCTCATTTTATTTAAGTGTTTGAAAATCTATTTGCCAAATATGCAATTAGTTTCATATTTATAGATATTAATAAATACATAAATAACAAATTTATTTTTTTCTTTTCAGATACAACTTCTCTCAGACAATTTTGGGCTGCATTTTAATCCAGCTCTTGCCACCGATACGGCAGAATATTTTTGCCTAGTCAATGATCGTCATATACCGGAGGCGATAGTGGACTTACTGGTGCAAGGTGCGTTGAAGCGAAATAAAAATATTTGTATAATCACAAAATATAAAGTATTATAGTCAAACATACAAAATTCTCAGTACACAATATCCATTTCCACTTCACAATGAAATCTTAAATATTCTTAGCAGAATAAGGCATATCACTTCTTGGATTCAATAAGATATCAGATCTGCGCACTTTAATTGCCTGGCAGAGTTTAGATACTTGACATTTTTCTCAAATAATTTATATCATATTTTAAACTAAATCGAGCATAAAATCAAAAACTGCTTGGTAATTCAAAATTCGAATACACAAAGCAAGCTCGTCAATTTATAATTATTAAGTCGTTTGGAGCATAATTATAATAACAGCAATATATTGATTTGTGTTTTATGATCGAAAAAAAATGCATAAAATATCGAACAAAAATAAATTTTAATCCAAAAACAAAGATTATTTTTTATCACGAAAAAAAAAAACATAGCGCAAAATATCGATCAAAATTTATCGAAAAAATAGAAATCACAAATGCCGACAAAATTTAATCGAAAAAAATAAACACAATTTATGTCGAAAAAATTAATCGAAAAAATAATAAAAAAATGTCGATCAAATGTGATCGGAAAAATTAAAATAAAAAAATATCGACAAAATTTGATTGAAAAAATAAACGTCCCAAAATATTGATGGAATGTGATCGAAAAAATAAAATTTACAAAATATCGAGCAAATTTAATCGAAAATATAAAAATAAAAAAAGTCGATCAAATGTAGTCGAAAAAAGTCAGAAGTTATCGGTCAAACTTAATCGAAAAAAATTACAAAATTTCACCAAATTTAATCGAAAAAAATAAATTAAAAAATAAATATCATAATATATCGATCAAATTATCTCAAACATAAAAATAGCAAAAACAAATGATTAAGCAATTATTTAAATTGGTTTGAAGAAAGGAGCATGCGACAAAATCGTTTTTTTTTTTAAGATAGCATGGCGCCACCCACTACCTTCCCAAACTAAATTAAATTGAAAACGTACTTCAGATAATTATAACTCAATAAGCATAAATTTTAAAATTACAGAAGTCAGAAAAACTACATCCACATGCCATATAGCGGTAATTTACAAGAATTAAAAAAATGCGAAATTTTAGTAACAACAAAAGATAATTTGCCGAAGTTTGATATGCAGGTTTGCGTTGGAGAAGGATGTGCCTACTTTCGAAATTACTTTGCAAAACCTTTCCTGCAAACATTGCATTTGATGTCAATAAGGATAAGTTGGAAAGCTGGAAAAAACGGGGGGAAATGGGACAGAAACCACTCCCACTTCTTTTCTAATGGCAATTTGCAAAAGTGATATTTAGGTGACTACAAAAGTTAATTTTTTAAATTGCGTATAAAAAAAATGTTTAGACGTCGCAAAAAGAGTACTTTATATTTTCATCGAAACGGTATAGAACCATTGCAAATCAATATATTTCAATCGGCAATTACCCTTTCTCTGCCAGAGTCCACAAATCATAATACCCAATTGCTTATTTCACAATTTTTAAATAATAACTTTTTCTATGGTGCTACCAAAAATTGGCGTTAGGCCCTTTTGAAATATCTGCTTATAGTTACTTTTTGATTTACATACCTCCGGATTTTACTTAAACCAGTGTTTCTCTTTTTTTATTACAGACGTTCCTGATCCACCTGAACGCCCGCTGCTAATAAGTTTCACATCGCGTTCAGTGAATTTATCTTGGGCGCATTCGCAGCATCCACGAAATGCACCAGTGACGCATTTCGTCATAGAGACTCGGTGAGTATTACAAAAAATTTCTGATATTAAAATGCGAAAAGGAACAAACTATCAATTTAAGCAAAATCAAAATTAATATTGAAGTTTTAGTAAAAGGTTCTAAATTTGTTCATCGGTTTGGTAAACACCCTGCTAAGGTACAACATGTCTGCGGATGCTTTTGTAAAAATGAATTCGGTACTTTGGCTCTCGTTACACAAAGTCCCGGCGCAATGTTTATGGCCGCTAAAGAAATTGTGAAGCTTGGAATGCGGTTTGAAATACCTCAGCAGGCTCTGTGCGACGGCCAAAGTGAACGCGGCTCGATTGATCCACCTGCTATTGATAAATGTCGAAAATTAATATGGACAGTCATAAAAAATCTCACAATAAGTCCCGTTAGGATTGCAACAGCATCGAATCAAAGCCGGAGATTAAAATAAAATAATATAAACACTTACTTTGTACGTATAGCGGTCGACATTTCGGAAATAAACAAAGGTTGACGCTTCTCATTTGCTTTGGAGTACATCCAAACGCCTATACAGTTTTGGTACAGCGTGTTGTGGACAGATGAGGTTGCACATCAGTTCCAGGGCACGTTGAGTAAACGCTTTATACATTTCCAACGTGAGAAGAAGAAAGATGCAGTTCAGCCGCTAAACAGATTCGGAGGTGGCACGGTGATGTTTTGGGGATGTTCCTCTTACTACGGTTTGGAGATTTGGTACCAATTGAGGGCACTTTAAATCAGTCCGGGTGTACCACAATTTTAAACCACCATGCCTTTGAATCGGGCAATCGGCTTTTTCCAACTGTCGACTGGATTTTACAACACGACAACGCTCCAGCTCATAAAGGATGGTTAAATACGAAAGTTGTAGTTCCATGACCTCCGCAGAGCCCGACCCAGAACATTATTGAAAATGTTTGGGCTTTCATCAAACGTCAGAAGGCATTGATAAGGATCGAAAACAGAATGACACAATTGCTGAAATATCTGAAATTTGGCTCAAGTTTGGTTGAATCAATTCCAAGTAGATTGCAGGCAGTTATTTATACGAAAGTTGATTTAGATGTTGATGGAACTAAAAGATTGCAGATGAGGTAATGATTGCCACTATGGTTGGGTAATGGCTTCGATGGTATCGATGTCATCTAATGATGTCCAAAAAAAAGAAAGAAAAGTAAAATAAAGGATCGTGTATTTACACGAAGGTAGGAACACTGGAAATCAACTCCAGCGATACTACGAAATCCCAACTAAAAGCAGGGATGCTTAGAGTAAGGTAATATTGTAGGGATGCATTCAACCATGATCGCAAACCATGGAAATTAGTTAAGTGAATGCAAGTCACTTATGGTATGCAAATAATATCTGAATGAAATCTTCACTTGATGGCACGCCAACAGAGGATATTTTATTGAGTGAAAGTCACTTAAACACTTAAATATTTGATTGCAATGCAAATAAAGGAGACGTCGACGCAATGGAAAAAACTGTTTTCTACTAATTCAACTAAGCTTAAAACTAATCATTGGCCATTGGTAATGTTTTCTAACATACTAGATGTAAGAGCCTTAGCTGCATTCATATTTTACTCAGAAAAAAAATGGCCATTTATATTGACAACACAGAAACGCGACGAAAGTTTTTGCGAAGCCTGGCTAAACAGCTTTCCGAAATACCGCGAGTATTAGGCTACGTTCAAAAACGTCTGGCTATAGGAACAGTCGCGCTCCTTCTGCGACCCCGCAACCACCTTTACTTGTTATTTCCAACAATAAAAATTCAACATTCCACTCCGTTGACGGCCGCCGTAGCCGAGTGTGTAGCGTGTGTGCGCTTCGTTCGGTGGGTTTCGGGTTCGAATCCAGCTCGGAGCAAGTAACATCGAAAAGTTGTAGAAAAGTTTTTTCTAATAGCGTTCGCTCCGCGGCAGGCAATGGCGCGAAAACTGTAGATCGCTCAATTTGTGTTACAACATCAAAACGCACACCACAAATTGTAGGAGAAGTTCGGCCGAAATTGCTTAAGCGGTTATAGCGCCAATTAAGTAGGTGAGTAAATAAGTCCACTCCGTTGTCAATATTGCGAAATGCATAAAAAGTTTGTAGTTCGTGCAAAAAAACAGTGATGTAAATGCTGCTTAAAAGATCGAAATTAAAACATTTTTTCCCCTATGTTTATTACATAGAGTCGGACATTTTAAATATATGTGCCAATGTTGACTATCCCGAGATCATGAAGATTAAGTAATTCTTTTTGTATTACTGCTTACATTTACTTGTATGCGGCATCTTGTACGCACTTTCATAATTTTGATTGCTAGCAACATTTCACTGAAAGCCAAATCCAAGTTGCTGGCGAAATTTCACGACTGTAAAGTTAGTACTAACCTCTGCGTGACATTTAATATTTTAAAATAATAAGTGAAAGTAAATTTTATTTTGCACACACACTCATGCATAGTTGCCGAGTAATGGGGACAATATTTTATGAACGACAATTTGCTCATTTAAGATTTTTAAATTCTTGCCTTCCTCAATGCAATTTCCATTTCAACTCATTACTAATTGAGAGCATAAATAAATTTGTTAGTATATATATATATATATATACTTTTACTGTTATACTGCAAGTGCAACAACAACACTACTTTCTATTAAAGTTGATACTAGCATTTTTGCACTTCCGCACAATCGCGCGTTGCACACATTCCCCCATTTCCGCTATGTACGTACAAAGTGCATTGCATGCCACAGCATCGAGACATGTTGAATGTACGTATAGCGATGCAAAGATGAGCGAACGCAAAATATTCATGTCACCAGGCAAGTCAGCCGTGCAACAACAAATGCAGCCGCCAAGCTCCCAGCCTGTCACATTGCATCCTTCTCGGCAATATCTGCATTTCTGTGTAGCATCGCAATTGCATTTTGTTGCAATTTAATATGGCTGCAGCTCCCCGACGAGCAAAGTGAAACCATAAAACAAAAAAACAAAAACAGCACAAAAAAAAAATATTCAAAAAAAAAAACGAAAAAAAACAAAAAAAAACAGGAAAAAGTGTGTTGTATTATCATTAAAACCGAGAGTGTGGGGTACGGTGGGCTGTTGTCACACACCAAATGTCGCTCCACCAATCCATCAGTGCTACATCAGCGCACCCCATCAGAGCCATCAGCGACATCGGTGACATCAGCGTCATTCGCCATCATCAGATATATCAGCAGCTAACGTGATGACTTTCATTTTAATTAATATGTTGAGCGATGACTGGCGGCAAGGGACAAATGGAATGAAGTAGTATATATTCCTATGTGTATGGATACTTATTGTATGTCACTGTGCCCATACTTATAGAGAGGCAGCATAAATTGAAACCCGCAGAGTAATGCGTTGGCTGCGAAGTGATGTGAAACTAGTTCCGAAAAAAATGTCACCGCGGTTGATACTAAAAGCAAAAAGAAAGCCAAAAAACTGATCCTCTTGCTTTCAAAGACCTTAAGTTAATCAAAATCAAGCGAGAATTATATGTATGTGGAAATTGACCCATGCAAACTCAACGAACGTAATTTTGTATGTATCTTTGATAGCAATAGGAATAGGGAGAGCGTTGCCACCTGTTTGCAAAGTCAAATTTAATTTAATTACACACAAGTTATATGAAATATTTAAATATGGGCATCAAGCGGTTCTTCCTAGAAAAAAGGTTCATACATACATATGTATATCTAGAAAAGGGATGCCACCTGTTGGAAAGTCAAATTAAATTAAATTATACACAAGTTATATGAAACATTAAAATATGCGTGCCAATGTGTGCTGTTCGATTCGTTAAGAAGGCTTATAGCATAAAGAAAGTTGCCACATGCGTGAAAAGTTGAATTCAATAAAATTTTACACAGATTATATGAAATAGTAAAATATAAGTTCTACGAAACATTTAATTATGGGTATCAATCGATTTGTTTCCCTAATAGAAAGTTTAAAGGAATATTTTGTAGAGGGTTGCCACCTTTTTTTTACATGAAATTTAATTAAGCTATACATATGGATAGAAAATATTAAAATATCAGTGCCAAACAGTTCGTCTCGCTGAGAACGAGATGCGTACCAATATCTTTGAGAGAGTTGCCACCTGTTATATGTGACAGAAATCGAAATGCCTATTATGGTTACATATTCAAGGGGAAATTAAGAAATAAATACATATAGGAAGAACAACGTATATCAGGTTTTTCTAGTCTGCTTATATAATTTTGATGGCTTGGTCTCCAGATGAAACTAGCATATTCCAAAGTGGAATGAACGCATGCCGTATATAATAACTTAGGAGCACATGGGTCGGAAAATTTTGAACCATTTCGCCTCATAAACGCTAATACCGAGCAAGATCTCTAAATAATATACCCGTTTCCTTGTACCCGATTTGCAAAAGAACTCCCAATTCTTATAAAATTTCCTTTAGGTGCAAGAGCAACCCTTTTAGCAGCTTTCCTAAAGCATGCGATTGGATTAGTGTTATTTAAGAACGGAAAATAATTGAATTTTAATTTGAAATTTTTAGTTGATTTAGTTATACTTATATTTAAAAGTACTAGTACAAGAAATGCAAATAAAAACGAATTTTGTCTTAAACTGCAATTCCCCATCTATTTTCTTCGAGCTCATTCACAAGAGCGCATTTTTTTCTCTTTCCAACACTACATCTCAGGTCGGCCATCATTTTATCGAATTGGCTCAACTTTGTTTTTGCTTTACATGCTTTTTGTTATCCTAGCTAGTGGTATTTTGCAAGTCGGTTACAAAGAAACGGGGCTAATTTGACTAAAATATGTCTACTAAAAAAAGTACTCTTAAATTCCTTGAAATGGCTCGTCCAACTATTTAAACAAAGAATGCGAAATATTATAAGCCGTCGGCAAGATATTAAGAGTTTTTAAATACCTGACTTTAAAGCACTTTTTGATGTTTAAATGATGTTAAATATGAAATATTTTTCGAAACCGTCGGCGTAGCACAAAAATTTTGCGAATCTAAAGCAGTTACTTATATCATTTATAAACAAAAACAAGTAGTAACGGGTATAGTATACTCTCTTGAAGAACCCCCGAGGAGGCGAAGGAAATGCCGTCAATCATTACCACCTAATTTCTTTTAAATGTGAAATTTTATCAAAATCTTTAGCGAAAACAGTCAACCTGAAACTCAGCAGAAAAAGACGCAGCACAATATTCACCAAATATTGCAAGCTTGGAGAATGAAGATCGTTAAGAAACAACGCCATGCGGATTCGGCGGAATCGCACTCTTACAAGCAAAATACATTTTGTCTTTAATGATAGTTTCAAACAGTTTCGAAACAGTTGATAGCTTTGAAATGGGCCTTTAATTCAAAACATCACTCTCCCTACCACCTTTGTGAATTGGGCTAATGGTAGTAAATTTTCAATCATCAATGAAAATTCCAGACATCAATGACAAAAAAAAGGTTTTTTTTAAGTAAATTAAAGCGGGAAACTTTTTCAAAAAGAACTGCAAGTTCAGCAGTCCGTTTTCGGAAAAGTTTTAAAATTAATAATGCCAATAAGAATATCGTCATAAGAAATCATAACAGAACTTAAGCCTAAGTTGGAGCTGGAATTAGAGGCATAGCTAGTTGAAATATTCCTGTAATCAGCTACAAATTTTGAGCTGAAAAATTCTGCAAACAAATTGCCCACGACATTGAGGGTGTTAGAATTCCTTCGGATTCGATTTAATATTCCCCTCTATTCCAAAAATGTAGTTTCTGTAAAGACATTTATCTAAACAGTTCAATTATTTCGAGTAGTAGTAACTAGAAAAATTTAGCTATGCTAGTACAAGGTGGCGCTAAAGTAATCCTCCTATCAGAAAATGCTATAAATTTTGCGATTGGCTCTGTTTTGACACTTGTGTAGTAAACACATGCGAAATACACGTTAATAAACAATGTTACGCTACACTGCTCCAGAACGCGGAATATTGCTGACTATTTATTTGACCAATAATTATAATCGGTCGGTGACTTTGGCACAACGTGAATATCGTCGCAGATTTCCTGGCCGTCCAACGCCTACTGGTGTAACACTGCGACGTTTAGCCGCTCGCCTCGAAAAGACTGGCACAACACGAGATGCTGCCAGGCGTGGCAGACCCCGGAGTAGCCGTTCTGCAGAGAATATTGCTGCTGTAGCCGAGGATGTCATGGAAGCGCCGTCGACATCGACCAGACGACGTGCCACGCAAATGGGTATCAGTCGACGGTCTTTACAGCGAATTTTGGTACAAGATTTGAAGATGTTTCCGTACAAAGTCCAGACGGTGCATCAGCTGTTAGCTGCTGACCGCCAATCGCTCAAGCCATCCTTAATCACCACCAAGAGGAAGATGATTTTTCATCAAAAATAATCATGAGTGATGAGGCCCATTTCCATCTTAGCGGGTACGTAAATAAGCAAAATTTACGTTTCTGGGGCACTGAAAATCCGCGTGTAACCCACGAAGAGCCATTACACCCGCTCAAAGTACTGTATGGTGTGCTGTTTTCGCTGGAGGAGTCATCGGACCTTTTTTCTTCGAAGACGTCGCGGGCCAAACGGTTACTGTGAATGGTGAGCGCTACAAAGCAATGATCAACGAGTTCTTTTTGCCGCAACTTGATGAATTGGGATTGGAAAACATGTGGTTCCAACAGGACGGTGCAACGGCACACACTGCACGTGCCACAACCGATATGCTCAAGGATGCATTTCCCGGGCCCCTAATCTCCCGTTTTGGCGATTTGCACTGGCCAGCAAGATCGCCTGATTTGACCGCTCCAGACTTCTTTTTGTGGGGCTTTTTGAAGTCGCGGGTTTATGTCAACAAGTCTCAGACTCTTGCAGCTCTTAAAGAGAATATCCGTCAAGAATGTGAGGACCTATCGCCGGAAGTTTTGGCCAAAGTGATGGAAAATGCCATAAAAAGGGCTCAAATGACAAACAACTGAGGCGGCGGCCATTTACATGACATCACATTCTCGACTTGATGTAAAAAAAACTAAAAGACCAAATAAAAATAATCCAGAAGAAGAATCAAAGTTTTTCATTTTTTTTTTAAATTACAGCCAAAAAACATCGGAAGTTTACTTTTGCGATAGGAATTTGCTCGAAAACATGATATGATTTTAACTAAATCAAGATCAACTAGGCAGATTTTTATTAAATATGTAAAATATAACAAAAAATAAATAAATAAAGTAAACCAAAAAAAAAACTCCACAAACATTAAATTAACTGGTAAATGTGCACCCCGATTGCCAGCCGGATCTTAAATCATGCGAAAAGTAACTAGTTCTCAATTAAACACTTTCTACGTTTCCCTGTTCATGTGCTTCTTGGAAAACACTTTCCTGCCAGCACGCTAGTTCAAAGCACTTATAAAAATGAATATATTTTACACATAAATATTTTAAAGATAATAATTCAGTAAATTGTAAGATATACTGTAAGTAGGCACATAGTAAGAAAAAAAATAAGAAATGGAATAAATGCTCCATGCGGCTGCCAGAAAGTGAAAAGGTAGAAAGAATTCAGAGAAAACATTTTTATTTTTTTTTTCAGAATACTAGCAGCATTGTGACTTAACCTATAAATGCAGTCAACCGACTGTTGCTCTGAAGGTATGCGGCAAAAGTTTAATATATGAGTGTTAGGCTGGTCCAAAATTTTGTTTAAAATAACTTCATAGCATTGTTGGAAATGGGGAAAAGGGACCGCGAATTTTAGCTTATTATGAAATTAGTTAATATGCAATAGTGTCTCAGTGATAATGAGTAATATTAGAAATTCGTTTGATTGGGATTATTTTAAAAATAAATTATTTTAAAACTTTAAGAAAATTGTAAAGAGGACATTTATTAAATCTAAACCAACTGAACTAGCAAAAATATTTTTAGTTGGAATACGTACCATAAATTAAATAAAAAACTTAAAAAAAATAAGTAATTTTTATTTATTTTCAAATCGTTGTACGCTTAATAGAATTTTTTAATTTTAAAATTCGCATACGCTTCATAGAAATTTTTAAAAATGACTAAGAAAAGGTTTGGTTTAATTTACCTAACAATCCATGTTTCTTTTCCCATTCTGAGGTTACTTATTGATTATGTGCAAAAATGTGCATATAATTTTAAAAATAAATATAAGTGCACATTAGAATTGCATTTATTGAAGATTTGTAAAACAAAATATTCTTACGGGATAAAAAAAAAAAGAATCATATCATAGCAATTCTACCCAAAAGTAAATTTTCCTGACGAAATTATTTATTTTATTTGTATTTTATATGCAGTAAAAATATCAAATCTCTGGCGATACAATTAAACATTTACGAATTTTGAATACAAATTATTGATATTTTTTTCCATCTTGTTAGGTAAGATGAACCGAATAGGTACTTTATGTTGCCAAAAACGCACGACCGATAAAAAAAAACCTCGCCGGATGAGCCGGTGATGATGCCGAAGAGCTTGGCGAGCAGATGCTGCAGTCTTGCTTCTCCCAGTATACTGAATCGTCGCATGCTTAATTCAGGACAATCGCATATTATGTGTTCCACCGTATCATTCTCCAAGTTACATTTCCTGCATCTTTTATCCCTTACCAGACCCAATTTACAGACACTATAGTCTTAGAGAAGGCGATACCGAATTTATAGAGACTACGGTCATAGAAAAGGCGCTGTGCGAAAGTAAAGTCTTGATGGTGGAATATATTCTTATTATTCTCCAACCCCTGTGTCACCCATTACCACCGCTATTACAGCCTCAAGATGCCTGCCGTAGCTCACGCACGGGATCGCATAGTCGGTTGGTCCAATCAAAGACGGCGTTATCCGACTGTGTACATATATGCAGTATGGTGTTAGGGACAATGCTCCTATTAAATATTCTAATCATTGGGGGCGTGCATATATTTTCTAATTTATTTATGTTATTTTCCTCTTCCTATCAGCCTTACATTTGAAATGAAGATCCAATGTGAAAGTCCAGGAGATAGGCACATGTGCAGGCCACCATATTTTTGTGTGCATGTAAGTACCGTAGCCACAGAGGCCTTCTTCCCCTCTCTTGTACATTGAGTTTCCACGACGGCTTGTTGTTCAGCACTACCCTAAGTCAGTGCTTGGCTTTAATTGCAGCGTTATCTCTGCTAGTTAAGGTCTCCTGATACCTTGCACTGCCTAGCGAGCAGAACTAGGTCCATCTTCTCTACATTTATATTTAGTATTTTATGATAATGCGCATTTGGTTCATTAGAGACTTAGCTTTGAGTGGCATTTACTGGAGTTTGTGTACGATAAGGTTCCAAAGTAGAGTAGACACATTTTCCGGTACTACGTATGCGCAACATTGCGCTGATATCCTTCTACAGTCAAGCATTTTGCCTCTCTATCTCTTCAGTGCGTAGTCAACCCACACTGAGGTGATTCTGTCAATTATGGCTTGCATCGAGACAATGTTGGGTGCTCCCGAAATGTGCAAAAAAGTACCTATTGTGAATTCCCCGTTTTATAGGATATTTTATATGTGACGAACGACGCTATGCAATGCAGTGTACACTGATCTGAGCTTGGGGTATGCATATTGCGCTTTCGAGATTAGCCTCTCGTTCAAATCTTACTTCACGTGAACGTCTTAGAGGTTCAAGAGTCTTCCTAATCTTCATATATATAAAATAAAAATATCGCGTGCGTCTGTTGGGATGTAGTGTAAAGACTGCAAAACTACTGAACCGATTGAGTTCAGATTCAAAGAATGTGTACTATGCATAGGGTAAAACAGTTCCGATAGGTGGCGCTGCTGTCGTATTTACGATTTCATTGAAAATTTCAAGCATGTAATAACCAAATAAATATATATGTAAGTAAATATTTCATTTCGAGACGGTACCTATAGTTGCCGCTGAAGCCCAGCCAATTTGTTTTCCCGTCTATTTTCGCATCACCCTAATAAGCATTTTCCACATTACTAAACCTAAGTTGCTGATTTAGTAAAGTCATACCAAAGTTGTTAATGGATAGTAGACCTAGTAAATGTGATTGCCAAAATTCAAATGCATGTAATATATATTGTCTTAGCTAAAATGCAGTGCAGAGCTAAATTTCGCACAATTGTTAAGCGAAGGAGGTCATTAAATGAGTCTAGAGAATTACTTAAAAATATTGCGAAGCTAGGTATGTTAAGAACGTAGAAATCTAAAAAAAAGTACATTTTATTTTTTATATGTAAGTCGCTTGATTGTAACTTACCATAACTGAATGGCATGCCATGTAAAAGCAATGGCGAAATTTACTTAATGAAAGCAAAGTTATAACTCAAGGGTTCTAATAATTCACCTGCCATTTAGTTGAACGAGCAGTTGATAAATCAAAAATTTCTCAAACCGGTTTGCGCGCGGCGATTTTCAGTTAAATATGAAGTGTGTATGTTTTTTCAAATGTATATATATATATATATAAAGGAATTTTAACAATATCAGGCACTGAATCAATTCGTAATAAAATGTTGTTGCTGTTATTGTCAAAAAAAAAAATTCTTTGATCTCAAAATTTCGTTTTTACCTTTCCACACCTTTCCTTTTTACCGTTTTATTATGCCGTAATTGAAATTCTGAAAAAATCGTATAGCTTACTAGCAGCACATAAATAACACTAGTTTACAAATATTTGATAAATGAGTGCTACCACGTTGAAAAAATATTTTTTTAGACAAATTTTTTCAAAGAAGTGACAAACCCCGTTTTGTTTTCGGGATCGCTTTGCAGTTATTGCAAAAAAAGCAAATAAACCTAATCTTTATGGTGATATTATCTTTTGTGTAAATCGGAATAGTACTTCTTGCATTACTCGCGCCTAAATATTTCGAAAATTCTTAATTTTTATTCACTCTCTTTTGTGAATTAACTTTGTAAAGAAAAAATAATAAAAAATAGCTGCGTGAAACAGAATTTTATTACAAAAAATGGAGCACTTAAATAGGACCCAAAATGTGAAAGTTATCAAAAATTAAATAAAACTGGGCAATGTGATTTTTTAGGTGAAAATCTGCCAAAAAATTTGCATTTCACGGTGCAACAGCCGAAATGTTCATTTCATGCGTAGGTTTGTTCCAACATAGGCTGACTTTTTCTCAATGTTTTCCAACACAGGTTCACGAATCGCAATTCTGATTTGAGGTTATGCAAGTTTTAATATCCAAAATGTTTATATTCTTATATATTTACTTTCCAACTGTTACGAGTAGAGTCATTTCATACTTTTACGAGATATTTTTGGTTGTAACTACTGATCCAAAAAAGCTAGAAACAAGATTAAAGGTAATTTTACGAAGAAATCCTCTAAAGCATTTTCTGAATCGAACAGTTAATTAGAACAAGCTTTGTATGACTATTGGCTGTTTACTTTAGATCGAAGTGGAAAGTGTCAATATAAAATATAAAAAATGATTCACATAAATCAATAGTAGTATACTTATTTTAAAAAATTTAGGCAGTGACAGTAGATCGTCGAAGTATAACGAGAATTTGAAAGGAAATGAAACAATCGGTAAATGGTTGCATCGCCTTATATTTAATTTATATCTAACGGGTGTTTTTTTTTAGGCTGATAAAACTTTCGATAGGGATAGCTGTCCCTTGACGCTGGTAAATGACATTTCGTTTTGACATTTCTGTTCAGTAAGCATTGACAAAACATCATGGAAAGAGTGACGCCACAACAACGTTTACAAATTGTGGAAATTTAGTTTGAAAATCAGTGTTCTGTTCGCCAAACTTGAAGAGCACTTCGTGAATTTTATGGTTCACAAAATCGAGCATCAGAGCAGCTTATTCTTCGAACTGTTGATAAATTTCGAACAACATCTACTCTATTCGATGAAAAACCAACAACAAAACAAAGAACTGTACGTACAGAAGAAAATATTGGTGCTGTAAGTGATAGTGTTGGTGAAGATCTGAATTTGTCTATTCGCCGCGCCGTGCTCAACAAGTTGGGATTTGTCCATCCACAACATGAAAATTCAAAATTGGGCTGATCGCATCCGATTCACCAAATCGTTTTTAAATATTAAATGTCATGAAAATATCATACTTCATTTTTTATGTGTTTTATTTCAATCTGAAGTTCTATCAGTCTAAAAAAACACCCTTTACATACCAATGGAATAGGAAAAAATTTCCCCAAAGGCAAAAAATGTTTTTTTTTTAAATAAGGATGCCCAATAGCACGGAAAACAGTGGCAAACCTGTAGAATAATTTGAATATGTATTTACTACATTCAAATTTTTATTTATAGATACTTACAATTTAATTAATTCATACAACTAAAATTACGAATTAGGTGACAAAAGAACCTTTAAAGAATAAAATCAGATTCCGCAGTTTTAATATTAATTTCGATGAAAGGTGATCAAAACAAAGACGAAGAAGTTGATCGATAAGACCAAATTATGTTTTTGCTTGTGGAAATTCATTTTTGAGTAATTTTGCTTGCAAGTCGCTAAACTTCCTGAGAACAGTTCAAGACGGCGGAGTAGAGCAAAAAGTTGCCAGCGTCCAACACCTCTCATTATTGCAGCATGTATTTTAATTGTAAAATGTCACGTCTGAATTTTCGAACTTCCTCAAAGCAGAGAATGTGTAGGTATGCAAATATTGTTAATAAGCATAACAAATTAAGTACCATCCTATTTTCGTTTGTCAAATTTGAATTTGTTGTTGAATGCTTTTGTTGGTTACACAAATACACTTTTCAAGGGGGTATTTCTTTGACCGATCATTTTTTATTTCATCAATATACAAACCAATATTCCTCCCTTTGTCCTTCCTTCTTCCACAATTTTATTTTTTTTTTGTTTTAATGTCTGCTTTTCAAATATTAAAAAGTTGGCAATTCTTCCCACTATATTCCCAACCATACATGTCACAAGGAGGCAGGCAGTACCAGCGCAAAAGCGAAAGTTCTAACGAATAAGTAAAAGGACGTGCACCCACCGAAAGAATGCAAAGTAGAAACCCCAAAAATGTTACTCAATTGCATAGGAAAGGTGCTCAACTTAAAAACACGAGTTTGTGCTTTATTCTCACTCTACCACCACCAACGCTTCGCCACCCTCGAGCAGACACAAATGCACCCAAGAGCTAAATGGAAAAATCGCATAAGTAGTGCAGAAAAGTTTTGCCATCGAGGCTTCGTTGCTCAACGTATTAGGGTCGGCATTTGCATAGCATAGCACCACGCTCTACCTCACTCGCAAAATGCAGTTTTACAAATATTTACTGTGAATCTGTAAAGTCCAATGTACTAGTAAAAGAAGTAGTAGAAGAAGTATTTGAGAGCGGAAGACCTGCGGGGGAAACTTACAGAAGTTCTAACGAAATCCGCTAATACTATGCAGGATTACTTGCCGTAAGTTTCAATAGAAATTCCTGCCATTTCAATATGGCAAATAAAAAAAAACCTACCTTCTGCCAAAAGTAACACTTTGCTATTATTTTTATTTCAAAGTATTTTTTAAAGCAGTTTGTGCTGTTTTTTATTTATTTTAAAATTATAGAAGCATGATGCCGATAACGTCAGTGGTCATATTGATAACAGTAACGGATACGACGTCTACCTCAGTTAAAGAAATATATATTTTTAAAAATATGTGCGATTTTTACAAAACGAATCAGGCATATAAAAAATAACTGCAAAGCTAGATTTCCTATTTCAATCAAAAAAATAAAATAAAATGTACTATAATATGAGAGAATGTACTATTTAATGACTTTGGGCTTACTTGTTGAAGTAAAACGATTTTAGTGGCATGAGGATGATTTGTACATCGCGTAACGAAGATCGCGTCGATATCGCGTCAGGATGTTAACTACTTGACACTTATATGCGAAAAAGCAAACATACATACTGACGTAGCGACATACCAATGTGTATGTATGTATGCATGTACACACATCTATATAAAGGAGGTTTTTTAGGGCGTGTGGTTTTCAATACGGCAATAATTTTTTCGGAGCTGCTTCTTTGGACAGCTGTTAACTTATTTATAGCGCGTCGCACGTTCTGTAAATGGGCTCGAACGGGCTCGAAACGTGGTAGCCACCGATCCCGATTCTCACAAGATAATTTTGTTCAGCGATGAAGCTCCCTATTGGTTGAATAGGTACGTTAATAAACAAAATTGTCGGATTTTGAGTGTTGATAATCAACTAGAGATTGCTGAGACGCCGTTACATCCTCAAAAAGTCACTGTTTGATGTGCTCTATGGGTAGAGGGGATCATTGGCCTACATTTCTTCAAAAATCAAGCCGGCCATTATGCTACAGCCAATGGGGAACGCGAATTATCTCGCGTCGTGGCCCTGTAGCGTGGTCTCCAAGATACGTACGTATTTCGACACTAGTTCAAGACCATTTGAGGACAAGTTCTAGACCGCTTCGGCACTATTTTCGAACTAGATATTTTGGGACAACTTCAGGACATTTTAGTAGTTTGGGACCGGTTCGCTAATCTCTGGTACTTTAATTACTAATTACAAATACTATTATTGGTAATGCTACTACTACTATTTTCACTACGTTCTAGTACAATATTTATGCTACTGCTAATGACTACTACTATTTTTCCGAATTTCTACTACTTTTTTCTTAATACTTCTTTTATCTACAATTTCCTTTTTTCCTAATTGCTACTACTATTTTTACAAATGCTACTACTAATTACTACTACTATTTTTCCGAATTTCTACTACTTTTTTCTTAATACTTCTTTTATCTACGACTTACATTTTTACTAATTGCTATTACTATTTTTACAAATGCTACCACTAATTACTACCACTATTTTCACTACGTTCTAGTACAATATTTATGCTACTACTAATTACTACTACTATTTTTCCGAATTTCTACTACTTTTTTCTTAATACTTCTTTTATCTACAATTTCCTTTTTTCCTAATTACTACTACTATTTTTGCAAATGCTACTACTAATTACTACTACTATTCTTCCGAATTTCTACTACTTTTTTCTTAACACTTCTTTTATCTACTACTTACATTTTTACTAATTGCTATTACTATTTTTACAAATGCTACCACTAATTACTACCACTATTTTCTCTACGTTCTAGTACAATATTTATGCTTCTACTAATGAGTACTACTATTTTCACTAATTTATACTACTTTTTTCTTAATACTTCTCTTATCAACAATTTCCTTTTTTCCTAATTGCTACTACTATTTTTACAAATGCTACTACTAATTACTACTACTATTTTTCTGAATTTCTACTACTTTTTTCTTAATACTTCTTTTATCTACGACCTACATTTCGTCTAATTGCTACTACTATTTTTACAAATGCTACCACTAATTACTACCACTATTTTCTCTACGTTCTAGTACAATATTTATGCTTCTGCTAATGACTACTACTATTTTCACTAATTTATACTAATTTTTTCTTAACACTTCTTTTATCTACTACTTACATTTTTACTAATTGCTATTACTATTTTTACCAATGCTACTACTAATTACTACTACTGTTTTTCCGAATTTCTACTACCTTTTTTCTAACACTTCTTTTATCTACGACTTACATTTTTTCTAATTGCTGCTACTATTTTTACAAATGCTACTTTGAATTACTACTACTAGTTTTACTAATGCTACTACTAGTTGTTGGTACAATTTTCACAAATTTTTACTACTATTTTTATGAACGTTACTACTAATTACTACTACAACTTTTCTAATTTTCACTACTATTTTCATTAGAGATACTTCAATACAAATACAAGTTTTACTAAATTCTACCACCATTTTTACTAATTCTATTACTAGTAACTACTACTATTTTAACTAATGGTGTTATTATTACTACTATTATTGCTACTACTTACTATTAACAACTACTGCCACTACTACTCCTATATTTGACTCTCTGTTTCTTTGTGGAGACGGCAAATAAGTTTTACTTCTGTCTCGGTCTAGTAATTTTTTTTTCTTTTATTAAATAATTTGCCTCGATTATGTGAACAAATACATATGTACATATGTATATATTGTTAATACCACTTGTTTGATAATATTTGAATTAATTCCCATAATCGAGCTATTGTTCCGTTTCTTAGTTAGAATACTAAACAAAAGGGACAAATTAAAATAACACCATTTAACTACCATAAGGAAGTTTGATTTATGTAAGACAGGTACGGCTTATAGATCTGCTTCTCAAAGCAGTCTTCAACATCTAGTTTTTTATACATAAAAAACTTGAACAGCATTAACCGCATCAGTTAGCTCCGCGTTGCTGTTAAAAACCTTCCCCTCAAAACCGTTTAAATTTTCGGAAATAGCCAGGAACTACGAAATGCTAGATCCGTTAAATGTCGTCTCTCTTCGTGGTAAAATATCACAATATAGTTGCTCGTTAATTTGCCAGTGTGAGCTGGCTCGTTGTTTCTTATTTCCAACAAAAATTCGGGAAATCATCTGCAGTTTCCTTTAGATCCTTTTCAAGGGGAATATCAGCTAGGATTGTTGATCGCGGTAGTAAACTGGCATCGTTAATATTGTTGCTGATTTTTGTTGATTGGCTTTTACAGGTGGGTTTGGTCGTGTTGCGCTCCATACCATGGACTACTATTTGTTATCCGGATCATGCATCAAGAAACGCCTTTACTTAAGTTGCTAGACTGTCCATTTTCAAATTCATTTAGAAAAAATGTAGCAAAATGAACTCGAGCCACATTTCAGACCTCATTTAAAATTCGTGAAGGCCTTTGAGCAGATGTGTAATAAAAATATATAGCTACATTATCAATCTCAATCAATTCATCTGCAGTCATTTTCTGTGTCAATGGTGGCTCTTCGTCAAGTCTGGACCTCACCAGAGCCCCAGTGATATCTTCAGTGGAATATTTTGGTTGACCTTCTCGGGGCTCGTTCTCTACAGAAAAGTGTCCCCTCCGGAATCTTCGGAACCACTTGGAAATGCTCTGTAGAGACGGCGCAATCGTTTCATATGCAATTTGGCATTCATTGAATATTTCTAGTGGTAGTTAGTTTTCACAGCAAAGAGAAGAGTATCACAAAACGAATTTTCATTTGCCTTGTTGTTGGAATTTATCGAATTCATTCTCAGGTATTTTGCAATCTGACCACCCACCCCCCTCCCCTCTTTCCTTCCTATTTTAAACTATTATCTTGAAATTTCGAGAGCGGTCCCATAAAACAATTGCAAAGGGTTTGATAATTTTTATTTTTGGTTTTAAATAATTAATTGTCAGCAACTAAGCGAGCGTTTTGTTAGTCCGCTCATATAACTTTTGTTTGACTTCAAATTTAATTAGCGAGAATAAGCCAAATACGGCTTTTCAATTAAAAGTGAAGTGATCGCTGAATTTTCTTGAATGAAAAAAAAACTGGAAAATTTATACTAAATTAAATTCAGACTTTCCGTTATTTATTTCATTATTTCAAACGTACCACATGGTAATGTAAAAAAAAAATCAACATTTTTACGACCCACTCAATTCAGCGATTAAAGCGCATTTTTTCAACTGCCTTTGCTTATTTAATTCAATTAATAAAACTTCGTAAAAATTTTCGAGCTTTTAATCACACAAAAAATCCTTTGTTAAATAACTGCGAACGAATAAAGCTTATAGGAAATTTATAGACTGTCAAAAAGTCAACAACAAAAGTAGTAAACACCGTTAAAGCGCTTTTATTAACCACAATTGAAGTAACGACAATAACAAAAACAAAAAATTAAAAAAAAATAATAATAATAAAGCAAAAAACAACAACCAGAATAACGAAAAACATATTAAGCTCACTCTTACATAAGCTCTAGCTTGTAAGCAGCAGCCAATTTCCAAATAGCCTGGCAGGCTTTACGCCTATAAGTATGCAATCACTGTGCCATGCTGCTTTACGACTCTGCCATGTGAGATTTATATACGTACGTGTGTGGCCGGGCAGACTGCAGTACCTGCAAAAAAAAAAACAACAGAAAACAAGTCAAAGAGTTATTTAATAAAATAAAATATAAGCAATAAAAATAATTACATAAATAAACAGCAGCTTTTCGACTACAAACCCAGCGTGCTTGATGGCAGTGTGTGATTCTATTATGTGGTATACCGTGCTTCTTTTTACAAAAAAACAAAAACAAAAAAATACCAGCACTTGATGTTAGTCTACATATTTCGCGGTTTGTATGCTATTCGCAAAATGCAAAAAAAAACAACACAATAAATAGCATATGAATTATAAAATATGGATCCTTTTATATTTTTGCACATTAGGGTTGCGCTTAGTTTTCAAATACTTGCTATATATGTCTTCTCAAATGTTCTTTCTAGCTCGCAAAAAACTGCAAATTTATACTAAATTAAACTATGAATTTCCTTTATTTATTTTAATATTTCAAACGTAGTCCTTGCAATAAAAAAACTACAGTTTAACATCCCACTCATTTCAGCGAGTACTGAAATCGTTAGCACAACGTGATTCAAACAAATTTCGAATACAAATATTCTTTACCTAGGGTCAGATTTGTAGTCGTCAACGGTGACAGTGTAAGTTAATTAACTGTTAATTTTTTCAAGATTTGAAATCAGTAGCTATTTACAAAAAAAACAAGGCATCTGTACATCATTGGCAACACTTATTCAGGGCTGTTACTATTGTTAGTGTTATACTAAAACCAAGTCAAAATTTTAAGTTAACCGATTAACGTTTTTTCGACCAAATTTCGTGAGTATATTCATTAAACCTAGGTACTACGGTAATTTTATCCATTAGGCGCCGCATGAGTTGAGTTAATCGGTAAACCTTTATTTATAATCCCATTTTTTATGAAATTAGAGGCATATAATGGGGGTGCGGCGAGAAATGCTTTTACGATCTGCTAGATGGCGCTGAAATCGGGTAATTTAGAAATCCATATTTATGGTCCGAACTGGTGATATTAGAAAAGAAATGTATTTATAGGCCTTACTCAATTAAATTTAAAAAACATGTACTTATATACGTAAACAATATTTGGCGAAAAACGTATTGGAAATATTTATAAAAATCCATTAGATGGCGCTGTAGGTAAAATTTTCACAAGATCCAGAGTTATGATTCGGCGTAATTTATCAGCCCGATTTTAAATACTCCTGCGTATTCCGACAATAAAATTTTCCAATTATAAACTCCCCTGGAGAATATTTCTCCTTAAAAAATTGGGTCAAGGAATTTAAACTGCATGCCGATTGTTTCCACATATTTGGCACATAGTAAAGTAAAAATGTAAAAAATTGCGTTAAAAAAGGAACTTTGCTTTGTGAAATTAAAGGTTTTATTATATTTGGCAATACAAAATGCATTATACTGCTTGTCGGTTAGTAGCAGACGGGGACCAACAATGATAGAAACAGGAAAGCAAGTGTATGGAAAAATAGACGCTGTGGAATGAAGGCTTCTTTCTTTGTAATGTAAATGTTCAGTTTTTCATGAACTGATATAACAGGTTTAAAGAAGTCAGCTGGAAAGTATTAACGACGGCTTCGGAATTAGGAAAAACTATAATCGTTATAACTCCATTTAGAGCTTGGCAAAACTTGTGATGTTTTCATGATACAACTTTTTACCAGGAAGATGAGTGATTTCAAACAAAAAGTCACGTTTATTGCGTGGTCGTACGTGATTGATATTTTTACGTGCATGAATTTAATTTTTGTGTCAATCACGATATTTGAAATTGTATTTCAAATCAATAACGAGGATGAAGAGTATTTCAATTTTGGCACTACGCTGTCAATGTGTAGTTCGTCAACTCATTTAGTTCAAGTCATTTTTTTAATTCTAATACCTCCGAAATTTCAAAAGTCCGCCAAATTTGTAACAATTCCTTAGACATTTTTTTAATGGACTAGATAACATTTGTGATAGAAAGCGGTGTCCTGTTATTAAAACCTAAAACTGACGCAGAGGGGAAATAGACGAATTGAAGAGTAAACTTGATGGCATACAACCTAATGTCTTTCTTGCGTCTATTCGAACCAAACAATTCATTATTACTCTGAAAATGCTGAGACCTGTCTTCAATCTGACGAAAAATCTTAGTCAAAATCTTCAGAAAGAAGATTCTGACTGGATCCATAGCATCAGCTATGCAAGCCAAATTATCGAAGAAATCAAGGAAGGAGATGCTTAACCAAGTCGACGGAGGATTCAATGACGTTTTTGAAACATCAACTCAATGCACATAAATTATTGCAGAATGTCAAAAAATCGGGACAAATATACTAGAAATTCTGAAGAATATTATATTACCTATACTATAATATTACTCATACCATTTTTGGATCTGTATTTAGAGTAGCTTGATTAAGATTTATGGAACACAAAAAAGCTATTGTCCAGGAAATAAAATGTAATTCGAACAGAATGTGAAAAACTTAATGGAGAACAGTTGGTCAAAACTGTTGATATCTTTCGGTACGTAGCGACGAACGACGTTACTAAATTTTTGAAGAGATAGTACTGAGCATGAAGATGTGAAAGAGGCTGCAACGATTGATATCCACTTGTCTCATTTGTTGCTGTTTCCAAGTTTTATTCCAATATTCATTCAGTGGAAAGCACAAAAGTATTTAGCGAAACTTGGGACATTTGCGATGGGCAATTTTAAGTCAGTATAAATTGCATCAAGCGAACGATCATTTTGAAGTTTAGGAAAAATAAAATCCGAATTACGTAACTGAACTGGAGAAGAGGAGAGAAGGATTAACGCTACTCAATATTCAATATCATATATTGGGTTATGAAGTGAAACTTCTTTTGCGTCAGAAGATTCATTTTTTACATCGCCTAACGAAGGGCGTGACAGGTTCGAAAGTCACGACATGACGTTTATATGACGTAAAAAAAACATACTTACTACTACTACCAATTATGCTGCTATCGCTGCGAGTAGTAGCAGTAGTCTACTACCACTTTTTACTTATGCTGCTACTGCTTACTATTATTTTTTTTTTACTTATGCTACTACAAATTACTACTACTATTTCTATTACTTTTTCAACTGGTCTACTACTATTTTTTACTGATTTCTGCTACGTATTTCTACTACTATATCTACTACTCTTTCAACTAGTGCTAATACTAATTATTAATACAATTTTTACTAGTTTCTACTACTATTTTAAATAATTCTACTACTTATTACTATTACTATTTTTACTAATTTCTAAATATTACTGCTATTTTAACTAATGCTACTACTAGTTAGTACTACTATTTTAATAATGCTACTACTAATTGCTTCTACTATTTTTATCAATGCTACTACTAATTACTATTATTATTTCTACTTAAGCTTCCCCTAACTACTACTAATATTTTTTCTTAATGAACTACTAATTATTACTACAATTTTTACTAACTACTTTTACTATTTCTATTACTCTTTCAACTGGTCTACTACTGTTTTTTACTAATTTCAACTATATGTTATTACTACTATTTCTACTACTCTTTCTACGAGTGCTTATAATAACTACTACTACCATTTTTACTAATTTCTACTACTATTTTTAATAATGCTACTCTTTATTACTACTACTATTTTTACTAATTTCTAATTACTACTGCTATTTGGCCTAATGCTACGGCTAGTTAGTACTGCTATTTTAAGTAGTTAGTAGTTAGTAGTTAGTACTACTAATTTAGTATTTTTACCAATGCTACTACTAATTACTATTATTATTTCTACTGCTATTTTTACTACTGATTTTCTTAATTACTACTACTAGTGTTACTAATTTCTACTACTATTTCTGCTAGTGCTACTTCTAAGTACTACCACTATTTTTTGTAATTTCTACTACTATTTTTACTAATGCTAATATTACTACCACTACTACTACTATTCCTGACTACTGACGACTACCACTACTACTACGCCCAAATTTAACTCATTACCCTTTGTGAAGTCGTCAAAGAAGTTTTATTTCTCGCTCGCGCTTTCAGGTGCTACCTTTTTTTATACAGAGACGGTTACTTTCAACATAAATATTAATATTCAAATAATATAAAACAAAGAAAAATCAATACGAAATTGAACAGCCCTAATACCTTAATATATTATATAGTGTGCACAAAGCTAAATTTTTCGGTGTCCCTATCGTAACTCGTATGTTTGCTTAGTCGCGACTAAAGTTAGCGACGAAGATTTCAAATATTTACATAATAATCATATATTTAAACATTAGCACACATAAACAAACATACTTGCTTCGTAGTATGTATATATGTATATATGTACACACTGTATGTGCACAGGTATTCACAAAAGCTTATTTTCGAAAGTACATATATTAATGCGCATGTATGCATATATGGTTTGATTTCATTCAAAACTTTTACATTTGCCAAGCGGAGCGTCGCTTTTTACTAAATTCGCTCAGCTTCTGGCATTCACTACATACACATGCATTCACACTCATATACTTACAAGTTTTTGCTTTGGTGATAATTTTTAATATAATTTATTATTTTCTATACATAATGTCATAATGCACCGCGTCATAGCATCCCTGTAGAGAAACTGAGCTGATGTTTGGCCAAACTTCTCCTGTAAGTTGTGGTGTGGCGATAGGGTAAAGATCCTGGGTTCTACTTCTCGAACTCCTAGCACTCCTCGCACTCACCGTCACCTAGAGTAAATTTCGAAGTGAGTTGGCACTGAGCCACTGTGTACCAGAAATGATTCCTTACTATTTAGATTGAGTTATCCCTACAGGCATATTTGTAAATCGATGTATGTGTGTATGTGTGTGCGTATGTGTATGTGTTTTGACCGCACACGCGTATTCAAAAATTCATTTTTTAGCTTTTTAATTCACCTTGTTGTTGTTGTTGTTGTTGTTGTTGTTGTTGTTGTTGTTGTTGTTGTTGTTGCTGTGGCAATAATAATCCTCTTTTATAAATTTAATTCTTTTACGAAATATGAACGCATACATTTCTATTGAAATGTGGTTGGGTCTCAATGAATTAAATTTGTAAGCGTCTTTTTGAATTAGTCATTAAAATTCTCTTTTATGTTCTAATAATTTAATATAATGTGCTAATATAAAACCTTTCAGAATTAGTGATATAAAGAATGTTTTTAGATGGGAATTAGTGTTTTTTTTTTTTATTACATGTAAAGCTCTATTTCTGAATGGCACATTTAATACAAATACGAATTTTATAACTTAAAAGTTGGGTTATTTTTGGTGAAATTTGAAGAAGCCTGCTTTGGATAAGCAACTGAGATCATATAAAAACCTCTCTTATGTTAAAAACTGCTTGAGTTATACTTAGGTTGGTGGGATGCAAATTAATGACCATCAAAAATGCATAGCAAGGTAGATTCATAGAAGGTGATACCAAAATAGCCAAGGCGAATGCGTTGCGTATTTTGTTTTTGTAATTTACGAGCGAAAACCTAGGCGAATTGGGAAAGAAGAATAAGCAATCAACAGATTGTATAACACCACCTTACATGAATTCGCTTTGATGCATATCTTTTATTCACCTACGGAGAGTTCGAAATTAGATAGAGATATTTAAAGTGTCAAAAAAGAAGTAAATTTTTATTGCAGCGTAAAAAATGTGTGTGTTGTCAAAATGCAAGCGACAGTATTTTCCACTATAACTTTAAAGAATTCCATTATTATTTCTCTACCAAGCAAACAGTGATTCCAACATCAGAGAGATGTATAAATTGTACATTACTATGGTACCTAAATTGGAGCGTCAAGCATGGCGTTCTCTAACGCCAAAGAGTGGCAGCGCGTGACATACTCCAATAACTTTGTTAAATGTTTGACGTATTCTGATTCACTCGAAGTTCGTTGCTTGATGTTTTTGTCTATTTGCCTCTGCCTTATCACGTTTCTCGTTTTTATCTTTTTTCTTTTTCACTTCTGTCTTTGGCACCCCTTTCTGACCGCGGCACGCTGTCGAAAGTTCATACAAATTGTATGGTCTGAGAAATTTTGACAGTTCGTTGACGGTTGATGCGACAATTTAGGTATGCCTCTAAAATATTTAATGTAATTTCAAAATTGTCGTCGTGTCGAAAATTAAGTCTGGAGATGTGCACTGCAAATCGTGGTTAATTGACTCAATAAGTTTTGATTTGTCTCTGAAATTATCTCCAGTAAATAAATAAAAACGAATTTCTAAATAATTTGTTTGATTCGTTATCCACTCAAAACGGGCATACGAAATAGAAATATTTAAATTTGTTTAATTTCTAATTCTTACCCCCAGTGCTCTCAGCATCTCTCGCCCCTGCTAATGAAGGTAAGCAGGCTTTTTAATAAAGCCAAACGCACAGAGTGCTGGGATGAGTATGACGGCATACATTGAAGAAATATGAATAGCAAAAACCGGCAACTTCAGGAACTTGTGTAAGGGCATCCCTTCACACCGATGGCGGTAAGGCTCCACAAAGCTCTAGCAAATGAAAAGGTAGAGACCAACTTAGCCATTATGCTACCAGAATAAGCTACCAGATGGTACATATAATGAAGCAAAAAAAAAGGGTTTGCGGAAGACGAAATATTTCCCGGATGCATCGGCATCTGCGAGGGAGCACTGTGTGCAGTTGGCGAGGCCATCCTAGTTCGACTGAGAGTTTGCTAAAAATACATTAACCCAGTGAGATGGACTGTGAACTCGTTTGACCGGTACAAGTAGCCGGGGTTGATGGTATTCGGCCGCTGTTGCTACAGCAGGGCGGTGAATATATAATGTGAAACTCTCTGGCACTGGCCTGTATTCGAATGGCATTGAGAAGGGCCAAGGTTGCCTTTACACCGAAGGTAGGAAAAAGGGCCTAGTGCTTGGCTAAACCCTTTAGATAGATTAGTTTAACAATGCACCCAAAACAATGGAGAAGATTATAGCTACTGAGATCCGGTAAAACCGCTTCACCCCAGTTTAATGCGAACAGGGTGGGACGCTCCACTGATACTGCTTTATACCAATTAACGACTGCAATGCAGAGTGAATTTGACAACGAAAAAAAATACAATATGTGGATTTTTGGACGTAGAGGTACCCGCGACAACGCCTCGCATTCAGGAGTATGCCAGGCGTTGACAAAAAGGAATATGAATCTACTTATCTGTAAATGGATGGAAGTGCCGCTTAAGACCAGAACAGCGTTTTCCTTTTGCTATGGCCGAGGTTACTATATAGTACCGAATTTTGCGTAACTTTCGGTTGTTCGTTTAAAGAAATTTTCGACATACAGGCACAGCTTTTCTAGAGTTTCATTTTATTAATCATTAAGGCTTGATTTCAAAGGAAGTCAATTTTTTGTTGAGAATATACAATGGTCTAATGTTTCCGGAATCATTTTTTAACGCTCTACGGTGGAGAAAATCTGATCGATAACTAATCTTCTTATTTTCTGAGCAAATATAAATTAACGGAAATTATGATGAATAGTAGAGCTTACGAGGAAATTACTTATAATTATCATGTCTAAAAATTATGTCCATAAAATCTGAAAACAATATAGCCTTCTGTTATTTATAACTAGCTACAACCGATTAGCAACCTTCAGATAGGATACTCGATTTTTGGAAGTAAGAATTTAAGGTATAGCAAATATTTTACAAAAAACTTATCGCAGATAAACCACGTTAAGCCGTATATATACATATAATCCTTCGATTATTATCTATTAGTAACATAGTCATCAACTTTCTTATTTACATATAATACTTTTCTAAATATTAACCTAATTATTTTTTCTACACTCTTTTCAGTGTCGGCGAAGAGGGTTCATGGGATCAAGTGCCACAAATTTTAACTAAATCAAATGCAACATCATATCAAGTTAACGGGCTAATACCGTTCACCGTTTACAGTTTTCGCTTGCTAGCGGTGAACAAATTGGGTATTAGCCTACCGTCCAAGGAGTCCTATTACATTGTTACATTGCGTGAAGGTAAGTGAACTCTTAAATAATAAAACAAATTACGTTTGGAAAGATTAGGCAATGTGAACTGAGAAGAAGCATTAAAAATATTTAAAACAAACAAAACAAAATATTTATAAAAAATTAAAAATAGAAAACTTTCGACTCTCCAAATTTTGCCTAGGTCTATGTAACTTTTTTTTTACAAAGAAATGACCCAACGCAGTGTGACTCGTTTATCGATTTAGTGTTAAAACCAGTAAATTTCAAAAAAACAACTCAAATCCACCGCATCTAAGTTTTTCATGACTTGCAATCAGCTTCAACATACGATGCTTGCGAAAATTAAGGTAACTATTTATTTGGAAAAATATTTATTTATCCATCAAAGTCTACATATTTTGCCCCCTTCATATATAGCCCATTTGTGCCAGCGCTTTTTCAAATCATCGACGCCCGTTTTATCTGACCTTGAGCCCTTCTAGAGATGAAGACTTTACTTTATCTCAGCAAAACGCTATCCTCATGGTGGCAAGGAAAAGACATAGAGCAAAGAAATTTGGCAAGGTTATTTGTGGGAGCAGATTAGCCGGTACAAACTTCGCTTCCAAAATTTTCATGTCAAATACATCCAAAGAAATTGCAGGTCATGGCCAACGGATATGGCGTCATCCACAGAAATGTTTCTAATAGTCATTCCAGATTATCATTAACACCAGTTATACCAATTTTTTTTCATGAAGTTGGGTCACCAAATGGCACAGCTAACATTCCAAGTGCGCTTAGCAAACAAAAATATGAAACGTAGCCAGCGAAATTTTAAAACTCACTTTTACACAAACTTCATTTACGAAAAACCAACGAAGATCCTTATATGTTATTTATAAAAGTCAAAGTATTCCATAGTAAGGAACAAAATGAAAATCCATAGCAAATATGTGCAAGTAGATATTCTGTAGTTTACTTCAAATACCTCATATAAAATATTTCTTGTATGATGTTCCGATATTATTTTGCACTCGATACCTGTGCTCATACAAAGTATCGAGAAAAACACTCGATGCTACTCCAAGTATCACTGGGAAATATTCGATTCTACTTGTACTCAAAATAATTTAAATCGCAATTTTAGTTAAATGATAGTTTACAATAACAAAGACTACGCCGCAACTTGCTCTAACTATTTAAGTTAAAAGCATGAATGTTTACTTATTAAGTAAAGTTTGTGAAATAGGCCACCATTTTTGAAAGATCAAGATTGTTTTGTGAAGCTGATTTTTTTTTTGGTTCACAACGATAAAAAATATAAATTTGACGATTTTTCGAAACTCGAAATATTTCGAAAGTTATACCTACTAACTTTTTACGTTATGTTCAAAAGCTTAGCCTCTAACTGATATTTGGAATTCTGCAGAATTTTGATAATCAGGACGTGAGCAATGTTTGTGTCAATATAAAGGGCAACGTGGATTTCATAGCTAGTTATTTTATAGAATCATATATTCATACATGTAGTTTTTTTTTTTAATTTTTCATAAGTAACAATTATTTTACGCATATCCTAAAACTTTTTTCACAACTATCTAATTTTATTATATTTTCTTTGACTGAAACTAAACGATTTTCTTAGAATTTGGCAAGCTCTTTTATAAACTGCTTTCAAAATATTTTATTGCAAATCTGCGAGATACTTGATTTCACTTGCATTATTAATTACTTTGCATTAAATTACTCAAAGAATTGCAATCCCTCAAAAAAATTGTCTTCCTATTTGCACCTGGGTCAATGCGTCTTAAACATGTGGCAACCCTAGAAAAATATTTCTCTAAAAATCTGTCTCAAACCTTTTCGTATTGAAGAGCTTCGGTTGCCTGACTAGTTAAATTAAATCAAAGATAAAAAAAAAGAGGCAACCTTCTTCAAAAATGCTATCCCACATATAAACGATTTCCTTGCGTACTAAAACTTATATAAAATTTAGCTTATAAATTAATTAAATTAATATTTTCAGCCTGTTTACTTTAAATCGTATCATACTTGTCGTTTGATTTAACTTGTTGTAATTTAAATTCAATTTTAAATAGGTGGCAACCCTATACAAACATATTTTGGTATAAAGTTTTCGTAAATTCCATATTGCAATATTTGCTTGCACTCACTACTTTTATTGAATGTGATTTTTTTAAAAAGTGGCAACTCCGTGTAAAAGCTTGACAAATCTTATCAAAATCTATCCATACGTCATTTGACAATATGAGATTTAACGCCATCTGTGGAAATGTAATTGAATTGGCCTGAACCTTCATTTTCAAGTTTTATGCATACGAACAAACCACGATCCACTTGTAAATATATAGTTAAAATACATAAAAGTTGACAACTTATTTCGATTTAGCACTGTTTTTTTTCTTATGAAGCATACGATTCCGATTTTGAATACAATAAAACCTAGTAATAAATTTTTTGAATACTGTTTGTCTTAAAAAAATTAATTATGCAAGCAAAAAACACAACAGTCGCATAACTAATTTCAGCAAAAATTCACAGATATATTGTAGCGTCTTATTTATATATACATATGTATATAATAGGGTGGGTCAAATTGTATGGCGCTGAAAAAAGTGGCTCGCACCAAGTATTTTTGCCCAAGGAACTATACCTCTAAAATGAATTTCGAGCCTGCGGAATATTTTTTTTATCAATAATTAAAATAATTGAAATATTTTCAGTATTTGTTTTGCAATCGAAATGGAAATGCACTAAATAGATCGACTTTTTAGTATTTTTGAAAATTGGCACGATCCATAATACCAGAATCGCGATGATGCTTCAAACATTTTTAATTGACCCACCCTAATATATCTTAAATTCTAATACAGCTACAAGTGTCGATACTCATCCTCCGACACTTTTTGTGTATCGATTCTTTCTTCGCTACAACTCCCAAGTAAAAGTATCCATACCTAGGTTGTGCCATGTTTTATCTACCCGCTGATTTTGCGAAATTTCACTCACCAGTTCCAGGCCGTCATAATGTCAAACGAAAGTTTCTTGAAGTTTCTAACAAATCTTTCTCCATCCACATCGTATCAAATAGTAATATATTTTTTTGGTAAACTTATTGCGCGCGAACCGTGGGAGAAGTGTATTCTGTTATAATTTAGGTTTCTGAACAACAACAGTATGTACATAGTATCGGGTCTTGCAATAGGAACGCACAAAAGTTTTTTTAAATAAAACAAAAGCGGTTTGGGATATGAATTAAATTCTTTATTCCCGTGAAAGTAAATTTGATGCCATTTTGTATGGAACTCGATTACTTTGTCATGGGCACCACGGGCACGCTTACAGAAGTCCAGACGCTGAACCCAATTTTCGACGGTTTTCAAGCATAAATCGGGCGATACTGCTGCAATTTCACGTACGATATTCGTACGAAGCTCATCAATCGTCGCTGGCTTGTTGGCATAGACCATAGACTTGACGTAGCCCCACAGGAAATAGTCTAACGGCGTCAAATCGCACGACCGAGGCGGCCAATTGACTGAGCGATTTCGTGAGATAAAATGTTCACCAAATTTGGTTTTCAATAAATAGACTGTGACATTCGCTGTGTGCCTTGTAGCGCCGTCCTATTGGATTCACATATTATCCAAGTCCATATCATCCAATTGTTATCATTGAGCGGTAGCGATCCCCATTCACAGTAACGTGCCGGTCTTGATCATCACGGAAGAAGTACGGCCTAATGACGCCGCCGGCCCATAAACCGCACCAAGCCGTAATTTTTTCGGGATGCAATGTTGACTCATGGAGTACGTGTGGATTGCTGCCTAACCAATAACGCATGTTTTGCTTATCGGCGAAGCCATTTAGCCAGAAATGACGACGACCATAAATTGGACGTAGCGCTCTTAAAGTTGAGGCCATTGGCTCCGAATTTCGATAGTAAATTTTAATAAATTCGACTCGTTGTTGTATCGAATATCTTTCCATGATGAAATGGCGAACCTTACTGAAGAGAAATGTCAAAAGAGCGGGGAAAAATATAGCATCGTTTGATGTCACTATCGGTCTACTTTTGTAGCGTCCTTATTGAAAACCCCTGTATTTCTACTGAGTCATCTCCAGTGTGATCAGCTGACAAAAGGAGCTTTAAAGATGACTGACTCAAATAGTGTAACCGAAAGCCTGACTTCTTTTGCGTTATCTTGTGAATATTTCTCTAAAAGGTTTATATAGGTGTCACATTTCAACTACATAGCTTGAAAGGCAGTGCCCAAGAGAGCTTCAAAGGCTTCCGATAAGAATTTATGCAATCAGATTTAACAACACCATTTTATTGTTAACTCTAAGCTATCCATCTTCTCGAAGCTATTATTGAAGCACTATGGCTAAGGATACCCAACAAAGGGTACAGTAGTATCCTTAATCAAATACCTCCAGACATAGTTAACTTCAGGACAGATTTCAGTCCTCACCAACTGGAGTTAATTAAGGCTGTGTTTGCACGCAGGAATGCATGGAAGGTATGTGATGTCCTGACCGATAGCGACATAAAAATATTCACCTTTTGTTTCACTATCGATTCTGGAGTTGTAGCCGGCACCTACTCTGAACCCTTGGAACTATCCATATCAGTCAGACTCCCCTCTTACTGCAGCGTGTTGGCAAGCCTGCAAATCGCCTGAAGGCAGGAACGGAACCAGTAAGGTAACCATTTTCTCCGGCAGCAATGAAGGCGCTACCGACGCCAAATAATGGCTCAAGGTTAGACGGGGCTTATAAACAGCTGATTTCCTCCTTAGCTACCAATCTGAAAATCCCTGTCATCTGGATTCCTGGGCATAAGAAAAGCGATGCGCCAGTACGA
Source organism: Anomoia purmunda (assembly GCA_951828415.1). Classification (NCBI taxonomy): domain Eukaryota; kingdom Metazoa; phylum Arthropoda; class Insecta; order Diptera; family Tephritidae; genus Anomoia; species Anomoia purmunda. The sequence goes on along the minus strand of OX639993.1, from coordinate 195,462,032 downwards.
TGCGACTCAGCAGAAGATGAACTAGCAACCAATATCAAGGTGAACTTTGGCCACGCGTGCGGAAAAAATGGGAAGAATGCAATATGAATACAGCGGAAGCTGCGAAGGAAACGGTCGAACAAATCGTATGCAAATGCTCGGCTCATATCCATGGGAAACCCATTTCTATATAATCTGGGGCAAATATCTAGGAGGATCAAGATCTCCAGCATAGTAGACTTCATTAACAACTTTGGCTGATTGGAATGCATATCCTTCTTGTCGAGTTTAAGAAATCAAAACGGCAGTATATTTGCTGATTGGGCAACATGGAGTTCAGTTCTTTTACCTGCCTACCTTTAAGTTATCTTACGGGTTTAAAAATAAGTATTTCGCAATAACCAAAAACTTAAGACAATGTTGAGTAAATACGTAACTTCTGAAAGCTGTATGAGCCTCTTAGGTGAATATACTTTCTTCCATGCCCTTTGAAAGCAAATAGTATTTGTATCTTTATTGAGCTGCCAGTCAATTAACAGAAACAACTCGCTACAAATTTTCAAATGTGAAACTAAATAGACCAGTACAAATAGAAAACCAAAATTTGTAGCATTCATAGTTTTATAAAGATGAAAAAAATCATACACAAAACCACGACAAAGGCTAAAATGTTCAATATACGTTTGCTTACTTAGTGCTTGTCAGAGAATATGGATGTGTAAGTGTAGATATTCAAATGAAAATTTATTACCAAAATGTTTCGCATTGGAGTGTGAGATGTGTGTGTGCTCTACACCGTCAAGTGTTTTGATTGAATGGCGAACTGTGCATCACAAAGCGCCCAAATGTTTTATACAACGTACAAGATGTACAACGTTTGTGTTATCTATCCACACATTCGCGCTATCAACTATTTATGTATGAGCTGTGTTGTAGCAACGAATTTCACAACGATGTCTTGCACTTTACTCAATGCCATTTGCCTGCGTTCAGAGGTTGGATAAATTTCTCGGTCACCACAGAAGCAGTAGCAGCGTTCAACAAACGACAATAAATGCCACAAACACTAACACAAAACTATTGGGGTATTATTGGTGTGTGTGTGTGGACGGACAGACTCACCTGCTGCCAAAATAATAGCAATAACGACGCGCACATCAAACAATACGCCAATTTCTTCCCACTCTATTTTGTGTGTAATAATTTCCCCTCTGGTTTCCCTCAACCAGCCAAACTATTGTGAATGACTCGATTTCATGGCAGCCAACCATTGCATGCGTTACGTTGCGTAGCGTAATACACACACACATCTGGTTATACGCCTAGTTCTATATAAAGGAGTTCTCCCTCACCTGGCGTGCAGATAGCAGATGGTTATTTGCCTGTTTGCGTTGCCTTGGTGTTAATATTTTTTTCTTGTTGTTGCTGCTGCTACCAAAATGCGGCCACATTTGTGAACCACCGTTGTCTTCTATCTTCTCTCACTCCCACACACCGGTTCCACCATTCTTGAGTTGCCAGCAAAGCGTTCATTTACGCTCGTTGCGGCTGTCACTTTGTCAACAATTAAGCCGTTCATTGTTGGCAAACAGTTGTTCTATCCGAGAACGCATGCACGCAATGCCCAGGCAGTCGAGCATACAAATATTGCCTTTCGTTGTCATAGACATTCCATGTGCGAATGTGAATGTGATGCGAGTATTTGCAAGAAGCATTTGCGCCACTTGTATGCGGCTAATGAGCTTCCATTTGTTAGGAGCGACGGAAATTATTTGGTAAAAAGTTATTGCTGTATGTACACATCTTTTTTAGAAACGAACGTGCGTTTGGTCACAAAGCTCAAAAAAAAAATAGTAATATGTAGTTATTGTCATACAATTATTTGCCGGTTTTGTAGGGAAACTTGTTCTGGGGAACTGGCAGGCCTACTAAATGTATTCGATTCCGAACAAATCCTACTTTAATAAAATTTCATTTATGTTAGCTTTAAGCTACGTTTTCTTCAATATTATTATTTCTAAGTGGTTTATGTGAACTCTTTCTTAAACTATGTACATATATGACCAGTGATTCTAAAGATGACTCATTTAGAGTATTAGTAATTATTTGAAGCTTAGTAAGAATAGTAGTAGTAATTATTAGTAGCATTAGAAAAAAGAGCAAAAATATTAGTATAAAGTAGTAAATATAGTAGTAGATTAGTAGTAGCACTAGAAAAATATTGTTAGAAATTCATAAAAATAAAAGCAGCATTATTAAAAAACAAAAGTAGTAAATAGCAGTAGCATAGGTAAAAGAAAATGTAGAAATCAAAAGTTTTTTGTATGGAATTCTGATTTGTATGCTTTTTGCTATATTAATAACTAAATTTTTATATACAATTAAAAAAAATTTGTAAAAAAAAGTAGTAGAAATTAATTAATAAAATTAGTAGTAGTTATTAGTAGTAGCATTAGTTAAAATAGTAGCAGAAATTAGTAAAAATAGTACTAGTAATTAACAGTAGTAGTAGTAGTAAAAAATATTATTGGAAATAGTAGTAAACATAAGTAGTAGAATTAGTCCAAATAGCAGTAGAAATTAATAAAGAATTAAAAAAAAAAATGTTGGAAAAATAGTAGTGAAAATTTGTAAAAATAGTAGTAGTAATTACTAGTACCATGAGTAAACGTAAAAGCGGAAATCAGTAAAAAATAGTAGTAGTAATTACTAGTAGCATGAGTAAACGTAAAAGCGGAAATCAGTAAAAAATAGTAGTAGTAATTACTTGTAGTCTTAGTGAAAATAGTAGTAGAAATCAGCCAAAATAATAGCAGTATTAGTAAAAAGTAGTAGTCGAAATGAGTTATTCGTTATTTATATATTATTTGTTATTCATTTACAATAAGACTTAAAATACTAAAATGCAACCCGCGAAGCAACAGTGCTTATCTGCAGGTTTATGGATATTTGACATTTTGCATTTATTCTTATATATCTATATGTGAAGATTCGTACAATTTGTCTGTTTTAATTTCAAGTAAAATTAATCTGGAATTCTAAATAATTTTAAATAATTTCATACATATAAAATAATTTTAAACATTCGATTATATACTTATTTGTTTAGAAATTTATTACAATAAGCCTTTGACATGATTTTTAATTAAATATTTGCTTTTGAATGTGTTTGGTAGATTCATTAAATTTATTGGGAGCTCATTAAAAAGTGTTGGGAGCAATGATGCAAGCGAATTTTTAGTATAGTTGTTTAAATACTTTGGCACTAATAGCCTATTCTCCAGACATCTTCGTGTTCCGTCTTAATGAGCAACTTTAATGCCCTATTTAGTTGAAGATTTGGAGTGTATATATTTTTTTTCTTTGCTAGTATTTTTAATATATAATTTTGACTTTGTTGTAGTTTTCTGCAGTGTATCGAATAACCCCATCCCGTGATCCCATGCCTTAGATACGACTCTGATAATGCTAAATATGCTTGATGCAATACTTCATAATTGCTACAAAAACTCAGGTGTTTTAAAAAATAAGATGTAGATCGAAGTTTGTTTTGTAGCTGGGATATGTGCGCATTTCAGTTAAAGTTTTAGTGTAATTAGTAGCAGCCTAAATGAAATTAGTAGCAGAATGTAGAAACATTGGAGTAGTAAATAGTAGTAGCATTCGTAAAAATAGTAGTAGAAAAATAAAAAAAATAGTGGTAGCAATTAGTAGAAATTAGTAGTGGCACTAGGAGAAAAGTATTAGAAATCGGAGTGAGTGAAACTTGTAATTAGAGTAGCATTAATAAAAAACAGTAGTAGTAATTAGTAGTAGCATAAGTTTAAATAAAAGTAAAAATTAGGAAAAATAGTAGTATAAATACTAGCATCACTAATAAAACCAGAAGTAGAAAAAGGTAAAAACAGTAGTAGTAATTTATAGTAGCATTAGCAAAAATAGTAGTAGAAATTAGTCAAAAATAATAGCACTAATTAGCAGCAGTATTGGTAAAAGGTGTTAGTAACATTAAGTAGTAGCATTAGTGAGAAAAGAAGTAGAAATTACGAAGAATAGTAGTAATTGGAAATAGCATTAGTTAAAATAGTAGTAGATATTAGTAAAAATCGCATTAGTAATTATTAGTATCATTTGTAAAAAGAAGTACTAACTGGTAGTAGCATTATTACAAATAGGAATAGTAGTAGCATTAGTAATAGAAATTAGTAAAAATACTGGATGTGATAAGTAGCGACATTATTAGAAATAGGAGTAGTAATTAATAGTAACTATGCAAAACGTAGTGAAAGTAGTAGTAATTATTAGTAGTGGTAGTTAGTAGTAGTAGTAGAAATTACAGGAGTAGTAGTAGTTATAGTAACTAGTAGTTGTAGTGGCGGTAGCTAGTAGTATTTGTAGTACTGATTAGTTGTATTATTAGTAGTAAATAGTAGTAATAGGCCCTGAAATTGTCCCTAAATATTTAGTCCGAAAATAGTACCGGAGCGGTACTGCCTGATAATTGCCTTATAAATACACCGTTTGTTTATGAGTAACCAGTTGATACGTAATGAAAAATTGCGTATTTTCTACTAAATTGGCCAGTATATTTCTTGATATTTTTTTCAATTGACATATTTAGCTATACCAATGAATTCCAATAAACATAGTTTTAAAAAAATTACTAGTTTTAGAAAAATGATTCGTACTACTGAATACAGCATGCGCGAATTAATTTAATCAAACTACTTTAACCCTTTCGATTCGATTCTTGAAGGAGTTAAGTAAAATCATAATTTTCTAATATTTGAATTTTAACTGAGCCTATTTATGTAGATGTGAGCAACTTAGATAAATTAAAAATTTTATTTAATATGGTATTTGGATTTATAGTGTGGCAAATTTGACCCATCCGAGTTTTTCCTATTTAATTTATACAATTTTTGTAGTCAATTACAATTATATTTTGTTTAGTTTATTATTCAATTTATTTAAAATAGAAACAAACCCAACAATTGGATTTTGTGCATAGAGACGCACAAGCAATAAAAATATGAAAATATAGAAAATTTCTAACAAAAACGGTTAGAGGATTGAGCATTCATCACAAATAAGAGAATCCGCAAATAGTTTCAGTGGTTTTCTAGGGTTTCCTTAGGGAACACGCGACACATCCACGTGTTGCGAGTCTTTGGATAGTCAAATGATCGCCAATAATTTTCTTTTGCCTGAGGTCGGTATCTTCTCTAGCTTTTGCGCATAATAAGTGAAAAGCTCGTGCGAATTACCGTGGGGTATATTACAAATGCTGCAATAAATAACAGTTTGGGACCCTTTTATGCCATTTTTAGTTAGATTTACGATATTCAGTGGCTTGCGAATATGACGAGGGGCAATAATGCCCTGAAGGATTGAAAGGGTTAAACTTAAAAATTAAGAAAAAATCTTTGTTTAATTTTAGGTTTAGCTTGAAAAAAAAAAGAAACAAACAATTTTAGCAATTATGTATGTAGAACACTGTGCACCGACTTGTTGTACCAAATGTTTTGCCGAAATTACGAACTTAAATTTCAGCCAGCGAATGGTTCGATGCCACTCATTTTTTAATAAAAAACGATCCATGATAAAACTCACCAACCCAAATACGGCAATATAGATTATTGAAGGAGCCATTAAGATGTTTTAAATTTTCGTTGAAAAGAATTTAGAATAATAGGCGTGTGTTGTGAGAAACAGTAGATATATTCGAAAGGAGGAAACCATTTTACCAGAATTGTTTCAGAGATATCCAATTCGTTTATTATAACATTTTGTCATTGCATTCAAAGCAGAAAAAGTAATGAGTAAAAGAAATAAATGTGTAAATTTACAATTCACATCATATTGTTACGATAAATCTCGAGAAATCTCTAACCCAAAAAAAAAACACAAATCTCTCAATGATACGTCTCTGTCACATTCCACTCACTATCAGGCAGGATGGATGGAGAATAAGAACACAATATCTCATATCATCTTTTATCGGCCTAAGTAGGCTTAACTAGAAGTTTTAATATTTCACTTAGTGTCTGAATGGGATTCGACCTTTTTTTTTAGATGACGCTACTTCAATTTGAAGTTGAAATGAAAAAAAGCTTTTTGACAATCCCATTGTCATTAATCATAACCCCCACATCAGAAATAACCGTATCAAATATTAGTTTATAAAATATAATTATATTAAATCTTTCAACTCAAACATTTTTCCTTTGCTCTCCATTAGCAGAAAATCCACTTCCACTACCCCCTTAATTTAAATCAACTTGAAAGTGCTGAACTTATTTGCATTAAATTCATTCATTTGTAAAAGTAGTTGACGGGGGAGCGAAGATGATGGCGAAGCGTCAAAGCGAGCTCACTGTCTTGTCACCTTACGCTTCACTTTGCTCAAATGAAAGGCAGGCATATCGCCAAATGAAAGTAGTACTCGCTATGTAAGTGGAGATGAGTACTTCAGTTAGTGGGTTAAAAAGAATGAAAAAAAAAACAAAAAATGTGATAAAAAACCGAGAGCATCAAGTAAACTTTCACGTGCGTCAACTCATTCTACAAGTACAATATGCAGATCCCGGCGGAGGGGAAGTTAAATGTACATATAAAGCAGATGGCATTTGTATAGAAAGTGGTATGAGAAAATATGTACTAACTAAATTCGAACAACACCAGCAACGCACAGCTGCACAGCTTAAGCAAATGAAGCATTAACGTTAGCAACGAAGCGACGAGGCGACGAGGCGACGAGGCGTTAAGCAGCGAGTGGAGTTAAAGTCAAGTTGAGAAGTTGCAGCACAAATTTCCCTCACTGCTGGTAAAATGAAATAGAGCAGAAAGAGATGTGAGGAGACCCTAATAAAAAAAAACCCCCTAATAAATGTTGTTTATACTGGTGGATCGGATGGATAGGTGCTGGCTGAGTTGCTGGTGGAAACTTTTCCCGTGCGTGACAAGTTGACAACGCGACTCGCGACTTTGAGATACTACGCCGATGGAAACACGATGTTATTTGTATGTAGCAGAAAATGAGAGGGTTGAAAGTTTATGAGTATTGGATTACTTAATATCCTGGCAGTGGGGAGAAGCTATAGCAGCAAACTGAATTTGCGACAAGTCCTTAGGATGATTTCACTTTATATTTAGAAAATGAAGAGTAATAAAATTTTAAGTTTTAAGCAAAAAAAAATTGAAAATAAAAAATCCTAATAATACTCTTCTTAGTTTCTGCCACTATTTTTATTAATTTCTTCCACTACTTTTACTAATTTCTACCACTTTTTTTGATGATTTCTACCACATTTGTTACTAATGCTACTACAAACTTCCTACACTATTTTTATTTCCTTCTACCACTATTTTTGCTAATTTCTTTCACTATTTTTACCAATTTCGACTACTGTTTTTGCTGATTTCTACCACTATTTGTACTTATTTCTACCACTTTTGTTACTAATGCTACTACAAACTTCCTACACTATTTTGATTACCTTCTACCACTATTTTTGCTAATTTCTTTCACTATTTTTACTAATTTCGACTACTGTTTTTACTAATTTCTACCACTATTTGTACTTTTTTCTACCACTTTTGTTACTAATGCTACTACAAACTTCCTACACTATTTTTACTACCTTCTACCACTATTTTTACAAATTTCTTCCATTATTTTTACTACTCCTATTACGAATTTCTACCACTATTTTTACTAATTTCTTCCACTACTTTTACTAATTTCTACTACTATTTTTACTAATCATATTTTCGTTTGGTTGTAAAATTAAGTTTTCATATTACTTTAGAACAAAGCTGTTTAGAAAAATTAGAATTAACTTTTGGTAATACCCATACTTATTTTATTTAATAAAATGAAGAATGTTTGTATCGTTTCAGCTCTAAACTGAATCTAAATTAAAAACTTTTTTTTTTTAATAAAACATTTACGAAAAACAGCAGAGTGGAATACTTATTTTTTGAAGTTTTTGAAGGATATGTTTACTATGGTAAATCAATGGTAATGTTTTTCATCGGAAAATTTATTTTCGATATCGAATAATAGCAGCAATAATAAAAATAATAGTAGAAGTCATTAAACATACTAGTAGTTATTAGTAGTAACACTAGTAAAAATATTAGTAACATAAATAAAACTAGTAGTAGTATTTAGTAGCAGAATAGTAGTAGTAATTAGTAATTAGTAGTAGCAATAGTAAAAATGGTAGTAGAAATCATTAAAAACAATAAAGTAAAAATAGTAGTAGTAATTAATAGTAGCCCTAGAAAAAATGGAAGTAGCAGTAGTAGTAGTAGTAATTAGCGGTACTAGTAGTGGCAATGGTTAGTATTAGTATTATTAGTAATAATTATTAGTAGTGGTAGTTAGTAGTAGTAGTAGAAGTTGTAGGAACAGTGCTAGCACTAGAAAATTGTTCTAGTAGTAGAAGTAGTAGTAGTAGTTGGGGACGCGATATCGACGCGGCCTTCCATTTTACTTAAAAAATTCTAGGGTACTACTTTCCGACTTCGGCAAATTTCGGCAACCATTGCAGTAAATATTTTAAAGCTGCATGTAACCGAAGCGTTCGAAATTGTCGCAGAGTCGCAATGAAGCGCAGCGAAGCAGCTGACTGTGCAGTAAATGCGATTGCGAACGTACCATTTGTTTTTAATTTTGATTTGTTAAGAATTTTATCGAATATTTTTAAGAATTGGTATTCGAGTGGGTTATACCATTTAAAAAAATAACTAAAATATTTTAAGTGAAGTCATGGATTGCGTAGTAAATTAAAAAAAATTTATGTTGAATTTTCTCGTTCGAAGGGGTTAATATGTCTGTATCAAACTTCAGAGATTTTGCTACTTTCGTAATTCATTTTGAAGCCTTGCTGCAGAGCAAACTGAGCACCGCAACCATTTAGAAACATTCAGAGGTCAGGAAAATTGCATTTCATAGTTCGACATTCTTTTCAACCCTAACTATTAATTTTAAAAATAAACATCCATTTTTTTGTTCAACTAATTTATAATAAACTTCTTCACAACTTTATTCCATTCCAGCTCCAACTGGTAAGCCTATACCCACAACCGCCCACAACACCTCCTCCACGTCCGTGTATATATCGTGGAAGGCGCCGTCTGCCGATACTATACTTGGAGAATTTCTCGGTTATCGAATAACATATCGACCGCGAGATCGCAATGATACCAAAGAGATTTATATACGCGACAACACCGTCGAGGTAAGTGAAACACCTAACTAACAAGAGCCAAAACGAAAACCATACCAACCCAACTTTAGAGGAATGTAAATTGCTAAGGCAATAAAGAATTTGAATTTCCGAGAATTCAATGCAATTAAGTGGCACCGTTTGCACCTGGCAAAATAGACCTATCACTCAACCGCTAAATGCCAGCCTTAGGTTGTTGTCTTTCCCATAAAACTAACTGTGAATGTGACCGTATCGCGTGTAACTGTTCATGTGTCAGGCCATATATTTCATTGTTGTGGCGCTTTAGCCAATTTTGTGCGCCTACCTGTAGCTTAGCTAAATATATAAACAAATATAGGTGTGTGTGTGTGTGTGTGTGTGTATTTGCCAGCTTCTCGTCACATTGTCTCGTTTAACACCAGCGCCTCTAGCACCGGAAAACCAAAGCTTGCAATTAAGCTTCACGGTAGATTGTCAAGAATGTCAACCGTGAGTATCATTTATTTTCATTCATTTGATTGTCATTGTTGGTGTGGCCTTTACAAGCATGCGGCCAATCCGAGGCACATAGTAGTAGAAGAAATCCCCCGGCCGACTATGAAAATTCCATAAACAACATTTTTGGCTTTGTACTCATCCATTTACGGCAACCCATTAGTGGTTAAAATTTATTTACATATTTAACAATTAAAAGGGATACATTTAAATGCGTGAAATAGAAACTGATAAGCTAAAAAGTGCACATCATTTTAAAGTGGTGATATTGGGGCCACTTCTTCTTCTTCATTGGCGTTATCACCGCCTACGCGAGTTAGGCCGATTTCAACATAGCGCGCAAGTCCTTCTCTGCTTTACTAACGGGCGTGAGGTAGAGTTCTCAAGTGTAGCCAAATCCATCGCCACCTGGTCTTTCCAACATAGAAGAGGCCTTCCTTTTCATCTGTTACAATCAGCGGGTACCGCTTCGAATACTTTCAGGGCTGAAGCATTGATGCCGTCTATGTTTCTGCGCCATACAATAGCACGTAAAGGATTAGGGATTTATAGAGCGTGGTGTTTTTTCATCGAGAGAGGCCTCTTTTAATTGTTTACACTGCCCAAAGTAGCACTTCTTGGCAAGAGAGACTCTTCGTTGGCATTATTGGTGGTTTTAATGCTGGTTCCAAGACAAACAAAGTTCTGTACTTTGTCAAAATTGTAACTGTCAACAGTGACGTGGGAGCCAAGACACGAGTGTGCTAACTGTTTATTTGATGACAGGAGGTACTTCGTATTTTCCTCGTTCAGCTCCAGACCCAGCTTAGAAAAGGCAGAACTAATGGTGCGGTTGTTGAGGCCATTGATGTCGATGCCATCGGCAAATGCCAGTAGTTACACACTCCTATAAAAAATGGTGAATGCCCGGTTTAATTCTGCAGCTCGGATTATCTTCCCTTACATAATGTTACAGACGTCTTATGATAGGGAGTCACCCTGCATGATACCAAATTCAGATATCGCGGCATATAGGCAACTTCTTCTCTTGCGGTCGAAAGCTAATTTAAAGTCGACAAAGAGATGGTGTGTGTATCGATCCTCTTCACATGGCTTTTTTCCAATATTTGTCGTATCGCAAATATCTGGTCGATGATAGATTTACCAGGACTAAAGCCACACTGATAGGGTCCAATGACTTTGTTTGCGGTTGGCTTCAGCCTTTCGCTCAATATGCTCGACAGAACATTATACATATGCTATGCTAAGAAGACTGATCTCGCGGTAATTACCGCACATTGCAAGATCGTCCTTTTGTGGATTGGGCAGAGTACGATTGAATTCCAATCGGCGGGCATTCATTCCTCCGGCCATATTCTGGAAAAGGGAAGGTGCATGCACCTTACGAGCTCTTCGCCACCATGCTTGAACAGCTCAGCTGGTAACCCATCATCTCCAGCGGCCTTGTTGTTCCGTAGCTGTGCTATTGCTTTTCTAACTTCATCGAGGTCAGGTGACGGGATGTTAATGCCGTCAGCAGCGATTTGGAGCTCGGGACCTTTATATTCTCCATCGACACTGTCCCTGTCACCATTTACGAAAGTGTTCCCTCCACAATGGGTGTGAGTTGGGCATCAATGACCAGGTCGCCGTTTTTATTCTTAAAGGACCACTTAAGAGTGATGATTTTCAAAACACGGGTTTCCAATGCACAGGCTTTCATTGCATTTTTGCAGCTCCAGCGGCTGCTTTTATGGCAAGACACATCGAACTAACTTTGCAAGTTTTTCCGGTACGTCAACCGGTGACATCGGTTTGCATTTCCTCTATATTAGATTATGAAGAACGAATACACTCTATTTGGGCTGATTGCTTTAGATAGAATCTGGTTATGCATCGTAGATAGAGCAGTTAATCTTCTCTGTAGTTTAATAAAACCCACTGCCATTTTTTACTATGAATGCCTATTGTTTACAGATAAATAGACTGATGAGGTATTTTGAAATTAACCCTTTGTTTCTTTTCATCTGACTATATTTTTTACAGCTCTTACCGGCTCATATGAATCAAAGTTCGTTGTGCAAATGCTGTTGTCCTCCCAACGAGCCACCAACGAATCTCTAATCAAACAAATAAGCATTTTGAAAGCGATTTTCACCAATAATCCTTTATTACGTCAAATGGGTTAGCAGTTCATTACTAGCGAAAAAGTAGCCAAATAAAAGTTTGTGGTTGGTAGGATTGGCTATCCGAGGGGCTCTGTTCTGGAAGTAGCGGATTTACCATAATACAAATCAAAGCGTCTCAATTCGTGTACCCAAAACGTCTTCTAATAAATTGTTTCGAAGAATGATGACCATAGATTCATCAAAGGAAATATTTTCGGAAACAATATTCTACTGGTTGAATTTTTTCATTGGCACACCCGAAAGCTTCCAAGCTTTGGATCATTTTATCAATAGTATTTGACAGTGGTTTAAAACAAAAAATTTTATAAACAAAATTAAGGTCAGATCATGCTTCTTATAATATAATAATATAAATATTAGATCGGTATATTTGAATTTTGGTTTGAGCGAATTATTCCCAGGGATTTTTTATTAAAAAAAAAATATTTACGATAATTTCCTGTCCCTGATTAAAACACATATTTTCACAAATTCCGAGATTCCGAATTGTCATTACAATCATACTGGAACTATGCCCGGAACTGTCTGATATGGAAAGAAATGGCTAGTTGAGTTCAGCGGCAGCACAAATTCGAAATAACTGAATGCCATTCCAAGATGATAAAAGTACATATTATATATGTATTGTAATGATGTAATGATTGTTTATGAAACAGCCCAATTTATCGCTTGGATAAACTAGCCCGCTTACCTACACCCTCGCTTCTCAGTGCTGCTACCATTAAAGGCGACTATTAACGTTCGCTGTTGCTGTTGCCATCGCTGCCACAATTGTCATTCGACCAACAACCAAATGCCTAACACCATAGTTAGCCAAAAACGATACTGTCACTTCCATTCACACAGCACTCATTTTGACTGCCACCTGCTGCAGTCATTTTGTTATTTTAATTCGTGCTATCCCACCACACCAGCTACATAAATACTACCCTACTACTAAGCAGGCCCGTTTGCAGGATTTATTCTCGGAGGGGGCTTTTATTTTTATTTTTTTGTATAAAATGGTTAAAAAGTCTTTTAAAGAAAGCCCTTATTATATGGATGTGAATCAAAATGTATTTAATTCTTAAATACGATTGACGATTGGGAGTTAAAGTTTCAAAACTACCAATGCGTTTTCTTTCACTTTAATGTATCGATGAGTCCGTTAATTCGATTAGTTTTAACTCGACGATAAATACTTCAGCACAATCGTCACATAAAATCGTACATTTTGTTCTCCCAAATCATTGCTTGCCGGCTTCTGTATCAAAAGTTGGATTTTTCGATGGTAAAATACAAACGAAATGAGAAAGTATTTTAAGGTGCTTTAAAAACGGTCTTTAAAATGAGTTACGAACAAATCCAGATATCGTATGTGGGCAGAAATCCGATAATAATCTTCAATGTAATTAGTTTCCCCATTGCACCGAGGAGTCTGGCGCGAGGTTTGGTCTGAATTTCTACTCTTACCGTTTGCACTCCTGTAGTCAATATTGCTGGAACTGAGTCGAATAATTGAGGCTTTCAGTTATTGGCTTATTGACGAATCAATTTCGTACGGATTCGTTGAATTCGTTTGAGTAGTAGGTGCCTGAACAGGCGAAGAAATTTATATTTGTGAAAATGCTGCGGGTTTAGGCGGATAAAGTACATAGAGTTTCTGATTGCGAAGCTGTCACAGGTTCAGCATTCAACTGCTGATTAATAGACAATAACCAAATAAAAAATGAAAATGATAAAGAAATTAATTGGAAGAACAAACACAAAAGAAAAACTCAATATTGGAAAGTTATTACTTTTAATAAGTTTAATATACTTACTAAACTAAACTTACTATTTAAAAATGTCGAGTTTGAATTACCAAGACGTGTGGTTCAGTTTGACACTCTTTGACATCATTTGAAACTCTATACATAAATCCTTACACCAAGGACTTCATTTTTCACACGAATCAAAATTAAACCAACACTATTTGTTTATGTAGATAAACACCAAGAAGACAGATTTGTCAAAACTCAACAATGAAATAAAATTTGCCTCACGATCAGTGCCACCCAATGGACACTTATAACACAACACAGGTTTTTTTTTGTGTCACATGAATAAAGTTCCAGATATGGCTTTCCGAACCCCTTAGGGGATTATATACACTTATGTATACTCTGAAAAAAATCGGTTTCTTGAAGAATTTGAAGTTGTCAAATTTAATATTTGAGTGAAAAATTTGTCCATTTGTTGGCATTACAGCTGTTGATCTGATACACTTTTTTCATACACGCTTTTCGGTGAGCATGACAAGTAGGCGATGAATCATCTGCAATCAAATAAAACAACAGTTTTTTTTTTAGTTAATATCACATCATTTGAGATAATCGCGTTTAAGGTTTTGCCACGTACTTGGGGGCACATGGGAGTAGCGCGCTGCTGACGGCTGTAACTTTGGCTCTAGTGTTCAGACCTCCATCAAATTTGGAAGAAATAATCTCAAAAAAATATACTTTAAGAAAACGCAACAACTGTACATAACTCCTTAAGCTAGAACTCCACACCAACCATTTCAGCCGTTACGGCGTACGCCGCTTATGTCTCAAATGAATTCAAATGTATGAAAACAGTTCCAACAGTTCCAAAAAGCCCAGAACGCCTACAAGTAGTAAAATTGTTAACTTTTTCCAGACGTTTCAGAGTCTAGTGACAAACAGCTGTTTCAAACCCAGTTCGAACTTAGTTCTGGTGTGCGTAAACGAATACGTAAACGATGTAATCGATAACTCTTCTAACGTTTTATGCATTGTGAATAAATACAAGTGAAAAATCTTAGCCCATAGACGTAAAAATTCGGCACAGCTGAGATCATCTGATGTAACAACCCCCAGCATTCTTGTGAAATTCTCTGAGTAAATTTCTATATCTGACAATTAGTAATGACTATTAGTGACATTTAATATCAGCCGCCGCCATCTTTAATTCAGAAGTATTCTAACCTGTATTCATTCACAATGGCTTTATGCCAATTTCGTATACAATTAAGGCAATAAATGAACATAAACTAAACTTTTGATATAATACTGATGTGGCCTAGAAGTAGGCCTACAAGGGGAATGATAGAAAACAAGATTGCGCCTTCCACGCTGAGAGCAATTGATAATGACGTAATAATAGCTAGGGCAGGAGAGAGCAAAGAAAAAATTCCAAAAAATTAGAGGAAGAAGCGGGCAAGCGGCAAAATGATTGAAAAGTTTTCTTAGCATTGTTTGTGTAAAATGCTTTCATTTCGTCAGCGAATGGGTGGATGCTACCCAATCGATAAAGAGAGGACTAGCGGTATGCGGAAGGCGCAATCTTGCATTCTATCATTATTGGGCCTACAATACAATAAACTAATTAAAAATGTTTGAAATAAGAAGATTTATTCTCATCGGATGTAAATTTTTTTAATCGATAAATTACTTGGCTGAAAATTCTTCTCTACACTTTAGTATATACTTTTAGGTCTGTTCGATGAATGCACTGAAGAAGTAATGCAGTGCGGAATAGCATCGAACAAGGCCCAAATCAGTTTAGTGCAAGAGCCCTGGCGAACGAAAACCGGCACAATTTATGTATATATGTACTTTCTTCTGGGTCCAAAAAAAAAAAACGTTATTTTGATTTTTTCCGAGAAAAATTTTCGGAGCAAAAAGCATTGGGAAAAGTTCGTCCAAAACAAAACTCAAATATATATCGATATAATCCTTATGCCATCTGACCTTATTTTTATTTTGGAGAATTTTTTGGTTTTTTCGGTCAAGATTTATCGTTATTCTGTGATCTTTATTTTTTCGGTCAAGTTCGATTGTTATTCTCACAAATAATCGTTATTCGTGCATTTACAATTTCTCGTTCATAATATAATATATATATATATGTATTTCATAATATATACACACAAATTTGTCGGCGGGGACAATAATATATTTTATAATCGAAAAAATATCACACAATATTGATTAAACTTAATCGAAGAAATGTAAATCCAAGTATAACGATAATTTTGATCGAAAAAAAAAAATCTCAAAATAACGATTACATCAAGATTTCTTTTATAAAAATTGTAATCGTTACGATCCCTGATATATTAAAATAAATCAATCAATTCGGTGAAGAAAATTTAAAATTTTTTAAATTTACTTCTTTATGTTTATCTTTTCTTGTGCATTTCCGCCCATTCAAATAATGCATTCATCGAACTGGCCTTTCGTAAAAAATTTCTTGCCTGAAAATTATCATATGAAGTCGCCTAATTCTAACGCTTGAAGTGCGCAGAAAACTTAATCAACTTCGAAAACCACAAGCTCGGACAAGACTGATGTGGAGTTCTCGCTTTATAGTCTACACGGTTTTTTTTGAAAATAAAGATCTCGATTTGACTTCTCAAAAAACCGGAGAAAACTTTATTCTTGTTCTGTAACAGACTGTAACTACAGTTACAATTTTAACTTTAATTTCAGAACTTCTTTGATAGCAGTAGGAACCCCCAAACCGGTACCCCTCCTAGCGCACGGACCTGCTGCTAAAGCCATTTTGCACTTAAATGCTAAGCCTAAAAAGTTTTACTTGCAATTTCCTGTGTCGTTGCTTATTCGCCAGCTCATGGGCTGTATAAAGTTGCTGTACGAGTTTGTTGCTGTTGTTTTTGTTGTTGTTGTAGCAATCTAAATTGTTCTCACACTTGTTGTCGCTGTTACTGTTTTGTATTTTGTTTTTGTAGTAGCTCAGCAACAACCGCGTTCCCTGTGTGGATTTATGTTTTTTTTTTATTGTTGCTGTTGCTGTTGCTGTTGCTGTTACTGTTGCCTCGTGATTCGTTGTTTGGGTATTAAAAGCTGCTGTTTTTGGCATTTACGTTGACAACTTAGTTAAATGCCATATTAAGCGTCTAAAAATGTCTAAAATGGCTTGTGTTCCAAATATTAAACGCTAATTTACGCGCATCTCATAAAATCGCGTGCAAATCCAATCGCAATCGTGTTACAATTGCAGCAACAACTAAAAAGGTGACAGTAACAAAAATAGGCATTTCACAAATGCGGACTAGAGAGCGAGCACTTTTTGCCACTGTAATTTTTACGAAAAAAGGTGTTGCTTTTTATTTTTAACTTTATGGATAAAGATAAATCTATTGTTTAATTTTGTATGGCTTGCCCTATTTTTGCATTACATATACAAATGTCCTAACCTCCTTAATTATGCCAATTACAATAAATTGCAGACAAAGACAAAGATCTCAGCGCTGATACCATTTTGGAAAATTTTTCCTGAATCCCAATACCAAATTTTTTTTATCTTGCAAATATGTATACCGCTTTAAGATTTTTTCAACACCACTATGCTATGTGTTGAATTTGAAATTTTTGCGAACCAACCCTCAAAATTTAACAAAACAAATGATAAAAATTCAGAAAATTTCAAAATTTTAATTTTCTCCAAATTCTATTTTTAACAGTCAGAATAAATTTTCACACATCTTTAAATAGGCTATTAAGTACAGTTTCATGCAACATTAGACTTTGTTTGGTGGAAATGTATATTTTGACCATTAAAAAAAATCAGTTTTGAAAAAAGTTTAATTAACATAAAAAAAAATATTTTAACATCAAATATCTCAGCGTTGATACCACTTCGGAAAAATTTTCCTGAGCCCCAATACCAAATTTTTTTATCTTGCAAATATGTATACCGCTTTAAGATTTTTTCAACACCACTATGCTATGTGTAAAATTTGAAATTTTTGCGCCCCAACCCTCAATATTTGAGAAAACAAATGATAAAAATTCAGAAAATTTCAAAATCTTAATTTTTTTCCAAATTCTATTTTTAACATTCAAAGTAAATTTTCAAAAATTGGGACTTGTAGGCTGAAAGAATATTTAGTCCAGTTTCATACATTAGAATTTATTTGGCGGAAAAGTGTATTTTGACCGTTAATAAACCCAGTTTTGAAAAAAGTACAATTTTAAAAAATATTTTTTTACGTCCAAAATAAATTTTCATAAGTTTTGAATTACATGTATAAACCTCATATCTTTGAATAATTTTCATTCAAAAAATAACAATTTTGAAAAGAGCTTAATTTTTCAAACACAATTTTTTAACTTTCAAAATAAACTTTTAAAAATAAGTAGTGAGTTACTTAAACCTCACATCTTTGGAAATATTATTCAGAAGGGTTTCATACAATACAGATTTATTTTGGATTTTAAAAAATTTGTTTGAAGAAAGGAAAAATTTTAAAAAAATTTGTATTAACAGCAGAATAAATTTCATCTTTGAAAAGGAGGATTATTTTTTGAATAAGTAAAAATTTTGAACATTCATAATAAATTTTCAAAAATTATTATTTATATAAACAAAAACAGAACATCAAAAATAAACATTTATATAAACCTCTTTCCATCTTTGCCTAACCTATTTAGGTTTGTTCCATTCAATATTAAATTTTATTTGGGGGAAGAGTTTATTTTGATCGTGATAACATATCAATTTTGAAAAAAGTATAATTTTTCAAATATTTTTTTTTTTTGTTTAACATCCAAAATAAATTTTCATTTGGTAAAGAAATTTTTTTTAGCCTGTAAATAATCAGTTACATATTTTTTATACATAAAAATGTATATACTGTTCTTTCTCTTTAAATTTTTTAATTTTAAATTATTTAAATGCCTTGGGTTTCAAAGTCGTCTACATATAAATTGAATACTCCTGCAAATCCGACACAGTATGTATATAGATATAAAAGAGAGGCCCCACACGTATCCTGGCCTCAGGGCCTCCACATTCTTAATCCGGCCCTGACCTCATTGTTACAGTTATTTCTATATCCTTCCATTCTATTTCCTTCCTTATTTCCTTCTTATCGTTATAAGTTACTTAAATCTTGCATTACTTTAACACTTACGACTTGTTAGTTTACTTCTCCTCTTATTTTAAACACAAGAAGCTAATTCTGCTTCATAAAAAGGGGAAAAAATTAACACAAATTAAGTTCTATTTCCCGAGCAAAATATAAAACTTTAAGATAATGATTATTTT
The DNA here is from genome assembly GCA_951828415.1 of Anomoia purmunda. Lineage (NCBI taxonomy): Eukaryota > Metazoa > Arthropoda > Insecta > Diptera > Tephritidae > Anomoia > Anomoia purmunda. Next base: position 195,443,119 of record OX639993.1, on the reverse strand, counting down.
CTAAGCACAAAAAAAACTAAAAAGAAAAAACAAAAACAAAAAAAACTACAATTTATGATCAAAAAATAAAACTCACCAAATAGCGATTAACAAGTAATTGTTTTAAAAACGTTATAAACGTTACGGTCTCTGATTTAAACCTACGTGTTTTAAATTTTCTTTAAAATCTTCTGCTGAGCTGAATGCAAATGCATTTTTGAATATTCAATTCAAATATTCTGCAATTTATCTGTACGCCTACTTACGAAGCTCATAAATTCCAGCTCAATGTTTCTCAATTATCCTTTCCGTTTTAAAGCAAACACTTTCAGCTTCAAAATAAATTTCAATTGCATAAAAAATATACGAACCGATTTAAATTTCACGGCAAAAGAGAAAAACGAACAACACCAAACATTCAAAATTTAATGCTGACTGCGCTACGACGGAAGAAACTCCGATATTACTGCTGCTGCTGTTCCTTTTTCCAGCTTTGTTAGGCGCTTTGCTAGCCTCCATTTTAGATGTGAATATTTGAATATTTTTCCCCCTCTATTTATTTGCAGCAAGTGCAATTGCAAACTTATCGTGCTTACAATATATATCCCGAAAATTATCAGCGATTATATTCACGTACCAAAGGGGGTAGGGTGGGGGGGTGTGTTGGTCGGCCGTTGCGACGAACGAGTTAAAGAAACGCGTTAACCGACGAATAGTGAACTGTTTGTTGTTGTAGAAGGGCACTGGCAATGGCGCCGCTGCGCCAATGAACACTGCCATCCCGCCAAACTTGCATTTGAGCAGCAGCGTATAGCGTTCCCAAGTGCATATTTTTCGGAAACGCGCACACTTATCGCGCCTTTAGTGCACGCTTCTCATTTTTCCATTTGCTGCATTTTTTTCCTGATTTTATTGCAGCTTTCAGCTTTAGTTAGTTAGTTTTTTTTTTTTAAGTAAGTATATTACTTTTTTAGCTCGCGTACATTTTGATTGTTTGCGCCCTTGTGCATTTGCTTGCATTTTTTTTTTTTGTATTTTTTCTTCTTCTCTTACGCTACACTATTTTATTTCATTGTAGCCTTTCTCTTTTTATTTGCATAACACTTTGATGCTGAAATATTACCCTGCGAGGCGAAAACGTGCAACTTCCATTTTTTATCGCAACATTTTGTTCCATGTGATTCGCAATGGCGCGGCACACTAACGCGTGCCCACACGAAATAAAAAAAAAATAAAATAAAAATATAAAAAATAAGTTAAATAAATTTGGATGTGCATAGTTAACAAAAGGAGGAAAATGATACTTTTATTATAACAGAGTTACCATCACTACGCCCCAACGTCCCAATGCATATTTGCCGGCACCAAACCGTTTTTTAATGATGTCTGCCCGTGTCGACTAGGCTTTGTGTTATTTGTACATAGTATGAATTGGTTAGTGAACTTTGGCTGGTACATTTTGAATAGTCATACTTTAAATGCACAACTGATACGCCATGTGCAATAGCTAACGTTGTGCGCCTTGTTTTGGATTTATAAAATATTTGTTTGCTGATATATTTGGCGTGAGATAAAAATCACATACATTTATACCTATGGATCTGCCAAGGCGAATTCATATCAGTTAGTTTTTTGTACGTATAACAAAAACAAAAATTTACGCAAACAAATTATACGCACAGTGGTAATCTGATTTATAACCAACATATCATTTTAACTGAGGCGAACTCATGTAAGGTGAAGTCATTAAAACAGCTGCTGTCTTCTTCTTCCACTTTTTTTGTATTTGTCCTTTACCAAAGATATCCTAAAAACGAGAACTAATGGCATACTCTTTTATCGTGACAACCTAAAATTTAAAAATGTGTTTGTGCGTGCGTTATGAATTCGCCTTACCACCGCCTTATATGAATTTGCCTTAATTTTGACATTACGTTCACCATGCGAATTCCATCAGCTGCTTGATCAACTTCATCTTATATGATTTCGCCTTCGCTCCTGCGGTGTAAAGCCGAATTAGCAAAAACAATCATAACATTCTATGAACTGGTATTTATTGGAACTAGTCACACTGAAAAAATAATTAATAAAAAAAGTAAGCTACATTCAAGACGAATTTGTATAAGATGATAACACAAACCAAGGCATATTCAGCAAATTGGTGGTAATGCCAACAGCGAATTTTTTCACAAAGCTTACATGTATTTTATTTTTGGTTTTTGGTATGGCAATTGTCAAAGTCAGTCCGAGGCGAATTTGCTGAGCGAATTGAGAAAATAGAAAACAAACATAGATACAGTGGCGAGCAAACATTCTACAATAATAGCGAGGTTTTTCATGGCAAATTTTTTTTGTTAATTTTATATACAAATATAGTTCATACTATAAAAAAAACTCTACAAACTAGTGTTTCAAATTTAATAAAAACTTTATGAAAACTCAAAAACATTAAAATTATTTTTGGATACTTTTCAAGTATGCAGTATTATAGCTGATTTAACTTTAGTGTTAAAAGTTTGCAAAGCCAAAATTAAATAAAAACAAAAACATTAGCTACACATACGTGGTTATAGTTTGATGAGTTTTTATAAATTGTGTATAAAGTGTGAAACATTAATTTATATGGTGTTTGTTAAACTGTAGAATAATGTGAAATGTGATTTTTAAAAAATGTATCATGAAACCCCTTGCTAATATTGTAAAAATATCACCATTCGACCGGTTTTACTTGCCAGTTTGCACTAACGATTGTGTGATGCACAAACTTATTCTTAACGACGCTTAACAGCTGTCTCGTTGTATTTATTCAAAGTGATAAAAAGTGGCATCTCTGTCAAACTAAATGTCAAAATATGCGAAAAAGCACAAAGAGGAATAGAGAAAAAACAAAGGAATGCCTTCTGCCAAATATGAATCTGAGGGTTTTTATTTATTATATATATTTTTTTTTATATATTTCATTCCATTGTTCCATTGCAGCAGAATTTCGGATCTTCCTCTGAGTGATTTGGTAGAATAGTCATCAACTCGACTCCAAGTATTATCCGGAATCACCTGCAAGTTTGCCATGGTTTTCGTTTTCAAAATTCGGGTTGTGCTCCACCGTATTTAGAAGTTACATTGTATATTTACATTTTTTTTAATTAGCATCATTTATCTTTTATATTGATAAGTTCTAGCGGCTTTAAGATTCTTCGTAACTGGTTGCTATCAACGACCCGTAAGTGAGCAATGGAGGATATCCAAGAGCCAGTCAGTCATCCTTAAGCCAGCATTCATCGGGTAACGGATGCAATCTATGATTCATTGTTTCACCGTGCCTCATTATTAAAACTAAACTATACCTCGGTTTTTTTTATTTGGATCCTTGATAAAAGTTTGCTTTTACCATTTGCACATTAATTGAACGGTAGATGTGATGGCTAGATAAGCCTCCTCATGTTTCTTTGGTGGCAAAATTGATATACATATGAGTACAATCGATGACCCCAATAGTGCTTCCCACAAAGGGTGAAGCAAGCCTTTATTTAGCTGCTTGGGTCATAGGAAACCTCACTTTTTGTTGCATTCAAATGAAAGCGATTGTCCACATCCCGAAGCAAACTTCGATCCACTTTTGGAGCGCTTACTTCTTCGTCACCTCGTGATAAATTATAGCCAAATATTCAAAGAACATTAATTTCAAGAAAACAAATCACCGAATTTTACATTTTTTCTTTTATTTAAGTTGAAATCACGAATTTTTCGTTTCTCGATTGAGTTAACAACATCAGATTTGTTTTCGTTTAGTTTCCGGTAATCGACTAGCTAACAACAACAGCTGATTCAGCGTATGCGAAAATCGTTAAAAATTGAATACTGAATAGCAGCATCGTTAAAATTTTCGTTAAGATGAGTTAACCATGCAAATATCGTTAAAACAAGACAGTGAATCGCACTACTGGTGTGAATTCGCCTTGCTTGGCCACATTGTAATATATAAACAGAACTACTTTTTTTAAAGTATTTAATGCATAATGATTCCAAAATATAACAAAACTAGTAAAGAAGAGATTTAGTTCGAGTGGAACCGAAGTTAAGTGTTACTAATCTTACATGAAAATTACATCAAATATATTCTCATTACAGTTAAGGAGTAAGGTGAGAATAAAAATATATGCTAGTGATGGACTATCCGAATCGGTCTTTAGTGTATATAACAGAATCAACTGCATGCTGACGTCGCATTGGTGCAATTGTTCGTCCAGCGCACCGCATGCTTATAAAACGAACGCTCTAATTAACGTAAATTTCTTCTTTTTTTATGTGTATAGAGACATTTGGTAAAGCAACAAAAAAATCGGAAAGATTTGCGAGTCGGTTCCACGATACCGCAACGTTCCGGATCACTTCCCCAAAATCTTATCCGGATAAATTTCATCAGATCGAACCTTTTCATATCATGTTGAGTTGATAGGAAGTATCTTTTCGAAATTTTATTTTTATCACAATAGCTTCTATGGTACCAAGTTGAGGTGCTGCCAAAATCAAAAATATATTCTTTATGCTGTACAAATTTCAACAATTTAAATATGTCCTTCCAGAAAATTAATTTCCAATTATGTTAAACTGATCCGGTACTCATAGTAAAGTTAGTTTTGGGAAATTAATTACTGGCATATTTGAATTCGTTATATCTTCAATGTACAGTCTGTCTAGTAGAAGCGTGATCGCCATAACTTGGAAACTATTTGTCCGATTCGTTTCAAATAAACAACATTTTACACGTTTATAATATTTATTGTACGCAATACTTTTAATAACATGTATAGTCACCGCCATTCGCTATTATGGCCTCACACCTCCGACTCATACTTTGCACTAAGTTCTGAGCAAGTTGCCGAGGCAATCGTTTCCAAATCAGCCGAATTTGTCTTGACAACTGTTTTGCTGTCCATATCGTTTTTCCTCTGAGTTTCTGCTTTACTATTGCCCACACATTTTCTATCGGATTGGCATCAGGCGACTGTGAAGGCCAATCTAACACCTCAACACCATTTTGCTGTTTCCACTCTGCACACATTCGACTGCGATGTTGGGGGTCATTGTCTTCTTGCAAAATCCAAGAGTGTCCTCTTCTCCCGAACATCTTCGCAGCTGATGGTAATAAAGCAGTTTGATAAATTTTGTTCATCAAAACTGCATTCAAGTTGCTGGTAAACACGAAAAGGCGTCCAAATCCTTTTTCTGAGAAACATCCCCAAACATGGACCTTCACTGGGTGTTTAACAGTTCGTTGGAGCAATCGATTGTTAGCGGTACACCAAGATCGATTTATGTTACTATTTGCCCAAAATGAAGATTCATCCGTGAATATTACATTATTCCAATTCCGTTCTGAATTGGCGCAGGCCCAGGCGAGTCTTTTTTCAACGTGTGATGATGAGAGCAACGGTTTTTTAAGAGAGCTGCGGTATTTGACGTCGTTAGCGCCTAAACGTTTTCGAATCGTCTCTACCGATATTTGAACAACACTTTTCTCTACAACTTCTTTAGCTTTACGCAACGATAAGCCCGGCTTCGTCGCAAACAAATCAAGGATCTTCTTGTCCTGCTTTGGTGAGGTTTTTTTTTCAGGGCCCCGCCCAGGCAAATCGTCGACATTTTTACTTCTAAATACCGATTCGTCCACTTCGTTACGAATGACTTCTACTTCTTCATATATTTTGCTGGAGCTAAACGTGACATTTTCGGCCCTCTAGGAGTAGTGTAGATAAAGAAATACAGCTTCAAATCGCTTCTCGTACGCGGAACTCACTTTGTATAGTTTCACGAAACAGACAGTTTTTGCAATGCGTACTACAAAAATGATGTCGCTACCAAGGAGCATTCAAATTATTTTGATAACGGCACTCTATGTGCAAATTTTGCCGATCACGCTTCTACTAGACAGATGCAAGTGAATCTGTGCAAATAACATACTAGTTACCTTTTTTATTTTTTCTAAAATAGTTATTATTTCAGCAGTGTACACAGAACTACATATAAGGTGGATGTATACCCATTATTATAGTTAGTACTATCTTTTGTCACTAAACAATCTTCATATATGCATCTACGATGTATTTATGTAGTTACACATTACAGTTATTGATTACATATATTGCATAGTATTACTCTAAAAATACAAAAACAAAACTTTCGATAATATACTAATATAAATGGATTCTACCCGCATGTTCCAAAACACAAAATTTCCTCAAACCAAACTGAAGTAAATAAATTATAATTTTAGAAGAAAAACTACTTTAGCTGCAGTGATTTTTTAGCTTGCGTAACAAAAGTCGCATAAGAATCGTACAACGAAAGCACGTCAGAATCGCTTTACTAATTTCTACCACTTTATTTGCTCATTTTGTTACTAATGCTACTACCAATTTCTACCACTACTTTTATTCACTTCTACCACTAGTTGTACTAATTTCTACCACGCGGGTGTTTTTTTAATAAAGTTTACTTTTTTAATAAAGTGTCCCGTTTAAATTCGAAAAGAAAAGATGAACCTGGAAACTGTTTAGAGAAAAAGTCAAATAGGTGCTCAGTTAGCATCTACGTTTGTAAAATTGTGACTTCAAAATTATGTCAGTTGTTCGCAAAGGACACAGATTAGTACCAACAACATCAGCTGCGTGCCAGTCACTGTATTTTAAAATCAAAGAAGCAGGCTCAAGTTAAAAGAGGAATAAGCTGAACCAAAAAAAAAACAAATCATTCAAAAACTGGGAAAATGATTTAAAGCGCAAACGCAAAAATTAAAAAGGAACCATGTCATAATTAGTTTGTATTTTTCACCTTTGGCGATGTTGACATCCGGCACACTGCAAGAATGGCCTATTTGGTTCTACATATGACGCCAGCGATTGTTATAACACTGCATTCTTTAAACCAATACGAATTCATATAAGGTGGTGTTATAAATGCAACTAAAGAATTCCCACGTATTTTGCTTTATGCTTCTGCGTAAGAGTTGTCAAAATTTACAAACATTTTGTTTTTGCGTAGGCGAATAAAAAAAAAATCACACTGCGCCCTATACGAATTCACCTTGCTATAAACCATGCTATTTTTTTGTACTTTGCTGAATTCGAAATATAGGCGTTTAAATTTTTTTTGGTTTTCTGTCAATACTGCTAGGAAACCTAAAACATATAATGGACTTAACGTGCGATCTAAACTAGAACACTAGAACACTTAAAAACTTAGAAACCACCACAACGCAGCGTAATGTAAAAAATTTGTAAAGTTGCACACTCTGCCAGAAATAATGGGCTATGTTTACACTATAACCATTAATTGAAATTATTTTAGTTTCTCTCGATGCATTAAGTCGTCTATTTAAGTTTGTTTGTGTGTAAATGTGGCACAACAAAACAGTTCCGATGATTATTTTCGTGCGCGTGACATTGCGTGTATCTGCGGTTTGGTCGAATTACTTCTCATTTTGGGTGCTATGTTTATTTTTTGACACCTCTTAGCAAATTTAATTACAAACGCTGGCACACAACGGTCAGCGGTCTAACCATTTCGCAAACATACAGTTATGTGAAAAATAAAAGCAACATGACCAGTTTTGACGAGTTTTGGCTATTGTTTTTATACCCAAGTGCATTGGTGCTCAGGTTAATCTAACGATTGTTTCAAACAGTATAGACCAATCGAAACTTGTGTATAGAATTAGTAGCGAAACTGATTAAGCCATATCCTCTGTCCGTCCGTCCGTCGGTGTGTCGGATAGCTTGTGTAAATATTGAGCTATCTCAACGAAACTTGGTGTACACATTGTCTTGGTCCCAAAGTGTTCTGGTATTACAAATTGCCGAAGTCTGATAATAACCACACTCATATAACGGTATTTTGCGGAAATCAAAAGAATGCGCTATCTCGGCAGCCACTAAAGATTATTTGCTCAAATTTCATCATAGTAATTGATTGAGGAAATTAATATATGTGCAATTATTTTTCTTTTAAAGAATGTGACTGGTCCTGCCCATTTTATAAGAAAAATTATATCTCGGAAACGACTAGACCAATCTCTGCCAAATTTGGCATGAACTTGGTAAGCAAAATTTCGAAAATCACGATATTAAAACAGTTAGGAAATGGGTGTGGTATCGCCTACTTTAGAGCAAAGCCACTAGGGCCACTGAAGTTTACGTCTAAAGCATACTAGTTTTTTTTTTTTTGCATGTATTTAAATCAATTAAATTCATTTAAGTTTCTTTTAGGTATTAAACGATCCTTTTGGGCACACTATATTTTCTATAAATTAATCTAAACAAATATGTATATATATATCGAATATTTAATATCTGCATCAAATAGCTGGAATAATATAACGAATAGTCGTTTCGTTTTAAATGGGGATAGGAGTCCAATTGTATATAGCCTGAAATATCAAATCTGCTTATATATACCAACTATTGCGCATCTGCATCAAATAGTAGTAAGGTTATAAGGAATTTGTTTTTTTTAGGCAGTTTGATCTATCTTCTCTTCAATTAGGGCGGGGGCTCCGCCCACTTCTCCAAATTTATATATATATATAGATATATCCTATATTGGACCTCGAGACCACATGCACCTTCTGAAAAAACTTCATAAAGTTCGGTTGAGTACTTTGGACAGCTATAAAAGACTCATACTATTTTTGTTTTTTATAAAAGATTCAATTTCTTGATTATACTAAACAGCTAATGTTTATTTGAAATAAAAGCTTGCGCTGGTTATTAATTTATAATCTTCTTTACTTGCTTTTATTTATTTTATATGTAAATATAGTTTATAATATAACAAAAAACATGTAAATTAATGTTTTGAACTTAAAGAAAAAATTAGTTATAATACTTCATACGCGCTGAAAGTTAGGTGAGTTTTTATAAATTGTGAATAAAGTTTGAAACAATAATTTATATGTTTTTTGTTAAAGTGTGAACTATATAAGTAGTTTTTTATAAAACTAATAGAACAAATTTATCATGACAAACCTGCTTAATATTGTAAAAAGATTACATATTGATCGCCAGTGTAAACAATTTATTATCACAAAATCGAAAGTTTTATTGTAAACAAATATTAATTTTGACAGGCTAGGCGAATTTAAATTAAAAATGTCAAATTTAATCTGAGTTTTTAAGTTTTCTTGGAGTACGTGGAAAAATGTATGCCAATATTAATTTATTTATTTTTAAACACAAACCCTAATTTATATGATAAAATTATAAAACAGGTTTTGGGCAGGAATAAGTAAAAATAAATAGTACATACATATTATATTCTACACAATTCGTTCATTATAACTAACTAACCTTAAAATATAAAAAAATCCATAAAGCCGGCAAAACATCCTTAAATTTGTCACTTTGAATATATTCGGTTCTCCTTTTAAAATTTGAAGAAAAACATTTTAATTAATTTTGAAAACAAAGCGTTTTCATTGATATATGACACCCTCCATTTTATAAATGCTTAATGCCCAATATGCGATTGGAAATTACAGTATCCTAAAAATATCCGATGGGTCAACGCTTTGCCTAAAGTTCACTTCTGGGGAAATGTCAATAATCTGCATTTTAATAAAAAAAAAAATTCGAAATGGAACTACCTTTTCTCTTGTGTCATGTATCAAACTTTGTAGAAAAAACTTTCAGGTTATTGCACTTCGTTATTATACTATAAATTAATAGGCTATAAAATTCCGCCTTCCGAACCACTATAGTGTCTTCCAAGCGGCAATACAAGAAGCAGTACAAATCTTGGAATGTGCTGTGGTTTCAACAATCAAAGTTCACATCTACTCAGAGAGCCAAGCTGCCCTCAAAGCGCTAGACTCGGTCAAGACAAATTCGGAGACAGTAGCAAGCTACCGCAGATCAAGGTAACGTGATGGCAGAGCAGTTTCATTTTCATCTGATGTGGGTACCGGGACACTGTATCATACCAGGTAACGAGAAGGTAGACGAGCTCGCAAGAAGGGGAACTTCCTTACCTCTTTCACAGGCCTGGAAGAAGTTGGGCATGCCGCTCGCTTCCTGCGAGCTCAGGATTAGGAATTTCTTCCTCAAAGAAGCGAGCACGTTATGGAAATCCATCGGGTGCAACAAATCCAAGCATATGTGACCTAAATGGGACATAATAAACTCACAAGAACTCCTCTCACTAAGCAGGAGAAACTATTATTAGCCATAGGAATACTCGCAGGGCATATTCCTATAGGTAGAAAGGCCGAATGAATACGAGTTCCCCACAATGACTTCTGTAGAAGCTGCTATGACGAGGAAGAGCCAGAAACCATAAGGCATCTAATTTGCGATTGATCCGCACTTTGCAACGACGACAGAAATTCCTGGGCGCGAGATTTTTAAATAGCCTAGAAGCGGCTGCAGAAATGAAAACACGGCTGCTGCTCAAGTTCGTCGACTCGACAAATTGGTTTAGAGAGGCTTGTGAGTGAAAATCTGGATCCAATTGGTATCACAACGGGCCTAATTAGGGGTCTAAGTGAACTGAGTCACTGACAGCTGCCACCTCAACCTAACCTAACCAAATTAAAAAGTTTGCAAATTTAATGAAATTTTGTCGAATTTTTCTATTCCACAAAGATTGAAATGTGGATTTATACGGCGTTTGTTATATAATCAGCTAGACTTTTATAAAAAAAATAACAAACATAAAATAAACCATAGAAGAATAGCTAAAACTGGTCAAAATCTCTAGCCCCTATTATTATTCACATAACTGTATATACATACTTACATTTGTATGCACTAGATATGTACATATGTATGTATGAGTGTGTGATTTTCATTCTGGTGTTAAGGCCAACACATCAACTGCAGCTAAATTAAATTTACGTGTATATTTTCTAGCGCACACAAGTGTAAATGCCGATCGGCAAAAGCACACATGACTGTTGTAAGTGTATGAGTGTTAGTGTGTGTGCGTGTGGGTGTTTGTGTGTGCACAGCATTTTGCCGTTGGTGTGTTTTGTCTCTGAATGAGCTGCTTAACCAAATGAGCTTAGGTACTTTATGCTTGGCCAGTTAAAATTCGGTTTTTCACTTTTTCTCTAGTAATATCATTTGCCAGCGTGTATGTGGAAGTGTGTGTGTGTGTGCATATGTATTGTATATGTATATGGCTGTGGGTGTTCGTATGTTTTGGCATAGTTGAAGGTGTCAGTTGTTTCGTTGGCAACCAAATTAAAGCTTACTAGAAAATCCTTAATTCAACATAAAAGTAGTTAAGCATCAGAATTTGTTAGGTGGTCTACGAGTATTTCTAATAGCTTTTGTGTAATCGCTGCAAATGCTTTACATACTAAACTAGCGAATAGTTGCAATTAGTATGAATTTTACTGCAAGCGAAGAGTAGAAAAGGTGCTGCTATTGTGATTATTTAAAAAAAAAGTTTTTAAAAATTTCTAAAATAATTTTTTTCCCACACTACATACTTTGTTTAATTTATTTTCTTCCAGAGTCATGAAATAACAAACCTGGAGACCTACACGCAATACAAAGTTACCGTGCAAGTTTTTAATCCCGAAGGCTTAGGTCCCGAGACCACTATACTGGTTATGACGGATGAAGGAGGTGAGTCAGTAAAGAAATATTTAAAATAGCATTATTGACAAAATGAGTATAACTATAATACAGTTGATTGAAATGATAGGCATATGTTGTTTTTTTTAGTTTGCTTTGTAAGTGAAGCTTCTCCGCCAGCCTCGGTTAGACAGTTTCCCCAGCAATTAAAAAAAATTTCAAAAAACAGATACCCCAAATTTTAGGCATCTCACCCACTTACTTACAAATTTATTTTTCGAACTTTGCCGTATAAAATTTTATGTGCTCGACCGAATAAGTAAGATATACGGCAATTTTACGTACATTGGGAAATTTTTTAATTTCTGCACAACGCCTTCACAAAACTTACCGTTTTTGTGCCCACTTTTGCAGTTACCGAAACCCACGTTTTATCCAGTTTTTTCAATGCTCGTGGCTGGCAGAGTTCTTATAAGACCTAGGGATGAATAAATGGAAAAAATATACCGAGATAAATCGTATTAATATCTTTAAACAAAATCAGTGCAAGCAGAGTAAAAAATATGTATATATCGATATTTTTACCTCAAGGCGCAATTGCCTAAATTTTTATAAAAATATTCGATAGTGAAAAAATGCATATTTGGCACTTTTATTACTTTTATTTATTACAAGTAATTACTCGGCGTACTTTGTTACGTCTGGGTATAATCATTGAATTTGTATCGTTCGAAATTTTTGTCGATATCGATCACCAAATATTGCATTAAAATCATTGAACTTGGAGCACCAGCCCACCTAAATTCTTTCTGCGGTCACGACGAATGTTTACACAACTTTCACCATCATTATGACTTGAAAAAAGAGTGACTGCATTCATTTTAAATTATTTTATGATTAAAACGAAAAACTCAAGCAAACAATTTCGTTTGAAAAATTTTGCCGACACAATAGTTTTACGATATCAATGGTCCTATGGAATTTTTCAACGAGAATTTTTTCCGTATCGATATTGATATCGATGTTAATGCGGAACGAATAATTGGACCCAATGTGTTTGTGTACTCAAACAATTTTTTTTTTACTTGGATTCAACTTCGAAAACTATACATATGTAAAGGGTGTTTTTTTTTTAGACCGATAGAACTTTAAATTGAAATAAAAACCATAAAAAATTAAGTATGATGCCAATTTTTTTTATATTTGATAGATATTCATGACATTTAATATTTAAAAACCATTTCTGTCATATGTCCGCCACGACTAGCTTTGGTGAATCGGATGCGATCAGTCCAAATTTGAATTTCCATGTTATGGATGGACAAAGTCCAAGTTGTTGAGCACGGCGGCGAATAGACAAATTCGAATCTTCTAACACCATCACTTACAGCACCAATAATTTCTTCTGTACGTACAGTTCTTTGTCTTGTTGTTGGTTTTTCATCGAGTAGAGTAAATGTTGTTCGAAATTTATCAACAGTTCGACGAATAAGCTGCTCTGATGCTCGATTATGTGGACCATAAAATACACGAAGTGCTCTATAAGTTTGGCGAACAGAACATTGATTTTTAAAGTAAATTTCCACAATTTGTAAACGTTGTTGCGGCGTCATTCTTTCCATGATGATTTGTTAATGCTTACGGAACAAAAATGTCAAAACGAAATGTCATTTACCAGCTGTCAAGTGACAGCTATCCCTATCAAAAGTTCTATCAGTCTAAAAAAAAAGACACCCGTTAGCTAGAAGGTTGCAACCTGCTTGAAAATCCGAAGTTAATTAAACTACCCACAAGTTAAATGAAATAGTGAAATATGGATGCCAAACCATTTGTTTCGCTAAGAAAAATTGTGTGGGTAAGTTTGGAAGAGGGTTGCTACCTTTTATAAAAGTCAGATTTAATTTAGTTACACACAAGGATATAAAACATTAAAATATGATTGTAAAAATGTTCGTCTCGCTGAGAATATGGTGCCTATTAATATTTTTGAGAGAGCGGCGACCTGCAGTGAAACAGTTAATGAAGTTTTTTTTCTCAAGCCGGTTGGGTGGAAAAGTGGGCAACCGTTATTAATATTAGCCCTGTTTCTTTGTAACCTAGTTGCAAACGAACACTAGCTAGGATAACAAAATGCATGTAAAGCAACAACACTAACTCGGAAAAATATGCGAGTCGAGTCAACTCAGTAAAATGATAGCCGACCTGAAATGTAGTGTTGGGTAGTGAAAAAACTGCGCTATTGTGAATGAGCCGTAAAAAAATACAATCGTTTTTATTTGCATAGTATTCTTCAGTATATAACTACGTCAACCCAAAGTTTGTTTGCACAACAATTTTCCGTTGTTAAATAGCACTGAAAATCCCATCTTTCATGAAAGATCCGAACAGGGTTGCTTTTGCAACTAAAGGAAAGGCAGCCACAATTTCTACCGCTCTGACTATTGTTGCCTTTTTGTCAATACTTTCCTAACGAAAACTGGTCTTGAGCTCACAAAATGTTATTGATAAAAAATCGGTTAGGACGAAATTACTATATTTGTTGCCTTTTTAAAAATTAATATATTTCTTCAAAAATTCCTATAAAATATCGTCATTAAAACCTAAAAAGTTTTGAACTAGCCTAGTTTTTGGCACGAAAATGTGAGATGTGTAAGGTTTCGAGATTAAATAATCTGAATAATAAAATTTGTTAGATTGTGACGCTAATAAGAAAACGTGCTGCTCTTCATAGAAACCGATAATATGAAATCCGTGTTATACGATTTATTTAAAATTTAATTTAGTATGTGCATCTGTACTAAATTTATAAAAAAATAACGGCTGTTTTTAGTGCGCCCATAGTAAAGTTCACTTTTCCTTGTAACCATAAAAAATTCAACTCTCTCCGTTTATGATAATTCAACAGCAAGATTTACCAAAACTGTAAACAACCACACCGTTTACAAAAACACATTTGAACTATAGAAATAAGCATTTGGAAAAACACAATCCAAACTCATTATGCAAGTCATGTTTACGCAACAACAACACAGCGGCAATATATGCCAACAACATAACAACAAAAGCAAAGCACCAAATCTAAGAATATTTGTGCTAAATGTTTTTGTCTAATGTTTTTCTTAGCAACCAAAACACTCTAACACTGCCGCCAAGCAGACTCTATCCAGGTATTACTTGGCATGTCCTTTGACCGCCCGATTTGTCTACTTTAGGTATTAAAACAAATGTTTGCACAATCCTTTTCAACTGCGTACGTAAAATGCAAGGGGACTCGAAGCGAACTCTTTCGTTCAGCCCCACTAAACAGGTCGACTTAAAAGTCTGCGTCTAAGAACGCTAAGAGTTAGAGAATCCTTTTAAATGCTAAACATAACTGAACTGCAAGGTCTAAAGCAAAATAAACCACAGCAATGCCTACAATAACTGAAATGCCAAAAAGTTAGAAAACAGCTGGTGCATAACTTTGACAGCGGGATGTGAAGAGAAACACCTTTGGCAACCTTTGGTAACAGAAATAACAAATGATTGTCTGAACAACATAATATGAGGTAGGATTGACATAGGGTCGTGCGGGTAAACTAAGTGAAATAGTAAGTAGAGACATGGAAAAAATAACAACAAGGCGAAGAAGAAGTAACAGTTGTTTTATGCGGCGTTTTGAGCGAGCCACTCGCTCGAAATTTAATACATGCGAATAAATACAACCACATGTACAGAAATATAAATAATTTTGGCTTGAATAATTTTGTAGCCCACGTTGACTTCGATTTCAATAGAGTAAAGCTATATCCCAAGCGCAGCAACCTTGTTAGTTTACAGCTTAAGCAAACGTAAAGGACAAAAGCATATTAGTTTCAAGTTGAAAAGTCATAACTCTTCGTCTGGCCTAGCTGGCATTACAGCCTGATTTTCATTTAATATATTTTTCATATTTTTTTTTTGTTCTTACCCTCGTAACCACTGAAGCATCGAACTCGTATGAGTGCTCCTTGTGGTATCGCATTTGTTGACTAAGCAATGAGTCCTTCTTTTTTCTATACATATAGTATGAACATTTTCATTTCACAAAAGCATCTCACACTACAACGGTTTTTGGGCTTGCTGCATTTTTTCCACCATAATTCACTTCACGCGAGTTAACGACGTTAGTACAAACATACATATGTATGCATATAAATGTATACACTACATACATATATACATAATTATTGTTCACAGACAAAAATGTAGATAAACTACCATATGCCCTTTGGCCTTGTACTCGTATGATAATAATATACACAACATCAAAACAACATAACTTGTCCCAACATGATTACCACGGACTGCAACGGACAAACATTATAACAATAGAAATGTAGTATCACCAAAACAAACAATAATAGCCCAAATCACTACCTACTAGTAAACAGATAACGACCGACGCATCTCAATACTATAAGTAGCACTAAGATTCATGTAAACGAGTCAGTTTTAAGAATAGTAATAAAGAGCACGCATTTTGGCACAGCAAAATATTATAATTTTTGAATTCATATCGAGTATCGATATTAACTGGGGGCTCAAGCCGGTCTAACTCTTGACTGCAGCCAAATTCCCTTGAAATACAGGGTAATAAAATAAAAATTCCACAGCTTTGAAGAAAAGCATAAAAACAATCTCTGAAAAAGCGAGATATAACAAATTTAACCAGTCGCGTAAAAGCAAACCTTGAAATAGCAGGCAGCCTAAACCGATCAAAAAAGTGAAAAGTGAAAAACGAAAACTGAAGATTCCTGACTTTAAACAGAATCGCTCACCCTGGACTCACGCACTAAACGCCAACGAAGTTTCAATTATCTGCGCCTAATACCACAGGACGATACAATGGCTCAGGACATCGCAACTCTACGAGCACAGGTAGAACTACTAACTCAAGCTCTACAAAATACACAACTAAAAGTGAATACACTGGAAGCACAACAACCTTCCCAGACAGTCACTACAGCAGACCAACACGTAGAATTTACACCGAACATTACAAATGGAAACCTCATAAATTTAAAAACCTTTGAAGCCATACCATGCTTCAGCGGAGACAAGAACCAGTACAGATCCTGGAGGAAAAGGGCATGGACATTCATGGAAAACATTAAAGAATTTTCCAACCACCCGAACTACTATACAGCGTTTACAATAATACACTCAAAAATTGTTGGGGAGGCAGCAAACATCTTAATCAATCACAACACCAAGCTGAATTTCTATTCAATAATCAACAGACTTGACTATACATACGCTGATCAACGACCGCTGTATGTACTACTCGAAGAAATGAAAAAGATCACACAAGGGAGAAGCACACTATCGGAGTTTCACAGCGAAATCAGCAAAGCACTGAATCTCGCACTCTCAAAGATAGAGATGTCAGGAGAACAAGGACCTGCATCCATGCTAGAATATGCAAATCAAGAAGCAGTCCGTACTTTCATCACAGGACTCAACAGCAGGTATACAAGCGGCACATTATACAGTCATCACCCAAAAGACTTGGAAACCGCATATGCAATCGCAAGCACGATTTACCACGACAGTTCAAACATGCAGTTCGACGCACAAATTACGCCACAAGGATACAACCAAAGACAGAATCCTCCACAACAGAGATATGATGATAGAAGGAGATATAATCCAAATGTGCAAGTACAATATAACCATCAACCACGCCAAGAACCGATGGAAGTGGACGACTCTCGTCAACACGTACGACCAACACAACACAACAATCAACTCCAGCTAAGGAACAACCTTCAGCAACCTCAACGGTACTATAACCCGTTCAGAGAAGACCAACAAGCAGCAAAACGCGGAAGAATTCCTTCTTCACGAAACCTCAACACCAACAAGGTACAAAGAATAAACCAGACGAGAGACGAAGAGCTACAATCACTCGCCGCACATACTGACGACATCTATGAGACAGGAAGTGTTTTTTTAGGAGAATAAACGGATTACCGTGTCTCCAAAGGCGTTGTCAAACGACAGGTACATCCGTTAATATTTTAATTGATACAGGTGCTACAAATAATTATATTAGTTCTAAGTGCAAATTAGGAAAATCTATACCCATAAAACCGGTTAAAGTTAAAACGCTTCATGGATACTCTTTGACCAAAGCTAAGAAAGTTATTACACTACTCAATCATAACTTAGTATTTTTTGAAACCGAAGCTTTAGAGGAGTTTGATATGCTTCTAGGTGAACACGGTCTTAGGGTATTGAAAGCAGAAATTAACATCTTTGAGTATAAACTCTTATACAAATATAAAAAGAAAGTAGTAAGCGAACAAAAAGTTAATTTCACAATTAATAACGACAAGTATAAAACTGAAATTGAAAATATCATGAGAATAAACGACGAAACTAATGAAATCCTTCCGTTTACGACTACAATACAAGCCACAATTAGGACAGAATCAGAAGATCCTATTTGGGTGAAACAGTATCCGTATCCGATAGCAGACAATGAATTCATAAACAAAGAAATAGATAAATTATTAGACAACCAAATTATTCAGCCTAGTAAAAGTCCTTACAATTCTCCAATCTGGACCGTCGCAAAAAAAGGTACCGATAACGAAGGGAAACCTAAAAGACGAATGGTAGTAGATTTTCAGAAGCTTAACGCTCAGACTATCACTGATAGATACCCTATCCCAGACGTTGCAATGACAATTCAAAATTTAGGTAAAGCAAAGGTTTTCACAACGATAGACTTAGAGTCAGGTTTTCATCAGATCTTGATAAAAAAATCAGACAGAGAAAAAACTGCATTCAGTGTGAATGGCGCAAAGTATGAATTCCTTAGGATGCCGTTCGGTTTAAAGAACGCACCTTCCATATTTCAGCGATGCGTAGACGATATCCTACGTCCATATATTGGCAAGTTCGCATATGTTTATATTGACGATGTACTCATATATTCGTCCTCACCCGAGGAACACATGGAACATATTCGTACAATAGTAAATGCCCTCCACAATGCCAATATGAAGATTTCAAACGAGAAATCGCATTTTTTCCAGGATTCAGTTGAATACCTTGGACACATAATAAAATATAATAAAATAACTGTGGATCCAAATAAAATTCAAACTATAAAGAATTATCCAACTCCAAAAAATTTAAAAGAATTACGATCATTTCTTGGCCTAGCGAGTTACTACAGGAAATTTATTCAGAACTTCGCTACAATAACGAAACCCCTGACAACATTTCTACGCGGAGACAATGGTGGTATAAGTAAAAATCAGAGCGCAAAGGTCTCAATTAATCTAGACGAACCAGCACTCGAGGCTTTAACAAAAATAAAAGACGCACTACAAGCACAAGTCGAATTATTCCAACCAGACTTCAACAAACCTTTTGAACTAACGACAGACGCAAGTAACTTTGCAATAGGAGCTGTACTCTCTCAGAACAGGAAACCTATTTCCTTTATATCTAGAACTCTTAGTCAGACTGAACAGAATTACAGCACGAATGAAAAGGAATTACTCGCTATCGTTTGGTCACTTCAAAAATTAAGAAATCACCTATACGGTATAGCAGATCTAACGATTTATACAGACCATCAGTCACTCATCTTTTCAATTTCGGATAAAAATCCAAACACAAAACTAAAACGATGGAAAAATTTCATCGAAGAATACGGCGCAAAACTCGTTTACAAACCCGGACATCAGAACGTTGTCGCTGATGCACTTTCTCGCCAGCAAATAAACAACACGGTAAACTCTGATGACTCCCAACATTCAGCACAAAGCTCCCCAACACAAAAAGTCAAACGAGTAAAGCAACCACTAAACGCATTTAGAAATCAAATTATTGTAAGACAATCAGATCAGAATCCCATCGAAATATCCTCACAAAATATATTTTCTAACAGCCGACATACGATTTTTTTTAACACCAAAACTGAATTGCTAGACAGACTAAAAAATATAATTAGACCTAACGTAACTAATGCCCTGCAAATAGGCGAAGAAATATTATTTTACGTCGAGAATGACCTTATCGACACATTCCCAACCGTATCGATTGTACTAGCGCAGAAATTGGTTGACGACATCACCGAGACCGAACAACAAAAACAAATCATACAAGACACACACAGACGTGCTCACAGAAACTACAAAAATAACGCACAGGAAATTTCGCTCAAATATTACTGGCCGAACATACGTAACGCTTGTAAAAAGGAAGTACAGGACTGCGAAATTTGCCTCACAAACAAATATGAACGCCGACCAAATAAACAACCAATTGGTTCAGCACCAGTACCGAACAAAGTAGGCGAATACATACACTTAGACTTATTTTTTATAAGCAATAATATGTACATTAGTTCAACCGACAAGTACTCAAAATTTTGCTATTTGAGACAAATACCATCAAAGAAAGACACATACAAATACATCGACGAGATACTATCACAAATATACCCTAACGCAAAGTTTGTAATGACTGATAACGAGTCAACATTTACTGGCATATGTGCACAACAAATATACAAGCGACTACAAATAACGCATACCAAAACTCCAGCCTATCATTCAACAACAAACGGTCAAGTTGAACGAACGCATAGCACCATAATTGAACTCGCAAAAGTTTTGGCACACCAACACAGTTCGGCACCCGATGAACAGATATTTGAAGCAGTCCGACAGTACAACAAAACTATCCATTCGGTAACCAACGAGAAACCCGAGGACGTGTTTTTCAATCAAAGGGGGTATCCTGACATCAAAGAGCGTCTTCAACAAAACCAAGAGAGAGTTTTGCGATACCACAACCGCAATCGCAAACAACTGAACTACAAAGAAGGAGACGTAATATATTCAAAGACGCATAGACGGAACAAAAACGTAAAAAAATACGCCAGACATATAGTCAAAAAAGACAACGGCGAAACAGTAACGACAAATAAAAGAGTTATTATCCATAAGGACAATATTAGAGTAAAGGCATGTACGGAATAGTGTTTACCTTACTTTTCTCTATTGCACTTTGTGACAATATAATAGATTTAACTAATAGGAAATATGTCTTAGTGGAAACCGACCCTGTTTACATTTATCAGGATACAGCTTTTCTCTATCACATATCTAACCTTTCAAAAATACTAGCGCCATACGAAAGCATAATGAAATCATTATACAATCTAGAAAACCAACCTGAAACTCAAATTTTAGTGAACAAAATCGAAACTCTGAAAAATCAACTCATTCCCAATATTTATAGACCCAAAAGATCAATCAACCTTCTTGGCTCCGTGTTAAAGTTCATCACTGGTACACCAGACCACGATGACCTAGTAGAAATCAAAACTTCACTTAATATGCTAATAGAAAATAACAACAAGCAAAGGAAAATTAACTCACAGTTCGAAAGAATACTCGAAACCCTTGATCCCAAAACAATAACCGAAAACATTGTTATATCAGAAGTTTACAATGAACTTCAATCAATAACAAATACTATAAATTTTGCGAAAACTAATAATTTTTATTCTGGCACATTAAATTTGAAAGATGTGTACGATTTAATAAAGCACGAAAAACTAGATCTTCCAATAATTAATATATTAGAATATGCCGACATTCATATATGTTACCTACAAGAAGCAATTATAACAATATACAAATATCCTATCCTCGAAACTAAATGTAGCCTATTCAATGTTTATCCTTTAGCACATAAGCATGGTAAAATTAATTTAGACCCTAAGATCGCAAAATGTAACAAATATCAAAGAATATCCAAATGTAGAAAGTATATGAGTAACTTTATATGTAAGTCCGAACCCTCTGACAATTGTACTATAAAAATACTAGAGGACAAATCGGCCCAATGCGAAGCAACCCATGAAAATAATGCTCCACTCCGCATCCTAGAGAATGGATACATTTTCACAGATTACCAGCACACTTGGAACAACATGCATATATCAGGCCCTAAATTAATACACTTTAATGAATCTACAGCCATCGATGGTATCACATACTACAATCATCAACGACAACTCAGAAAAATCATACACAATCAACATAGCGAACAACTTGAAGTACTCCGCATCCTTTCCTCAAACTCAATCTACAAATTCAGCAATATCCAAAAACTCTCAGCATTTTTGATACCTATTGAAGAAAACCCAGTACAATTTACGTTCTTTATCATAATGGGATTCCTTACCTTAGCAGTCATCACTTATGGCATGGTACATCTCTGCCGATGCTATGAAAAAAGAAGAATACTTCAGAGAAAAAGACAAATTGAAGACCTATACGAAATCGAACTGAACCGTCTTCAGCAGCAACTCATAGCAGCACCATAGCGGGGACGCTCCGTTTTAAGAGGGAGGAGAGTTAACGACGTTAGTACAAACATACATATGTATGCATATAAATGTATACACTACATACATATATACATAATTATTGTTCACAGACAAAAATGTAGATAAACTACCATATGCCCTTTGGCCTTGTACTCGTATGATAATAATATACACAACATCAAAACAACATAACTTGTCCCAACATGATTACCACGGACTGCAACGGACAAACATTATAACAATAGAAATGTAGTATCACCAAAACAAACAATAATAGCCCAAATCACTACCTACTAGTAAACAGATAACGACCGACGCATCTCAATACTATAAGTAGCACTAAGATTCATGTAAACGAGTCAGTTTTAAGAATAGTAATAAAGAGCACGCATTTTGGCACAGCAAAATATTATAATTTTTGAATTCATATCGAGTATCGATATTAACTCGCGCCAGCCGCTCAGCACACATTGGATGTTTGCTTTTGTGTGGCGCGCATATTCGGAATGTTGGAGCGTGAAGGTCTTTGTCA
This sequence comes from Anomoia purmunda, assembly GCA_951828415.1. Lineage (NCBI taxonomy): Eukaryota > Metazoa > Arthropoda > Insecta > Diptera > Tephritidae > Anomoia > Anomoia purmunda. Next base: position 195,420,651 of record OX639993.1, on the reverse strand, counting down.
TGCGTTTGTGTAGCGCTCATAATAATAGAAATAGCTGTTGACAAGCTAGCCACAATAGCGCAACAAATATGTACGTTTTTTTGTTCTATTCTTCAGGCCATTTTGTATGCTTTAATTTCAGTGTTGACGGCCTGCTTACGCCAAGGTCTGCAACGCTGACTGCTTCCTATTAGAAATTTGAGTAAAATTAGCAGAAAATATTTACATTTTGCAAAGTTCAATAAATACGGATTGATTTCGCTGTTCTTATTCCGTGTTGTATGGAATGTGTCATATGAATTTTCCACAAGTGGGAAAGCACAACGGATTATTTGAAATATTTGTAAAATGCATACGAGGATTGAGGGGATTGAGTAAATAAAATGGTTTTCTTTTCAAATCATTATATCCAAACACAAATGTGAGCATTGTTAAAATAAAAAAGAAAAACACTCGTTCACTTAAAAGTGCGAGCCAGATGTAAAATTTCTTTGCTAACTTCATAAAAAGATAGTGACTTAAATATCGGAGTAGTAGTGGTAGTAGTCATTAGCAAAAAGTAAAAGTTGTAATAGTAGTAATATTAACAATAATAGTGGTTGGTGGTACTTAGTAAAAATAGTAGTAGAAATTAGTAAAAAATAGTAGCCGAAATCAATAGAAATAGTAGTAGTAAAAGGCAGTATCATTTGTAAAAATGTAGCAGAAATAAGTAACAGTAGTAGTAGTAATTAGCACTAGCATTAATAAAATTAGCAGTAGTATTATTAGTAAAACTAGTAGTAGTAATTGAAAGTATTACTATTTAAAATAGTAGAAGTAATAAGTAGTAGCATTACTAAAACTACTACTTGCAAAGATTAGTAAAAATAGTGGTAGAAATTAGTAGTAGTGTAGAAGTAGAAATGGTAGTAGAAGCTAGTATAATAGTAGTAGTAATTAGTAGTAGCATATGTAGAAATAGTGGTACTAATTAGTAGTAGCATTGGTAAAAATATTAGTAGAAGTCATTAAAAATAGTAGTAGTAATTAGTAGTAGAATTAGTAAAAACTAGTAGTAGATGTTAGTAAAAATAGTAGTAGAAATTACTACTAATAATAGTTGAAATAAGTAGGATTATTAGTAAAAATATTAATACTAAGAGTAAAAATAGTAGTAGTCAAAAGTAGTAGCATTAGTTCAAATAGTACTAGTAATTAGTACAAGCATGAGTAAAAATAGTACCATTAATTATTAGAAGCTATGAGTTAGTAGCCCCACTAGTAGTAGTAGTAATAGCAGTAGAAGCAGGTGAATTTTCTTACTGTACATAGATGTAGTAGTAGTAGTATTGAGTAATAGTAGCAGTGACAATTAGCAGTAGTAGTAGTAGTAGTGTGTACTAGTACTAGGAGCAGTAGTATTTACAATGGGGAACCAGTCGCGAACTACTCTTCCACTTTATTGAAGTCGAAGCCCCAAACTACTGTCAAAATGGTTTTGAAAAAGTCCCGAAATATTCCGTACATGTTCTTGAAATAGACCCGAGATGATTCTGAAGTGCTACCGAATTATCTAGTCTCAAAATATTATCGCAATGGTTCGGAAGTTGTACTCCAATGGCTCTTGGTTTCGATATGTAAACGCAGCGCTTAAGTTAGTTACAGAAAGTCTCTTGCAATAGAATAATCGAAGCAGGCACACCATTTAAAAGGAGCAATGTGTGTGGTGGCATTCCCGAGAGATCTAACGATGGTGATGATTTAGGCATTACCGGAAGAGCCTGTCGAAACCCGCCAGCCGACAAAGTGGGAACTCCGCAGGGTTGTTATCTATTTCTTCCCAAATCTTGAACATCTCCGTCAAGTAGTTACAGATATATAAGGAATGTGGCTTTCCCCTTGTATGGGGCATGGCTCTTCGCCAAATTTTTCCAAAATAATATAAAGTGTTATGTGGGGCCATGCGCAGTGAATAGCCCAGTTGTCTAACACGTGACAGATCGCACTCTGGAACCAGCATAAAGTCTTCAGCCGGACTTCGTGACCGAGAGCACTTCCAGTTGAGCTCCCATTCCGCATCCGGGCTGGTAGCCATTAGTCCAGAGCAGTGTGGGAACCGGGGCGGAAGCGATCCCAACCACAAAGCCCAACCAGGGATCAGCCCGGCAAAAGCGGAGAACAAGAACAGCCCCAGACTAATACCCGGCTAGACCTCGCAGTCGAAACCACCACCTGCTGAGCTCCCACATCACTCTGGACCCTTTTGCGTTCAAACTTCTCTCTATGCAACTCTCTTGCATCTTTTTTAGGTGGCAGTTTCGACACAGATCTTAACCAGGTACTTTCATCCACGGCCAGAACGCGCATCAAGACTACCGCTCCCACTTTTCTGACACCCGGTAGTCTACTCGTTCCTTCTGACATTTCTCTTTTTTCACTTCTGACATGTCTTCTTTCCATCATTACCCGGCAGCGGTCCGAGTACGGCCACATATGTACAGCAAGCGTCCGTGCCCGAATCACTCCCATAATTTTCACCGGCATACCTTCACATATGGGGGCAAATGCGACTCTGTCCGAACTACTCCCTTCATTACCAACTAAACAACTAATCACCTAATTGCCGAGAGAGCCTCGTTAGCGATAACTGGGATCACCAAGCCCACAGGCAGTGGGTTAGGTTATCTTGAAGAGGTGAGGTTGTGATTCAAATCACTCCTCCTGTATTCCCCTTGACGTTGTAACACAGCTTGATCTATGGGCACAAATTCTTACATTCCATTAATCTGCACCAGATAGTTGGAGGATAATGCGAATTGGAATTTTTCCTATCATTACACGGCGCAAAATAGTTACGGACATAATTTTCTCTTCCCTCTAGGCGTGTCATTGCTCACAAAGGACAAACCAACACACTCGAATTCAATCACGGGGCAGTGCCATCTATCGGTAAATTTAAGCGCATATGCTCAAAGCCCTCTTGTCATTATACGGAACATATGTATCATGTTAATCTGAAAATTGCAAGTAATTTTTTTTGGAAAAGTAAAGGAAGTATCAGCGACTTGCATGACCTTGGCCCAAACTGAAAATCGGCTGTAGTGTCATTTTGAAAAAAAAAAATGATTGAGCAAACGAAAATATTCCGGTGAAATGAACCATGTCCCTCCCTTAGCCCATTACTTTTGGTTTGTTTGATTACAAAAAGTAATTTTCATTTAAGTCAACTTTTAACGATCACTTCCAGGAACATGTAATGAATGAATTTTTGCCGCTAGACATCACAATTAATCAAGTTTGTTTTATGAAAATCCTTGTTGCACAATATTTCACCCTACGCTCGCACACACACAAACATACACATACAAACATACACACACACACTTACACGCTTACAACTTGCAGCGAAAAATTTAAACTTTTTAAAAGCGGAAATTTACTTAGCCCTCACCACTCCTCATCGACTAACCCAATATCGCCTACAGCCCATCCGCTCATACTCCTATGCGCTTAGCGAGATCTATGGTTTATTTGCCATGTAAACTCATTACCGTATTGTTTTTTTTTTTTTTTTCAAAGCTGATCCGCCCTTTAAGCTTCCAATATCCAAAAATCCCTTAAAAGCTTTTGCGTAAACTGCTACGGTGGTGAGAAAAATAATAAATATTACAAAAGTAAAATTGCAAAAAATAAAAGAGAAGTGAAGTGAGCAAGAAGCAGTGTTTCTTGTAGTTAAGATTTCTTACCACTAAATACAAAAATGCCTCTGCGTATTTGATAATATTCCCCCCTTTTCTGCACATGTGAATTTGTTATCGCTTTTACTTTCGCTGTTCGTACCGCCGGCAGTGTTCCGGGGAAAATATGTAAATATTGCAAACAGGAAGAAAAGATAAATTCGTACAACAAAAAGTTTTCTTTTTCTTGACGCTGCGGCCGACTGAGGTGCTGAAGGAAGTGAGCAGCGGGTTGACGAGAATTGTCACAGCCGTTAAGTCGTCGTAAAGTGTCAAATATGTCATATGCGCTTCTGTTTTGTGTGCGCGTATATTTGGAATATTTCTCTGACGAATTGTTTCCTGCTACAGCGGAGCAGTGAAACCCCTTGATCTGTCGTAAGTTTTGCTCTTCCTTTTATAGTTGCCTTGTGGAAAAGGTCTCAAAATCCAATGTACTTAAAGGGCAATAGATTTCTGTTGAGTGATTTTTAAGCTTGCTACCACTTCATGAAGTTCAAAAGTAGCTAGCCGTAAAGTATTTTATTTTAGAATAATATGTACATAAATTAAAATTGTATAGGTCTTAGTCAACCAATGGAGTCAAAAAAAGACACATACTCTATACTTGACTGGGTAATTAAACTTCACAAAAATTATGAAAATAAGGTAATATATGTGGGAAATCAAACCGAGTGTGGCGAGTGTGGATTTTAAGAAGCACTTAGCTACTTTGAAAGCAATATTATGTTACTTAAACTGAGAGTGAAGCTTTGAACATGGAAATTTAAACAACAGCCAAATTCAACGTAGGTTTTCTAAACTTTTGTTAACACACATTTATATATGGATACGAATTTCGATACGATATCATATCGATGCTTTCCCCATTCGACACAAATGTTGTTTGCTCAATACTCTTAAAACGGAATTTTTTTGAATCGAGTACCTTAGTGTCTGTATTTATGGAAACGAATTTCTATGCGATACGATACCATATTGATACTTTTGCCATGCGAATTCGATATTTTTTATTCGTTACTATCGGCCAATTTCCCTGCTTTCGCTAGTGATATAGACATTTGACGCCCTACTCCCCTCGTAATGCACACACCACCTGGGATCGACTAAGCATCAACATGGCTTCCGGAAAGTGCGTAGTATAGCACTCAATATTATAAGCACACAGGTGAATCGCGGTCTTAACCAGAACCGTCCCTGCGAGAAAACCGTCTTTGTTGCTTTGGACCTGTCGAAGGCTTTTGACACGGTAAGCCATTCCACGCTACTAGCAAACGTGGGGACATCAACTCTCCCGCAGTGACTGAAACGGTAGACTGCGAATTACCAGTGTGGCCGTCAATCTTCGGTACTATTGAGAGTCTCAACATCTAAACTGAGGAGAATTAAACCAGGGGTACCGCAGAGTGGCATCCTGTCTCCATTTTTGTTTAATCTCTATATGTCTAAGCATCCTCAACTGCCAAAGAGACTCACCATAGTCTCATATGCCGATGATTGCCCGATAATGGTCACAGGCAATGTAATTTATGACCTCTTCTGCACTGGCAGAAACCTCGCGTTATCCCCTACAAAAACCTCGGCGACCCTTTTTGCCACCTGAACGAAAGAGGTCAGGCTGGATCTTAACATCCATGCCGACGGTTAATCACCCAAGGGTTTTGGGGATTACATTTAAGAGTCTGCTCTCCTTCTCTGCGCACACTACTGCAATCGCCAACAAAGTACAGAGCTGCACAATTGGCAACAATCAAGGCGATTGGCCAGTAGGTCACAGTGGGTGAAGCTGCAGACCTGCCAGAACGCTGCACTCCGTACAGTGACGGAATACCTGCTGGTGTCGCAGTTCCTTGCTAGGTGCCACAGTTTGGAGTAGCCAAATAGCCATCTGCTTGCCGACGAGTTCCAGGCATATCAAAAAGCCCCTTTTTGAGCTAAAGGAAAAGATCCAGCCACACATAACCCAGGCTCTGGCTCGGACAGCGTACCGCCAGGTCCGAAGCACCATCCACAAATAGACAGCCACAGACAGTCACCATCGACTCTAGAAGAGTTAATGTTAATGCCATAATATGAGCCCAACCACCACCAACTGCAGACGTAGAGTCCTGCGCTACTGGCCCAATTAAGATCATGATATTATTGTAGACTTAACTCCTACCTAACCAGAAGCAACCCCGACATACCAAACACATGTCCAACATGTGGAGTTTCTCCGCACGGTACCAAACACCCATTCACATGCCCGCTCAAACCAACTTGTCTAATCTCCAGCAATGACCATGGGTGAATCCGTTCCTCACAGGGCGTGACTAGCCGCTATAATAACACCAACAACTCGATACTATAAAAACTATACTTTTGGAATGGAGTACTTGAATGCTAGTATCGTTTTGGATTTGCAAAGAAAAATAATTTAAAAAAGAATATTTGGATATGACAGGCAGGCTGTGTGGAAAGAGCATGAAGAATTCGATGCTCACATAAAGGTCACGCTGTAAGATAATGTCTTTTCAATTTTAGAAGAGGTGTATCCTGTGATAACAACTTTGCACAGGTCTGAAGTGTCATATTGAGGATAAAAAAGGGGCAAACTTTTCTTAAATAAAAAGTAAAACGATGCAGCATTCAGGGTACTAATTTTCCAAAACTCGAAACTCTCAAATGAGGTATGGTAGGCTTAAACCCCGAATTTTTACTTGTGCAAAAACTTTCTTAAGGGCAAACAGACAATGTTTTATAAAAAATTGTGACTGAACTTCATTTTTAATTTAGTATCGATATCTTATGTATCCAATATTTTTAATTCGATTCATTGAATAAGTACCAAATTGGCTCGATATCGTATCTCTAATCGTATCGAATTTGCAAAAAAAAAATTATTTACAGAAAAAGAATATTTGAAAGCGTCATCAGGTGAAATAACAATGCCAAGCGGGAAGACAACGTCCACAAGGTTCCATTTTAGGTCCTGCGCTGTCAAATTTGCCATATTGGAGACAAAAAAGTGCCAAAAATAGCAACTACAAAAAAATACTCCGAAATTATACAAATCTTTGAAAACTGGAACCTTCAGATTGGCATAGTATGCTAATGGCCTAATTCTTACTTGCAAGACTTGGTTCGAACCTTATTTTAGAAAATTCAATAACCAAATCTACAATCAAAGCAAAGCAGGCACGATAGTAGACATTTCGGTGGCGCCCTGTGGCGATGACATATCTCAGGTTAAAGCAAACAAAGAATATGAAGAAAAGTAGACTGCAAAACGTGAATAATGTTTGTCTGAATTATCTGCCGTTTCAATAGCTTATATCATTTGCGGCATAGATTTATGCATAAAAAATGGCAGATAAGAAATTATATGTATGTGAAAAAAATTGTGTGAATTTCTTTGTTTTCTAAACCACTTAAAAATCAGGATATTAAGAAATTATTTTTGTAAGCATCTGTAAACATTTATAGGCTTCGCCATGTGGGACTTTGTTAATGTGGATATTTTATTAAAAGATGTTTTTAAATTGCCGTTATAAAATCCACAGCAGTTAAAGTAATAAGGTACAATTATGGTGCCAATTCCTACCGATTTTGGCGGAGCAATACCGATTTTTAGAAAGCTGTTAAGCTGAATATTTTTTAAAAGTCGGAACGAACAAGCGTTCGTCGATATATAGTTTTGAACCTATCTGGTCCTGATTTTAAGCATTTACTTCATCAATTTAATAGGAATCATATTAAAATATTTTGCACACTTTTCATCTATTACCAAGCCTGTTTTCTTTAGACATGTGGTTTTCAAGTAGAAATAAAACGCGTATAGTGTAATACCATGGCCAAGAATTTAACTTTATTATAAAGATAGAGGTGTGCCATTATGTTCTAAAAATTATTTTGGGCAAGTGGCCGCTGCGGTCGGGTCGAATAAATTCCAGTCGAGAGGCCCAATTTTCGACAACTTTTTGCAGCAATTGGGGCCGTATGTCAACAATAACGCGTCCAATATTCGCTTCCAAGGCGTCAATGGTATCGAAGTTATCTGCTTAGACATCCGGCTTTAGATAACCCTACAAAAAATAGTCCCGCGGTGTTAAAACGTACGATCTTGGGGCCACACAGGCCCACGACACAAGACGCGCTCACCAAAAGTTTCTTTCAATAAATTTGTTGTTTCATTGGCGGTATGGCATGTAGCGTCGTCTTGTTGGAACCAAAGCGTTGCCCATTGACTGGAACATTATGACCGGCTTTTAAATAAATATTAACCAATGATGCCCTCTGCCCATAGAGCCCACCAAACAGTGCCAAAAGTGAGCTTCATCGCTGAACAAAATTTTCTTGTGAAAATCGGGATTGGCGGCCAATATTTTAGTAATAAATTTGCACGATTTGAAAATGTTGTTCCGGAGTAAATCTGTATATTATTAAATGACAAGCCAAACTGAGTATAAATCAAGTGACTGCTATTCAAAAGACCAACTCAGAAAAAGGTGTTGCCTCATTGAAAACAAACACATTGAAAAAAAAACACACGTTATATCAATAAACCTTACGTTTTGAACTGGACGTTACCAGAACGAATGCATTCATATGGTGATATGCAAAAATCCATTTAATATACATTGGATATGAGAGAAAATTGTAAACTTGATTGAAAAGTAAATTGTTTGTTGAACTTTTATTTTTTTTTTAAGTTTAGTTACTGAACAAGAAATAGAGAAGGGCAAAAATTCTGGTAAATATAGTGGTAAGTAAAAGATGGATTCTATTCTTTGATAACTTTATCAGATTTTGCAAATGTCCGCATCGGAAAAAACTTTTGCGCTAATAAATAATTTTTGGACAACACAAAACCTCAACTCAAAGTTGAGACTCTAAAATTAATGTTAATAGCAAAAATTGCCTTTGCAAAATATGCACTGAATTTAGTAAAATTAAAAATGACATTAAATATTAACGACAGTAAAATAAGCTCTAGTTTTCTTCAAGGTTTTTTTTTAATTATTTGCTACGGTTAATAATTTTCTATAATTGAGCTGATCCCAACTTATATCTTGTGAAATTAAAAAAAAATAATAATAATAATACTGACTTCTCTAAACAATTCTTGAATTTGAAAAAAAATGTGTGCCAGTATTGAACATTTCTCAAGTTTGACTTTTTTGAAATAAAAGTGTTATAAACGGCTTCACGCTTCCTTATTCCAATAACAGTTTTTGATGTTCGGATTCGATACCTTAAAATTCCCCGATTTATATCGACAGAAGTCTGGTCACCTTAGGTATAATACAAATAACTGCATGTAGATAAATATAAGTTATTTCCTCATTTTTCACTTTGCTTAAATCATGCTCTCATTTCCTTAGTTTTTGTTTTATGATTTTTATATTTACCTTTATTTTCATTATAAAAATCTTGCCATTGCCAATAACAATTAACGTAGCGTGAGATATAAATACCTCCCTCCAAACAGCATCCAACCTGAACGCGTTACTCGCTGGACGACCGCATTACCCGAAATGCCAATAATTCATAAAGAAGTGGAAAAAAGTAAAGAAAGCAAGCAGAATAAGTAAATAATAAAACAGAATAATAATAAAAACTTTTACCGCTGCATAAAAAGATTTACGGATGTAAAATGGGGCTCATTTCATTTTTACTCCTTAATTCTTTTATTGCTTTTCTTGCTTACTTCATCGCCAGCTACAGCGATGTGAGTCATCTCGCATGTATTTTGCCTACTTGTAGCTCTGCAGGTAATCATTCAACTTTTGAAGTTCCTTAAAATAAATTTCATGTAAAAGAAAGTAAAATATATTTTCAGAACCAGCTGACTCGATGCCCTTTGCCACACCCTTCAAATTGAGATAATAAGATAATGAGTTTACCTATTGTATGTTTATACACATTTATTATATCTCGGCTCTGGCGCCACCTATCGGTTCAATTTTAAAATAAAATATTAATTTTCTAGTAGCTAATACGTGTTTTGAATATGAAATCGGACTGTAAATACGGCTTTTAGAAATATCGCGACTACAGCGCCACCTATTGTTCCGACTTTAAAATTTATTTTATTTTATTTATTTGGCTAATAAATACGATTTTCATAGATATTTTAAATTTATATTTACATATCTGGCGAATAGGTATTTTGTATTTGAACCAAGTTTAACTGTAAATACGGATTTTAGAATTATTCGACTAACCACCGCACATTTGTCCTTCGTATATTCATTTATTAATTGCCCTTTGCATATGTATCCAGAAAACGCATTTCGGTTTCTCGCACCTACAACTTAGAGAATCTGAGGAAGTTTGATTTTTCAAACAGGTGGCAACGTCTCTAAAATATAGGTATGACCTTTGTCCTCACCTGAAATGCACATATTTTAATATTTTATATTCTTGCATATAATTAAATTAAATTTAATTTAAAGAGGCAACCCTTAAAAAAATATTCCTATAAAGTAAGTCCTATCGAAACGAACCGTTTTGCACAAATATTTTAATATTTCATATCACTAGCGTATATTTTTATTACATTTGAATTTTTAGATAGGTTAGGTTAGGTTACTGTGGTAGTTCCCCAAAAGGAACTCACTTAGACAAAGTAGGTGTCCATTGTGATACCACCTGATTTATGAACGGTAACTTGCATCGGAAAGTCCGTAAAGATTAACCTGAGAAACGTTGCGTGCCCCGAATGAAGTCACGCAAATTACCAATCTCCACTCCAGAAAGGTCTTCTGGAGTGCTAAAGAAGTACGAGCCTAGGTCTCGCAAATGCAGGGCAGCTGAGCAGAAAATGACAAGATGAATCCACCTCATCCTCCTCCATACAGCTGCGGCAGAAAGGGTCAGAGACTATTTTCAACCTAACCGCGTGAATACCCAACGGACAATGCCCAGTCAAAACACCAACGAGGGTCGAGAGTTGCCGCTTAGTAAGCGACCTCAGCTCCCTTGAGCGCCCACGATCCACCCTCGGCCAGAAGGACCTTGCAGTTCTGCATGTCGTGGCAATTTCCCAGCGCTCTCTGAGACGACATAGAGCCTATCTGTCCAGGAGAAGCCCGTAGGCAGTCATAGGAGCCCCCACCCCCTCCCTGCAAGAAGAAATGACTTCCTGGGTACCTTGCCGAGCGAGCTCATCAGCCATGCAGTTTTCTGCAATATCGCTATGGCCCGGTACCCAAATTAGTCTAACGTCGAGATACTCCGAGGCGGCTGCGAGAGAAGTCAGGCAATCCCTGACCAATTTTGATTTCACCATTAGCGATCCTTACCTTACCTTAATGGCGGCCTGGCTATCCGAATAAATGTTGGCCCGTCTAGAGGGCATTACATTGGTAAGTAGCCAATCGGCTGCCTCCTTTATTGCGGTCACCTCTGCTTGAAATACACTGCAATAGTCCGGAAGCCTAAATTTACGGCTGAGGGAAAACTCATCGCAGAAGACCCCTCCCCCAACCTTACCATCCAGCTTCGAGCCATCCGTGAAAAAGTTCACCGTCCCACCGCCCCACAGGCCACCCTCCTTTCACTCCTCCCTACGCGGGATGTAAGTGGAGAAGGAGCCACTCTGAGGTGGAGTCGGCAGACAGTAATCTGCTTCCGGAGGGACAAAGTCGAAGCTGGCAAGAATCCTAGAATGCCCAAAGGCCGAGCTGAATCTGTGTCCATTGCACTGAATCCGGGCTGCGGCATGGGCTGGCATGGGCTGCTGCAACCCTGCCTGCAATTTTTTTAGATAAGTGGCAACCCTTTTCCAACTAAACAAACCCATGTCGAAAACCTTCCCGGAGCAGGGACTAATAGAAACAGGTAGATATACAAAGTTTCAGTTTTAAAGCAGGTGGTAACCCCATATAAAAAATAATTATTTTACTTAATTTTTCATTTACGTTTCACGTTTAAACAGGTGGCAACTTTCATTTAAAATATTTTGAAACTGAAGCTGCCGTTTGATACCCACATTGCAATATTTGTTTTCGCTAATTATTTTAATTAATCTAAGATTTTAAAAAGGTGGCAACTCCTTTTAATAACTGTTTATATGGGAACCCATGCACCGCACTATGTATGCACATATGTGGCAAATCTTATCGAAATCTGTCCAGTCGTCATTTTGGAATATGTGATTTTATTCCACAGGTTTAACTCTAATTGAAAATCGAAATGTGTGCCTTGAGCGCCACCTATTGAGAACTTGTGTACTTTTATTTTTTCCTAGATCTATGCGGAGCAATTACCAATAAGCCCGCTTCAGTTGTTTTCAAGTTTTAAGCATCCAAACAAACCACGATTCATTTACACAATATATATATATATATATATGAATATAGATTTTATATAGTTTGCTTTAAGTAAAGAAAATGCTTTAAAAATATTGAGTTCTGTAAATATTTCCGATATGTAGCTCAAGAATAAAATGCGTGCAAAATATTTATTCACAAGAATATTCGAATTTCGGTATTAAACGATTTCTCTGTTGGTTTTAATGCAACAACAAACGCACAGCAGCATATCAAAATGAAAAAAACGTAATATTTTCAAAAGACCAAAGGCAACGCAGAATACAGCAAGAGACATTTTTTTAAATACCCCCCGCATGCGGACACCGACAAATATTATTCAGACCACCCAGTGTTGTGGCACACGCAATGGCAACTTACCTTTATTTTTCTGGTTGGCTACTGGAGTTCATCCACTATTATTACTAATTTTGTATGTACTCATGTAGATTGAAAATACGAGAATATCAATAAATAGCAGAATGCGCTTGGTCAGCAATTTCTTGCACATTTACTGTGCAGCAAAGGGAAATTCCAATAAAAATTGTTTATTATTCGCACATCTCAAGCATAACTACGAATGTATGCATGTATATATATATTTATATATATATATGTGTGTGTGTGTGTCTGTGTACTTGTGTATGGAAGTGAATATTTTGATATTTATGCATTTCACTTGCTGACTTTGCACTCAAACTATGCGATTCAGTTTTCAAAGCTCAGGCTATACAAGTACTAGGGATACTTATATTTGTAATTTGTAGAGAACGATTGACCTACGCCTTCGAACAAAAAAGAGCCGAACATTTTTCAGTTTTTATTAATTTAAAAATTGTATAAAGTTTGTTCTCGTTGTTTCTGCGAATTGTCCTGATATCGATAAATTGTGCAGTAACGAATTGAACGAAAAAGAAATTGCGTAGTCTTTTAATACTTTTCCATGCCCATATTTTCAAAGAAAAAAAGTCTATCTGCACCGTCGTCATCCAGCTGCGGTGAAAAGGATCAGAGACTATATTCAGCCCAACCGCATGAATACCCATCGGACAATGACCAATCAGAACAGCTACGAGGATCGAGAGCTGCCGCTTTGTTAGCGAACTCAGTTCGTTTGAGCGCCCACGGTCCACCCTCAGCCAGAGGGTCCTTGCGATTCTGCATGTCGTGGCAGTTTCCCAGCGCTCGTTGAGTCGAGAAAGAGCGCATCTATCCAAGAGAAGTCCGTAGGCAGCCAAAGCAGCCTCCACCCTTTCCCTGCATGAAGTAAAAACTTCCAGGATACCCCGCCGAGCAATGTCATCAGCCATGCATTTCCTTGCAATGCCGCTATGGCCCAAATTAGAGCAAAGTCAGGTACTCCCCGACAAGTTTTGATCTCACCATTAGTGATCTAAGGCCTTAATAGCGGCCTGACTAACAGAATAAATGTTTGCTCATCTAAAAGGTATTGTATTGGTGGGTAGCCAATCGGCTGTCTCCTTAATTGCGCCCACCTCCGCCTGAAACACACTACATAAATTTTCAACTGAGGGAGAGCTCTTCGCAGAAGACACCCCCGAAACCTTTCCGTCCAGCTTCGAACCGTCAAAGACAAGTTCACCGGCCTCCCGTTCCACACGCTACCCTCCCCCCATTCCTCCCTTAGCGGGATGTGAGTGGAGAAGAAACCACCACAGACTAGAACCGGCCAAAAAAATCCGTTTCCGGAGGGACTAAGTCGAAGCTGGCAAGAATTTTAGAATGCCCATAGGTCGGGATAAACACTTTAATAAATAATAAATTTTTCAGTCTTAATATAACCCCTAGAAGTTTTGCTTACAGCTCTCGGTCGAACCCAGAGGCATGAAACGTGTTAAGGGGGGTTTTTGCACTCTCTTTTTAATAATTACTTAATCCATATTTTTTTTATTGATGCTGTGCTCCTCTCTTCTTTTCCTTCTTTACTTTATTCAGTTCATTTGAATTAAATTTAAACTGTTTTTATTTCGGAATATGTCTTATAATCTGCTGATAATTATTTCAACTGTTTAAAATGAAAAGAACTTCTCTCAATTACATCTTGTTCTATTTATGAAAACATTTTCGTTTACATTCTAATAATCGTTTTCAAAGATCAGCAATAGTCCGCCATTGTTGTTGTATCCCATTTTCCTTGGCAATGTCGCCCCGTTTCTTTCAAGTCCGGATGGAATTGATCCCCCATTTCTTCGCTAAAATCTCCAACGTTTTCTGTGGGCAGTAGTCCGAGTGAGAAAATAAATAATGCAATTTCAAACTCATTATACACGCCAATTTTAGAAAATTAAACAAAATTGTTGAAACAATGGCTCTATATTTCTTATCCCGATGGTTTCCTAAAAAGCGATTTTTAAACTAAGCCAAGCATTTTTCTCTGTTTCCGCCATATATTTTTCGAACTTCTCATCTTTCATAAGATTTCTGATATCAGGCTCGACAAAAACACCTACTTTACTTTTGGCATCACTTAAGTTTTTATATGTAGCTTTGATATATTTGTAGCAATTACCATTCTTATCTAAACCTTTCACAAATTGCTTACTCAATTTCAATTTTATATGAAGTGGTGGTAACGGATTTTTTTCGAGATCGACAAGACTTTTGTGAATGACATTTTGTGAACCAAGCTTCCACTCGGACCTTTTTATCCAATCCTTTTGCGCCCAATGTAAGTGAGGCAACGCTCATACTGTAAGATGCTAGCAGTAATTTTACAATAAAAGTTAAAACCGTTATGCTACATAACCTCAAATATAGACCTAAACCACGATTTTCGCACTTTAAGCTTGGGATATCAGGAGAAACATGCTCTGGTTTTGGTTCTGAAATTTGTTCGACTTTTGTCGGTCTGTGTTATTAATGGTTGCACAATTATTGGCGTTTGCATTTTTCGATTGACTTGTAAGGTTTTGAGAAGGCAAGATAAGACAATAATAATTTTAACGCCCTTTGTGAAAAGGTGATAGGAAACCGGATAAATAACAGTTAAATGCGAGCTCTCGTTAATCGACTAGTCAACTAATCCGTTAATTGATCCGCAGAGGTTGTTTGAAAAAATAGTTAACCTCACCTAATCGGCTAATCGTTTCCTTTCGATTTTCTCGGCTAATCGCCCGCAAACACCTAGTCGACTATGCGTTCATATTTAATTTTTCCAGGTGTTTTACTACATGGTTGCTTTCTATCAACATATATTAGTGATTTACCAGTATGCGAAAGTTTTTGCTCATTAAAAAAAAACTCGAATTTATTATGAGTAACTATCAGTATACGAAAAATAAATAAATATAATTTCAATGAATGAGCGATTACTCGAATGTAAATGGTTAATGGAATAGTTGCTATTTATTATTATTACTATCGAACATCAAAAAAGTTCCTAATCGAATAATCGGAAAATCGATTTCTACCCAGAACTCTACAGCTTACCCAGAATCGTCATCCTTCAACTCATTTAGGGTGATGCTTAGGAAACGAGATATTTCGACGCAGCCAGTGATTCAGTAAAATCAATGAGCACAAGTTTTTTGAAAAAAATAATCCACAAAACTAAACGATAAAAAAAAACCTCTTTTATTTTCTACAAATATAATTTTTCTTTCTTCAATCAGTAAACCAAATGAAACTGCCCACACTGAGTAAATAAAATAACTTAAGAGAAATTGTCCTTATAATAATGTAATTTGGTCTTCAAATTGACTTATTTTCTCCCGATTGAGTTAAGGTTTCTTCAAAGGTTTTCCAAAAAAGTAGTAAATATTTCATTAGCGACATTTCATACCAATGTTTCTCTCTTTTGACAGCTATCTTTCTTCAATCCTGAAAATCTTTTATGAATGCATATTTAAAAGCCTTTATCGAGTTTCCACGAAAGGGCTGCCATTTTTCCCCCATGCATGTAAGCAACTACTGAGTGATTTACTTGCATTTTCTAACACGCTTCATAAATAATTATTAAGAAAACTAGTTCTTGAGTTAGTTTTACTTATTTTTTATATTATGATGAATAAGTGAAAGTGATGCCCGAAAAACAAGAAGTCAACACTCACTTTACTTTCGAGAATTAATGCCCGAAATACTTATTTTTAATTTGTACACTGAATTGAAATTAAAATGTATTTTTGCTTAAACGAAAAATACAAATTTAAAAGTCACTAAAAAATAGACTGTACATATTTTCAAATAATTGGAAACGGGCAGGTTTGAAAGTAAAAGTAAAAATTATACTAGTTTTAAAACAATTTGAAAAAAATGGAATTTCAAATGGTTGGAAATAAAATCATTTTATTGCAGCAAAAACTAATTGTGATTTTCTTTCTACCGAACTTATTTAAAAGTAGCTGAAATCAAATGCAATCAGTTAATTCGCTTTCTCCTAGAGCAGGGGCATGTTAAAAAATTGAGTTGCTTACAAGAAAAAAAGAAAGAATTTCAACTACTTGTTGTTGGTAAACAAGTACCTTTTAAATTGACTTAAAAGTGCCCAACAGTATTTGAAGTAAGGACCTGCAAATTCAATTAAATATTCAGTACGAAAAAGGTCATGATTATTCCCTAATACAAATCTGACCTCAAGCTCTATAAATTACAGTCGATTCATAAATATAAGGCCAAAAATAATAATAAGTCATGAAACTCAGTTCAGAAATCAATGACTGAAAAATGTAGCGAACTTGAAGTGAAGCTTTCAGGGCTACTAAGATTTTTGCTTGACGCATAGTGAAAATTTCAGAGCAATTGAACTTTTCACATAACGCTCAGTGAAGTTTTCAGTTGTTTTTAGAAATGAATTGTAATGGCGTCATATTTTCAATCAATCGGCAAAAAAAAGTGTAAACAAACGAAAGCTCTCCGGTGAAATTGAGTTAAATAATGAGTTAAATAATTTATTAATTAAATAGTAAAGTGCTAAATTACATTGTGAAATGGAAATATAAAGGACATTTTGAAATTTGCCTGGTTGTTGAGCTAGAAATGCTACCTGGATTTTATGATTTGTTTTTTATGGATATGCTCGGTTCCTGTTATCCAGCTTTTTGCTATGGAAATGCTCAATGCGCGTTCAGGCTTTTTTTAATGCAGCAATTTTTCCTACTCGTTCTTTAGATTTTAGATAAACATCTCTATATAAAAACGAATGAGAATTTTATATTTTGTAACTACATCCCCAAACTGAGTATTCATTAGGAAAGAAGTGCCCCGTTTTTCAGCTGAAAAATACTTTTGGGTAATGCTATTTCCAAATAGGCGTATACAATTGTGCAAGTGTAGGTGTATGGATATAGAATTATATGTGCGATTTCCTAAGAGATAATGGAAATCGGCTTCTGACACTTAATAAAAGAAGACCCACCCTTATATCAAAAAAAAAAAAAATATATTGAAAATGTAAGCAAATATGTAACTCCTAAGTTCCAACGCTGTCAAAAGGTCGAAAAGTACTAAAGGTGTATTTTTACTACACTTTATGTGCGCTGCGCTGCATTTGTGTGAGGGGAATATAGCGCATTAGAAAAACAATTTATCTCGAAGCTGCATATTCAAATGGCAACCTTTCTGCTATTCTGCCATTCATTCACTTATGTTTGTATGTATGCTTACTTTATGTTCCACACCCGAATTTATGTTTGGCATTTTCAGATGTAGAAGTATTTCTAAAGGCGTTTTTAGCTGGGCGTTTTCTCTTTACAAATACTTAGCAACTTTGAAGTTTTACTAAAAATTAATTACATCTAATATTACGCGTTCACCGCAGTTGTAGTTGTGTGAGTGAGTGGCGGGCGCGTTCATTAAGTTGCTGTGTTGCAGCAGGTTGATGCGATTGAGGTGAGAAAGTGTGGTGGGCGTGAGTTAAGGTGGAAATGCGGGCAAAAACGTTTACTTTGTGACTTGACGACGAGCGCAACTGTCATGAAGTATTAATTGCTGAGTGTGCAAAAATCCATACATATGTATATACTAGTGTGTGTGTGTGTGTGTGTGGGTGTGTGGGTGTAATGGGTTGCCATTCTATTTGGCAGCAGTTAGCTTTACGCTGTGTACTTATACGAAATTCTAGTGCAAGATTTATGTTTATTTGCTTTTTGCTCTAACAATTATTACGCCTACTCAGCAACCAGGTGAAGTTTGTGGCAAAATAAAAACCTTGGGACATTTGCAAAGAAACTGTGAAAAGGAAATTGACGTATGCTTGTCAGTGTGTAAAACGCGAGCTAACATGGCAATAATAATGCTCATAGTATTTGTAGTATTGGCACAAAGTATGTTTGTAGCTACAGATGTATGAAGAAGGATAAAGTAACCACAAAAGTTTTTTTTACGATGCCATATTAAATGAATGTAAGATATAGTAAGAAGGAAAGTACAGGTAAGATGGTGGCAGAGAGAGATAGTGTATGGAATTTAACGAGTGTATGTGGTTTTGTGGAACATCCATAGTATGAAAATATTCGTATTCTCATTGCCGCATTTTATATTTCTAAATGTATCGGGTTCTGCAATAGGAACGCACAAAAGTTTTTTTTAAATAAAACAAAAACGGAATTAAAGTCTTTATTCTTGTGAAAGTACATTCGATACCAATATGTCTGGGCATACTGCAGAAGTCTAGACTCTGAACCCAATTTTCGACGGTTTTCAAGCATAAATCGGCCGATACTGCTGCGATTTCACCGTCCGACATTCGTACGAAGTTCATTAATCGTCGCTGGCTTGTTGGCATAGACCATAGACATGACGTAGCCCCACAGGGCCATTTCGTGAGATAACACGGTAACCAAACTTGGTTTTCAATAAATCGATTGTGACATTCGCTGTGTGGCCTGTGGTACCGTCCTGTTGGAATCACATATTGTCCAAGCGCATATCATCCAATTCGGGCCAAAAATATTCGGTTATCATTGAGCGGTAGCGATTCCCATTCACAGTAACGTGCCGGTCTTGATAATCACGGCAGAAGTACGGCCTAATGACGTCGCCGACCCATAAACCGCACCAAACCGTAATTTTTTCGGGATGCAATGTTGACTCATGGAGTACGTGTGGATTGCTGCCTGTCCAATAACGCATATTTTGCTTATTGACGAAGCCATTCAGCCAGAAATGACGACGACCATAAATTGGACGTAGCGCTCTTAACGTTGAGGCCATTGACTCCGAATTTCGGTAGTAAATTTTAATAATTTCGACTCGTTGTTGGATCGTATATCTTTCCAAAAGAGCGGGGAAAAATATGGCGTCATTTGCTGTCACTATCGATCTACTTGTGTAGCGTCCCTATTGAAAAACCCTTTACATAGCTAGTTGGGTTGCAAATACTGCGCCTGAATGTATGCTTTAAGCTTGTTATTTCATTCGGCTATTTAACAGATACATGGAATTCTTAAATGGATATAATAATATAATGATATAGATAGTGTAAGTCTTTGCGGCCACGAACAATTTTAGTAGGGATGAGCAAATGAAAGACTATATCGATATATATCGTTTCGACATTCCGGAATAATATCGTCATATGCAGAGTAAAATATGTCAATAGTTTTACGTATTGTAAAGCTTTTCCACTTTTATTTTAATTTATTACTAGTCAATGCCCGGCATACTTTATAACGCCGCCAAAAGTACAAATTTGATTTATTTGTGTACTAAAGTAATTTATGAAGCAAAACTGGGCTTCAATATAGAAAAATATATGTATGTACATTAGGGTGTGTCTCAACAAAAAATAAATAAAACAAGCTCATATTTTACCAGCGGAGTTATGAAATCTATTACGTGTTAAGATTTTCGTTAAAACATATTTCGAAAAATACGTACATAGGTTTACGTGAGTTCATAACGATCTGAAAAATACCCTTTTTAATACAAATTTTGTACTCGGACGTAAATATCAAATATCGATATTTCCGGATTAAAAAAATCTACGTATTTATCAATGTTTTCTAAGAGAAAAATCGATATGTCGATAAATCGATAAATCGATATTTTTTCGAAAAGCCTAAATTTTCGTACACGTATTAAATTTTTTATAATGAAATATAATCTCATAAATAATAACGTGTAACGCATTTTATGTACTTGTATGGAAATGTGCATTCAAAAATATTTTATTTTAATATTATTATTTTTTGAGTTTTCAATAAATTCAAAATACACAATGTGAAGGCAAATTCTTTTTGCTCAAAGCACATATTTGTAATAGTAGATATTTTGTGGAATTACTATATTTGCTACTCAGTTTCTACCGTATCAAAATTACAAGACTCTTCCGGTAGGTTTTTTTCAAATACATATCCCGATTAAGGTTCAGTAATTACGAATATTTCGAAAAGTAATGAGCGTAAATTTTCTATGATGGCTAAATTTGTTTGTAAAAAATAGCATTAATAATAAGGAATTGAAAGCACTTTTTTTTTTAAATTATCATCTTTTCAAATCTCATTTTCGAAACTTGTATCGTTTTTTTTTCAATATTTTGAAATGTTAATATTTTTCCATCAAATTTCCAGGGGATTATTTTTATTCATAGAGAAAGCTAAAAAGAAGCACTTCAATTTCTTTTTTTGACCAGGTTACACCATTTTTCAGTTTTATTTCAGAAAGTTGCAATTCCAATTCAAAAAAATGCAAATCGAGTTCAGAACTACCATTGCAGATTCAAAATTTTCATTTCAAATTCATAAGATCACAATTTAAATTAAGAATTTCCAGTTTAAGTTAAGAAAGGTAAAATTCAAATTCTAAATTTCAATTTTTGTATTCAGAAAGCTCCAATTGAAATTCAGAAAGTAGCAATTCTATTTCAGAACTGCCATTGTAAATTCAAAAAATTACAATTGAAATTCAGAATTACCAATTCAAATTCAGAAAATTTTAATTCCAATTCAGAGATTTACAATTCGAATTCATAAATTTTCATTTCAAACTCGGAAACTTACAATTGAAGATAGTCATAGTTAAGATACAAAATTTCAAATTCAGAATTTTCATTTGAAATTCAAAATTTTCATTTCAAATTCAGAATTTCCATTTCAAATTCAGAATTTTGATTTGAAATTCAGAAAATTGCAATGCAGTTTGAAATGGAAATTCTGAATTTGAAATGAAAATTCTGAATTTGAAATGAAAATTCTGAATTCGAAATGAAAATTCTGAATTTGAATTTTTGTATCTTAACTATGATTATCTTAAATTGTTTTATATGTATATGTTTAAATAGTTTTCTGAACATGAATTGCAATTTTCTGAATTTGAAATGGAAATTCTGAATATAAATTGAAACTAGCTGAACTAAAACTGAAAAAGGTGTAGCATAATATGTATGCAAATTAACGTCAAATGTAGTTTTAAGATTTTTTTTAATATGTACATTGTACATCACACTTTCACCACAAAGTATTGTTCTGTCTCTGCTACCCCTTATTCAGCTTCGTATTTTATTTGCTTTAATTTCAATGCATTTACGCTGTAAATTTTTTACTACCAAATTCGTAAGATATTGTCTGTCAGTTAAGTTTCGCGCTCTCATTTTTGCTTTTTTTGTTTTGTTTGCGGTTCCGCTCTTTGTCAGCGCTGGAAAATGATAAACCGCATTCCGGAGGGAAAATGGAGAACTATAAAAACAAAAAAAAAACGTTGGTAGTGAAGTAGTAAAGACACGGCATTTATAGTATACTACATCAGATGAAGACCGCATAAAAGTCACAAAATAAAACACACACACACATATGTATGTATATACAGGTGAATATACAAATGTGTCATAAATGTTGCAAGTTAATGAGCAAAAACTACAATTAAAAGGTGAAAAAGAGATGGTAAAAAAATTAAGTGGTTATAAATGTGGCATGAAGAAATGTTGCTAGGTGATTAGTTGCCCACCAAATGTCAGAAACAAAGTTGCAAAATACAGCTATTAAATTAACTGACAAATGGATGTTGCTCTTCCCGTTGTTGCTGGTGTTGTTGTTGTTGTTATCTAAGTATGATGGAGCGAATCGTTTTTGTAACTGAACTTTATTGTGTTTTTAAAACTTCCATTTTTATTTACGTTATAAATGGCAGGTATATGAAAACACATCGGTTTTTAATTAAATATGGCTTAAAGTTTATTTGATATTTATACGACTATACAAATGACGACTTTTTTGTTTCGAAACCTGCAGCGTAAAGAAGCCAATGTGACAAGCATATTGCAAATTTTTGATAATTGTTTTTTTTTTATACTCCTTTTACTCCGACAACGTTAAAACTGCTGTATATTGGAATGATTTGGTTACAGTTGCAGTTGCTCTCCAAATAGATTTGCAGAATAAATTGTCTTTAAAAATTTTTGTTTTGACACCAGTTTAGTAGAACTTCAGTTATCTTGTCAGTTAAATAGAGTCAACGGGTTTTAAAAGGAGGCAACCCTCGTCAACATTTTTTTTCGTATTAGCGCTACCGTTTCAAACCAATACTGTTGTATTTAAGTAGGCTTAGAAATGACATTAAATTAATATTTTTAAACAAATGGCAACACTTCTTTAACACCTTTTCTTGATTAAGTTTATTTAAGCCTACTTTCTTTGAATCCAATGCTTCGTTTAATTTAATAATTTCGGTTAATTTACTCTTTGCAAAAAGGTGGCAATCCCTCGAAATGTATTTTTTAATATAAACTGCTCTTTAATCTCCGTCATTTGAGATCAATATTTTCATATTTGAATTAATTTATAATTTTAATAAATTTTTAAAATAGGTGGCAACTCTCTTCAAAAATATATTTGTAGGAAATCTATTTTAAAACTTTTAGTTTGGCGCGCATAGTGCAAATGTCAATTAGTTTTTTAATTTAACTTAGTTTTCATATGAACAGGTGGCAACCCTCTTCAAAAATATGTTTTAAGGGCAGCTATCTTAAAATTTTTAGCTGGCACTCATAGTGCAAATGGCATTTAGTTTTTTAATTTAAACTAATTTTCATTTAAACAGATGGCAACTCTCTTCAAAAATATTTTTGTAGGAAAGCTATCTTAAAACTTTTAGTTTAGCACTCATAGTGCAAATGTAATTTAGTTGTTTAATTTAACTTAATTTTCATTTAAACAGGTGGCAACCCTCTACAAAAATATTTTTGAAGGAAAGCTATCTTAAAACTTCTAGTTTAGCACTCATAGTGCAAATGTAATTTAGTTGTTTAATTTAACTTAATTTTCATTTAAACAGCTGGCAACCCTCTACAAAAATATTTTTGAACTTAAAACTTTTAGCTTGGCACTCATAGTGAAAATATCATTTAGTTTTTTAATTTAACTTAATTTTCATTTGAACAAGTGGCAACCTTCTTTCAAATTATTTGGGAAAATAAGCTTTATTAAGCCCCTTTTATTTGACACCCATATTGGGATATTTGATTTCATTAATTGTTTTAATTAAATTTAACGATTTTAGCAGGTGGCAACCCCCATAAGGAGCTAAATATGTGCCAAATTTTGTCCACAGCTATTCACTTCTTATGCAACCCTATGTGATTTGACTTACTCATTTAATTTACTCTAACTTTTTTAACAAGTGGCATCTCCTCAAAAAATACATATGTATAGTTCATATGTTAACGTGGGGTATAGGCTAGATAATTAGGTAGCAGAAAGAACTGCCCTTTTGATGCCATAAACTCAACAAAACATACTGAGTAAGGAAAGGATTTGCAATACAACCAGCCAGAGCTCTTAATGAAATCTACTATGATGGAGATTTCGATCCTAGATAGCTGCCCTAAATTATCCAGAAAAGGACTTCTTAAAGCTATTAGACGAATGTGGACTAGTGCCTGGCATTTGTACAGGAAATTCTCCATCACTTCTTTCGCTGCTACGTCTCTGATTAACATGGATCCTTGGAACTGGATTCGGAGTAGATGCCGGTTGCAAATGCAGAGTCCATCTTGGTATCGTCGGTGAATATTTTTATGTCGCTATTGGCAAGAACCGCACCTCTCTTCTATGCCTTCCTGCTGGGAAACAGAGCCTTAATTCTTTGCTCAAACTCTTGTTAGCGAACTCTGAACACCGTCCTTATGTTAATTATGTCTGAAGATAGTTGTTTAAGGAGACTTCTGTGCCCTTTCAGGGTATTCCTTCAGGGTATACTTAGGTTATTTGTGTGCTCAATTTTGTACGATCCTGTCCATACGTTGGACTCACACACACAAACTTTCTCATTTATAATGTTAGTAGCATATGTAGATTATCGAATTCTTATATTGCGGAAAATATTTTATAAAAAGTAGACTCCTTTCGCATACTTGTAAAAATTGTTCAAGTTTTTTACCGATGTATGTTTTCGTAGTTACCAAGTGGAATAACTCTTATGTATAATGTGTAGGAAATTGAAAATCTACATTAGCCTTTGGCCACATTTTCTCATTACCAGCAACTATTATGTCAATAACTCTAACGACAAACCATTAAATTAATTTTAAACCCAATATATGTAGTACCACCAACCTTAATCCTAATAAATACATACATCCATATATACTAAATAAACTTCAATTTTACCTTCACCGTAGTAGCTATCGACATTACCGCCAACTTGGACACTGCCACCAACTATTCGTACATAAAAGATGCGGCAACTATGTAAGCGTATATTAATTTTCGTAATGAAATGGTGGTTTCGGTTTTAAAATCAATCAACTTGATAAATTGTTTCATCTTTCACGCTATGCACCGACTTAAAATATTCTAAGCGCTACAAACGTGTGTAGCTCTATCTGCGAGGTTAAGGTATTGGCGTTGTGGTTTGAGTTAACCAAAGCATTTCAAGCTAAGCATTTCTGGGCAGGAGAAGAAGTAGCGTGTGTGGTTGGTGGAATAAATGAAAAACTACAGAATACAGAGTTGGTAATTGTTCGAACATAGTTTGGAAATTGCGAGTAGTCTTGTACTGGTATTTCTTTTTACTTTTTGCGTTTCTGTTTTTTTCTCTCCACTCTTTTTTCCTCAGGTTAAGTTGCAGGTGTTACAACAACAAATAGATTAATGGGCTTCCGCATTTTTTAAATAATAAAAACTTTAAATTTCAAGCTCATTACTCGCTAATTATATTGAATTTTAGAGAATTTTTCATTATGTTTAGAAATAGTTTATTAGTTAAAAAAAAAGTAAGACATTTTTGTTTTCGAAATCATTAAAAAAAATAATGTCACGAACTGTTAAATAGGTAACACTTAAACTGCCGATTTATAAATTTGTTAGTTACTACATAGCAATCTTTTGACCGGCTCCATGGTATTTTTTTTTTTTTAAATGTCACTTTTCAAGTATCTAATATATAAAAGCCAAACGTCCTACTTCTCACCACATTGCCCTCAAACTGTTAACTTCATTGCATTCAGCCTGAAAGTATGCATAGCAAAAAGATAACAGTCTGAATATCTTTGTACTGCTTTACTTACGTCGATACAAAATGGTTGAATCGCGTCGCGTGATGGGGTTTTACCAATACATACTTTTCTAATAAAATGCGAGTGTTATTTAAATTCACCAAACATTGAAACATTTCATTTTATATAGTGTAGGCGGGATTCTAGTATGTTTTCCATAACTTTTAAAATTACGTTAAAGAGTGACAATTTAAAAGGCCGCATCACTGTTGTAGTGTTATGTGATTGCCAGTAATCAAATCCATAGTTTCAATAACAGCCCGGCGGCTATTTAATCCCTAAGGAAAATGTCGCTGGCAACAACGAATTGTTTGAGACATTTCCAGCATATCCTCCGTCACTGCAGCATAAGGGGTAACTGTGAAGCTGCTGACCTTGCTAGTCTAATCACGACTTTATTGGACACTGCTTTTAGCGATTCACTTGACATTGCTCTACGTCCATGCAAGCTTTTGATTGATAAGAAATTTGTCAGGGTCACAAACAGCATGTGACGAACCCACTTGTCAAATTACAAGGACACTCCGGCCATCGATGGGTGATCAACGAACGAAATCTCTCCTTAACCTGGGCGACAGGACACTAAGATGGCAATTGCAGCGCTAACCCAGTAACACTAAAAGCAGCCCTGTTATTCTTGAAAATGAGAAAACGTCAAAAATTTAGCGCGGCTATTTGAGTATGACATGCCCTGCCACTCGCTGGCGTTGGAAAACGCAACGTTTGAGGCCCAATTTGGTCACATGGCTAATTTGTCAACATAAAATTTAGAAATGAGTTATAAAAGAGTTGTGTACGTTCCGAACCGTCTATCTATATGTATATACATATATATGTATGTATAATAAAATAGTAGAAAAGTCGTGTTTGTACATTGAAAATTTCTTTAAAAAAAATGTCCGAAGGTGATGCACGAAATGCACTAGAATTTGGACCATTTTTAGAATTTGTGTCTGTCTCTTCGCGGTAGTCTCCAAAGCTACTGAACGGATTTTCATTGGTACTTAAGTGGGGGCTAGGTAATAACGTCGCACGTATAACATAGGGTATATTTTATCAAAATATTAAATGCAAAAAATAAAAAACAATGTAGTAGAAATGGTTTACAATCATTTTCTTTTGAATAATTTTTTTTTCAACTTTAAATTAAAATAAATGTCCGTTGTATGAATACGAACGGTGAATACGTTTATGGCATTTATGTGGGTTGAAAAATAATGCCAAGGAGGATTTTGACAAAAAAAAACTAAAAGAGTTTCAAATGAATGTTGATAATAAAGTTTACATTTGTTTTGTGTTTAAAAACTTTTCTGATCATTTTATCTTACGTTCAGCCTTGCTTCCGTTTTTTCCTAACACTTTTTCTTAACGTATTTTCTGGAAAAAAAAATCGCAGAAAGCTTGTTATTTTGCACCTTCTCATTTTCAAATGTCCTAAAGGAGCTTAAGAAATTTTCACCTACTTATATTTCTCTGATTTATTTAGATAATAAGTAAAGAATGAAAGCAAATATGGAGCAAACACAGGGAGGGTGGTACATAGACTCATTGAGCCGATTCAATTATTTTTGCAAAGTATATAAAATTTGCAGCACGGATCTATGGTGCTCGGAACAGGAGTTAAAAAAAAAAGAATGTAGAGGTCGAAAGGTTACCTTTTGTAATATTAGAAAGGTTTAATTTTATATACAAATATAGTCCAAACTAGAACCAAACCCTTGTACATAATATATGAAAACTCCATTAATACTTTAGAATTTTTAGAAAAGTTTTGAGAAATTTTTCAACTTTGCAGTTTTATATTTTATTTAATTTTGAAACATTATACAAAATTTATGAAAACTCAATCAAAATTTTAAAAATTTTTTAGAAATCCATTTAGAATTTTTTCAAATATGCAGTTTTATATTTTAATTAATTTTGAAATAAAAAAAGTGTAATTTTGAAGTGGCTTAAAACTGCTTCTGATTTTTTATAGTTTTGAAATATTTGGTCTTGCGAACTCTTTTCCATTAAATGTATGCATTTTATAAAGGTTAATATTATATCAATGGTAAAAATTAAAAAAAAAACTATAAAACTTCAAACTTGCATTATATTATGCTAATATTAAAAAGGAATACGCAAAAAATATTCAAACATACTTCCAAAAAATTTAATTTAAAAATTTCGATGAAAATTTGTTATACTTATATAAGTTGGGTATAAAGTTTGAAACATTAATCTACATGGTTTTTATTAAAGTATGCATTTTTTTCTATAGTACTTGTATGAACTATAATTTTATATAAAGTTAACGGAAAAAAATGATTACGAAAAACCTTATTAATACTGTAAAAAAATCACCGCACGACAAGTTTTTACATGTTAACCAATATGATTTAAAAGCAAAATAAATATTTTACATACCATCTATGTATTTGAAATTTATTGAAATTAATTTAGAGACTTTGGTACTTTCTTTTGTGCATTCGAAAATTCGTCTCACTAATTCCAGCTTTTCACTCTGTACGGTACGGTATCGGTTTTATTATCGGATTTATACTATCTATGCATTTTGCTTTGGTTGGGTTTTGCGTCGATTTTTCTTTTTTGCTTTTCCTTCATCTATACAACTTTTCTTCTTTTTTTTTTGTGTACAAGTGGGGATTTTTCAAATGGATACACAAGTGTAAGTTTATGTTGGTTTTTGCAGTGTTTGCGCAAATATTTCATTTGTAACACTACACGACCGACACAAAAGAAAAAAAAACAAAAAGAATAACGTAACATAAAATAAAAATATTTTAGCACACACTTTTATTTGTTACACTAACTGCTATATGAAATTTTGTTTTACAAAAATAAACTCTCACAATAACATAAATGTTTTAGATAAATATAAACCCGTGCATGTGAAATGTGCACTCCTACTGTAGAAAAACTAAACCAAAAAAAAAAACAAAAATGTACAAGAGACTCTTCAGCGCAGACAATAAACTTCACTTTCACAACGCACAAATATATCGGCAAAACACTGCCATTGATTATAAAGAAAAAAATACTCGGTTTTATATACACTGATGTACAGTTATAATTGGCGTTTTTTGCGCTCACATTGTGGCAATAAAAAATATTTATTATATTTAATTTTCTCTGAAACGATACTGTGGGGCATGCGGAAAAATTTAAAAGCGACTGCAGTCCCAGAATCATTGTCGATGAATTTAAGGAGCAAAATCATGGAGTTGGTGAACTACCTCTTTTTCCGATCAATATAAGTAATTGATAGATGACGACATAGTTCATAACTTTATTTAAATCCATTCTTGTATTAGTTTTATTACATGCAAAACATTCGAAACGCTTCCATAATCCATTTAGGGAAATTCAATTGGTTTGAATTTGAGAAAAATTCGTATAATAGTTTTTTGTAAATATTAAATAAATTGAAAACTTTGTTATTCGGGTTTAGTTAGTAGATAGTTGGCCGTTGTCATTTCGTGAACGCAATAATAAAACATCCACAAGTTTTTTACTAACCCTGTCAGATGGCGCTACTGGCGGTTTTTCCAAAATGCAGTTTTAATTATTTATGTGTATTGAGTACATTAATTCAGCATCATTTCGGGAACGCTGTACTAAAAGGTGTTTAGGTTAAAATGATGTATCATTTTTAATTTCAGGACAAATAGCCGCGAACCACTGTAACATAACCTCAAAAATATTCCGATGAACGAAAATTTCGAGAACGCTCTCGGACTATAACGGTCTCTATTCATAAAATTTTGGTGTTATTTTTTTTTGTGTATTCGTTGGCGGTGGAGGGCTCAATTACAATCAAGTATAATGAGCATCACTTCGGGAACGCTGTTTTAAAAAGTGTTCAAGTTAAAATTGTATATCATTTTTAAAATGAAGATAAATAGTCACGACCAGTGTAACATAATCTCCTAAATGTTTAGCTTAACATTTTTATATAAAAAAGTAAAGGCAACAATGGCGGTTCCATCATTTCGGGAACGGTCATTTAGAGAACGAGCATTTCGGGAACGACCGCTTTGGAAACGTTGTCGGATTATGACGGTGTTCGCTGACTCTGTTTATAAAACTTCCGTATTTTATGTATCTGGAGGGCTCAGTTACAATCAAGTATAATGAGATAATGGCCAAGTGTTCAGACCGAAATTCATGCGCAAGAAATAAAGCTACCAGTCCTCCCACCGATTTGTTTCTCTGACGACATCGAAATATTTAAGAAGGAAAGCGTCTACTTATTGCACGAGAGGATCTCTTACATAGTAAGCTGTTATTAAAAAAGAACCTAAAATAAACTAATTGTTTATATCGATTTTGAGAATTAAAATATTATTTTATTAGTAAAATGCATTAATTTACACTGATAAAAGTACACGATTGCCAGTGCCATCATTTCGGGAACGCCACCAACTTTTTGGTTAAAAACTAAACGTTGTATATTTAATAATTTCATTTATTCAAAAAATTGCCGCTTAGGCAAACTACATTTCACAGTGTCTTCTTTCTGATGTGAAAAAATAAAAAATAAAAAAATACACTCTTCGAGTCACTGAAATTTTAAAAAAGTACATTTTTTAATTTTGCTTACATGAGTTGGCATTTTCTTTGAAATTTGGTCTGTTTTTAGAGAAGCTATGTGCATTTAAAAAATATATATATTTAAAAACGGAAAAATACGATTTTCACAGTGAAATTCAAATCACCGAAAAATTTCGGAAAACATTTTTTTTTTGTCAAAAGGAAAAAATACGTGTCTGATCCGAATGTTCTGGCTGTCTTGAAATGGAAAGCCTCTGTAGCATTTTAGTCAACTGCCTTATAAATGATATTCATATTTAAATTTGATCCTCTAATTATAAGAATAAAATTATATCTTACATATGCAATTGAGAATTTTTTGGCATAAGCAAAGAAACTACAACTTATATATCTGTGGCGTTTTGCCATAACATCTTAAGTCTTAAAATTGAGTTGTGAGATATTGGCGATTTTCTCTCAAATCTATTGTGTTGAAATTTAATGAGTTATTTTTAATCAAGGAAAAAGTAAAACTATTCCTTAAGACATTATAGGCAGATTTTGAAAAAATATTTAGTAAGAAGTATGTTTTATTCGTTGGTTTGTACATAAGATATTTTAAAAAACGGAAAGTTAAGAAAAATCAAATCGTTAGCTTCATAAGAAAAGGTCGTATGTCCATTTTTTATGAAAATTTGTTTTTTAATGCAGTTCGATAAATAAATTAAAAATATATCGTATGAAACGAAGAAAATAATAAATTTATTGTTTTTTCACTTGTTTGGCAATGATGTGCAAAAGTTGTAAGTCAGCTGTTTGTCAATGAAAGCGCTGTAATTTATTCAAATTTAGGCTGCAGTTTTGCGCACTCATTGCACTAAATTGTTAATTTTAATACTTATTTGTGTAAAAGGTAAGAAATTATTATTATTGAATACAATAAATAACTTTTAACTAAATAACATTAATTATTAGAAGAATCTCATGAATTTGGACGATTTTAACAACAATAGTTTATCTAGCTGCCTTCAGTGCACCGATGATAATTATGGGATTGAATCTGACGATGGAGTTGTTGGACTGGTGCCGTACGGATTCAATAGTGACTCAGAAGACTCCTTTGTAATGCCAACATCCTCTAAAACACGCAAAAAGAGAAAGCAAGTGGAAAACGAAGCATGGATTAATGCAACAAATAAAAAACGACGAATGACTGGCAAAAGCTATCATGGAAAACGAAAGCAAGATGGGGCCTGGAATTACAAAATATACAAAAACCCCAAAGCAATAAAGCCAAGATGTCAGTGTAAGCAAAAAAAGATAATGAAATGCGCATGTGTGACTGATGCTCAAAGGCAACAAATATTCAAAAATTTCTGGGAGATGAACTGGAAGCAGAAACAAATTTATGTTATTATGTTGGTGCACTCAGTAAAACCTACTCATCCACGCAATCGTGCTGATCCTAATGTCTCCAGAAGATTTAGGTCTTTGAAATACCATTTGAATGTGAATAATGAAAATTTTCGGGTATGCAAAACTTTTTTTTTAAACACATTAAGTATTGGTGAGCGGATTGTACAGAGTTGGGTTAAGAAGCCTTTGAATGCACACAACAATGTGTCAAAAGAAACTCTAAAAACCAAACCTGAAGAAAGACAAAATTTGAATTTATTTTTTGATACCCTCCCAGCAATGGAATCACATTATTGTCGTTCCGTATCCAAAAAAAAATATCTTTTGCCTGAATGGAGCTCGAAAAAAATGATTTATGACTTTTATGCAAAAGAGTGGTGTAGAGCAAAAAACGTGCGGCCTCTTTCACTTACCCTATTTCATACAGAATTTGAGAGCAGAAATCTGAGTTTGTTTGCACCAAAGAAGGATGAATGCGAAATATGTGCCCGTTACAATGTTGATAGTATTTCACATGAACACTACTCGATTCATTTAGAAAAGAAAGAAGAAGCAAGAAAAGAGAAACAAAGTGATAAAGCTTCAGAAAAAACCGTTTTCACAGTGGATCTGCAAGCAGTACTTATGGCTCCAAAATCTAACGTTAGTAGCTTATATTATAAAACAAAGTTGCAGATACATAATCTAGTGTTTTATAATATCATAAACAAATAAGGGTATTGCTTCCTGTGGAATGAAGCTGAAGGCGGAGTTAATGCTGAGGAGTTTGCAAGCATTTGGATGTGGTTTATTGAAAACAAGATACTTCCTAGCCTTGACAATGAAGAGCCTAACAAAATAATTTTTTATAGCGATGGGTGTGGCTATCAAAACCGCAACTCTTTACTTAGTAATGCACTTCTTAATACAGCCATACAAAATAATGTTGTTATAGAACAAAAAATATTGGAAACTGGTCATTCGCAAATGGAGGCCGACAGCGTGCACTCAACTATCGAGCGTGTGATCAAAAAGAGAACTGTTCATGTTCCGGCTGAATACATAGAAATATGCAAGTCAGCACGCAAAAAGCCATATCCATACGAAGTACATTACCTAACACACGATTTTTTTTTTAAAATTCAATAAAATTGAATTTTGTAAAAGTATTCGTCCAGGACGTGGGAAAGGCGATGCAAAAGTGACAGACATACGCGCAATCCAATACAACACAAATGGAGATATTTATTTTAAACTAAGATTTAATGATCCTTGGAAAGCTTTACCACAAAGAATTAATAAAAATGTAGTTGCAATGAAGTGGTGCGATTTGGAGCAACTTTACCAAACTAGAAGACCAATTACGCGTAAAAAATATGAAGACTTGCAGTGCCTTAAACTAACATTGCCAAAAGACTATCATCAATTTTATGATGACTTACCTTATGATTAATTTTTTTTTATTATACTATTTTTATTTTTATTAATAAGCAGCAAAGAATGAGACTGTGAAATTTTAATTTGTGATTAATTTTAATCAATTTTTCAATGTTAATTAATTTTTTATCTCAAAAAGTGATATATACTTAAGAGATGTATATTTTAATTATAATAAAATAAACAAAGAAGTTCCTATTTCCGTTTAATGCGTAAAGATTTTTTGATTTTTCTAAGTACAATTTCGTTTTTATTTTTTTTCATTAGAAAATGTTCTAAGTACAATTTTGTTTTTATTTTTTTCATTAGTAAATGTTCTAAGTACAATTTTGTTTTTATTTTTTTCATTAGTAAATGTTCTAAGTCATATAACTAATAGCTGAATCAAAGGTATACACATTTTATTTTTTATTTTTTTAAATCAACTTCATTTTACAATCACTCATTTCAAAAACATGCATTAAAAGTTATAGAAAAAAAATATTATTTTAAAAGTTATTGAGTTTCATGTCTCTCCTGTAAAATTTAAAAAAAAATGACTTACGACCTTTTCTTATGAAGCTAACGAAATGTTTTAATGTATGTAATATTTTCAAAAATAAAGATAAGAAAAATACAAAAGGCGATAACTTTCTTTAAAATTGGAATTTTTTAAATCGGATTGAACACGAATATGGATTATGAGTAGGAGAACTAGAATATGACCTTAACTCGATTTTGACTTAAGTCGACTTAAGATGTTTTGGTAAATTGCCACAGATATTATTTATATTTTTAATATATTTTAATTAAACTAGAGATTTTTTTGGCAATTTATACAAACTCGTTCAAATTTGAATATATCCTATGATTTAAATTATATTTAGAATAAATTTGGCCTAGTAAAGAGAAATCCATTATTTTTCCGTTATATCGGGGCTTGCAATAGGAGCGCACAAAAGTTTTTTTTAATAAAACAAAAACTGTTTAGGATATGAATTAAATTCTTTATTCCTGTGAAAGTACATTCGATGCAATTATGTATGGAACTCGATTTCTTTTGCACGGGCACGCTTGCCGAAGTCCAGACGCTGAACCCAATTTTCGACGGTTTTCAAGCATAAATCGGCCGATACTGCTGCGATTTCACGTTCTACATTCGTACGAAGTTCATCAATCGTCGCTGGCTTGTTGGCATAGACCATAGACTTGACGTAGCCCCACAGGAGATAGTCTAACGGCGTCAAATCGCACGACCGAGGCGGCCAAATGACTCGGCCATTTCGTGAGATAACACGGTAACCAAACTTGGCTTTCAATAAATCGATTGTGACATTCGCTGTGTGGCTTGCAGTACCGTCCTGTTGGAACCACATATTGTCCAAGTCCAAATCATCCAATTCGGGCCAAAAATATTCGGTTATCATTGAGCGGTAGCGATTCCCATTCACAGTAACGTGCCGGTTTTGATAATCACGGCAGAAGTACGGCCCAATGACGCCGCCGGCCCATAAACCGCACCAAACTGTAATTTTTTCGGGATGCAATGTTGACTCATGGAGTACGTGTGGATTGCTGCCTGTCCAATAACGCATATTTTGCTTATGGACGAAGCCATCCAGCCAGAAATGACGACGACCATAAATTGGACGTAGCGCTCTTAATGTTGAGGCCATTGACTCCGAATTTCGGAAATTCGGTAGTAAATTTTAATAATTTCGACTTGTTGTTGGATCGTATATCTTTCCATGATAAAATGGCAAACCTTACTGAAGAGAAATGTCAAAAGAGCGGGAAAAAATATGGCGTCGTTTGCTGTCACTATCGGTCTACTTTTGTAGTGTCCCTTTTGCAAGACCCTTTATTTGGCTTTAGAAATCTGTATTTCGCGTTGTATAAATGCTATTGGATTATAAAAAGATAGTTTTGTGATTGCATGCCCAGGAGCTAAACATTGTTTTCCATCAGGACAACGCCAGGCTATACACACATCGATAGTGACTCGCCAGAAGCGCTGGGAGCTTAGTTTGGAGATTCTTAGGCATACACCTTATAGTCCGGACTTGAAACCAAGTAATTATCACATGTTCCTGTCTATGGCGAATGATTTTGCTGTGGAAAAATTCGCCTCAAGAGAAGCTTGTAAAAATCGGCCACTGTTCCCCAGAGGCCAATGGGGTGGAGGATTTCTATGAGAGTGGAATTGTGAAGTTACCCTCAAAATGGCAACAAATTAGCGAACAAATCGCTGCATATTTGATTTTAATCAGATCATTTAAACCATACTAAATAAAATCATCAATTTAATGCGAAAATAATGGATTCCTTTTTATTACACCTAATATCTTGTTTCATATTTAAACTTTAAAACCATTTGCAGAATTGTATTTCTTGTGTTTTGTTCATCATATTTAGCGTTAAACTCAGAAATATGTCATTTTTCACCCTGTCCGAGTATAATCTAAACGACCTCATCCAATGCATAATTTAATAAAAAATTATCATTTTTTATTTCTACCGCAACAAAATTCTCCTTCACCTACATGATTTTGAACCTTAATTACACTTCCTTTGCTTGTCTGGGTTATATGCAAACATATTTATTATTTCATTGACACACATTTTTTGTTTTGAAATTTCAATTATTATCTAATACCTTTTTTTTTTTAAATTAATAACTTCACTTGGCTCGCTGCATACAGGTGGGGCATCACTCATACGTACTGTTGTCTGTTGGCCGGTGGCGCTAGCAACTTTAATTACAACATAGCACTTTAAACACACACTTTACAGACATTTTAAACTTTCACTCAAGTCAGCAGCAACAGCAGCAGCTCGGTCACTTATTCTTTGTTCGCTACACTTGAACCCAAAATCACATTTTCTGCATCTACATATATCCCAACCTCTCTGACACCTCTTCTTTTTGTACACATTAAATACCTGCGTATTATGTTTCTGCTCATGATTTAGAATTTTCCTTAAATTCTGCATACAAATCGACATATTTTCAGTGCCATCCTGTAAATTCACAAGAAAACAGCTCTCTTGGAACATAAAACCAAACATATAAATAAAAACATACCACATACAACACAATGGCCAGCTGAGATATGATAGTCCAGTACACCACATTTCTTGCTTCATACATCAGGATACATACGTACATATGCGTAAAAATCTGGTAGCTCATAGTTCATATTATTTTGCATAGATTCTTAGAATTTTTATTTTATTTCTTTTTTTTCAATTCATCACAACTCAAAACAAAGCGCTTGTCATAGTCAGCTATTTCATGGTTTTTAATTTTGCTTTCAAATTGGTTGCTTGCTACTCCTCCAATCAATTAGTTTTCAATATAAAACAGTTTTTGGGTGCAAGCTTTTGAAAATCAATTCAATGCATTCAAGCTCATGTTCGTGCTATTAGTCAATACATATTCTTGATGCACTTTAGAAATATTAATTTACCCAAATATTACTTTATGCATCAGATATGGGGAAATGTGGTTGGAGAGGCCAACTGAGCTAGAAAATTAATAAAAGCTAAAGATTTATATACAGCCACATGGTGCTGCTGGTGGTCAGCAGTCGCTAGTCTTTTTATGCCTCTATGCCGTAGTTTTATTGCAGGTATGTAAATTGTACACCAGTTGTCCGTTAGATTTTATGTAGATAATAATAAAAAAAAATGTTATTACAAGTGGTATGTAATTAAATCAATTCCAATTTAAATTTCCTTTAAAACTTTAAAGTTAATAAAAAATTGGGCAGAATTCGATTCGGCATTGGTTTTTGTCGGTAATACAAACCGATATCAGTCTCATTTGGTGTCGCAAAACGCTATCGGATTTTGCTTTTAAGAGAACATGAGCAAAATCGATATTTCAATATTTGGAAACAATTGAAAATTTGTATAAATTTGCAACTGCTTTGTCATTAAAAGAAGAAAATAAGATAATATAGTTGATGAGAGAAATCCTTACTATTTTCACTAAATAGAAACCAAATATTATGAGAACCGAAAAATCAGGAATAGTAAATGCGTTTAAAATGAATACTGGCTTGAAATAGCAGCTATACCAGCCGTGCGACGCTACGCTTTACGTTTTTGGTTTTATTTTTTTCATTCACATTCATTTTCGTTGAACGTTGAAAATTAAAAAAAAAACAAACACCAAAAATAAAAATAGTGTTTTAAAGGTAAGGATTTTAAACTTTTCACACAGTTTTCTTTTCATTTAATATTTTAATAAAATATACGCTATGTAACGCCTGGGGTTACTGTCTATCCATCACTTAAAGTCTTATTAAAATCCAAACATAACTTAATTCCTTCAGTTTGCTAAGCGATGGCGTAACTTGTATGTGCTCCATCGTTCCAATATATTCCGAACATATGTTGGAAAGCTACTGTCATTGTACGTCTTTTCAGTATATGTCATTCATTTGAAGCGTAAACAACAATAATTTTTTTTTCACCCAAATATGTCGAACTTTGTGCCTGAAAAAGTGTTTTTGCGGGGAGTTTTTCTGCACTACTTTAATATGAAGAAAACTGCTACCGAAAGTCATCGTATTTTGGTGGAAGTTTATGGTAGACATGCTCTAGCTGAGCGAACGTGCCAAAAGTGGTTTGCTAGATTTAAAAGTAGTGATTTTGGCTTGGAACTCGATGAACGTCCTGCGCAGCCAAAAAAGTTTGAAGATGAAGAGCTAGAAGCAGTACACGATGAAGATTATTGCCAAATGCATTAAGAGCTCGCCGAATCTTTGGGTATCACTCAAGCAGCCATTTCACAACGTTTAAAAGCAGCTGGATATATTCAAAAGCAAGGAAATCGGGTTCAACATGAACTCAAGCCGAGAGATGTCGAAAGGCGGTTTTGCTTGTCCTAAATGCTGCTGGAATGCCACAAAAGGGAGTAATTTTTGCATCAGATTGTTACTGGTGATGAAAAATGGATCCATTACGGCAATCGCAAGCACAAAAAATCATATGTGAAATTCGGCCAACAAGCCAAATCAACGGCTAAGCCGAATATCCATGGCGCGCAGGTAATACTCTATATTTGGTGGGATCAGAAGGGTGTGCTGTACTATGAGCTGCTAAAAACGGGTGAAACAATCAATGGAAAACGCTACCGAACACAATTAATCCGTTTGAAGAGAGCTGTAGCCGAAAAACATCCGGAATATGCGACCAGACACGAGGCAATAATTTTCCACCAGGACAACGCTCGGCCCCACGTTGCTATTCCGGTTAAGAACTATTTGGAAAAACAGTGGATGGGAAGTTTTACCCCACCCGCCTATAGCCCAGACCTTGCCCCTTCTGACTACCATTTGTTTCGATTGATGCAGAACGCCCTCACTGGAATAGGGTTCACATCAAAGCAGGATATCAAAAATTGGCTTGCTTCATTCTTGGCTACCAAGCCGGCGCAGTTCTTTTGGGATGGGATCCACAAATTGCCAGAAAGATGGAAAAAAGCCATAGCTTCAGATGGGCAATACATTGAATAATACTATTGTACATGTTTTTCTTAAATAAGCGTTCAAATTTTTTGAAACCCCACGCATGAATTAAGTTATAGACCCAATATTATAAAAGTATTCACTCACCTTCGGGTATTATTTTAAAAAACTTTTCATTATATAGATACGACTCTGCTAGAATTGAGTTTTGTTATAGTATAGAAGATATGTTTAGCACACTATATATTGTAATAATAGCGAAGTGGACAAGTTTTGAAAATGTTCGCTCTATTTATTTAATTTTAACAGCATTTTATAAAAATTTAGTTAATTATATAGCATGACAGCGATGTAAGTCAATGTTTCAGACTTTCTGGAAAATTATTGCTATTACGTTTAGCTTTGTAATAAGAAATTTTAAGAGAATTTCTGGTATGCAGTCTTATAGCCAATTTAATTTGATTGGAATAAACAGCAAGTTTCAAGTGGCTGAAAACTCTTGTTAGTTTTTGTTAATTTGATTGTGCTTTCTACCCTAGAAATAAGTATTGTTAATATTGAAATATGAATTGCATTTTGTACAGTTGCGTTTTCTGTTCTTCCGGTATGTAAACATTGAAAAACTTTAATACTTTAATCATTTACTTTCTTGCACAAATTTTGGACACATCAAACCAGTACAATTTTAATTGTGGACCCCCTCTCGCCGAAAGAAAACAGCAAATGCTGGAACCCATGCCGAGCTTTTGAGACCGACGAGGCGCAAAAACAATCATTGAGCTATTTTCCTTCAAGGAAAGCGACATGGTCGATGGTAAACGATTTTTGCACATTTTGTATGTTCGAAAATGCGTGAAAAAGGTCTCGCTTATCTCTAGAGTAAAGTTTACCGGCCGAGATGCTCGAAGAAGTGATGAAAAATTCCCAAAAAAGAGCACAGTTTGCGGTGGTCAATTGAGGTGGTAATTTAATCGATGTTGTTTTTAAAAAGAAGTAAGGTATTGAAATATACCGAGATGTTCGACGACATAGCTTAATAGTATCGGTTACATAAGAAACTGTTTTACTGCCTACCATTTAAAATTGTGTTAAAAGTTGATTAGGCTGCGACAATTTTTACTCAGTAAATATATTTTGAAATAGAAGCAATCACTCTAAAATAATGCCACCACAGGTTATGCAAGTATTGTTTTGCTAGTTGAAAAATGTCTTTACAGAATACTTTTGCGATTTATTTCGAAAATAAGAATGTACAGGTATATGCACTAAAAATATAAGAACGATGCAATAGTATCAAATAATTACAAGCAAATACAAATAATTACTTGACACAAAGTAATTTTGGTATCGCTACTTTTGAACCAAGTCAGAGTATGTATCGAAAATAGTATGTACCTCTACCTGACTAATTTTGATTCGGAACTTTTTCCTTCACTGATATTCCTAATATGAATCTCCCTTAGCTTTATGGGTGCTTATTGGTAAGCGGAAACCGTGCGAAAGCGCCAAGGTCCCTTTAATGCAAAGTATTGGCGTTCCAATTTCTTCACCAAGGATAGCCAAGGTTACTTTGAAATCCAGATTTGGCTTGCCAACGATCAAAGAGAAATAGGTATACAAAAATATCTTATACATATAAATTCATTTTTTCGAAATCGAATCCACTAGGAGAATGGAAGAAAATGAAAATTAAATTTTCTTTTCTGTATAAGCAACCACGAAATTATTTACCAATAAGTTGCAACATCTTTTGCAGATCGGTTGATGAACCAATGTTTGGAAAAACTTTTATTATTCAGAGTTAAGTGTTGTTAACTTAGCACTTAAAAAAATAAAATAAAATTTAATTTAGTTCATATGAAATAAATTTGGTAGCCGAATATAACGATACGAGTTGAGTAAAGTATCGATAATTAAGACCAGATATTTTTCAAATCGATATTTTATTTCGATACTACTTTCACGCAAAAAGTATTGATCCCTGCATGGTATCGTTTGACCACCCCAAAACGATGCGGCCAAAATTTTCGGTTGCAGTCTCAGCTATGTTTTTAAAGTTAATAAAAAAAAAAAAAAAAAATTTTTTAAATTACTCTTACTCATTTTACTATAAACCCGTTTTCTTATAAAATATCAAAATTGTATGTTAGGATATGAAATTCTAGTTATTTTTACATTTCAAATAACCAATATTGTTAGAAGTTTTACTTTTGTTAAAAATGGCGATTCTTTTTCTTTATGTCTTGCACTAAATTTGGCACCGTGGTTTCGTCTGGAATTTGGTACTTCTTTTTTCATCTATTTTTAGGTCGATAGTATTTTCAACGAGTTTATAAGAACCCAATAGTCAGCTGTCAGCCGCAGTTTGCGATAGTTAGGTGGATGGACTCTGACCAGATGTATGTAGTTTTTACAAATTTCACAGTCTCAGCGTTTTTGATTTTATTGAAGTTAGTATTATTCTGAATATCAGCCAAGTCGTTCCATAAATAGTTTTTATTTTCAACCAACGTTTTTTTTCATACTTACTTGTAGCTTTGTCTCCGATATCTTCGCTTTACTAAATAAAAATTAAGTTTTCTAGCTAAATAGAAATTTAGTTGAGAAGTGACAATAACGAATGTGCGCTAACTAAAAAGAACGCTTGAAATATATTTTATATGCAATAAAATAGATTTGCATATCTAGAAAGTCAAATACCCATACTGACTAAGTACTATAAGTGTCTTGCGTAGATATTTTAAAGAGACCAGAAGGCATGAGTTAGAACTAAGAAACTAAATTTTTATCACATGTTCATAAAAAAAACTGATAATATTTAAAACTTTTAAGAAATTTTTCTATTATAAAAAAGTTATTTTGTTTATCACGTTTCTTTTAGGTTAAGACATTTCTTCGAGTTTGTGTTTTATGAATTTCTCAGTTTTGGATATTATAAACAAGTTACATTAAACACTTTTGCTGCACACATTTTTTCTGATTTAGAATGGTTAGAAGTGCAAAACACCATTTTTGTTTTACCACAGGTACTTGTCGGAGTTTCCTTCACAACATTTCTAAAGACTACAAATCAATATCACTAAAAATTTCTTTCAAGCACGTACTCTCTTCTGAATCTTCTTTTGAATTCAATCTACGATTATTTACTACTCTCTCATCGAAGCGTTTTTTTGTGCTCACCGAATCATAGTCAGCTGAATTATGTTTCTGCGTTTACTTAATTGCTTTTTTTTTTGTTTATTTCTTATTCCCCATTCCCCGTGCTATTTTTCTGCTTGAAGAATCATCTATTTTTTTTTTTTTTGTGTCAAGTCCTGGGTGCAACCCTGCATGCTTGCAACTGATACCTACTATTACGCTATCAATTCTGATAATCCACAAACGCTGAAAGCAAACACAAATAAGACACAGAGACTAGTTTCATACAAACAAAATGCGCCTTGAAAAGAAACATGATCATCAGTTGAGCGTTGTTTAGGCCACAAAAAGTGGCATGTTGCGGCAAATCATGCGACATGTAAACATTAGGGTGTCTGTTGTAATTTTTCCAACGCAATCGTAGAATTTATTATTGTTATTATTGTTGGGGGTAGAACATTGCGACAGTGTGATCTATTGTGTCCCTATTCGTGGATTAAAGACTATCCTTTAATCCATCATCCGTTAAAAAATTTAGTATTGACCCTAAATCTCTGCAATGCATACTGGCATCTATTATTAGGTGAATACCCAGATTTCTTCTGCGTTTAAGCCTCAGTGAGGGGCACTGCTCCAGAATGTTACTTGCAGTTTCCTTTTCTACTCAGCAGAATCTACAGCATTCATCCGATGAAATTCCCAGTTAGTCAGGTGATAGTTCAGCCAGCAGTGTCCTGTAAGCAATCCCGTGTTATTTCTAACTAATGCAATCTCTAAAGTATTTTAGTTTGTAGAAATTTAAAAGCGCTTTGGTCTGGTAGATTTCCCCTGTATAGTTCCCTGCGGGCTTTCTCTTCTTTTTTGGCTAAAGTGGATTTTGCCCCTCTTTCCTATACCGCAGAAGTCCTCTTGGCTTATAAACGAAGTGGATGCTCCCTTTTAGGCTACTTTGCCCGCAATTTCGTTACCTACAATGACAGTATGACCCGGAACCCAGAGAATCTACACGTGATCGGTCAGACCAAGTGTGCTCTGGGGTCGAGATACGTGTTCAGTGAATGAAACGGCAATCGGTAATATTGCAATTACGATATACGGTTACTGCCGTATCGTATTTTATCACAGGGTGCATGCAGATTCTACAATAATTGTAATAGAAATTCTGACAAGAAAATGTCACTTCAATGTTAAATTATAGAACAAAAGTTCAGTTAGACTTTCACTCATATTTTTATTATTAATTATTTTGTATTACAGCAACAAGTACGCATTTTTGGAATACGACTGACAATCGTATGAAAACTTTTAACATTTACGCTAAATGAGTTACGTTCACTGTACTCATAATACCAAATTACGATATCAGGAATACATTCACTTTTCCTGTAATACCAAATATTCACTTTCACGTGACGAGTAGCTCCTTCACTGAATGTGTATTTCGACCCCTGTTTTTTAAGGCACTCCAAACCACCAGTTTAGATTTGAGGACCTTAATAGCTGCTTGGCGGTCGGTCGGTCATTATGGCAACATTCCGGTTTCGGTAGTTGCTGGTGGTATTGAAGTACACACGCACATCTTTCTATAGCATATATTTTTGTCTCTGAAAGATAAACAATCGCTTTCCCATGGATTCCGAGTATCCTAACCCATATACCATACACTCTTACCCCGGTACCGTCTGCAGTTAATGAACCATCCGTGTACCAAGTTATCATACTCTCGGTTATTTTATATGTTTCAGATATATCCTCTACCCAATTCTTTTTGTTACTGAGTTCAGTTTTGTATAATTTTATGAAGCTATACTCTGCTTGCATTGTGTCTCTCGGTATTGCAGTTTCCGGGTATTGTTTCACAAGAATTCATCCCGTGATTCATATACCATCCTGCCATGTTTTTGGTACTAATCGTCCTCCAGGTAGCCCTCTTCGCTTGCGCTTGGATGTGAATGCGGTGGTGTGAGGTGTGAGCTCCAATAGAGCTTTCATGGTTGCTGTCGGACAAGTTCCCATATCTCCTATTTTGCAGACGCAGTCCAGTCTCTGTAGCGTGCTGAGGGCTGTAATGTCTCTTTTTTTAGTGGTTCTATCTACCTAAAAGGTGGTCCCGTCGGTGATCACTGGCCGTACGTTAGCTGTATATATGTAGTAGATCCATTTCAGTATTTTTGGGGAGCAGTCCCAGCTCTTTCCTGCTATGGATCTTCAAGTCCTAAATGCTCTTACAGCATTCTTTTCCACTTAGTCAAAGTGTGATGCCGAGAGTAGTTTTTGTTAAGTATCAAGCCTAGAAATTTAACCTCTTTTTTGGTACCCAACAAAAGTTCTACCCATTCTAATAAATAAACTTAAGTTTATATT
This sequence comes from Anomoia purmunda, assembly GCA_951828415.1. Lineage (NCBI taxonomy): Eukaryota > Metazoa > Arthropoda > Insecta > Diptera > Tephritidae > Anomoia > Anomoia purmunda. Next base: position 195,376,886 of record OX639993.1, on the reverse strand, counting down.
TCTCTTAAAAAGGTACAACGGTGGGTTTTGCTGCCACATTCCAGATATTCCTATTTAAACCTGAGTATTGAGTTTCTAGAAGTAGACTGATCTTCTTCTGCACACTTCCAGCGTAACTCCTGTCACCCTTTATAGCATTGCTTTTGGATAGTACCTCACAGAGTCTTGTGGCCTCTGTAATTTGCTTCATATCATCACAGAAGTTCCTGAAGACGGCAGAACTTGCATGCCTTATCTCTTTAAAGGATTTCTATATTCTGCCGAACATCCGGTTCCTTTTGTACTATGCTAAGATCCTTGTTTCACCTGGGTATATCCCGGAAGGATCTTACTTTACTTATTGGACAACTACACTGATAAGCGTCAGCAAATACATTACTAAAGTCTTCTAACCTAGATTCTAGTTCAACCGTATTCTAGATATTTTCTGCAAGCCTCGAATGGGTTGCATTTATAGAATCTAAATATTATGACAAAATATTTCGGAAAAATATTAAGATGTACGTGTGTTAGATCAATTTGAAGGTACCTAAAACAAAAGAAGGTTTTTATAAAAGAAAATAGTGTGTTAGAATGATTTTCAAAAACTTCGCCTCAAATGATAAAACAATTAAAGCTTGAAGTTTTTATAAAAAAAAACTCAACTGAATCATCTTAACTAGATTTTAGTGGTTTTTTTTTAAATCGGTTCAGCTCAAGTAAATCTTAATATTTTTCGAAATATTTTGGTGGAAGTCTTCTTTTTTTATACGAGAAGTGATGCACTCTAATGTGCATGCATACATACCTAGGTATGTTGTATGTCAAGTAAGCTCAGTAGGTGGATAAATATTATAGACAGCAAGTAGGAACAAATTTCTCACAGAAATCTGTATTTTATTTCAATTACATTATTCGATGTCATCGTGTATACCTACACACACACACACACATACGCGTCCTAGCCACCGTTATTAAGTTTCATTCTAAGCGCCATCATAAAAGACTTCCGTTGGTATTTGTCTTTGCTGCCTTCCGGCCGTTCATCCTGCTGTATCACCGTCAGTCAGTCAGTCAGGCAGTCCGTCAGCCAGTCCGTCAGTCATCGTGTCGTCAATTTCATTTTTCAAACTTTATTTGTTTTTTCAAGTTTTTCGTATCGAATTTCCATTGCGCTGCAATCTCTAATTCCGCCAGTGCCACCACCTAAATGACAGTGGCATACAGAAAGTAAATGTCATTGCCGTTTGGCAACGCTCATCTGTTATTTGTTTGGCCGTTTCATTGAATACGCCGATCACATCAAGTTGCTGGTTTGTTGATAAGTTGACTGATTGCTGAATGTTGGTTGACTGGTTGGCTGGTGGAGAGTATAGTAAGTGGTTGACTGATTTGCGAATTTGACTCATGCAAGAAATTGTTGAAATGAAAGAAGACACAAATGTGCATATCTAAGTACTAAAAACAAAGCCAATAAACAATAATGACCGAAATACCGAAAGTTCGAAATCAGAATTTTTGGTAAGATTTGTATTTCAGATTTATGCTTGTACAATGATTTGTTTGCAATACGAGTATATGTTCATAAGCAGTCAAAAGAAAAAGTTATCGCACATAAATGATGTCTGCAAAATCTACTAAGCTCTAAGGATGTTCTTCTGTATGTGAGTTTTATTGGAATATTCAATTTGTGAATTTACTTTTTATTTTATTTATTTCTTTTAATGAATGCGGTGACGATGAGACTTTTGAGAATGTATGCAAAACATGACATACAAGCTTTTGCTATCGCACTAAGTTCTTGTGTTACTCAATTAGCAGAGCTATATATCGTTAATAGCGAAATCAAAATAAATGTTTAATAAATTATATTATTGGAAAGATCGGAAATGTGTCAGAAGTAGAATTATATTTTTTTATGTGAAACATATTAGGCGGCAATCGAAAATGGAGATTAAAATTTGTAAAGCATACTTCGTTACATAGTTGCGACGAAAGATATAACCTAGTAGATAGAGATAATGAGAAAGAAGGCATCCCAGTAGCCAATGATACAAAGCGGTAGGAAAGCATTTTTTTGCTGGCATACAAATTTATTTATGTAAGTAGGTATTTCATTGAAAATTATTTTTCATGCAGAGGCAAATAATGTAAGAAATTAAAGTGCGTGATCTGCAGATTTAGATTTACAAAATTTGCGTTGTAGGATTTTTAAATTTCTACATTTTTTAAATAGGTGGCAACCCCATCCAAGGTATTTTGAAAAAAAGCTTGCCTAAAACTCTCGTCTGCAGCCCATATTTCATTCAACTTATTATACACTCAAAGAATTTTTTTAAACAGATGGCAACTCTCTCCAAAAGTATTTTTGAAATTAAGTTTTCCTAAATCCTGCAGTTTGACACTCTTATGCTAAAATATCATTTTTTATAATTTAACTTCACTTTCATTCAAACAGGTGGCAACCTTCTATCAAAACATTTGAAAAAGCAAGCTTTATTACACATATTTGATTTGATATCCATATCGCAATTGTTGATTTCATTCATTGCTTTAATAGAATTTTACCTTTTCACCAGGTGGCAACTTCGTATAAAAAAACGATTCTGAAATAACCCATATAACAGAATATACATGTGCCAAATCGTATTCAGATCTATCCAGTGGTTATTAGCAATATGTTATTTAACTTATTTATTTAATTTACTATAACTTTGTGAATAGATGGCAACTCTCCATAACAAACAGCATATGTGTTAACGTAGACCATAGGCTGTTTGTGTGCCAACCTTTGTGCAATTCTGTTCAGCCGTCTAGGCCTGAAAAGGTAATAGCATACTTACACACACATACACACACATTCGCATTTATAATAATAATTATTATAATAGGATATATACATATAAAAATATAAAAATATAAATATACATACAAACTGCTTGTAATGGTAAAAAGAACTGTAAATAAAAGTTCTGATTCAATACATCTCGGACTAAAACCAGTAAAACTGTCAAAAAATAAAGAGCGAGAGGGTAACTCTAAAACATACGGGATTTCCTGCTAAAAACGGTAAATTTGGACAAATTAAACATAAACAGCATATTTTGCAAATAATATCATTAAATTTCTCTACTAACTTATGTGAGAATAGCAAATAAATGCAAATATTCATTCAAACATTTCCAGACTTTTGGCTGATTATCCCTTTGTTTACCAGCCGGGTCCAAAGGACCCGAATGAAATTTTGTTCTATACATCATGCTTTTGAACTACGAAACTCCTTGACTGGGTTTATTTACAAGTATTTTATTATTAAATTTTTAGCATATAAAAAATTTTAAATAATCCGTATTGCTATAGAAAATTTGCCAGCGGAAACTGCCAAACTGAGAATTATTACTTCTTAGAAAAAATTAATTTCCTTCATAAATTTGTAAACGTCGTTTGAGCTTGTTAGTGGCAAATGTTACATCTAACCAAAGTTAGTTTTATATAGAGATGTGAGGATTATCGTTGGCAATTGTTATGTTGCATATGAACAAAAATTTCGCAGCATTATGGCGATTAAGGCTAGTTATCATTGAAAAATTAAATGGATAATTTTTTAGCAACGAGATGATTATGAAGACATAAACGCTTGGCTGCAGAAACACGGCATTAGAAAATTGATGAACAATACCTATTTCAAAACACAGCAAGCATTCGTTTGCGGAGAATTTATTGATAGTCTATCTTCTGCGTTTCTAATTTATTTTAGAATATCGGCTCGGAGATTGTTATCAAGTAAATAAATACTGAAGGATGTCGTGTTTTTGGTAATGAATGGAAACCAATTGAACACAATCAGTTTCCAAAGTTTATTGGACTTCTAATAACTAATCGGGTCTGCAAGTCAAAACCCGAAGAGATGCCCAACCGTAGAGTAGAAAAGATGGGCGAAACATTTTCATTAACATTAGAGCCCCGACTAGATTTCAAATCATACTAAGAGTTATCCGTTAATGCAGCTGCAACAAGCTAATTAAGATCGGTTGCTAAACTGCAAACAATTCGTCAGTGTTTTGAAATCTGGATCGGCTACCTAAAAGACGGATTCATACCAGGTTGGACGAATAATTATTAGTCTTTAGAAAAAGGTGTCCATTTCGGCGTTACATCCCATCAAAATCACAAAGATCTGACATCAAGTTTGACACCAAATATGTCCTTGGATGTAAGAAATTGACACTTTAAAAGTTAGAGAAGTAAGAGATAGAAAACTCTGGACGAAATATAACAAGCAAAAATTTTGCGTATTAGAGGAACAATCAGAAAAACAAACCGGGCTTGCCAACTCGCGAAATATTTGCCATGTTATTTGGACATCTAAGTGATAAAATGATACAATCGTACCCCCCAAAAAGAAGACAAGTTATGCCCTTATCTAGTACGCTCTACGATGACAAGAATATCGATAATGAGCGCAAAAATAAACCTCAAATATTTTTTGACTATAACAAAACCAAAGCTTGAGTTGACGCTATGGAACAAATGACAAGAAACTATAGCGTGAAAGACGAACTATTGTCATATTCTACAATTTGACTGTTTTCTACAATATGATCGGTATTAGTGTTATGTTTGCGTTCATTGTGTGGGTTCTCCTGATGGAAGTTGTGGTAAAAAACTACGCAAGAAATGAAAATTTCCTACATTATTTGAAAAACGGCTGCCTCAATACGACGAAAATCATAACGAACCGGAGCCAAGGCTAGCACAATATATGAAAAAGAAACTATTCGGTATATGGCTAGGCCGGAAAGATGGAAAAACGAAAATAAAATGCTTTAAATATGGAGAAAAAATCTTTCCAGTAAATATGTCTAAAAAGTAATCGATATTAATTTGATCACAGAAACAAATGTCTGCCCATTAATTAAGCAACGATTGGACCCTAATGTTAGGTAATGCTGGTTTTTTCCCGGTAGGCCGGTAGGGTTACTTCAATGCCACTTATTGCGTTGGTTTCTGGGAAATAAAAAAACTATACCTACACATAAACTATACCTACTTATAAACAAATATTTACAAGATCCAACTGTTAAGAGTCAGTCTGAATATTTTTGACATTTTTCAACTACAATTTAATTTATCGTCTGCTACTCACAAAAATTTGAATATTACTATTATTTATTTTTCTTTTTTTTTTTTGTTTTCAAGCGTAGAACTTTATAATGTTGGTGAATTTAAAAATCAAAGTATGACCGACGAATTGAGAGAACGGGTTTAACTTATAATATTTTTATCATGCATAATATTATAAGTTATTTCAGTATGTATTGTAGGTAAACTTGTATCAAAAAAATTTAAAAAAATTTGTTTTTCCTTCCAAGCGTAACTTTATTGCCACAAAATATATACAAATTCCATACATATGTGGAAATGTCACACACGAGGATAGGAAAAGTACGATTTCTTAAGGAGGAGATGAAAGTTGAATGTGAAATTACCTTGTGCTGCCAAAAAAAGCCAGCCTGTGCCTTTTAAGCTAATCAAAAGCGAAGCTACCTCTATAAAAGTGATTAACATTAGTACAGATCTCATTCCTCTCTCACTTGCGGATATCGCTGGCTCAACAGAAAACTATTATATAGATATTACTTTATAATTTTTCTTTAAGTCTCCCTTACATTTTAGTCACTTACGCTTGACATCACTTCATCAAATTTCCTAATGTTCCACGAGATTATGCAAAGCTTTCTAAAAGTTACAATGCAACAGATTTGCGTAAACATTAAAGTTGTTGGGACCAAAATGCAACATAAAATGTGATATAGCAAATGCATACTCGTACGTATTTGCATATCGTTTACTAAATGTCCTGAACATTTGCCCACCAAAACCAAAACCAACATCAACACCAACACCAACCACCGACGACGGCATGCAAACCTCCCGCAAATGCATTCGGTTGAAAATCTTTCGCCTTCTTGTTGTTGGGTGCAGCCTTTTCTTTGTATGGCTTTGCGGTGGCTTCGACCATTTTGCATAACAAAACAGCAATTTTGCATGAAACGAGCGTACTTACATGGCAGTGCACACATTTACATGATTTCAATATATCATAAACCCTAATGTACATTACACCATATACATTGTGAGTGCATATTTTTGCTTTGCGTGGCACTTCCTTGCCGCTTACTTGATGGAATGTCCCTTGAGATCCTTTTTGTTTTTTTTTTTTGTTAGTTTACTACATGGCGCATTTCTTGAAACAAAAGTGCAAATCTTATTTACCCATATCCTCTATATCCGCCTAGTATCCGGTGTGTGTCAGCATTTTCTACAACAACACGATGCTAAGCAAATGCGCAGAGCTTTAAGTTGGACTTGAGAACAAGAAGTTTTTTAAGTAAATATTAAAATAGAAAAGTAAACGATGTGGCAGCAAATGTTGCATATGGTTGAGAAATTGTCAAAGGACACCTCAGTCGGCATTGGTGTGGTAAATAAATGTTTTCATGTTTCTTATAAAATGTCCAGTGACTTGGCCGTTTTGGGAGTTAGTGCATGCATGTATTTTATTTTATATTCTATTTTATTTCTTTTATATCCACATCTTGCGATATTGTTGAAAATTGAATACATGTGCAGTGTCAGTGTTAGACATTAGAGTGTCTCAACTGCAGAAAAAATTCTAAACTTCCTTCATGCTGTTTTCAAACCAGTCAAGCCCACATAAATTTCAGCAATTTCCTTCTGCAATAAATCATATTAAAATAAGTTCATGAGTCACATCAGCGCATGGAAAAAATCTAACCATTAAAAAAAATAACAATATTTCGAGTTTTCCCTTCCAGGTGGCCTTTTAGTCAAGAACTTTCGAAAGCGAAGAAAAAGGGTTCTCTTCATTGAAAAATATTGCAAAGTCAGAGTTGTTAGGGCGCTGTAATGACTCTAATCCCAAGGGCCAGAATAATAATTATGTAGTCGTTGAGCTTAAGAAAAATGTATCCTAATTTTGATAACAATTATGAAAGTTTTTTTAAGTTAAAGATGACTATTATTTTGAGACTTCTATATTATAATTATGAGGGAGAACATTTGTTTTCTAATTAACGATAACTATTATATTACAAATGTCTTTCAATAATAATTATCAATGAAATTTTATTTATGTTTTTAAAATACCTTTATTTTGAGACGTATATTATAAAAGTCTCTGCATAATAAGTATGGGTAAAAACCTTGATGCCTTAAATGGCGGAGCTATTTAAGCACCACTTTCGAATTTGTTCAGGAATTGATCGGTAACAGTTCTTCCATAGCCAGATTTAGTGACTGGTTCTGAAGTGGTTGCCAGCTGGTCTCGAACTAATAACGAAATAGTACCGAACTACTTCGGAAATGATTCCAAACTGTTTCCGAAATTTATTCGAACTAGTCCCGAATCAGTGTCGAAATAATCCCGAAATAGCGTAAAAAGGCCGCCCTTCAAGAATAAAAAATTTTTTTTCTCACACACAATTATTATAAAAAGGCTCTTTAATATAAGTCTCAAAATATAAGTCCGTGAGGAATAAAAAAAATTTATCTCGGGGATAATTATCATGAGAACTGATAGTAGAATATAAATCTTAAAATAAAAGTCCTTTAAGCCATAAAAACATATATCTCGCTGATAACTACTACGAGAATTATGGCAACACTTTCATAATATAAGTCTCAGAATAAGAGTCTTAGAATAACAAAATTTTATCTCGCTAATAATTATTGCGAGTTTAATATAAGTCTCAAAATAAAAGTCTTTGAAGACTTGAAAAAATGTATCCTACTGGTAATTATTGTGAGAACACTTTTACAATATAAGACTCAAAATAAAAGTCTATAAAGATTTAAAAATATGTATCTCACGGATAATTATTATGAAACAATATTACAATATAAGTATCGATATAAAAGTCTTTGTAGACTTATCTCGCTTATACTTATAATGGAAAGACTTTTATAATATAATAGTAATTGTTAATTAAAAAGAAATATTCTCACTCAAAATTATAATATATGAGTCTCAAAATAAAAGTTATCGTTAACTTAAAAAAAAATCACTCATAACTATTATAAAAATAAAAGTCTTTAAGTACTTGCAAAATTTTATATTATTTAAAATTATTAAGAAAAGACTTTTAAATAATAGGTATTTGAATAATAATTATGGATTACTCGAAAACTTTGTATCTTACCGTACTGAACATTTACACATTTTGCACTTAGTATATACTTGTTTTGCTGTTCTAGCTAATAATCATTGATTTTTCAATTTCGCAGCAATTTATTGTGTATATTTGGTGGAACTTCTTGTAGACCATTTCCAGAGTTACTAAAGGAAGCAACTGAATTTGCCGGTCTTGAAGTGCCAGAGATAATGGAAGTTCATTAAGAGAGGTTAGTTGCTGTGGCAGATGCCGCCGGTTTAAGGAAATGTCGGATTTTATTTCCTTGAACTTTCAAAACTATCAGCTTAGGCTAATCTGCCAATTTGTTGTATAGACATCTAGTTAAAACTATGCACTGAAAACTTGAAATATCAAACTTAGTGCTTACTTTTTCCCCTCCAAGTTAAACTTTTACGTAAAGCGTAGTACTAAGCTCGCGTTTCACGTGAAATAGCTGTCAAAATGTGTACAAATTGCATTGCCACGACGAAGTACTTATTTAGTACTCAGTTCACACTGTGAATAGACACGCATCATCTTGGCAACATGTCGCCAGCAACATTTTTTAAGCAGCTTTTAAAATGCATTTGCTTATTAAAATTGCTTGAAGAGCGATAGTTCGTCAATATATTTTAGTAATTCTTTTCGTCTTATTTGTTCACATTATGCCTCATTTCACAGGTGATTCGATAGTTTTGGTTGCTAGCAACATTTCGAAATTTCATGACTGTGAAGCTGGCACTAACCTTAAAGGAGAATGAAATTTGTTTCAATTTTTTTTTTGTTGATTCTTTTTTGGTTTCAGTTTAGTCGCTTATTCGCATCTGATAAGTTTTTGTAATCAAATTTCCATGGAATTTCACCACAAATTCATCAATGGTTATTATAGCTGAAGGTCTATATAAACTCCGAAAATTGTTCATATTCCTTTTTTTCTTCAATAACACCTATTTGGACGTCTATTAAGTGCCAGCATGTAAGAATCGAGATCAACCCGTTCTATGAAATATTTACTCTTTGAATAAGAGGATTATAATGAAGCTTCTAATTCTTAGTAGCGCTCATTTGACGCTTTATGATAGAGAGCCGAACACGAGTAGATAATGGCTCAAAAAAAAAACAAGTTTTCTGGCATCTTTCAATTACGAATAAATTATGCCGCAATTGAGCTTAGTTTTTAGTTTGATAGACCATTTCATCAATTAATTCATCAGGTGCATAATAGGTATATATTTAATCTAACCAATTCTTTATCAATTCCACCATCAAATATTTCTTCATTTGAATCGGAATTTTCAAACTACCGTATCAATTCTTCAGCCCTTTATCTTTTATAAAAACTCCGTCGAATGTAACCTCATTTACGTTTTGACTTGTTCGATTAAAAATTATCGATATTCTTAGTTTTAAAATTAATCGGTTATAAAAAATGACAATAATAACATTTTTTATGGTCAAAACAATAAAAATCTCAAAATATCGATCAAACGTGATCGAAAAAATAAAAATCCCACAAAGACGATTTAAAAAAAAAAAAACGTAAAATTAACGATCAAATAAGATCGAATGTGTGAAAATCACAAAATAAAGATTATGGAATGATTTAAAATAAAAAGTCTTCTAAATAAAATAACCCTTGATTGATATATTTAAGTTTTGTTTCGAATGAATTCTTCCCAATAATTTTTTTTCGATCCCTACACGAAATATAATAAGTTTTTTTAATTTCAATGGAAAAACCGTACAGATTGTTTGTTTTTATATGACTGACGATGCTCCCTATTGTACATATTGTATATATTTTACATAAAATTCTTGTATTTATTTCTATTCGGATTTGCATTAGCTGCTCTGCTTTGCTTTGTTATAGAAATGTTTTGCGATGTAGAAAATTGCATGAAATCAGCATAACGTTATTTTGCGTAATCCCACACCCCGAACGCTTCTGCACAAGGTAAACGGTGAAAGCATTCAAGGTGGAAATATTTTAAAATTTTCCATAGTGCGCACGGCGTATACGCAACCCTGGCGGCTAGCTGACCACTCTTGCCCACATAGCGAACAGTGCCAACCTTTGTATGCCATATTTGCATTAATGCTGCTGCCTTAATTCGCTTATGATTTTTATTTTATTTTTTGCCTACTTTCTTATTTTGTTGGGCTTGCTTTTCTCTAGTCGCTGCCTAGTCGCTCGTTTCGCTTAACGCCTTCAAGCAAATATTATCTGCTTAAATAAAGCACTTAATTTATTTAAATACGCACCGCATTCACATGCTAATCACATTTAGATGTAGGCTGCCTCCCTACACTTCCTTGCTTTCTCCATTACTTTATCGCACTCTTCATCACAGCGCAAGCAAATCCCCTGCACAACCAACTATTAAGCAAACAGATCTATTGTACCATCTTGCCTGTGTCCCTTCTACAGTCCAACTCTGACACTTGAATGACAAAACAAACATCCAACCAACCAACAATAAATACAAGCCGAAAATTGGCAGCGCTGAAAACTTTGGGAAAGTACCGAAAACTTTTGATACCTCCCATGGTGAAGTTTCGCCGTTTCACACCTATAACTTAACGCTCTTTCCCTATACTTCACAGTTTAATTCACGTTGGTCGCTGTGCAAATCCTTTTCTCTACTTATGCCCTCTGATCAGCTAATTTTGTTGCCTGTTGCGTAAATCCTGCACGAAAAAGGGTTAATTTCTCACCGCATAAAGAGAATTAACATCCAACTACCTTTTTGCCCATTCGGTCTTTTCCATCCGCAATTAGCATATTTTTAGCATCCCTACCTTAATCCTTCTACAGCTTCGTGTGGGGTTGTCTAGAATTGTGCCAGTTATGGCGGTGTTATACTTTACAGAATGACTTGCTTTATTCTTGTGCATAAAATGTCAAGCGCCTGCTGCAGAATTTCCACAGCATTATGTTTTGAATTATGTGAGAAAGCATAAATGGAGGTTGAATATAAGAAAATAGTTTCGTTGAATGCCTAAATAAATTTGGGGCGCAAATAGCAGTTTTAATAAGACAAACAAACCTGAGAAAATATTTAGGTATTTATTTGTTAATCTATTTTGTTAATGAAGGAACAAACGTGATAACTCCACATCGTCATTTACCAAAAAAGCCATTTGAGCTTTTGAGAAAATATTGTAAAGAAAAGAAAGAGCGTGTCCCACGCGGTAGACATGGGTGCCTCGGATAGAGCCTTCAAAAGCAGAATGGTCAAATTTTACTACTCAAAAGCTAAACAGAGGTGGGTACAGTATCAGTAAAGATTACTCGGTAGTTTTGGGTATCCTATGACCCGCCTTAAACCAGGGCTGTTTTAAGAATAAGCAAAGCAAATACCAACAAACTCACCGCGGTCTGCACAGGGCACTGGCTCTTAGGGGTGCATGTCGAAAGACAGGTCCTGTCGCTGCTGCGACGACCCGGGCTCCAGCGAGACAGTCGAACACTTACCGAAGCTAAAACGGCAAATCATTCCTGTAGAAAACTAAAGAGTGTAGCCGTCTGTGTCTCTATGTATGACATTCTGAAATTCATTAAGACCGTCGGATGGCTAATTTACTAATTGCTTTTAATCTGGGTGGCGATCCACTTGAAATGCCGCAATTATGACTACTACCGCTATCTGCTACTACTACTAGTACTACTACTACTTTTACTGCTACTATTTCTAATACTACTGCTCCTACAACTTCAACTACTTTTCTGTAACTACCACCACTACTAAATAAATACTACTACTACTACAACTACTAATTACTATTACTGCTCCTGCTACTACTACTACTAATACTTAAAACTACTGCTATTTTTTCGTGCTATTACTACTACTACTATCACTGCAACTACTAATTACTATTACTTCTACTAACTACGACTAAGTACTACTAAATACTACCAGTATCACTACGATTAATACTGCTACTACTCCCAATTACTACTACTATTTTAACTAATGCTAATATAAACTACTACTACTATCTTTACTAAACTCGCTACGTAGACTCGCTACTACTATTTTCTCTAACTAAACTGCTAATTACTTATACTATTTTTAATAATTACTACTGCTATTTTTAGTTATGCTACTACTTATTACTTATCCTTTTTTGACTAATTTCTACTACTAATTTTACTAATGATACTGCAAATAACTACTACTATTTATAATAATTTCTACTACTATTTTTACTAATGCTACTACTAATTAAAATTTTTACTAATTTCTACTAGTTTGTTTTACTGATCCTACTACAAACTACTACTACTACTTTTACTAATTTCTACTGCTAGTTTCTTAACACTACTACTAATTACTGCTACTATTTTTACCGAATTCTACTACTGTATTTTATAATCCCACTACTAATTACTACTATGATTTTAAATAATTTCTACTACTATTTTTACTTACGATACTACTAATTACTACTACTATTTTTAGCAATTCCTACCACAATTTTTGCAACTGCTGCTACTAATTACTACTACAATTTTTACTAATTTCTACTACTTTTTTACTTATCCCACTACTAACTACTACTACTATTTTTACAAATTTTTAATGCTAGTTTTCTACTGCTACTATCCACTATTACTACCCCAACTATAATTTTGAAAGTCCTGGTTTAGTTTGGAAATGTTATACCACCTCCATTTTGTGATCGAGATACTCGTAATTCTCGTAATTGTCCATTCGAGCGACTAATTTCATAACAGCTATACTCTGAATGATAACTCGCATCTGTAATTTGCAGACTGTAAAGATGCACTGAGTGATGGCACCTAGAGGGATCTAAATGAGTGGATTCTCCATCGCCCCCACCAAGAATGTTACCATCAATGACGAACGCTATAGAGCCATGATTGCCGATTATTTCGTACGCTAAATTGAATGGAAAGTCGACAAGTTGAAGACAAGTTATCTTTTTTCAACAAAACGACGCCACATGTCATACAGCGCGTCTAGCAATCAACGCGAGACCATGCAATTTAATTGTTCTAAGATATTTTTTGTAGGGTCGCGTAAAGTTATCTGTTTATGCGTCATTTATCTAGGAAATGCAACGCCTTATGTTAATACACTATTTAGCTGGATGGAAAGGACGTAGCGGGTGTATTCTATAAGGAGCTTTCCGCCAGCCAACAATGTATATTTTCGAACTTATGTAGTGCGGCGGAGGAAGCCGCAATCATAGAGGCAGCCTTTTGGTTGCTCACCAATGTAGTCCCCTTTATACATACATACAATCAAACATCTATTCTGATAGCCAGGCGGCAATAAATGGTCAGGTCAAAACTGATCGAGTAGTTCCTGGCATCTCTCTTATTCACTTCCGAAGACTCTCCGAAGATATCGTCCTGCGAACTTTTATTAAACGCATGGGTACCATATCGGCTCAGGAAGCGTTTCGCAAATACCACGACACGCCGAATTGCAAAGGCTGGTGGACCGTAGGCGTGCGAAAGAGTTTAGTTCGCTAACTAAGCGACAACTTTCGGAGGATAGCGAGTGTGAAGTCAACTTTTGGTATTCTACTCAGCTGCCCTTCTTATGCTGAGATTTAAGTACCTTGGAAATCCCATGAACACCCCGCAAGAGCTCTCAGGAATTAAAATCAGTAGCTTGCGGAACTTCATTTCGGACACGCAGTATTTATTCTGTTAACTATTCGCTTACCGTATAAGTGATAATAAATAGTAAAAGATATCGAAATGGAGTCCTCCTAAATGGCAAAGTAAGATCCCAGAGGGGTCTACCACATCAGCCTAACCTAAGAAGATCTCTCTACCATATATGTGGCTATAAATTTAAGTATTCCGCGATCTATCGAAATGTCAACAGAAGACATGCTAATAAACATCGCGATTCATGGATATATCTGTTCAGAAAGTTCTCTTTTTTCAAAATTTTTAAAACTAAAATTTAAAAAGAGATTGATGTGTCACGTACTTCCAGTCCACTGACAAGGTCCATGACGTTATTTAAAATTTTCTGATCTAATTTTCGAAAAACCCATATGATATTTCTTTTTCTTTGGCACTACAAAAACTCTCTCCTTTGCGAAGTCGCGCCAATTATTCCAACCGAATATAGAGGGGTCCTTTTGCATTTCGTACTTCCATTATTTCCGAAAGCGCCCTTGCATTCATTGCGCCAATTCATGGGGCTCGAATCGAGGCATATTTTCACCCGAGCATCATTAGCCAAACGTACAATCCAAGCCTATCGTTGGTTTCAACTACGTTAGATTAAGTCGATATCATTACACATGGAGCTCGAACAGTTGGTCATTCCATTTTCGGCGGAAGGTACCGAATCTGGCGGAAAAGTTCTCCCGAAGGCTCCCAAAGCCTTCTCATTTTTTATCGACATCCGCCGCGCATATGGGCCATAAAAAGGATGATAATTTCCAGATTTGTAAAGCGAAAGATTTTTAGAGCAACGGTTTTGTTCGTCGCCAGAGGATTCTGCTTTTCAATTGTCTCCGAGCCCAAAGTAGCACCTGTTGGCAAGAGCTTTTCCTCGCTTAATCTCTAAAGTGCAACATTACAGGAGGCGTTTATTATGCGGGGTGTTTGGTATAGAAAATCCTTTACTACTCGTTTTGGGTATTAGCTGGAGGTATTTTGCTATAGGTATAGGAATACAAAACTTACTTCAGACTTTTTTAGCGTTTAAAGCAGACACCAAACTCTTGCTGTTTTCGCTGATCTTTTCATTTACCCAAATAAATCTTTATTTGCTATGTAAGAAGGGACAGAAGGAAAGCAAAGTCGGCAAGACAAATATAAAATGGCCGCGTGTGAACTCCCAGACAACAAAATTAATTTACTATTCAATAGCAGGAATATACATGAAGAAAATTCTAAGTTTTTCAATAACCACATGTAGCGAAAAAAAAAACCTGAAACCTTAAGCAACCGAAATGAAAGAGCAAGGAATTAGTTTAAATTTAATATGCAACGACACAAAACGGGCGAAGAGAAAACAATCAACGAAGGAAAAGTACGTGCCACAAAAGGCAAATGAGGACGGCAACTTTACTAAGTCTAGCGCTAGTTAATCTAACTATGTGGAACCTGAACAGCTGTTGCAAGAACTTTCTACAAACAAGCTCATAATATATTTCCAATTGCGGGCATTGCGGGCATTTGATGAGTTTTTAAACTTTTCTGAATCAATGCAAAAAAAAAAAGTAAACGCTATGATAGCGGCTGTCGCGCAAAAGAAATTAAGCTACTCGTAAGTTTGATAAAAGTTGTAAATCCGCCACTTCTTTCATTCCATTCTAACCCATTCCGCGTACAAAGAACAAAATGGACAAATATAATCTAAGATCAATTGGCAACAGCTGTTGTCATTCTCAACGTATTAACTTTATTTTTGTCATTACATTTAGCATTCACATCAAAGGATTTGTCACTATGTTTTTCGTTTTGAAGTCAGTTTATAAAGCCACTTAAAATCGCAATGTCTTATTCTCTTAACCACAAATTTTACTCATCTACAGCTCACTTGTAAATATTTATAGCTAAGTCGCAATGTGGCATTATCTGACTGGGAGTATGGGAGGATTGGGTTTATCAATTACAGTATTTTTAAATGCTTTATTTAGTTTTTGCAGCCCTGTAAACACATATCATAAACTAGAGCGCAAATTAGTATGATAAAGCAATGACTATTAGCGGGCCCGAGAACAAAACTGCTCTCAAGACTACTTATAGTTTGGTAAAACTTTTAAATTGTACTCTTCACATTTACCATCACGATGTAATTAACAGGATGTCTTTTACATCATTTGACACAGTATTATTTTGGAGAGCACGTACGTTTGCGGTAAATATTAGAGCAAAAAGATAAGATAAGTATTAATGAGAAATATTCTAGAAGAGCACTCTTTCCTTTGAACTCACAATTGAGGAAATCAAAATTTAGTGCTCCTCAATTGTGTTGTACTGAGGAGGAAGATAAAAATTTTACTCCTCAGTGATATCGATATCATCAGCATACGCCAGAAGCTGAACGCTCTTATAAAATATAGTGCCTGAAGGGTTCAACTCTGCAGCTCGAATTATCTTTTCTAAAATAAGATTAAAGAAGTCACACGAAAGGGAGTCATCCTATCTGAAACCTCATTTGGCTTCAAATGGCTCAGAGAGGTCCTCCCGATTCTGACAGAGCTGGAACTGTTGCTCAACGTCATTTTTAGTCTAAAGCCACACTGATAAAGTCCAATCAGTTAGTTCACGGTGGGCTTCATTCGTTCACACAATACGCTCGAAAAAACCTCATATGCTATGTTTAAAAGATGGGTAACGGTACTTCGATTACATCTTCATTGACTGGAGGTTCGCGTTCATCATCTTCGAAATGCAAGCCATACAATTTAAGTCTACATTTAAAGAAAGCCATGTTTTACAAGAATTACTTTAATGTTTTACAAACTCAATTGTCGCAAACACAGCTACGCACATACTCGAACCTAGTACTTTTGCATTAACTTAACATTAATAAGTCATCTCATATTTTCTAATAACACAATCGTGCAGCCAAATAAAATTTGTAACGCTTATTGATGACTTTTGCTCAGCGTTGCACTCACGTCTTGTTTTGCTATTAATTGGACAGTTACTCAAAAAAAAAAAATTACAGCAAAAGGCAAACAATTTACACTTGCGCGCGAAAAATTCATAAAAAGGTATAGATGAATTTCTAGCAAACGGGTTTAGCTCGTGAAGAGGGGGTCGCTCCTCGCGATGGTGAAGTGAAGGGGAAAGAAAGGGTTCCATAGCTAGGCGCACAAAAGCTACACATATAATATACGCCGGAAACGGAGGCTAAAGCAAAATCGACGATTTATTGTAAATCTCACAACAGCGGGCAATCAATTTCACCGCTTTATCGTGGCCGACAAGCCCTACCCGCCGCCCGTCGCACCCGCAAAAAGCACACAAAAGACGCTCAAAATAGAGGAATACATAAAGGCGTTCGCAAAAGATTTCTATACTCGAATGTCTTAACCATTCGGCCAAGGAGGAAAACACGGAGGAAGGCAGGCAGTACGGAAATCGAAAACGATAAATGTAGGAAGCAAAGGATAGAAGCATATAAAGCGATACTGAGCGTACGTGGCGGACGCCAATGCTAACGACGACGACAATATAGATTTCCTCACATCGAATGCGATAATTAATTTTATTTTCCATCTCTTAAATGCAGCAAAAAGTGTGAATGAAAAGAACAAAATAGTAAGCGCGTAAGAAGCAACAACAACAACAATAACATTTACTAAATACTTATATCCACGCAGCAGCGTTGCTAACAAAAATATAAATAACTTTGCGCCAGCAAACAAGTCTCGCTAAGGCGAGCACAACGCCATTTTTGTGTTTGTTTTGTTTTTTTTTTTTTTTGTTTTTTGTGAGGAAGCCAAGGAAATGGCGCAGAAGAATGTGGAAAAATTGCAAACTAATAGTTTCGAATTAATCTCGCTTATTATAAAAACAGTATCAATATTTAATGCATTCAGTCCGGATACCCGGATGCTGGTACAGTGAATTTTTATTGCAGCAGTAGCTCTTTCAACTTTTGCGCTTATTTGTCGCAGCCAGTATGCTATGCTTACCATTTTGAACAGCTCTGACGGAGTTGATTGTTGTAAGTGAAGTAATTCGCAAAGGAATTGTGTTGAAGAAAATATTGGAGGCATATCAGTTTGGATTATTGAAGTAAAACTTCTTTAGCGGCATAAGAGTGACTACTAGCTTGGGACCATTTTGGTCTTATTTTCGGACTAGATATTTCATAACGGTTTCAGTAGTTCGGAACTGGTTGGCCACTACAACTACTACTACTACTACTTCTACTTCTACTAATTACCACTACTTTCACTACGACTACCACTGCTACAATAACTGTCTCTACGACTATTAATAATACTACTACTATTTTAAAAAATTTCTGCTACTATTTTTACTAAAGCTACTACTAAATTATACTACCATTTTCTACCAATTTATACTACTATTCTAAAAATTCTACCACTTATTACTACTACTATTTTTTCTAATTTCTACTACTATTTTTTGCTAATGTTCCTGGTTATTGCTATTCTCAGTAATTTCTGTTACTATTTTTACTTATGTCACTACTAATTATTACTACCATTTTGCTAATGCTACAATTAATTCCTAATACTCGTTTTACTAATTTCTACTACTATTTTTATTAAACCTTCCCCGTATTACTACCACTATTTTTTCTAATTTCTGCTACTATTTTTACTAAAGCTACTACTAACTTTTACTACTATTTTTTACCAATTTCCACTACTATTTTTACTAATTCTACTACTTGTTAATACTACTATTTTTTTCTAATTTCCGCTACTATATTTTACTAATTCCTCTAGTTATTACTATATTCAGTAGATTCTACTATTATTTTTACTAATGCTACTACTATATTTGCGAATGCTACAATTAATTACTTATACTCTATTTTCAAATTTCTACTACTAGTTTTACTAAATCTTACACTTATTACTACTACTATTTTTTCTCATTTCTACTAATATTTTTTACTAATTCTACTACTAATTATTACTACTATTTTTGCGAATGCTACAAATACTTACTTATACTCTTTTTACTAATTTATACTACTATTTTTTACTAATGCTCCCAGTTATTGCTACTTTCAGTAATTTCTACTACTTTTTACTACTGCTACTACAATTTTTTCTAATGCTACTTCAAATAAGGGGCCGTAAGTTTTCCCCTAATTTTTACTAACTGCTCAGAATGTAAAGATTCTTTTACTTAAAATTTTTTATGTTACATCTTTTTCTTCTGTCCTTATTTTATAAAATTGATAATGTGTAGCATATTTGTAACGATTTGGCACTTAGTAATCCATATTAGTAAATATTTTTTTTAAATAAAACTTTTGCGAAAATCAATAGAGTAGCACACGTTTAAAGAATATATATATTAGGGTGGATCACTCCTCATTCAATAAAAGTCGGTACTATTTTACCATTGGAATTACAAAATTCTTTATATTTTCAGATATCAACCATAATCTTTTGCAATAGTTAATATTAAGATTAGCGGGAGCTGGCCTGATTTGAAATTACTTCCAAAAATTGAGTTGTTGATAAACGAAAAATATCTTTTAAATATTGTTGCATGAAAGTTCTGCATAAAAATATATTAAAATAATATAATTATGGATGTTGAATTTGACAATTTTCTGAAGATTTGTTTGAGAAATATGTACTTCAATAACGCAGTGAAAATTTGTCCAATTTAGACTAGTATTATGTCGTTGGAAAGATATTTTCTCGAACATTATATTTCTTTACAATCCCATAAGCCATTAACGATACACAACTTTTTCACAAATCTCATTCAAATTGAAATTTATTTTTAAATATTTTTATCTAAGTATATTTCGTAATACTTAAAAAAAAATATTTTTATTAAAAAAAAACTTAATTTTATAGAAATTTTCTAATCGATAAAATTCAGGTGAATCTTAATATTTTTCAAGGCGATCCAGTTCGCATAAATCTCATATATTTTTCGAAGTATTTTGTGGTACAATTCTTAAAACATAATAATCTTTCCTATTTTGAGGCGTAACAAAGTACTACGGGTATTTTTTTTTTTAATATATTTTTTGCTCAGAAAATAAAAGTATATTTTCGAAATTTTTTTTTTAACAAAAATTAATATTATAAAAGGCGATCTTTCAACACTGCCTTGATTTGCTTACCAGACTATACAAAACTTGAGCCGATCTATAGAAATATTGATGCGTATATATCAAGACCGAATTCAACTGCAGAATTTGTGAATAAATTGAAAATAACTGAACTAAAAAATTATTTTTATTTTCCAAGAAAAAGATAAAACAAAGAAAATAACGGGTATTTTTATAGAGAAGAATTTACCTGTATAATAAATAAGACTCAGAAAAGAATTTTTGTAATTCGGTATTTTAACATAACTTAAAAGGCATTTCAAGTTATATAGAAAAACGACGTAAATTTTATAATTCCATTAATTATCCCTTTTAGTAGTAACCTCCAGCAAGTGACTGTATATCATAAGATACAAAAAAACAATAAAAAAAATATAATTGCAATTTGTTTGTTCTTTATTTGCATTAATTGTTTTTTTTTTAAGTTTTTTTAGTTTAATGAAATTTCCTTTCTAGGGGGATTAAAGAAAATATCAAACCCTCACTCAACTGCAGTACAATCGATTCACCTAATTTAGTTTCAGCGGCACATATTTTTTTTCGCTGTATACAAGTCAAACTGAAATAGGTAAGCAGTTGAAAAGTCGGTTTTGCACCATATTTTGAACCTCCATTTTATTGACTTATTTTTGATATATTGCCTCATTATATTGTGGCCGTTGAACTTTGTCACATGTTCGTCTATTGTCTGGGCTTTGGTGTTGGTCATAATGCTCTCATAATCTTATTTGAAGTGATCTATAACAGGACGTATTTTGAATGCCCTATCATAAGCGGGATCTAAACGTATCAGAAATTGAGGCCAGATATATTCTACACTCATCCACAAGTTGTGATCTAACCGAAGTAGAAGGCAGTGCCGGAATAGTCAGTTGGCTCTGCATTTTGCTTTAGGCATCTTACTGCCCCTTTTTTGCAAATGTTTCGCCCTGGAAAAGCTTTCATGGTACGGCGGGCGGAAAGATAATTTTTGATTATATTCCGTAATGAAAATCTCTGCTGTCGCCTCGCATTCGATCTTGAACCCATCCGTAAAGACATTTAAGGCCTCTTGACTTTGGCTCTTCCCCCCCTGAGACCAGTCTATGCGGCTTTAAAATGTTGAGCGGGTTGTTTGGTTAACCCACGTCTTTGTCAGGATGTTGTCAGGGGGCAGCGCGATTAATCTCTGGCCGAAGTGCGTGGAGAATGGAGTTATGATCGAAAGCCCGTTCCTTCCAGAACCCCAAGATACGCAGTCTGATAGCGCACATGTTCGTTGGACACGATCTCCTAAATGCAAAAGATACTATAGTATTTAGAAATATAAGTCCAAAAAAGATTTTTCTTTTGCCAGCATAACAGAAAATCTAGAAAATTGTGTGTGGAGAAATGTGTCCCTTATGCGAGAGTTAATATATATTTTAACATTTCAAATAGACAACTATCATTTTTTGGTGATATTCTAATGCTTGCAACAGTAATAGTCTTTGAAATGCATTCCCCCATTTCCCAAGCATAGCTTTCACTAGATTTATTACTCAATGCAAAACATAAGTGCATTTTAATTTCAAGCTTTCAAAAGCAAATTATCTCTTCGCGTGCGCGAATTTCATGCGCTTGTGGATTGCAACCAATTGACGAGAGTGTCATTTTCTATGACAACTCACATTTGGACGACGCAAAATTTCAAATGATTGCAGCGATTTCAGCAATAAAACAGCAAACATCTTTTATCGCAAAATTTTGCTGCAGCGAAACTCCAATGATGTGGGTGGACGAATTAAATATTTTACGATCGCATGAAAAACGAAATGAACGAAACGCTTCAAAGTGCACTTTGGGAGGAGAGGTTTTAATATATAAGTAGAATGGAATAGAATCTACACGGCAAGTGCTTCTTACCTCTTCTTACCTAAATTCGCTTGCACCGTGTGAAAATGGAATTTATTTCTATAGTGAAAAGATTTGTTGCAAATACAATAGTGACACAAAACAAAGTGCATTTCAAAATGTATCCTAAATTCGTATACACAATTCGGTAGTAGCTAAAATTGCAATTTCCCTCATTCTATGCTCGAATGCAGCTTTGGCAACTGCAGTTCTTTCCACTCTCGTTACCTTAAGCAGCGCAAGCTATTATTACTCATTGTTGCGATTCTTGTTACCATTTTGTTGTTGTTGTTGTTTTTTTATATTTATTTTTCTGATAGCTATTCTTCCACGTTGGTTGTTTGTGTTGTGTGCAAGTTTTGCGAAAATTGCAATGGCTATGATTTTATTGGCTACTTTGGTGGTTTTCATTCCATGGCTGCTGAAATCCGATCGTCGAGCGTTAATGCGATTGCATTTATTCGCCTTCCACTACTTTGTATTGTAGTTTTGCTTTGCTGTAGCTGGAACTGGAACTGGGGCTGCGTCTGCTTTCGCTTCCTTGGCTATTTAATATAATAAATATCTTGCTGTAATGCAATCCGATGTGTAATTAGCAAAAGTAATCTGATGGATGCCAAAGATGTGCAATGAAAATGAAATTTCTAACAGCGTAAATTTTAGAGAGAAAAGCTAATGAATGAATAGACATAAATATTGATGTGTGTGTGTGTGTGTGTGTGTGTGTGTATGTACGAATGTGCAGGAAATTGAAAAGTGGATTGGATTATTTATCCTTGTTCTAGAATGGTTTTGGAAAATAATTTGTCAATAATAATAAATTTATCTGAGTGTTAATAAATAAATTCTTATTTAAATAAGAATTATTAGTCAGTTGATTTAATTTCTTAAATTGTTCAATTTTTGACGCTCTGAAAATTTTTAGCTATTGCAGGGAATATAAGATAACTTATAATCAGAGACATAACTATTAATATTAATCAATAATTATTATAGTACGACGCAAGTTGTTTCGATTTATCATTAAATCTTAATTAAATAATTAAAAAATTAAAAAATTAAAAATAAAAAAAAGTCTTTGGATTATAATTATGAGTATAAATTTGCATAAAATTTTGCAATTTCGAATATTTTTCGTAATTAAAACTGTTGAAATAAGTGAAATGGGTTACCAGAATTCGAATTTTTCCTCCTCTGTTTGATGTTGTTCTTATTGGCAACAGCGAATTAGACAGCGTTTGAATTTCTAACTTCATATTCCGATTCGATCGCTTCAAAAGCCTATTCTCGGAATTCGGAAATGCTTAGTTCAAGAATGTTTTCTTGGTTAAATTGTTGAGTTAAATTTACGCCTTATAAATGACACGAATGTCATAATCGGGAACGATATAAATTTTTGCTAGAACATGATTTTTAGCATCTTATACAAATTCGTCTACAATATTATTTTCCTCCTCCAAATTAGATATGTAATTGAGCATCTATCTTATCCAATATTTCATTTATTGTGTTTTCAGTAGTGCGATTCACTAACTTTAAACGATGCAACAATCGCAATTTTTATCGACAATATTTGTCGTTTGCACTAACGATTTTGCGATTCACTAACTTATACTTAACGATACTTAACTGCTGTTTCGTTGTATTTATTCAAAGTACTAAAGAGTAGCATCTCTGTCAAACTAAATGTCAAAATAACGAAAAGCACAAATAGGAATAGAGGAAAAACAAGCGCAACAACGCATGCTGCCAAATATAAATTTGAGCGTTTTTATTATATTTGATCAAAGTGGAGTAATATACAAGTTTATTTCAAACTACAAACATTTATAATTATTTTTACAAATATGCCATGGTTTTCGTTTTCTAAATCCGCTCCATTATGAATCGGTTTGTGCTTTATATCTCAAATTTTTTAATTACGATCATTTATCTATACATATATTAAAACTAAACTATATTTCTGCTTTTATATTGTATCCTTGATAAAAGTGTCCAATTACCATTTCCACATTAATTTATTGGTAGATATGGTGGTTGACATAAAAATCCGTATGATTATTTGGCTCCAAATTTGATACATAAGTACAATCGACGGTCCCAATAGTATCTTTCACAAAAGGTGACGACAATGACGCAAACATTTCTTTAGCAACTTTACTTGGTGCATAGGAAACTTGTCAAGTGGAGAAATTAGGTATCCCGCCAAGTCTGGTGTTAACCGATACAGCTTCTGAAATTCTATTGAATTCAAATGAAAGGGATTGCCCACACACCAGAGTAAACGTCGATCCATTGTCGGAGCGCATACTTCTTCGTCACCTCGTTATAAATCATATGCCAAATATTCAAACGACATTATTTAATGTTCCTTTTTTAATTACAAGAAAACAAATCACTGAATTTTAAATTTATCTTTTATTTAATTTGAAATCACGAATTTCTCCATTGAGTTAACAACATCAAATTTGTTGTCGTTTAGTTTTCAATAATCGACTACCTAACGAAAACAGCAGATTCGGCAAATGCGAAAGTCGTTAAAAAATGGCTGCGTTATCGTTAAAATTTTCATTAAGATGAGTTAACCATGCGAATATCGTTAAAATAAGTTAGTGAATCGTACCACAGATGAGCCTTTTTTACACATTCACATATTAGATACCCTATATCATTAAATATTTTTTAAATTTTTCAAAATTGTTTAATGTTATTGAAAAGTAATTTGTTGACTTCTATTTTAAGCACACGTTTATAGAAATATATTTTCAACATTTGTTCAAAATATTAAATTTTAGTCGTGTCCTTGTAGAAATTTATAATTTTATCTAAGATCGTTTTTGCAAGGTTACGTAGAATTATTAATCTTTATATTGTCTTCATAAGCTCTCGTCATATGAAAAAAGAGAAAGTTCTAGTTTCCAAAAACTCAACATTATTATTCAAAGCTATAATAATTCAAAAATTTTTCCGAACGAATGGTCAATTCAAACAATCAAAGCAATTAGGAAAACAACTTTTCAAAATTAATATTCAAGAAAGAGTAACTATCAATCAACTATCAATTTATTTTTATTTTATCTATATCGCTTCAAATTAATTCATAGTTTTATGAGCAGCCTACTCAAATAAAATTTAATACACTTTAAATGAAAACTTCTCTCTATCTGCCAACACAAACAAGAAAAGTCAATATTTATTTGATGCTCACAATAAACGAAATTGTTTTCATGATTGTAAAAATGTAATGAAAGCATAACATATGTGTAAAAAATGAAATCAATTCAAAAATATTAAAGTTAAAATAGAAACAAACACTAATCTGATATTCATGATATTAATAAATAGATATGTATGTAGATACAATAGAAATTGTCAATTCTCACATTGTCGTTGTGTCAAAAACAGGCCGCAAGCGAAGTAACGCCGGCACATAAATAACATCATAGAAATGTGCGTGTGTGTGTGTGTAAATACATATGTATAAACAGTTTTACGCTTCTAGCCATTCACAGCATGTTGCCCTCCATCCCGCTCCAAAGTTTAAATCCAAAGCAAACTGTGCCAACGCAGACACGCGCCAAAAACGCACGGATATTCAAATTTCTATCCATCTAAAAGGCGAATACTCGTACTATCTAAAACAACAAACCCAAAACAAAGCAATCTCAAAAGGACGCAAAAGACGCGTAGGTGACTTTGTGGTGGTTGCTCGCAGGCAGCTGCTGTCGAGCTGTAGTGCTATTTTCACTTTTCCAAGATATCGTTTTCCGCACTTCTCGAAATGTGCTAAGCTTTGGCAATTTTCGCATTTCTACATTTTATTTGCGATTTTATTTACTTAAGAATTTATTTGCGGCAATGGCATTTGTTTGAATTTTTTTTTTTTCATTGTCAACTGCAAAAAGAGGAGGTTAACAATTCAACTTATTGGCGCTTTCTCAATCTTTGTTGTTGGCAGCAATCAGTTCAGCTATAAACATATGAAATTTGACAGTAGACTGATTTAATTAATTTTGAATTTGGTTAGGCTTATATATAAAGTCAATTAAAAGGAAAATGCGAGACAAGCGGCTGAAAATGTGAATAGTGCTTATGGTCCTGATGCTGTAACAGCCAAAATGCGAAATTTATCGGTTTGTCGACTTCGCCCCCGTAAATTTGATGTCAAAGATGCACCAAGCTATGGTAGGCAAATTGTCGAAAATATTAATAAAATAATGGAAATCGTCGAGTTCGACCGTCGCCATGTAAGCACCGTTTCGATTGCTCAGGAGCTAAACATTGCGGAAAAAACCGCTGGGAACCAATTCAATAAGGCTGAATACCCGCCAACTTTGGCCAATAGGAGAGGAATTGTGTTCAATCAGGACAACGTCAGCACACACACACATCGACTGTGACTCGGTTGTTTGTAGTCCGGGAGCTTGGTTGGGAAGTTCTTATGCATCCACCGCATAGTTCAGGACTGGTACCAAGTGATTACCATTTGTTCCTATCTATGATTTTCCTGGTGAAAAATGCGCACAACAGAAGCTTGTGAAAATCGACTGCCTCAGTTTTTTGCCAATAGGGACGAGGGTTTCTATGAGAGTAGCATTTGGAAGTTACGTTCAAATTGGCAACAAGGCAACGCAACAAAGCGGTGTATATTTGACCTAAATTGGATTTTCTTTTACTTGAGCTTATATTATTTTCGGTCTTAGATTTAGAAACTTGAATTTAATTTAGCTCGAGGCCTGTTTTTTTTTTGTTTTTTATTAGGTTAGGTTATGGCGACTGAGGCACACTTTGGCCCATTTTGGATACCAGCTGCCATCTTTTCACCTAAAAAAGAATTAAATTCGATTGCCTAATGAAACACAGGAGATTGTTTACGTCTGTTGAACCCAGAACTGGCCGGCCGTCTAAGAATAGCAAAGGTAGCGCTCAAGGCTTTCCACCTCTTTCTCCTCCTCACGACAGATGCAGAAAGTCCATCCTAGTGGCTTACGTTCACATAAGACATGACCGGTTATGACACCTGTCACCAAGCGTAGGAGGCGTTGTTCCATATTGACAAGACCGAAGGATCTATTTATGTACATTCTAGGCCAGAGCAGGCGGGCTATCCCGCAGGTTATTTAACCCAGCTTGCGTTTGCCAGCTCAAGGGCATTGTCCTTTAACAAGAGTGTACAAGAAGACAGTATTATTGCCACATCATGAGATGTATTTGCGCCCGTCAGAGATGTGCCTGCTCTAGCCAGTTCATGCGCTAGCCAATTATCTGGTATATTGCTATCGGGGCCTATTTTTAATTAACTTTCCGGTAAACTACAAATTTTAAGTTTTCCACAGATCTCGATGATTGTTCTATATATAAAGCAGATTAACCCGCTGGTCAATGACTTCATCTGCTAATATCCGAAATATGTATTATTTACGTAGATACATATAACCCTTACGAACTTTCGGAACCAAGTGGTGTCATGGTCACAATCTCTTGTATGAAGAAAATATTAAAAAATATATATATTTTTTTCAATTTGGATAGTTATTTGATGCTCCATTATTCAATCGTTTGTTGGCCGTAAACGCGACATTTGTTTTCCGGTGTTGTGGGTAGATTTCTACCCATATTGAGAATTCATATATTTTGTTGTTTATTTATTGCGAAACCAAATTTTACATAATATTTGCAAATGACACGCACTGAATGTAATTTTTTTTTGCAGAGTAGGTTTTCATAAAGGCAAGATATGAGCTCTTATTTTTTGTCCTGATTTATGCTCGCCTTTTAACAATCTTCGCATCAGCCACGATATTGGTCTCTTAGTTTTGAAAAAAAATTATACTTTTTTGTAGTCGCCTTGTTTATTACACAGCTTTCAAAAGTAATTGATTTTGTTCAAAAATGAATGACCAGCTCGATTGAGACTTATTTCAATCCGGGTAGAAATCTACCCAAAGGTCAACAAACGGCTAATATCAACAATAGTTGTAGGAAATAATTGGAAGACAACAAAATTAGAAGCGGCAAAGTGGGCATGGGATCTTCCCCGCACGGCGTCAGAGATCTAATCATTGAACCTTTTATGATCTCTACGTTCCTATGCTGTGCTATATTGGTACTGTACTGTATAAATCCGCAGAAAGCCGTTATTCTAACATACGTCTGATCGTAACTGATTCATCCTTAGTTTGGTTAGATTAGGCTGATGTGGTTGTTCTCTCAGGAAATTCACTTAGCAAATGGGAGTAGAACATTGTGATACCATTGAATTGTAACTAACACTGTAACTGAAAAATTAACAGAAGAAACGCCGTGTGCCCAAAATACTTCGCATGCTGCTGAGTTTCATCCCTCAGACCTCATCTGGGACGTTAATTATGTTAGAGCCTAGGTACTTAAACCTCAGCTTCTGCGCATAGGCAGCGACGCTGAGTAGAATGAAGATGATTCCAGCTCGTTAGCCTTCAAGCAGCTGCGACAAAATGAGTTAGAGGCTTTATTCAGCCAAACCGCATGAGTTCCTATCGGGTAATGCCCTACGAGGAAGGAGAGTTGTGGCTTTGTTAGCGCCAGGAGCAGCATCGCACGTCTACAGTTCACCAATGGTCAGAGGGTCTTCACAATTTTATATGTCGTGGTATTTGAACAACGCTCGCTGAGTCGACAAAGATCTCATTAAAATCAGCAGGCGGCTAGAGGAGCCACCATCTTCTCCTTACTCATAGTCATAACTTAGGTTTAGTTTAGCGGCAAAAAACTCTTCATATGACTGCCATACTTCGGTAGAACAATAGTCTCTACATCAACAGAAGTGGCCTTGGAAGAGAAGCAACACTGCAAATATCTGATGGTACTTTTCAAGAGGCTGGGAATCTAACAGTGACAACGCGGGGAAGTAAGGGCTCTGCTCCACATTTAATTTATTCCACTAATAAAGCACTGTGATTCTTTAATTTATCTAAGGCAGAGGTGCAAATAGAAAAATCTATTGGAGGGTGTTTTGCACTTGGGTACACCGCAATCATACATTTTTGTGATTCTGAGAATTTTCATCGCCGAGTTACCAATCGCAAATCCTAAAACAAGAGATTTGAAAATAGCGGCTCAATTGGAATATCGATATTATTTATAGACTTCTGAACTTTAAAGGTTCTGCAGAATTCGGATAAATTTTTATTGGTAAGTATTCCTACTTTTTGTTGCATTTTTGCAATCAAACCTTCAACTTTGAAGTTGGTTACGTTTTTTTCACCAAACAGGATGATATATTTCTTCCCTTATCAAGTAGTATTTTCCTTAAAACTTTTTTTGCTGGTTTTTATTTTTGAATTGCTCACGTACGCTAATGCGGCAAAAACGCTGCATCAAACGATGGTAACGATGCCGGGAGGTAGTAATGCAAAAAAAAAACAATAAAACATTCAATGGAATTTTCCGTAATCCTAAGTGGGCGAAAGACATGTGGAGAGGAGACACATGCACGTTGCGCGTGTAAAGAAAATAAAAAAATTAAATAAACGTAAATTTGGAATTTGATTTTGGAAAAATATGCAAACCAAATATTATTTTGTGCAAATACCACTGACAGTGACAACAAAACCAATAACAACGACAATCAACAGAATTGTGTGCATGGAATAAGCAAGGCATATGCATATGTACTTTTGTAAATATGTTATATATGTATGTAGATACATAAATTTTTCAAAAATACAAAATGTCGCAATATGGCGTTGTTTTTTCTAATATTTCTACCACTGCAATGACATTGGGGTGCTTTTTGAATAAAATTTAATCAGAGACATAACTATTATAAGTGAAATGAATAAAAGCTGGTCAATAATTATTTAAGTAAGATACAAATTTTTCAGTATCTAGTTATAGGATACTTGAAAAATTTATATTACAAAAATATTTTTATAGTAATTATAAATATAAATATTTTTAAGTCTTCAACGTCTTTTATTTCGAGACTTAAAAAAAAAAAATGAGGGACGGCCTTTCTTAAGGACCACATCGGGATTAGTTCGGGCTTCGTTTCATATCACTTCGGGACTAGCTTCGGATCAGTTCAAGACTAGTCACTAATTCTGGCTGTGCATTTAAGCTTTTGTAATTTCAAGTTCCTATTAATATTAAAAGTCAGGATTAGTTCGTGATTAGTTCGAAATCAATTCGAGACTAGTTCGAAGTTTCAAGTTTCTTCTAATATTTCGAGTTTTGAACTAATCCCGAATTGATTTCGAACTAGTTCCGAAGCGCTCCCGAATTGGTCCCGAAAAAGTTTAAAAAATTATCTTACCCATAATTTATATTCGAGGAACTTTATAATATATAAGTAAACTTCAAAAGAAAAGCTTTTACCTGGGGCATCGCTCCGATGGCATTCGATTTAACGATATGAATTCGAATGTAAATGAAAATAAGAATTTCCATTAAAGGCTTATAACTTTTAATTAACTTTTAATTTTTTATTATCGAAGAAATAACTAATTCAATTTATTTTTTTAAGTAGGTTGCAACCCTCTCCAAAGTATTTTCAAAATAAAGCCTTCTGCGAGATATTTGATTTAAGTCATTATAATTTTAATATTTTTTTTAATCAGGTCGCAACCCTATCTAAAAGTAGTAGTAGCCCTTTTAAAACTTTTAACTAGGCACTCATATTTTTAAATGTACTTTAATTCTTTTACTTAACTAAATTTGCACATAAACAAGTGGCAACCTTCTTTCAAAACATTTGTGATATGAAGCTTCGTCAAGCCTCTTTCGTTTGATACCCATATTGCAAAATTTGACTTCATTCATAGCTTTAATTAAATTCCACCTTTTAAGCAGGTGGCAACTCCCTTTAAAGGATAGCTTCTATAGTAACCCATATAACGGGCTATCTTGTCAGAATCTGATTTAACTTATTTATTTAATAGTCAATTAACTTGTTTAACAGATGGCAACTCTCTTTAAAATATAGTCCAATTCAGTCCAGCTGAATTCAAAAAAGGAAACTACAACTAACTTATATATACAGAAACTTTCAGATATATCATATTAATAGAGCAAACAGAACTTGTTGCATGCAATAAATCCAGTTAATACTATTTGTATGGAATATTTAAATTTAAACAAAACAACTTTATGTGAGTGTAGTGTTAATCCGATTTCGTTCCATTTTCTAAATTGGATCGAGCGAAATATTTGTTTGAGATATCTCAATACCCACAGTAATAGATGGCTTACTCGATTTCTCTTTTCATACTGAACGTTTTGATATATATTGTATGTATAATGCCAAGGCATACGGTGCTCTCTACTTGTGACCAAACAATGCTGGGTAAGAAATGGGGACTGCCTCCGGAACTTATGGCATGTATCTATAAAGCTATAATGCGTCCAATTAGCCTTTGAAGTGAACTATATCACAAAGAAATTCAGCAGGGTACAGCGGTCGCCCTGCGTTGCCGTCAAAGGGGCAATCAGACCGTGTATAGCAAATATTTACATTAAGGGAACTGGAGCTCTGGAAAGAGAATGCGTTTGCCTATGGACGTACATATACTGCAGTCCGTTAGCGAACCGGAAATTCACAAAAAACTGACTATATATGCTCGGAAATTCTACTATCCAGAGACTTCAGCGCCCTGTTCACCTCTAAAAAGGAGTGAAAGGATATAAATTTCACCGAGCGCCTCGCAGTTTCTGATTTCACAGATGGGTCAAAAAGGGTTAGGAAAGTAGGTGCCGGAATCTATACAGCAGCCCCTAAAATAGAGCCATATCTGCGTCTCCCGGATTCTTCTAGAGTTTTTCAGTCAGAGGTTTTTGCTATTTAGGAAGCTTGCAGGACTCTTCTGGCGCTCCAGCGACGTGGGTCAAGTGTCGCTATTTTTTCAGATAGCCAAGTAGCGATCCGAGCTCTCAGCACCGAAATGGTGGCATCTAGCCCGGTGAAGCTGTGCAGGGAATTCGTTACGAACTTAGCTCGTCGACACAGCGTTACCCTGTTATAGTTGCCGGGGCACCGAAACATTCACCTCAACGAAAACGCCGACGAGCTGACCCGGAACGGCTCCGCCGTAGCTACTTCAGAAGTCGTAGAGGTTCTCGTACCTTTGACTCTCATCAGGGAATGGATTTCCCAGCACGGGATGAACAAAGCTAACTGCAAGTGGAACAATTTAGAATCGTGCAGTGTATGCAAAAGTCTGTGGCCCGCTTTCAATGCCAAAAGATCTTATACTCTCATTAAAATGAATCGGACTGGCGTCTGCAGTATAACCGCTGTTTTGACCGGTCACTGGATACAGGGTACTAATGACGTCCGCATGGGATTGAAACACAACACCTACTGCCGCAGCTGTAGCTCACGAGATGTTGAAGAAAGAGTGGAACATCTCTTCTGCAACTGTTCAGGTCTTTGCAGAACTAGAGATCTCTGCCATTTTGGAAAGCCAAAATAGTTGAGTAACGTGGGGTTAAATGATTTGCTTAGGTTATTAAACTCCACGGGCTGGATCTAAAGTGATGCAGTTAATGATTCTTTTTTTTTTGCTCTTGTCTTTTTTTTTAATACTCTGTTCTCGCTGGTTCGACCGAGTACAGTTCGGCGAGTACATGGCAGGAAAACGGCGCTCTTCGTGCTAATTGGAGTTCTTTACTTGCCACTGAAACCAACCGAACTTCCAATTATTTTCCTAACAGTTTACCGTAGC
The DNA here is from genome assembly GCA_951828415.1 of Anomoia purmunda. Taxonomy (NCBI): domain Eukaryota; kingdom Metazoa; phylum Arthropoda; class Insecta; order Diptera; family Tephritidae; genus Anomoia; species Anomoia purmunda. The sequence goes on along the minus strand of OX639993.1, from coordinate 195,344,348 downwards.
TATCTACATCTAGATTCGTACTTTAGCGCACGACTTTTCTAAAGCATTACTATTATTTTTGAAAATATTTCTCGAATGCGCACATTCCTCTGAAGACCTTTATTTAGCTGATGGCGTGGAAAATTGTACATAAAATTCAAGTCACTGCTTAGCTGATGTTAGCGACGTTCTTTGTGGCGAACCAAGACTTTGAGATATTTGTTGATTTCATATTTATTTATGTGCCCAAGAATTGAAATGAAATTGCTGGAATTGTGGTTGTTTTTTTTTCTGTTTTTTGTTCTTGCGGCTGACAATTGTCAGCACTGCACTGTTGTTGATTTACCATAGCGCGCGGAAAGCATAAATGGCATGGCACCACCCACGCAAGCAAACGTGCGCGAATACAAGCGCGGGAATAAGTAAATATCATGTGACAACTGGCGAGCACCTTTGAGAATGAACGAACGCACATACACACACACACACCCAACCAAATGCCCACGTGGCATAGCGACATGCAAGGATTTTTTTAGATTTTCCCTATTTTATATTTGTTTGCGCATTTTTCGCATATTCCATATTTCCCTTAAGCGCCCCGTTGTTCTGTTTTTTGTTTTTTTATTTTTTTTTTATATTTCACATATCTATTTTTGGTTATTTGGTGGAAATTTTTAAAATACACAACTACTGTTGATGACAGTCGCCAACTGTTTTTTTTTTTTTAATTTTTATTTATTTATTAGTAGATTTAGAAATACAGGATCTCCTAAAAGGAATGTAAACAACATTTTTCCATACCTTTTCTTTTGGATAAATTTCCCTTTAAGGAACTACTTTAAAGTGAAAGATTCCACACAAAAAAAAATAGATATAAGAAATGGTCGCTGAATTGAGGCGACCCTCGAAGTGCTAATTTAAAAAATTTGGTTTAGTTAACGACAACTCCCAAACCAGAGTATTTGGAATTTGCTTAAATTCTATCAAAACTCGTAAGTGTAGGAGCATTAGGGGCATACAGAATTCTAACTCACTCCAAGCAAAATATGTGATTTCTCGGCAGTTGTGAAAAAAAATATGGTCTAAACGAAATGGCGAGTCGACTTCAAAAAGCCATTATTAATTACTCGTTGATTGGGTACTTTTCCCCATATAAACTGCAATAACTTATATTTATTGCAAAACTAATATAAAACTGCTACACAGCCCGAAACCATGCCGTAAATATGTACATATGTATGTATTAAATATATACATAACTACAAAATTCAACATCAGTTTTGACTGCCGTATTTTATTGGTTTTGAACCCAGCAGAAAGCCTAATGTAGTTCAACAGTTTTCGAACCACTTCCACTAGAAGCAGAAAAATACTTTGACATGAAATCAACCATCAACCTTCTTAATACAATTCGCATCGAATATAATGCTATTTATATTTAGTTTTGCTTTAAGTTATACGGTAAAAGAAATTGTCGCAATCAAGTGGATTTCAAGTATGAATTGGATCAGAAGGTATTACTTAATCAACTTGATTTTACAACACTACAACCATCCCACTTCTTCTTTTTCGTGATTGCAAAAAACCCAAAGCCGAAATGACAAAAATTTAGTTCTTAAATTGATAAAAAATAAATAAAGTACCCGATTAATAAAAACAAAAGTATGTATAAAAAGATTCAGAGACTTTCTCCGTTTTCCTCTTACTCATATCATGAATACGAATTTGCGGAGACCTTTTGCTCTGTCCTTCCTTTGCATCCGAACTTCGAAGTTCAAAAAAGTAGGTATCAGTAATAGGGAAAATTTATTGATGTCTTTTGGAAGTAGTTCCTTCAAATATTTGTATGCCCTTATTCCTCATGGTGTAATCGAAAAGTAAACTAAAAATTAATTATTTGGAGGTGAACAATTTTTGATTTATCCATATCTAATTACAATTTCCGAATGAAAGAAGTGTCTGTGAAAATAATAAAAGCAAACCGTCCAAAATTCACATCTACATATCTACATATGTAAATATCTAATGAGTATATGAACTACACCGGCTGAATCGAACTTCGAAGTTCCTCTAGAAAATTTTGCAGAAATTTTTACTTAGATTATCTTTTTCTCTGGAAAAATTAACTTCTAATTACTATTTTCGTTCTTTATTCACATATTTTTTTTTTATATATTTATTTGCAAGCCAATTTACAAACATATTTGACATACATATATTATTTTTTGAAAACTTAAGAAAAAATATGTTACGTGTTAGTTATATTGGTACATTTTCATTTAAGATTTGACACAATTTCGAAGAACTAATTTATTATCTCTGAATATTTATGAATATTAAATCAAAATAAGGAAAATTTAGAACTAGACTGAAGTTAACAAATTTATAATTAAATATTTAAAATGCTGATTCCATGCAGCTTTTTCGATATATTTTTTGATTAGCCTATCGACCAGCTTTAGAGGCGATCTTATTGATCACTTAACAAACTTTTTTTTTTTTGGAGTTACTGTTGCGAGCAAAACTGATGGTGACCTATTTACAATATTATCAAGGTTTTTTTTACTACATTTTTTTGTTAATTTTTTGAGCATATGTAGTTCATGCTATAATAAAACCCATTTAAATTAATGTTTCAAACTTTAGTTAAGAGCTTCTTTAATTTTAGTTTAATAAAGTGCAAGTTTGAAGGGACTAAAAACTGGCGTTGATTTTTTGATTGTAGCGAACTTTTTTTTTCATAAAATACGCATGCATTTAACAAAAATTCCGGTTGATTTGTAATAATTTTATATTCCGATTGTATTATGCATTTTTGGCCATATAAAATATGTATCTACTTGTATAGGCGATGTATTAAAAAAGTCACCCTGGTCAACTAAAAAAACAACGATATTATCTATCCACTACAAACTCGCACAATTAAAAGCAAATAATTAAATTCACACCGATACGGTGGTTACCTAAAAGTATATAGTCTTACAAATTGTCTGGATGCCTTCATTACACACACAAACGTCCTTTTTTTTTTTTAACAACTAATGGATTTACTTTCATAAACCTAAAGTTTTAACAAACCTTAAGAAAACTATGGATTTATATTTTGGAATTAATTTGATTTGCTAGAAAAATAGGATCAAGAAAAGTGAACTTGGTCCAATAAAAATGTATTACAAAATTTGTTTATCATTTCTTTTCATCATTCAACTTTGAAATTTCTTGAAATATCCGTACTAGGCTTAAGAGCAAACGATGCCTTGGGAAACACAAGTTCATTTAAAGCTACTCTTCATATATTTTTAGAAATGGTATACCTTTAATGAATATGCAATGTTATTATAATTTTGGCTCAATTTGGTTTATAAATATAAGAAGAAAAAGAGATAGACCCATTAATAATAAAATATTTATAATGCATGCTTTGAATTTTAATTAATGTGGGCTGTAAATAGAGATTCTAGATACATATATCCCGGCTCCAGCGACACCTATCGGTTCAATTTTCAACTAAAATATTTATATTTAAGCAGATAATACATGTTTTGGATTGGAATCAAATCGGACTGTAAACACAGGTTTTATAAATATCTCGACACCAGCGCCACCTATCGAAACTTTTGGTTGCGCTCACTTGGGGTTCAGTTGTTTTCAACTCAATAAACTACACATTAACAGACGCACAGGGACTTTTTATACACAAAATAAAGAAAAACTCGGCTGACGTTGTCCTACCTATATTTATTCATTAATTGTCCTTTGCATATGTAACAAGAAATTGGTTTCACTCACAGGTAACATGTAAATAATGAAGCTAAATTTGACTTTTCGAATACATGGCAACCCTCCTCAAAATATTCCTATAAGCTTAATCCAAGCGAAGCGAACGGCTTGACTCTCATATTTTATTAAGTGGCAACTCTCTTCATGATATATGTAGGCATGAACTTTATCCTCGCCCGGCCACACGTTTTACACACATATTTTATTATTTCATACAACTTCAGACACCTATTTGTTCTGGTTTTTAATTCTCTGCAATCCCATCGTGTTTTAGATGCACTTTTAGTTTGATAAAACCTGAAGCCAAATATTCTAATCAAGGCAAAAGCATTTGTCAGGCTAACAGATTTGAATACCAAATACTGGAACAGAAACTATTTAAGAAAGTAATATTTCATTATTTTGGTATTAATAGCTTTCTCTACGTGCTATTTCATTTCACCAAAAAAATCAAATATATTTACGGCTAAATCTATATTGCTGAAAATTTACGCTTCCACTATTTTTTTACAAAGCAAATAAAATAAAATTAATTTTCAAATATATGCCAAAATAAACAGGCGTTACAAACTTTCATACAAATCCAATAAACTTAAATAAATAATAAAAATCATACGTAGTATAAATAAATAGAGCCACACAAAAAATTTAGGGTTTATTGCTTAGTTGATTTCTGTATTTAAGTAAACAAAGAGATACAAATATTCAAAATTTTATTTCAATAAATGCAAAAAAGCGCAGTGCCATTTAAAAAAAAAATATTTTATTTACCAAATTCAAATGTATAAAGCTACATATGTAACAAGTGTACATATTCCGGTTTTATTTTTATCGAATGGAGAGCTCAATGCCATGAATGAATGCAAATGGTGGAAATGAAATATTTTCATATCAAAATGTACTCGAAAATTTGTCATTGCCTGCCGAGCTCAACATCTATCTGCACGAGTAGAAATAATGCTGCAATTTTTTTTTTTAATATTTAGATTATTCTCCGTTAAGTTGCATTCCTTTTCTTCCCAACTTTTCATCAATTATTTGCGAACGTCATAAACCTTTAAAATGAAAGCGCAAGCCGAATCAGTGGTTGTCACTCTATTTGACCTTAATTTTAATTTAACTGAGTATATGTAATCTTAGTTAAGTGTTCGGCAAAAGCTGAAAATCTCGACGAAATTACATTTTATGGAGTTATAAGTGCAAAAAAACGACACATAGTCATTGTCCTTGACACAGAATTCACATAAATTCGCAAAGTTAATGTAGAAACGCTTACTGGCCTTACACATTACTGGCATGTATATATGTACGTGTGTGGGTGTGCGAATTCGCCAATAGCGCTGAACTCAATGACTGCAAATTGCGTTTTCGCCCAACCGAGCAGGACAAAAGCTCAAAAGAGAAATATTCAATTAAAGGCTACAAAGATATCATATGTGCATAATATTTATATGTATGTGTGTATACAAGTATAGATGTTCAGATATATGTGTATATGTAAATATTAGGATGGTTCATCAAAAATAATTTTACTTTTCCACCGGAATCATCGAATTAGTTACATAGTTACATATTAGACTTAAACTAAATCCATCTAAGCGCGCGAAGTATTCCAGAAATAATATAGTTCCCAACCAATCCCGAATTGATTCCAAACAAGTCTAATGCTATTACGAAATCGGTCCCGAACTAGTTTTCAAACGAGTCCCGAAGCTGTTCAAAACTAGTCCCAAATAAGTGCCGAACAAACCCCGAACCACTCCCAAACCAATTCTGAATTAAGTAGTTTCCAAGTCGTCATGAACTAGTTCTCAGCTTTGCTCCAAGTCATCCCAAATTAGCCCCGAGCTCGTCCCGGACTAGTCCCGAAAATGTCCGGACCTACAAATTTTACAACTGTATTTCTGTGAAACGAAAATATATTCCAGAAACCCACAAATCTATTTCAGAAATACTCAAATGTGTATCAAGAGACCACATTTGCTCCTTTCTAAAATACATTTAATTCTTTCTGAAATAAATTTTTGGTTTTCTGAAATACAATTGGATTTTTTCTGAAATACATTTGGCGTTTTCTTAAATACATTTGGCACTTTCTGAAGTAGATTTAACTTTTTCTGAAATAGATTTATGGTTTTGTGAAATACAATTGCCTTTCTCTCAAATAGAGTTGGAAAAGGTGTAATCGCGCCATTCTCCCAAATAGTCCCGAACTGTTCCCGAAATGGTCTTGAATCTGAAATAGTTCTCAATTAACCAGTCCCTAAATTGCCGCGAAGTGGTCCAAAACTACTCCCTAAATGGTCCTAAGCAAGTGCCGAAATTGTTCCACGATTCATATGTCCGCATTTACAATGAAACTGAGGACCTCTTCTACCAAAAAGCTCAGTGGAAATGAGAAGTGGTTTGCGTTTTTAACAGCTTAACATCTAAGATATTGAGTTAATTTATAAAATAGCGTTGACTTAATTTGTGGGTCATTCTTAATTTATGAGTAAATTATGGAGAAATTAAGTAATTTGGTATTGTAAAATCTGTCAATAAATTAACATGAAATTAAGCATTTTATCATAAATTAAGAGCAAATCAGTTTTAGCTCTATACTTGATTGATAATAATCAAAAAAATTTCCTCTTGATCAAAGAACCAAGCGATGGTTACAGAGCTGTCAGGATAAGTTAGGAGCGACACGAGTGAACGCACTTGGTTTAAGCAAAGTAATAAATAAATATTCAGAGACAAACATATCGTTCACGGAGTATCGAGAATAGTTCAGAACTATTTAAGCATTAGTTATTTTAGGATTATTTCGAGATCATTTTAAGATAAATTCGGGACTACTTTGGGAGCATTTTAGGATTATTTCGGGCCTAGCTTAGAAACATCCTGGGACTAATTACGGGCCTAGTTGGGTACCGGTTTGGGAATACCTTGGGACTAGTTATGTCAAGTTCGGGACTGGTTCGGTTCTGCCTCGAAGATTATTCGCGACTAGTTCGAAAAGATTGTGAGACAAGTTCGGTGCGAGTTCGAAACTAGACCAGGATCGTTTTGGGACTAGTTTGGGATGACCTCGGACATAGTTGAGTACTAGTTCGGATGTGGATAAGCGTGCTTTTTTTTGATCTCAACGGATTCACACTCGAAAAAAGCATTACAAGTATGGATTAAAGAAAATCAGCAATTAATATAAAGAAAAATGTGAAAGAAGTGGCACATAACAAATATTTGCTGCTTTAAGAGAAATCAGATTTAATTTTAGGAGAAAACAAGACAATTTGATTAAAAAAAATGGCACCAAAATAAGAAAAATTCTTCCCAGCTGTTTTTGTTTTCTCAGTACACCACAAAATTACCAAGAGCACGAAATATCGCTTCAATAAAATCGTTTTAATGAAATCCAATTAAAACAGTATTGAGTTAGGTGAGGTCTCCGTTTGAAATAAAAATTTAAAAAGAATCTATTAAAGGTCTCATTACTTTGTGCATGAGCGAAACTTTTTTAACAAATAGCAACTGATGATTTTTGCAATAAAGTGTTTTTCTTAAAATAAAATACGATTTAGATGTTATTCCAATACATATTCAAGGAACTTTATGTTGAACTAAACCAAAAAACAAAAACAAAAAGAAATTGGTGCGAATCTTAAAACAAACCAAATTTCATACTTCCTTCATTTCCTCGTTTGCTTTTTTCTATCTTATTTAAGTTTGTGGCACCTTAGTGCACTTACATGTGTATGTGTGTATTGTATGTGTTTACATGATTACATAAGTTCGCCAAATTGCGCTATATGTTTGCTGTTTTAAGATTATATTATGTGTCAGTGAATTGTTTTTTTTTTTTTGTACATAGCAAGTAATATTTATACTGAAAACAGAATATGGCATACATTTTCATTATCCGTTTTTTCTGCTTGATTAAATAACTTTGCGTGAATCCGGAAAATTACGAGTACAAGTCTTCTTTTGTCTTCTTTCCTATTTTCTTATAACAGAGCAATTCTTTGAAAATTTTCAATGAATTACAATATCTTTTGATTCCAGTTGTGAGAAAATAAGAGGCAAGTATTCCAAATCTTGTAATGTTATCTACTTACTTCCTCCAAAGTTGTGAGCGTTAATACGGAAATTTAGTTTCTCTGCGTAACTTTCAAAATACTTACTAATACAATGGTATTTTCAAATAATTAAAGATCTACAATCCTACGTAATTTTGGTAACATGTCACATGTAATTGCATTATGTATGGACATCAATTTAATCAGTGCTGAAATGTTTGCTCTTCCAATTTAAGCTCAAAGTGTGAATGTATTGAATGTATTGCTTTGATTATCTCAAGAAAATTAATTTTCAACCGAAGGTCTTGTCGCTAATGCTGATTACTTTCTCGTAGTATACTTATTTATAATTATATTTCACTTTAATAAATAAATAAATTATTATTTTCTTCCTTCGTATTTTTTCATACATTTTTAGATAAAATTATTTATGTTAACTTATATATTAAAGAGACTGAACAACGGACTAAATAATGATGGAGCAAGAGTTTTTATGTTTGGCTTTTTTTAATCTAAATTAACCCAAAAAAAAACTCAGGTGGTTTTAGATCCCAACGCTTAGAAAATACCATAAGCTAGTTTGAAATTGGGGGCACTTAGATACCGTAAAGTATTTAATAGAAATCGCGGGCACTTACGACGAAATTAAACATTGTTTGTACTTCTTCGATCAAAGTTTTTCGTAAAGACACAATAGCTCGCTTTACCTTATTTCATTTCGCTCTGGACCAGGGTTAAATATAATTTCTGAATGCAACAGATACTTTTAAATTCAGAAACTTGCATAGACAATTTAAACGCACCACAATTTGTTTCTAAAATCACCCAGTGGTTGAATAATCGTAAAGAAAGAGTTAAAGATATAGATCCTCAAGCAAAGCCAGTGAACACAAAAATCGCTCTGAGTCTGTGAGACGCCGGAATAATTTTATTGTCAATTATTCACTCTGGAATAGCGAAAATTAACTTTCCGGTCAGTCAATAAATATTAATTCCAGTCGTTTCCCTGAAGAAGGGAATTAACACTCAGAGTGTCAAAATAATGCAGTAATAAATTCCTCTATAGCCGATATCAGCTAATTGTTGACATAAGTCGCGGTGGTTTTTTGAATTGGGCAACAAATAGGTGCGCGCTGAAGTAACGGACTCTGGAATATCGGAAAATCGGGAGCACGCTTCTACAATTTTCATTTTTATTATTATTATCAGTCGTTGTTTACAGGAACTATTTTGATGGTAGAAAAACATTTTTGCGAGCCTATCTGTATACGTCCTTAAACCATCCCTATCTTTTGGAAACTCCCAAAACAGCATCGCGAGTTCGATTATATTTAAATTGTTCAGGTCCCTGAATAATTGGTCTGCTATAAATCTAAAGTGCTTTTGCCGTAGTTCCGGGCACATATAAAGGAAGTGCCTTATAGAGCTTATATCTTCCTCATCCTTGCAGCGCCTACAGCAGTATTTAGCTATGCTCTATCCCGTTAGTAGAAAATCTCAGCATACTCGGTTTGCCAGATTGGTCCACCTGCTGGGGATAGCTGCTCTTGCCCCTTCATCGCCAATAATAGGCTTATTTTTATTTATTGGGTATATAACCTAATTCGTGCGGGGGTTTTCCAAAATTTGAACGTTTAGTTAAGAAAAACATGTACAGTAGTATTATTCAAAGTATTGCCCATCTGAAGCTATGGCTTTTTCCCATCTTTCTGGAAATTTGTGGATCACATCCCAAAAGAACTGCGTCGGCTTGGCAGCCAAGAATGAATCAAGCTAATTTTTGATATCCTGCTCTGATGTGAACCCTATTCCAGTGAGGGCGTTCTGCATCGATCGGAACAAATGGTAGTCAGAAGCGGCAAAGTCTGGGCTATAAGGCTGGTGGGGTAAAACCTCCCATTCACTGTTTTTCCAAATAGTTCTTAACTTAAAAGTAATGAGCGTTGTCATGGTGAAAAATTATTGCCTCGGTCTGGTCGCATATTCCGGGCGTTTTTCGGCTACTGCTCTCTTCAAATGGATTAATTGTGTTCGGTAGCGTTCTCCGTTGATGGTTTTACCCGGTTTTAGCACCTCATAATACAGCACACCCTTCTGATCCCACCAAATATAGAGCATTACCTTCGCGTTATGGATATTCGGCTTAGCCGTTGATTTGGCTGGTTGGCTGAATTTCGCATAATATTTTTTGCGCTTGGGGTTGTCGTAATAGATCCATTTTTCATCACCAGTAACAATCTGATGCAAAAATTACTTCCTTTTGTGGCGTTCCAGCAGCATTTCGGACAAGCAAAACCGCCTATCGACATCTCTCGGCTTGAGTTCATGTTGAACCCGATTTCCTTGCTTTTGAATATATCCAGCTGCTTTTAAACGTTTTGAAATGGCTGCTAGAGTGATACCCAAAGATTCGGCGAGCTCTTCCTGCATTTGGCAATAATCTTCATCGAGTAATGCTTCTAGCTCTTCATCTTCAAACTTTTTTGGCTGCGCAGGACGTTTATCGAGTTCCAAGCCAAAATCACCTCTTTTAAATCGAGCAAACCACTTTTGGCACGTTCGCTCAGCTAGAGCATGTCTACCATAAACTTCCACCAAAATACGATGACTTTCGGTAGCAGTTTTCTTCATATTAAAGTAATGAAGAAGAATTCCCTGCAAAACACTTTTTCAGGCACAAAGCTCGAGATATTTGAGTGAAAAAAAAACTATTGTTGTTTACGCTTCAAATGAATGAAAGCCCATATGCAGTAGCAAAAATCGAACGCATGTAAGTTGAATACAAATAATCAAATCGGCAGCTATAGTAACAGTACATTATATGAATACGCCTTGGGTTAAATAATTATGCTTCAAACTGTGAGTGAATGCATAATCTACTCTTGTACAAGTAAATTTATCAATTTAGCTGGTAAACGCTTAGTTGCTTTCTCGCTAGTGGACCTTAATATAACACATTGCCATGCCAATTTAAAGTGGGACGCTGCGTATAAGTGATATTTATTTGATTTGATTCATACAGCAGCTAAATATTTCAACTGCAGGTTATCTTTTTATATTTGTGCATATGTACTTGAATGGCATATTAAGCACATGTGAAATTGATATTCCTATCGAAATTCATTTCCTTTGCTTTAGCGCTAAAGAAAAGGTGAAAAAGGCCTTAAATAATAAAAGTTATAGAATGAGAATAAAGCATTGAAAATTCACAATTACTTTGAATAACTTTTGACAGCTTCATTTCATCAAAGTATCGTCCCACACCGCTGCAACGATGAAGCGCGCGGCATTTTCAGCTCATATACTTCTGGCCTTAACCCAAAAATATACTTATGTAAGTATGTAACGCTTTACAAGCACATCTACATATTTCGTAAGCATCCTCCAAACCATTGTCGCGTTATCTGCAATATCGGTTTCCATGACATTAACCTGCATCGATTACAATCGCGTGTACGTGTAGCTAAAATTTTCGATTCATCATCGTTCAATGAAAGCGCACACATCCACACACACACACACACTTGTATGCACACGCATTTGAAATAATTTGGCATCATTTTTTACGCACATAATACAATCACGCACGCCCACCTCTAACTTCATCTAATGCTCTCTGATTGCCTTTTGCGTCATGGGAGTGATTGTGCTTTCTGGCAACTTTGTGCATTTTAATCTTCGTTAAGTTATACATATATAATTTCAAATTCAAGATAAAAATTGTTTACAATTATTTTGTTTTTTTTTTCTCCTTTTAATTTATTCATTTTTCTGCCGCATTCATTCTTTGCAGAGTGTAAGATTATTCGCTTTCAACTTTGTTGCTTATTTCGGGCAAAAAGCATGTCATCCTCAATTCAAATGAATTCGAAAATGACATTAAGGAAGCGACGTGGATATGCACATACAAAAGGCAATTGATTGCAAAAAAAAACAGTATCTTGATTCGTCAAATTGAGGGCAGTAGAAGTACTAAAAGCGTTGAACCCACGCCGCTGCCGCCGCCACTGCAGCTAGGTGGACTTAAAAATCTCTAAAGAACTTTTCCAATTGAATTTGCCGCTTTTGTTATTTGAATTACTTATTTTACTTATTCTGCTGCTGTGAGCAATATTCGAAAAAATGATTCTTTTTCACTTTCCATTTAACTAACAATGTAATGCCCTTACCTCCCCCCTCCCCCCTTCCTCCTTACGGAATTTCTGCCGCTACCCAACTCAATGAACCGAAACGCATCAAACTGAATTCAAGCAAACTTAATTCAACCAAAACATCAATATCTACATACCTGTTTGAAATTATAAAGGTGGGTGTGTGTTTCTTTGTAAGTGTGTCTCGCTGTCCCTCCGTCCCTGCGGCCAGTCACTCTGGCGGATGTAAATACGTCAGCAAATTAAAAAACTTTTGTGCCACACTTTCGTAGCTCTACTTTCGGCTTTGATTGATGAAATGATTGGACAAAATTTTATGTTGCCATAAAAACAAGTTGGAGGTCGAAGAGTTGACACGCTTTTTATTTTTATAGCAAAACTTTTTTTTTCAACTACTACCAGCTGTATGTACGTAAAAAAAAAACATATCACTTTTCTGCGGCATTTTCGTGTCGAAACTTGATTTTATTTTCTGTCAACATTTATTTAAACAGCCTTCAAAACTTTGTCATATTTCCTGTGTAAATATTCGTTGGAAAATTTCACAAGTTGCCTACAGTCAGTTATTAAAAAAAAAAAGCGCGGAAAGCAGCAAAAACAGGAAATATTCAAAATGAGGCCATCTATAGTCCCTTCCATTCCATTGCTTAAACATAAAAATTATGAAATTTGGTATCATTTTGGGATATCACTTTAAATTTGATTTGGCACGCCACAAGTGGTTGAGTGTCCTTCGGGCTTTTTTTTTTGTTTCACACTGTTGGGCGTTCAAATTAGTGAAATTGTGTAAACTCTATGGCATGTAAATATTTATATTTTAAATTCAAGCAATCTTAAATCTTAGATGTGTTAGTGATAACTTGAATTGTTAAGTTAGTGAATGTTCAAACAAACCATTGATTGTGAATTTAGATTTTTATTGGTTTTCCTCTGTTACTGGTTTTTTCAAAATTTAAGTTGTCCTTGTCTGATTTGTGTCCAACCTATAAAAAAGCAAAGATCTACCGTGGTTTTCAAAAGAATTAAAGAAGCTTAAAAACCTGAAATCTAAATTCTTTAAAAAGTCTACAACTTCCAGAAACCAAACGTACCTTGTTAAGTACCAGCAACGTTTACAGGGGTTCAATTATTTAAAGTATGGTCTATATCTAAATCAAACCCTAAGTTGTTTTCGACATATGTTGACATCAAAAAGGAATGTTCCAGTTTACCCATAGCAATCTCTTTAGATGGTAGAATTGCGCAGACGGCAAGTGGTACGACAAACTTATTTGCTGACTTTTTCAAGGTTTTTTTTTTTGGGGCGCCTAAATTTTTGCAGATTTTTCGGCTATATTTCCTCATCTCTAAACTTTAGATCACCAAGTCTTTTATCGCAGAACGTTCGCAATGGCTTAGCTAAACTAAAATCCTTCACACAAAAGGATGTTGATGATTTATCGGCAATTGCATTGAAAAATATCCAGCTTTCGTTTAACCTCCGCCACTTTACGAGTAATAGATGCATGAAAGCTTACACCAATCAAAGGTTTTAACACTCAATTAGTGAAAAATTTAATTGCAGTCTCTCCATACCAGCACGGGTTTGTTGCTGGCAGGTCTACTGTCTCCAATTTTACCGTTTTTTGCAGTGAGTATTGTTTCGAATCCTTTTCGTTAGGCTTTAAATTTGTCTCTATTTATACAGACTTCGCAAAAGCATTGGATAGATCATCACATAAAATACAGATTCAAAAGTTGGCCTTTTTTGGCTTCCGTTCTATTTTCCTGTGTTGGTTGAATTCGTACTTCTGTTGAATCAATCGATGAGAGCACTTCGAGAGTGCCACAAGGTTGCGTATTGGATCCACTTATCTTCATAATTTTTATCAATGGTATTAGTAAATACGAAATAAAAATCGTCAAGTGTTTGTTCTGCACGGATGATCTAAAAGTCTTCTTGGTAATTAAAAAATTGGCTGATGCTTTCAGGCTTCAAGAAGATATATTGGTAAGCATAATTTATGGTGCTTGATTTCAAGACCCTTCCTGAACTTTAACTTTCAAGTAGGGCACGGAAATATTTTTAAAATTTTGCATACCAGTTACCCACTTACGACTAAAGTTTTAAAATCTCTTTGTGAGATAAAAGAGGCAAAACGCTTCAAAATTCTCAGATCCATATACCCTTCAAATATTATATATCTCATTTGTTTGGTTGTATGCGGTTTTCATTTGGAGACCATAGAGTCAACTTGCCGTAAATCGAATTGAAATTATGCAACAAATTTTTCTCAAATGTCCCCTTCGGGGATCCTATACCGCCACGCTCTTCTGAATTATACTCGTCTTTATGCTTTTATCGCTTTTACAACGCTTATCAGACAGCATAAAAAATTATCAGTTGTAAAATAACTGTTATCAGTCAACATAAAAAATAAAAGTTGGGATATAATTAAAGCAACGTTTGGGAGTTAAAACCGATAGCTGTAATATCTCTGTTTTTAAATTGCCCCATATTTCTATTGAATATACTACGTGAGTTTAATTTCTATTCCTCACAAAATTTTACCCAACCTTAGCTAATATACAGTGCACGACATAACGATAGCACAATCACCAAGTTTTAACTATCTATGTTTTCCTAATTTAATTTTAATTGTTTTTTTATAAATTCATATAAAAACCGGTTAAATTCCAATTTCAAACTTTGTCCAAAAGGGGAAAAAGCTTAACGAAATTTAGGTAATATTTAAAAAAAATTAAATCGATCGATTTTAATAAAATGCATTTTGCAAAATTGTTTAGAATTTTTTTCCAAACACTGCCGTAAATTCCTCCATATAACACATTTGCGGATTTTTTTATAGGGAAAAAAGCCACACACCATTGTCATTAAAAAAAAACTTCAAAAATCAACGTTAATTTGTAGTTGGTTAAAACTTGCATTTTATTGCACTAAAATTGAATGAGCTATAAAACTGTTTACCCGAATTTTATCTGGGGCGTATTCTAGAAGAAAATTAAAATTGTAACGATACCACAATATTTAGTTTATAATCGAAATCTATCGAAAGTAGTAAAAGATTTGAAAAAAATTTAGAAAATTAAAGCCAATGAGTCTAAGAATAGACAGGTAACCTTTACACTAAAAAATGGCACTTTTTCCGCGGTTTCAACCAACGACAGAATTATTCCGCCGGAAAACTTCGTTCCGGGGGTATCGGATGGACAGAAGACTCACTGGGACAAAAAGAGTGAACATACTGAGATAAAAATCACAAATTTCCATTGAGTTATAAGCTTTAAATCCAAATTGAGCTTAGAAAACAAAGTACCACTTCTTAATAAAATAAATTCATAATACTTTCTCAAAAGTTCGCAACTTGATGCATACTTCTTGCTCTATTTCGAATACGATGCTAAAGTCTATTAGGGAAATTAAAGACCACGGAATTTAATGGTCACATCAATTTTACTGTTTCTAAATCTTACTTGGCTTTAGGTCTCGTTCGTCAAAGCAGTTAAAATTTTTCAAACCCTTACAGGCGAAAACTGCTTTTCTCAATTTTTTATTTTTTTATCAAGAATGAAATATGCTACTTTTATTTAGGGACCATGTTCTCAATTTTCCATAAACAGATTTGAACGTGGGCAAAAGGTATTATTGAAATTTGCTCGCCGTTCTTTGACATTTGCTGATCCTATAAATTCTTACAATTCACGTTTACTTCTTATTAGTTTCCATTGTCTTGAAACGAAAAGAACTATTCCTTCGTTTCTAGTGTAACTATGGCGACCATTGACTGCCCGTTTTTGTTGAAAAATATTAAATTTCTTCTACCCCTTAGAACAGTACGTATTTTCAATCCTTTCGATCCAGATGAAGTCAAGACTATTTATGCATGGAGCACTCGATTGCATAGTGTTCTATGTGAATTCAACGAGATCTCGAATTCTGTCTGCTTGGATTTCTCAATATGTAGTAATTATATTCTTTCTTTGTTGTATTCCGGCTTCTAATATTGTACATTATAGTTATTTTTTAATTCGTTATTGTAACAGTTTTCCTAATCTACTTTGTAAATTCTAGACTTAAGTAGACAGTAAAAAGCGCTTCTATGTATGTAGTAGGCGAAATTAATAAAAGTAGTTAAAGTAGTTAGTAGTAGCATTAGTAAAAATAGTGGTAGAAATTAGTAAAAGATACTGGTAGAAATTAGTAGTACCATTGGCAAAAATAGTGGCAAAAAGTAGTAAAAATAGTGGTAGAATTTAGTAAGAATAGTGGTAGCTATTAAACAAATAGTGGTAGAAATTAGTAAAAATAGTGATAGCAATTAGTAGTAGCATTCATCAAAATAATGGTAAAAATTGGTAAAAATACTGGTAATAATTAGTAGTACATTAAAAAAATAGTGGCAGAAAGTAACAAAAATAGTGGCAGAAAATACTACAAGTAGTGATAGAAATTAGTAAAAAATAGTAGTATAAATTAATAGTAGAATTAATAAAAGTGGTAGTAGAAATAATAAAATAAAATTAGTGGTACCATTAAAAAAATAGAAATAGTGGTAGCAATTAATAACAATTGCGGTAGAAATTAGTAAAATTAGTGGGAGGAATTAGTAAAAATAGTGGTAACAATTGGTGTAGCATTAGTAAAAATAGTGATATAATTTAGTCAAAATAGTGGTAGAAAGTAGTAAAAATAGTGGTAGAAATTAGGAAAAATAGTAAACAGGAAAAATAGTAAAAGAGCTTAGTTAAAATAGTGGAAGGAATTAGTAGTAGCATTAATAAAAATGGTAGTAGAAATAAGTAAAAGTATTGGAAGAAAGTAATAAAAAATAGTGGTCGAAATTTGTTAAAATAGTGGTAGAAATTAGTAGTAGCATTAAAAAAGTAGTAGTATGAATTAGTAAAAATAGTGGTAGAAATTAGTAAAAATAGCGATAGAAATTAGTCAAAATAGTGGTAGAAAATAGTAACAATAGTAGTAGAAATCAGTAAAAATAGTGGAAGAAAGTAGCAAAAATAGTGATAGGAAATAGTAAAAATGGTGGAAGAAATTAGTCAAATTAATGGTAGAAATGAGTAACCCCAGTGGTTGAAGTTACTAAAAATAGTGGAAGCTTAGCTTAGTAAAGCGATTCTTACTCGCCTCTCGTTATGCGATACTCTGACGCTACTTTTATTACGCGATGTAGAAACTCACTGCCGCTAAAGAAGTTGTATCTCAATAAATATGGACATATGAGATATAATTTCGGGTTTCAACGTCTACCTTTTAACTTCGATAAAATTCAAAGGATGCAGTTTAAAATCTTGAAGGCAACATGCGGGCCCTCCTGGTATGTAAAAATAACTCCAAAACTCACAGCGTCCTTATGACTAGACACTTGTTGTTCAATAGAGTCGTTTGTTATATCTAATAAATAGTAATAATAATAATAATAACACGGTGATGGAAGAAATAGAGATAGTGCAAAAAATTGCTCATTAAGGCTCTTCATATATATAAAACTAATACCCTTCATGAAATTGATTTTATAATTATACCATGACATACTTTACAAATAATTTTACGTTTTACTTCGCTCACTCTGCTATTTGACGTAACGGCAGCAAAGACCTTATACATACATACATACATACATATGTACTTATATTTTAGCTTTAAAAATTTAAGAATTGTTGTTAGTTTCCATTAAGTAGGATACAAGAAATAATTATGAAAAGAAAAAAGTTAGTTGCAGAAGATCGGATTATCACATTCAAGCTAAGTAGTAGAAGAGCATTTTGACACGCTTATGGGGAGAGGGGGGGGCGGAAATTAAGTGGATGGATGTCTAGCAAAGGATTTCGGCGATAAACTGGAGTGACGAACTGCAGCTGCTATCCCTCAAAACTAGATGCTTTAATTTTCCTTTTTGTTTTTTATGATACTTCGTTCATCAGTTACAGCAAATTAATTTTAAACTAGACTTCACAAATTTTAAGCAAAGATGTAACTTAGTAAATCCGCACAAAATATTCTCACTAGACAGTGCAATCTGATTTAACGATTTCGCTCAATGTCTAGATTTAGGTTTACTCGTTACGTTCGCTTTAGCTTCCTATACACAGATTTAAATTATTTCTATTCTATCTCTATTAAATTTCATATCATATATGTAGTGTAAGTATTTTTCCCAACGCTCTTGAAAAACTGAAAATGTAACCATATTAAATGCTCATAAATAATAGAAGTTACTTATTTTTAGTAACAAATAAAAATACATAAATATGGAGCCTATTTCGCTGACTTTTCAACCTTTTGCCCCCACTACACTAGCCCGTGTTTGTATGAAAATGTTACCCCTATCGTGCCAACCAATTCCAATACTTTGCTATCTGAGGCCACATTTACACATTGAACTTTGATTTATGACATTTCATATTTGATTGTGAATGATCAGCGCGTAACCATTAGTGAAATGGAAATGCTACAATATATGCACTGAGTACTTTTATACAATGGTTGTGTTCAAAAAAAAAAAAAAAACAAACCAAAAACAGGCGCACACAAACAGGCTCACGACAACGGAAAAATTATAAAGCATCAATAAAGTGAACAGCTATACAACTCGAAATTACCGCATCTATCTATATCTATCTATACATCTGCTATAGCGCACCGCGCCTCAGACAGGCGTATAAAAAATAAACATAACCCCCTGTTCGCAAAAACGGCGTTACGTATACGCCATGGATATCTTATGTTGCTGTACTAACTCGATGAATTTATATATTTACAGAACGTTTTCGAAAACCAATAATAACGAAAACATATATTGTTCACTGTGCTCCAACAGATTTGCCACTTCTACGAGTAGTATTAACTAAAATTCGTTTATCGTTGCGCTGTATTATTAAATATTGATACAATATGGACATAGGCTATATCTTAATCCGTTAGGAGGCGCTTGCGTTGAGATATTGAGAAAATCTGTATTTACGGTCCAATATTGGCAATATTAGGAGGGCAGAGTGCTGATTTAATAAAAGAAAAATGTGTGAAAACAAATACGCTAGATAGCATTGGAGGCGAGGTAATCAGAAAATCTGTACTTACGGTCTGATTTTGTGAATTAAAAACGTGACGAGAAATATTTGTATTCAAAATGGATCCGATAGATGGTGCCAGAGTTATCTAAAAAGTCCGTATTTTTGGTAAAAGTATTTTATACACTTTTGATGAAATTAGAAACGGATAATAAGGGAGACCAGTAAGGATAGTATTTCTACTGAAGGCTTGTAAGAGCTCCCATTTTACCTAAGAACTTCCAGCCCATCAGCCTTTTAACGTTTATCTTGAAAATGCTTGAAGGGTCGTTTGAACTGCATATTATAAATGGGACTCCGTGGGAGAGGTTATGGCTACAACAAGATACCTACTGTAAGGCCAGATCAGTGGAATCCGCCTGAACACTTTTGTGAAATTCCAAGAGGAATAGTTTGCTTGTGAGAAGGGGTCTCTTGATATTAAGGGACCTTTAACAATATGCTACCCTATAGTTAAAGTGGAGTGACTCATGGAAGGAGCTCAAGCAAGGAGTTTTTCGGAGCTTTTCCGGTTACCTGTCGGCTTCTACTGAACGAATGAGACTGCGATATGCTTGGTAAACGCTGAGCCGCTACTATAATACGCAGGATCGCGAGGTCGTTTTGACCGAAAGTAAATCGGAGAAGGTGACGGGAACTTCTGCGGTTATCCAAGTAACAGCTCTCATTAAGAATGGGCCTGCTGAGAGTGCACTCTCCAATTGCCATACCAGCACTGACCCTGTCCAAGACAACTGCTTAGGATGATGAGGAGGTGGAATCACCTCACCACTTTCTGTTCAGTTATCCTGCGTTCGCGAGACTAAGACTTAGGTAAATGAGAACGCTCCGGTTGACATAAAGGGAGGGAAAATTTCCTAGCTTATTAGTTTCATTGAAAGCTCGCGACGATTTTATCGTAATTAAAAAGTTGCCGCTCTGGGATAGCAGATTTTGGTATTCCGTAAATACTGGCAAATTTCGAATACTCAAAATATACTCCATATATTCTCTTTGTATGGAACTCGTTTTCTTTGGGGTGCAAACTTTGGTTACTATTCAGTCTAAAAGCAGTTTAAATTCAAAATATTATATACATATAAAAATCTCGTGTCACCGCTTTTGTAGTCGAACTGTCGTATGTTTATTTGGCACGTATAACACAAGGCCGTTAAGTATATTTTACGCTTGGTAGACGGTTGGCACCTGTCTGAAAAGTTTAATTTAATTCAAATATACACAAATACATCGGGTCTTGCAATAGGAATGCACAAAAGTTTTTTTTTTTAAATAAAACAAAAACGGTTTAGGATTTGAATTAAATTATTTATTCCTGTGAAAATACATTAGATGCCATTATGTATGGAACTCGATTTCTTTTGCATGGGCACCACGGGCACGCTTGCAGAAGTCCAGACGCTGAATCCAATTTTCGACGGTTTTTCACGTTCGATATTCGTACGAAGTTCATCAGTCGGCACTGGCATGTTGGCATAGACCATAGACTTGACGTAGCCCCACAGAAAATAGTCTAACGTCGTCAAATCGCACGACCGAGGCGGCCAATTGAGTGGGCCATTTCAGGATATAACACGGTAACCAAAGTTGGTTTTCAATAAATCGATTGTGACATTCGCTGTGTGGCTTGTGCCGCCGTCCTGTTGGAACCACAACTCCACAGGTCCATATCATCTAATTCGGGCCAAAAATATTTTGTTATCATTGAGCGGTAGCGATTTCCATTCACAGTAACGTACCGGTCTTGATCATCACGGAAGAAGTACGGCCCAATGACGCCGTCGGCCTACAAACCGCACCAAACTGTAATTTTTTCGGGATGCAATGTTGACTCATGGAGTACGTGTGGATTGCTGTCTGTCCAATAACGCATATTTTGCTTATTGACGAAGCCATTCAGCCAGAAATGACGACGACCATAAATTGGACGTAGCGCTCTTAAAGTAGAGGCCATTGACTCCGAACTTTGGTTGTAAATTTTAATAATTTCGACTCGTTGTTGGATCGTATATCTTTCTATGATAAAATGGCAAACCTTACTGAAGAGAAATGTCAAAAGAGCGGGAAAAAATATGGCGTCGTTTGCTGTCACTATCGGGCTACTTTTGTAGCGTCCCTTTTTCAAGACCCTTTGTAACATATTAATATGAGTGTAAAACGGTTCATTTCGATGAGGTCAAGGTTCAGGCCTACAAATATTTTTGAGAGGGCTACAACCTGTTTGAAAAATCAACTTTAATTAAATTATATACAAATAGTATGTGAAAGAAACCGAAATGCGATTATAGAATAATTTAATCGAGTGAGCTCATATTTATAGGAAGTGTTTACCAAGGTATTTATTGCGCAAGCAAGCCTTTCAGTAGGTGACGCTGGTGACGAGATATTTCTAAAACTGGTATTATTAGTCCTATTTAATTAAAATTAAAAACTTGTATTAGCCACATAAATATAAATATTTTAGTTATAAATTGAAACGATAGGTAGCTCTGGAGTCGAAGTACCTTCAAAACCATTATTTACATTTCGATCAACTTCAAACTGATAACAAATGTATATCGGCCTCATAAATATAAATATTTTATTTTAAAAAATTAACCGATAGGTGGCGCTGGATCTGAAATATCTCTTAATTATTATTTATTATAATAATATTGATTCAATTTGATTCAATTTCAGAGCATGTATTTGTAGCGTGTAATATTCGGATATTTGTTACATGTACAAATTTCTTTACACTTTGCTCAGAGTCCGCCAACTAAATGCTCTCATGTAAAGTTGTCGATTAAATTTTAGGTTTTTTAACATAAATTAAATATAAATATAAATGTTAGTACCGCCCGGTCACTGGCACACTTACAGCGATACCTGCAGTATCTTTTTAGGTTTAATGTCTGCATTTTCACTTCTACTACCTATTTATGTGAATGCATTTATTGCCTTTATGACTTTAATTCCTCTAAAATTACATAAACCTACTTCAATTAAAGCCACAACTTTCCACTTTTTTCCACCCAATAATTCTTTACTATATTTACTTATTCAATTTACTTTAGCGTTCAAAATTTTCAATGTGATTTCTTCATTTCATAGCAGCTTCGCCCACACAAGCTACACTTGCCCCTCCCCTCCCCTCCACCAAATACCTACCGCTCGCATAGTTGGCGCCGTTATTGCTGCTACTACAATTTCTTGTTTCTTTTTGCTTTTTTCCTTTGCTCTAGATTTTTTTCTCTTTTTTTTTACGCGCAGTATCCGCTTAAGTTGCGCAAATATTTACTATGCCATTGATTTGGCACTTATATGTCGGCTCAACGCTCAATTTTTCGCTAACTCATACTGCCCTCCACCACCGTCGTTACCGTCGTTTACTGAGTTTGTATAAGAGGCTGAAGGATTTTGTTTGCTGTTTGTTTTCAATACTGAATTCTTTTCATGTGCCTTTTTGCTTTGGCTTCATTGCCTCTTTGTCACACACACACACACACACACACAAACAACGCGGCACACATGTGCCCGCTAACAATCGCATAAAAAGTGAAATAAATTGGAAAATATCGCATTTCGAACGTAAACTCTAAGAATCTGTAAAGAGGCACACACACACACACACACACACAAACATGCATAGAACCTACAGGGAGTGGCGCAAACCAAAAGTACACAAACAACTCTCACAATTCTAGAAGCTTACGAGCGCATAATTTTTTATTTTTTTTATTTTTATTTTTATTTTTTGTGCGAAAATACAAAAGCCACTTTAGTTTATAGGTATGTAGTGATTGTGTGTTAAAGTTGATATTTCCGCCTGTATTTGTTGTATTCAAGCGTTTACGCTGTTGCTTTCAAATAGTGAAACATTTGGATTGCAAGCATCTAGGTATCTTAAGTGTCATTACAAGGAAATACTGAGAAAAAAATTAAGTAGATTTTGGCAATACAAGTCTGTACAATACCTAGTTGATATTTTAGATACATATGTATCTACATACTGGTACACTACATACGCATTAATCGCTACCCTGTGGGAAATGTAATTATTATTATTATTATTTATTATAAAATTATTTATAATTGCATCCAGAGCATACTTTCCTCAAATTACCAGCATCGCACCAAATATACATTTCTATTTCATATTTTCTATTTTAGCGCCATCTAGCGGATTTAGATTTTTGCTTCTCGTGCCACCCTTCATTAACATTGAATCATGCCATTCTAATATCATCAGTATCGAGACTATTTATATCATAATGATCGTATCAGATACACAGATTTTCTCAGTAACCCGCCTATGGCGCCACCTAGCGCATTTATTAATCGTATAAGTATTTTCACTGCGCTAGAATTATACTTTCCTAACCAGCATCAATCGGACCCTAAATACGGATTTGCCGAATATCTCGACGCATGCGCCACCTAACGGCGGATTAAAACATAGCCCATATACAAATTTGAATGGAATCCGCTCATACAGTTTTGACCCAAGTTGTAGCAAAGAAAACGGATACATTTTTGTACGGATTGTCCTTTGCATATGTAACCAGAAAACGCATTCCGGGTTATGTCACTTATAACAGGTGGCAACGCTTCCAAAAATATAGGTATGCACCAAGGTCCTCGCCAAGACGAACTGTTCGACACTTTTATTTTAAAAGGTTACAATTTTATATAACTTGTGTATGATTTAATTTAAATCAACTTTTCAAACAGGTGGCAACCTTCTTTAAAATATAGCTAGCTAAAAAGTTTCTTCTCTGCAAAACGAACCGTTTTGCAATGATATTTGGATATTTCTTATGACATGAGTGGTATAATTTAATACAATTCGACTATGCAAATAGGTGGCAACCCTCATATATTTAGCTATGCACCTTCTTGCCCAGACGAACCCTTTGACAACCATATTTTATTATTTTATATAACTTGTGTATAATTCAATTTAATTCGACTTTTACAACAGGTGGCAACCTTCTTTAAAATATATGTAGGAGCTTTTTTCTCCCCGAGACAAACCATTTGACATACATACATGTATTTTGATATTTCAGATAACTTGTGTATAATTTAATTAAACTCGTATTTTCAAACAGGTGGCAACCCTCATAAAATTTAGTTATACCACTTTTTCCGAAGACGAACCGCTTGACATCCATATTTTGTTTCTCCATATAATTTGTATATGTTTTATTTAAATCTCAATTTTCAAATAGGTGGCAACCCTCTTCCAAGCATAAAGTACACTTCAGAACCTTTTCTCATACCACGATGTTTTAAGGCATTAATCATAAAGTATATCAAAATGCAATGTAACTAAATACTTGGTATCAAATTTCTCACCGACGACTATATTCAGTTTTTTTGGAGCAATTTTTGTCATGCAACTGACTTGTTTTTTCCGGCAGGGTATTTACGCACTCATATTTCTCTAGAATTATTTACACACACTCCGTCAAAGTTTTCAGAAAGTTGTTTATTTATAAATATTTGTATTTTGCTTTTATCTATTTGCAGGTGAGTTTCTTATGGTGACACGTGTGATGGATTTATCTTAAAACGAAAATAAATTTCGACTTTTGTATTTTTAAAAGCATAGTTTTAAGTGCCGATGCTCAGTAAGTACAATGACTGTAAAATATTTTTTGGCAATATTTGTTTGCGGGTTCTCTCTTATTTGGTGCATTATTTTTAGAACTTGAAATATAATATTTACACAAATTTAGTATGGGCCATTTTAGGAAATTTTTAGATGCTCAAAAATAACTATAGAGTCTTTCCATTTCAAAATTACCGGTCTATTCGGGTCATGTTTTTCTTTTTCCATGAAACTTCTCTAAGAACTGAACGATTTTGACAATTCAACTTGCAAAATGTTTTTAATAAGTTGAAAATTAAAATGTGAAGTTAAAAATTGACAACTCATGTCCAAAAATTTTGTTTACAGAAAAATGAAATAGATACAAGTTTTTCTTTAAAATGGCGTTTCCAGATGATGGTGTGCTGCTGTATAATTGTCTATTGTTGAAATTTGTTTCATGTGACGGAGTAGCAGCTATGTTTTCTGAATGTTGTTTAACACTCGGTTATTGTTTAGGATTCTACAATAATACAAGATAAAAGTTCAACTATATGTTACAAGTTAAATTTGCTTCGCATCGCGATCAGGAAAAATATATATATGTACTTAGTTATTTGCTTACAATATTTAGCTATTCAAACATTTAGCTGTATGTTTACAACCTTAATAAAACTCACTTAGATTATTAAGTTAATTCATTTGGAAGTTTTTCATTCTGATGAGAAAAACAAAAAAAAGCAATATATTTCGAGCAACTAAATGTCGGAAAAGTGGCTCTTTTAGTTTTACCCAAAAAATGCTTGGACATGAGATGAGCTCTTTTTCCTTCGCTTTTTAATGTTCATCTAATTACGAACATTTTTCAACTTGAATTACCAATATCAGTCAGTTCTAGAGACGATGTGTGCAATAAAAAAAAAATTTAAATTGGAATCGTCGAAAAATATCGAAAAGAATTTTTTTTTTGTCAAAAGAAACAATACGCATCTGATAATTTTGAACAAGAAATAGCATATTCAAGCCTCATGGAATAAGACAAGCATGACCCTCCTTCGCAAACTGGGAACTATAGTTTGCATTTGTGTTTTCAAAAAGGCATAACAATTACTTCATATTTCAGACAGACTGCAACAGCCACGGGAGATCAGCAACTGCTAATATAGCAATAGGAACGCAGAAAAGTTTTTTTTTAAATAAAACAAAAACGGTTTTGGATATGAGTTAAATTCTTTATTCCTGTGAAAGTACATTCGATGCCATTATGTATGGAACTCGATTTCCTTTGCAAGGGCACCATGGGCACGCTTGCAGAAGTCCAGAAGCTGAACCCAATTTTCGACGGTTTTCAAGCATAAATCGGCCGATACTGTTGTAATTTCACTTTCGATATTCGTACGAAGTTCAGTCGCTGGCTTGTTGGCATATACTCGTCGCATAGACTTGACGTAGCCCCACAGGAAATAGTCTAACGTCGTCAAATCGCACGACCGAGGCGGGCAATTGACTGGGCCATTTCGTGAGATAACACGGTAACCAAACTTGGTTTTCAATAAATCGATTGTGACATTCGTTGTGTGGCTTGTGGCGCCGTCCTGTTGGAATCACATATTGTCCAAGTAGATATCATCGAATTCGTTCCAAAAATATTCGGTTATCATTGAGCGGTAGCGATTCTCATTCACAGTAACGTGCCGATCTTGATCATCACGGAAGAAGTACGGCCCATAAACCGCACCAAACCGTAATTTTTTCGGGGTGCAATGTTGACTCATTGAGTAAGTCTGAATTGCTGCCGGTTCTGTTTGCTTATTGACGAAGCCATTCAGCCAGAAATGACGACGACCATAAATTGGACGTAGCGCTCTTAAAGTAGAGGCCATTGACTCCGAACTTTGGTTGTAAATTTTAATAATTTCGACTCGTTGTTGGATCGTATATCTTTCCATGATGAAATGGCAAACCTTACTGAAGAGAAATGTCAAAAGAGCGGGAAAAAATATGGCGCCGTTTGCTGTCACTATCGGTCTACTTTTGTAGCGTCCCTATTGAAAACCCCTTTATCTGAGGTTACATTGAGACGCTAGAGCCTACTAAGTATTCCAGTATTGGCTGAGTGTTGATTTTCTAACTCAAACACTTAAAAGATATGTTATGAGCCTATTCTGTTATAAACTGAGGTTCTAGCAATCTCGCCCTGCGCCATGAAAAGCTCTTTGACAAACTCCTAGCCCATTTTGACCGATTCCATTATAAGACACCAGTCCCTCTTATTGTTATTGTAACAACATAAAACGTTCCCCGAAAACTTATAGGGAATATTGCTGAAGTGACAGTTAGTCGGATATAAATCCAGGTCGTTACGGTATCGTAGAACAGACTATCGTGGGCAAGACCATCATTCGTTCCGATGCCTTGCCCTTCCGATGCCAAGTCCTTCTCCGCCTGGTCTTTCGATAGTAAAAGATTCCTGCATCTTCCTCTGCAACCATCATCGGGTGCCACGTTTAATACTTTCAGCGCAAAACCCTTTTGCTCATACAGCTCACCCTAAAGCTCATACAGCTCATCGTTCCATCGACTGGTGTATTCAACGTCGCAGAGACGTAAAGGTCCAAAAGTTTACGCCAGTAGTCGCACGCTGTTATGAAATATGTTGCCTAACTGATTTAATTCTGCTCTTTGAATTATCTTTTCCAACATAAGCTGTAAGGAATCGAACGACAAGACCCATCCTATCCGAAACCTCATTTTGTAGAAAACCACACTGATAATGCCCAGCCAGTTCGTTGACGGTTGGCTTTAGTCTTCCACACACTACGTTCGATAGAAGCTTGTATGAAATATCTAGAAGGCTGATCCCGCGGAAGTGAGCACTTATTGCAAGAGGACCCTTAATGTAGTTTGGGCAGAGCACACTTGAATTCCAATCCACGCGAATGCATTCGTCCGACCATGCTCGCCAAATGAGCTTGTTAGCTCAGCTTGTAATCTATCAACGTCCTAAGCCGCGTTGTTGCTATCCGGACTTCTTCGAGGTGATGTTAATGTCGTCATCAGAGATTAGGGATTCGGTATCTTCATTCTCTCCGGCGATGCTTTCGCTGTTACCATTTAGCAAAGTGGAGAACTGTTCCCGCCATAATTTGAGAGTGCTCTGAACAGCATTCACCATGTCGCCGTTTTTGGTCTAACAGGAATTTGTCTCGGCTCTAAAATCTTCCGTAAATCACTACACCTCATGGTAAAGTTTTCGAGCTTTCTGTCGGTTAGCATATCAAGCTCTTCGAACTCAAGTATTTCGGAGTCTCTCCCCTTTTCTGCGAACTCTCGGTAGCGCTCCCAAGCCGCTCGTGTTGCGACCGATCGTTGCTTGGCCCTGTAGGCAGCTTCTTTCTCTTCTGCGAGGCGCTACGTTCGCCGTCGTACTAGTTTTTTTTTCGGGCTCGCAGAAATCCAAGAACTTTGTCAACTGCGGTACGTAAAGAAAGAGCAAAATGTGCTTTCAATCCACTCGAATTCCGCTTTGCTGAAATGTACTCGAAGTGAGCAGGTGTGAGAGTCAAGTGGCGTGGCAACCAGCTGTTCCTTGATTCGATAAATTTTCCAAAATTTTTAGCTGTTGTAAAAGTAAACTTTGTTTGTAAACAAAAACCACATCAGGCCGTCAATTTTTTCAACGTTATTGCAAGTCTGTGTAGTATTTAAATGCAATGGGTGGAATAAAAACGTAACTAGAATATATAACTTTTTTTCAAAACATATAATTAAAAGTTCATTCAATGCACACCCTTCACAATAAACTAACTACAAAGCGCATTAAAAATTTTTCATAACTTTTCCGTACATATTTGATAAAATTAACGCCCCAATGCATGCGCTAATAGAATAGCAATGTAAGTTTATGTGGTGTAATTAAAGTACTAATTATGCCTTTCCAATAAGGCTTACCATATAATCCACTCATGCATTGTCAGACAATTTCATTTTAAGCACTTTTAATAACTCTCAATCTCTTTTAATAGCAATAAAATTAACTAAACTCTAATTAAAGTAATTTTGTGTGTTTTTTTGTGGCTATGTGTTAGTAGTGTAGTGGGTGGGTAAAATTCGAATAACTACAACAGCTGCGCCACTTGTATTTTGAATTTTGTATTTACAAATGTCTCACTCTCCTTCGTAGTTGTGTGCGTGGCAATGCTTACATTTTTCATTGTGGTTTGAATTACTAATTTGTGAAAAATGTTTACTGATCAATATTTACATACACGCACACACACACCTACACACCTAAATACATTTTTACGGTAAGAAAAAAAGTATGTAGTTTGTGAAAAAGCGCCACCGCCACAAATGTCAATCTATTAATTAAATGAATTATACGTTAGCGTAACTGCGGAGGGTGGGCACAGTGGTCAAAAATAATAAAATTGATAGCATTTTTTTTTGTTCATTGTAATGTCAAAAGCTCGGTAATAAATACAATCCATAAAATTGTTCTCAGCAATATTTTTCAAAATTGATTTGCTTAAGGTTGGAACTTCGAAAATGGCGAATTGTTGGAAGTCAAAAAATTTCAAATTGATAACTTTAAATAAATAAATTATAGCTTAGTAATACATTTGATAGTTTTTGCTGCATGGCAAGCCTAATTTTTGTTTAACCCGTCATTGGGCGCGACATATTGACCATCGATTTCGGGCGCAATGTGCCGAACTAGAACCCTTTTGAAACACATAAAATGAACAAAAAATTACATTCCCTTTACATTTGTCAATGACTAGCATAAAATGTATTTAAAAAAAAAATTATTTTAAACTCCATTTATTTCACACAAGATTAGCAGCTACTACAAAAGTCTTAAGCTAAAGTTAAAAAACAAAAGATAAAAGAAACATCGTAATACGCTTAGAAAAAGTAGAAACATTTTATAAATATTCAGCGATGTGGTATGTAAATAATAACTATACTTTTACAAGAATTATAAAATAAATAAAATATTTTTATTTTAATAACCGTAAAGAGTTAGAGTGCAATGAGCTTTTCAGATGGATTTTGATCTGACAAAACTGTTCGTTGTGAGAGCCAAACAAAAACTGGTAGGTTTCGCTCCACACGTCAAAAGAGGCAGCTGGAGAGCGTCAGCAAAGTTAACGGTATAAAACGACAAGGCGAGACAAAAAAAATTAGCTGGGTGTGCCTTAAATTTAAGTTACAGGAAATATCGATATAGTACTCATTGAAAATATCGCTCTAAATATGGAATTAAAAAGATTCGATACCCAAAATATCGATACTAATTCAAAAGTGACGATCCGTCGCATTTTCTTATTAAATAGTTATTATCTTATAACCTTTTGGAAAGTATTTGCATGAATACGAATTAGGTCGTAGGCTTACCATGTCGAATTTAAAGTTTTGGAACTTTTTTGTACCCATATGGCACTTCAAAACTGAGCAAAGTTGACGCACCACAAAAGAACACACCTCCCCTAAAATTGGAAAGGGTAAAGTTTACAGTGTTACGAACCATGTGTTCCTTCTGTCTATTTTAATTCCGTCTGCTTGTCATGTCCAAATCAGAATATTTTTTTTTTCAGAAATTCGATACTATATTCGGATTCAAATACTCGCTTCCAAAAAAAAAATCGTTTGCAAAGTATCGAATAAAAAATATCGGTATAGAATGGCGGAAGTATCTATATGGTATCGTATCGTATCGAAATTCGTTTCTCTATGGACCCCTGCTCGATTTTAAGCAAATTTGTGTGTGCAAGCAACAACAACGATAGCTCGCTAAAGGGTATTGTTTTAGACGTGTGGTTTTCAATTAGACAATACTTTTTCGGAGTTGGTCCTTTTGAGAGTTGAGATGCCGTCACTGTTTGAGGTGCTCTATAAGTAGAGGCAATCATTGGTTCATATTTCTTAAAAGCTCGAGCCGATCATAATGTTATAGTCAATGGGGAATGCTATAGAGCCATGATTAATGACTCTTTCGTACCTGATTTGAAGGATGTTGATGTGGACGAGCTTTGCTTCCAACGAGGCGGCGCTACATGCCATACAGCCGACGAAACAATAAATTTATTGAAGGAAACTTTTCGTGAGCGCAATACCTCGCGTCGTGGGCCTGTGGATCTTAAAGATCGAAGTGTAAATCAAGTCTGTTTAATAGCCACAGCAAAACGATATTACTCACTCCGTTTGCCAAATGGCAACCCTATCGCCAAAAAGGTCTGCTAAATACTTTGGCCGCATCTAAGTTGAAGAAAGCCGTTGCTTACTTCTATTTTTTTGGCGATCTCCACAGCAAATTGACACGATAAATTAAGTTCCATGAAATATTTTCAATGAAATATATTGTATCACGTTTGTTTGTTATTTATTTCCCCACTGTATGAAAAACCGGCACATCGCTTTACCCTCAGCTCATCAGATTTAATGAAGTTTTGTCCATCGCAGATGTCTACTCTAAATATATGTACATATATGGCGATGGATACTGCTGGCTCCGTTAAATCAAGATCTAAAAGTTTCACATTCATTATAGTACAGTATAGTACCAGTTCAAACTTGTAAAGAAAAGAATTCTTCAGTAAACTTGCTCAGCCTTTCCTTTAAAAAATTGGGTAGGCACATTGTTGATTTAGAAACCATTTTTTACATAACCAACCACGAGGAATAGTTCTACATTATTTCCAAATGGAAACTTTTCAAATTTTATTTCGGGGTAATATAAATGTCATTTATGTAGGCTTGATATTTCGAAACTATATATTTATAGGATCATTTATGAGCACGTGCCTTCAACAGAGTGGTATTCAAATTTAATTCAAAAAACTTTTTTGCCAGAGAAACTTTTCTAACAAAATTTTAATTTATTCCTCAAAAAAATTCTCAAAATAAAATTTTTAAGTTGGCTTTAAGTTGTAAAGCTTTTTGTATCAACCTTAACTAAAATTTAATATTGCAAAATTTTTAGCACAGTTTCATTTCTAAGCACCAAGAGGCTACAAATAAAAATTTCAGTCGTATTTTATTTGTGATTCAATGGCAAGCTTAAAATAAATGTCAAGAAAACAAGCCCCTATCAGATGGTATATTGTGGTATTTGATGTCATTTTTATTTTGGTTCGTAATGTTCCATCTAACATTTCTACATCAAATATTTTTCTAATGCCGGTTTGCAAGAAAAGTTCTAATATACAAAAAATTTTATTTATTATTTATTTTTAGCGTAAGATTTAGCTTGTCAAATAAATATGTCTTTGTTTCTAAATTTTTAAAAGAAATAGACCAAACCCCTTTAAATTTCATGTTTTTATTCAAAACACCTTTTTACCAAAGATTTAGTTGCAGTGACTTCCGTCTTGTCTCTGGGCCAATTTTTTAGTGC
The DNA here is from genome assembly GCA_951828415.1 of Anomoia purmunda. Classification (NCBI taxonomy): domain Eukaryota; kingdom Metazoa; phylum Arthropoda; class Insecta; order Diptera; family Tephritidae; genus Anomoia; species Anomoia purmunda. The sequence continues at coordinate 195,312,320 of OX639993.1, read as the reverse complement.
GTGCGAGTTAAACTCACTATGCCAATTTTGTGGCAGTTTTAAACCTAACCTAAACTAAGTTTAGACCGCCAATCTGGTAGGGTTAAACTGAGTTGAACTTAAAAGCTCGCGAAGCCGACTGCAATCGCTTTTTTCACGCAGCCACGACTGGCAACTCACTCGCACACGAAAGCGAGCAGCTTTCATTCCCTGTTTGATTTCACTGAAAGCAACATCAAATAGTTTTTGGTGCGTAAATTCTCACCGAAAAACAGCTCTTTGGTTAAAATCAAGTTTAAATTTAAAACTGGCCCTAACACTCAAGACGATCACTGAAATGCTCACCAAATATCGGGTACAATTTTTCTAGGTTCCATATTTTTTTCCGGTGGTTTTACGATTGAATCAAATGCCTTGAGGAAATTTATGCTAAATTTTATTGTTCTATCGCTCTCTCTGCCTGAACTCCCCCTTCAATTTAGCTACACGAAATCCATGGACGTAACACTGTGCAGCGAAATCAACCACAACAGCCATTTAATTAGTTATTGAAATTGAATCACGTCAACATTCGAGAATATAAAAAAAAGCAAAAACAAATAACTAATAATAAATTTTGATATAATAATGAACGCTGTTAAGTGGGCACACAAATTCAGCACACAGATTCTATCTATGTATGTACGCATGTGACGAAAGGTGTAAGAGTGTGTGAAGAATATGCCATCAAAACCAAAATTTAGAGCACACCAATACACACGCACATACAAATAGTTGGCCCGCATATGTTGTCATATTTAATTTAATAATTGACGTTGTGAAGGCATTTAAATATTTTCCATAAATTACAATATGCCAATGTGTTTGTGTATGTATGTATGTGTGTGTCTGTGTGTGTTAGGCTAACCGTAGTTTTATAACAACACAACGAATGTTTTGCATGATTTCATTAAATTCTCACCGCTACAAAGTAAATTTATAAACATAAATTATGAAATTAGCGCTTAATTAAAAACACAAATCGCTCCAACCATCACGACTCGCATGAATTCCCAAAAGGAAGAGGCAGAGGAAACCCTTAGTGAGTGATTAAAATGTATTTTCAATGTGATAATTCATATGTCGAATATTTAAATCTGCCTGATGCAAATCGACAACAATAAATCACAACTTAATATAAATTAATATTATCACAATCTGTACAAAAAAAAAAAGTGTTTGCTATTCGAAAAGTATTAATTTATAACCAGGATGCGTATTTATTTTCATTAGTATAAATAGTTACGAAACACAATGCTCGTTATTGACCGCAAAAAAAAAACTTTAAAACAAATGCATGCAAAATTGAAAAATAACGTTATTTATTTAGTTGCAGTTTTGAAATGTTCAAATGCTGGCAAGCGTTTGAGTTTTGAGCAATTTTATAATAAAGTCACTAAGTATTTAAATCAACAATGATTTTTGAGCTCAAGGCTCTACAAGTAGGAGGTTGTGAATTCATACCCGTGTAAAGTCATAAAAAATAATTTCTACTATGTACTTCCTAAAGCTACATGGAAACCCACAATACATTGAAAATTGTCGGCCAATCTCTTCTAATACCCTGCATCAGCTAACTATTGGGAAAGCTCATAGCGAAAGGGATTATAAGGTTTTTAACAATAAAAATAACTCCTTAGGCCATCTCAGGTTGGCTTCAAGAGGCCAGTACCAGAACCTTGGATGCCTTAATCAACATAGAACATCACCTTTCTAAGAGCTTCTCTACAAAAAAAAACCACATTTCTATCCTTGCTATTGACTTCGCCATGGCTTTCGACAATATTGGTTGCCACGTGGTTCTTACAAAACTCATTGGGTGGCACAAGTAGGGAAAAATAGGACGTGAAGTCCTTTCTTGCCAATCGTAAATTCCGATGTAATGCAAATTCCATTTCCATTCCCCAAGGATTTCCTCTTCCCGTAACACTATTTTTAATAGCTTTCGAAGAAGTAAGCGGTATTATGAGTTTGCAGAAAAATATTAAATATTGTCTTTATCCGGACGACTTATTTGTAATATTTAATAATAATAAAAAATCCGAAATTTCCGAAACATTTGAAAAGGCCATCCAAGCCTTAGACGAATGATCCTAACATTCAGGTGCTCTCGTTTCACTGCCAAAATACAAGCGCCTGCATGTATTCAGGCAACAAAGTTGTAATCAGTTAGAAATCAAATATGGTGACCATGTAATATCTAATGTTCTAATGTCTTGAAAGTTCTTGGTCTAACCTTTGATGATAGATAGTTTTAGTTTAAAACAACACTGTAATAGCCTAAGAAATGAACTAGCTATCAGATTGAATATTATAAAATATTTATCATGTAAGAAAAGTTATGTACACACTAACACCTTACTAAGTATAACCAAACTAATAATACAAAGCAAAATTGATTACGGTCTGGTAAAATCAATGCTCTGTTTCATTCAGCGGTAAGGCGAAGCTTGCGTGCATTCAGAACAACGTTTGAAAAAAATGTACTAATTGAAGGCGGGCTTCAATCTACAGAATATCGGGCAAAATACCTAAGGAGTCGAATTATTTACAAACTTTACTGCAGTTCTACTCATATTCTCTACAGAGAAATCCAGCTATTGAAAAAAAGGAAAAGACAACCCTCATACAAATCGGCACATTGCTGCTGATGGAACTGGCCGATGCTCTAAAACTAGATATGACACCCATGGCAATCACTCAAAGTAAATGCCCTCCTTGGGAAGTAAATAAAGACAGCTTCATCAGCGATTTGAGGCACAGAATAGTAAAAAAACAGAATACTGACAGTGATTCATACCAAACAACTAAACAACAGATTTTAATTTGCTATCACTAACGTTGCTGGTCTAACTCTATCTCATGGACTACTACCTCATTACGCCAATATCTTCGACGCTGAACTGCAGGGTGTAATTTCGGCATCAATTCTAACATAAGTCTCAAAATAAAAGTATTTCAAAACTTAAAAATATTGATCTCGTTAATAACTATTATAAAAATTATAATAAATATTATAAGATGGGATTCTCGGCTTAATCTTCCTCATTATACTGATCGTTTGAAGCTAATAAATCTTCCTACTCTTTCCAGCCGTAGATAAATGCTAGGCATAATATTCATTACTAAACTACTCACAGGGTCTATCGCAAGCACATTTCTTATTGCCGAAGTTAAACTTAATGTTCCTTCTCGGATTTCAAGACACTTTAAACCTCTTTATTTAAAACAGTGTAAAACCAATTATGAATTAAATGAACCTTTCCGATGTTTATGTCAAGATTTCAACTGTCTTTCCAGCACTTTTGATATTTCGGACTCACTTTTCACCATAAAAAGAGCTGTACTGTCCTTTCTCAATAAATGATTAACGGCGGTATAATATATATTTGATTCAGCTGATGAAGTTTTTTTTCTGTAGCTTAGCAGTTTTGGATCTCGACGCTTAACAAACTTTTTCCTTTTAACAACTCGGCACAAAAAAAAAATTATAAAAAAAAAAAAAATCACAAAAGATCCGTACGTCATGCGGACTGTGCTCCTCGTGTCGGTTGGGCGGGAAAGAGGGTAACCGTTGGGCTTATAAAAAAAAAAGATGTTTTCAATATATGTAAGTATTTGAATAAGAGTTTTAAGTAGTTTTCGCGAAAAATTTTTATTTTACTATAAAAATTATTGAGCAGCTTTTACTTTCTTCTCTTATAATTATATAAAACTATAGAAAAAAATCAAACCCTTATCGAGAACAAATCTCAGAATCACATCTACATATGTACATCGATAAACCTCACTACTCAAAGGCACAAAAGATAGTAATTTATACAAAATACAAAAGAATTATATATTTCTACGTCTAATAGTATTGCTTCTATTTTTTTTTTGTTGTTATATTCGCATGATGCGGTCAATACTTAAACTATTTTCGAATTAATTCTCGATGGCTGAAACTAAACGAATTCTAAAAATACTGGCTATTACAAAAAATTAAATAATAGAAGAAGGTGTGGTGTGTTGTGACTGGTCCGTTTGGTGATTCCTTTTTGCAAAAGAAGTACTCAATTTTTGCAAAGTCAGTAATAAATTTATCGTACTATATAGAAGAGAAGGCAAAAAGAAGGAATCTGTTGAACATTCTTTAATTTATTTCCATTTGTACAACTAAATGCAAGCGATATATTTCTCGCTTGTCTTTTGTACAACCTGAAATTGAAAATTTAATGTTTCTATTATAATTAAATTCTTTTGACACTCTACTCAGCTCTCCTTTGTTTTAGGTGAACTGAAAATATATTTGATTGTTATTGGTTGCAAGAAATAACCAAGTTATTAGTTTGAAACTAATTTCAATCAAATTGAAACGAAGTCACTCAAATGACAAATATTTTAGTTTGACTTTGCCAACATGAACAAAATTTAATTGAGTTGCCAAAATTTACATATATGCATCAAAGTAAAAGAGAGTGAGGTTTAAAGTGCACAAGAAGAATACAAACATACATAAATATTTTACCATGCTCCACTATGCCTGATTTATGGAATTAAACTTTTAATTAATTCGACCTCATTCAATTAAAGCAGAAACCTAATTTTATTTAGTGCAGCCTTTGCAAAAAAGGCAAATTATGTGAACATATGTTTAAACAAAACTAAAGACACACACATAGCACACGCACACGCACACGCACCCAAATAAACAGGGCACTTGACTGAAAAGTTACGTATACGACATGTAGAGCTATCATTAGAAATGCGTGTGAATTTAAGGGAAAAAGTGAAGGAAAGTACAAATGCTCGGAAGAGAGCATAGTGATTGATGAGTAGCATGAAAAAGTAATGCACCGAATAGCGCGGTTTAGTGTATGAGCTGTGACCATACTCTGAGATCTATGGGGAAGAGGAGAAATGGGGAGCTCTCTCGAATGTCAAGCTCCCAAAGAAACTATCTACCGAAACAGACTGAAAGCAAAGCAAGTCGCATTTACTTACTCAGTCTACTCTACCACTTCCGTAGTGAGCAGTAGCACTCCCACTCAATGTGTACTATTCCATTATTCTTTTATGTATAGCTTGAAGCTGCTGAACGGCTTTGGTGACTGTGATTTTTACTGACTGCTTTTTAAGCATTCAATACAGCACATGTGTAATTTTCTCTAACGTACATACTAAAGATTGACAGCGTATAAGGCAAACAAACATATGTTTCTCTTTAATTGAGTTGCCCTGTCGGGAATTTAGAAAAGTTGAGGTACTTTTAAAGGCTATAATATTTTCAATATAATAATTTCAGGCAGTAGGGACGCTTTTGATACTATCCTCAAGGCAAATAACATGATATATTTTCCATTGTAACTAATGAAATGAAATCGAGTAATTTTAAATTTATTTATTTATTGATTGGTAAGCATATGCTCAATCCAAATGTTTTTCTAGGTGCATCAGCATACGGTGCGCAGTGGGGACAGAAGCTATATTTTCGCGAATCAATTTAGGAAAGGATGGAATTTTAATCAGCGATTGTGTATTTATAAATATATTAAATTATTTGTATTTGTGTAGTCAGAACCAGCAGGAATTTGTGACAGCCAAATGATCTGCACAAATTTTCAAAGCAACAAGCATAAAATTTCCAACACAAATTCGAAGCAGCTAGCCTCTATTTATGATTTTGTTCTATCTGCACGAAAATAAAATACATTGAGAGAAACAATTAACAGCATGTACAAAGATTATTTTCCGCCTTAACAAAAAAAAACAAATGAAATAAAGTATTACATTCAGACCCAATTGAGTCTAAAGACAGCTCTTTTCCTTCAAAGTGTGTTGAACAAAACGGCTACTGGCATAATTCAAATATGCAATTTTTCTGAAAATATAGATGCTCTGAAATGTAAATGGAGTATTGATCGAAGTTCCGGGCATAGTCGATATAAACAAAAATCAAATGATGAAAATTTAATTGTTTAGTTTTTGCAGCTTGTTGCATTTTCACTTTTAAAGCTAATAACAAGGAATTAAAAAAAAAGTGGTCAACAAAGTTCCCTCATCAACTAATTTTTGCAGTCTGTTGAGTTAATTTTTTCAAAAGAAAGTGTAGAGCTTGTTGACGCAACAAAAAATGAAATTACATGGCGAATTAGATGAATCAAACCCTTTACATTCAGCAGAGGCTGCTACAAAATTAAAATAAATTTTGAAATGCATCTAACTATGGTAGATGGCGAAAATATTATCAAATAATAGGAGCTCAATGGCTTACTATCTTTGTGGTGGCAATCCAAAAGGAATGAATTATAGAGAAATTGATAAAAGCTCCATTAATACAAAACATTCAAAGCACAGATTGTCGTCTCTACATTTAAAAATTTAGTAATTTGAGTTTGATTTGCGTATGGCATATAGGCTTCCTTTGAAATGTTGCAGAGTCACTGGGGAAAAGTTTAAAAAAAAATGTTTGAAGCAAGATAAAATTAAATTCAAGTTGAATTCAAAAAACGTTAAGGTTGATGGTCGATAAAGTACAACCAGGTTATGGAACTATTAATGACTAATGGGAACACATCGCGAAGGTTTATGGAAAAGAAATTAATATCTGCTGAAATAAGCGGAATATATATTGTTTTCAATTTCTTCTGGTTTCAAAATTAATGCCGAAAAATTCGACATATTATTGAAAGAAACAAATTATTCCTTATGCCTCTTACTCTACACAAAGTACTTGATGGATGCGATATAACTGCGCAGTTTCCGCTACACATTGGACAACTTTCTGAATATAGAAAGATATAAAAATTCAGAGGCTGCGGCATACGCGAAATATATCGAGGACTGCAAGTAACATTGATTTAATGGTAGGATTGTTGCTAACCTCCGAACCGTCTATATCGGGCAAAATAAAACTCTTTTGGCATAAAGTTACAAGACATTAGAAAGTTATTAGATCACATATTATTAGTAGGTCAGGAAAGTAGCTTTGCCAACTACTTAGATTCACAAGATTGTTTAAATATTTGTATGTAGTTGTAATAGCTTATGTTCCTAATTGTAGAAAATTATTTATTTATTTTCCTAATCAAGTTTAAGATCCTAATTTCTGAATCTTAGGTACTTTTATTACCAAGCAATTTATATAAAACGTTGAAAATAAAAAAAAATATGAAGTACATATCGCTATCAATAGTAGTGGGGTGTAATGTTTGAGAAGGAATAACTTGTTCTGCATAATTAATACTCGTATACTCTTAAAAGTGACGAATTATTATTAAAAAGTTGTCATTCCTTCTATTTTGCATAACTGCGATTTTCATCGATTCATGATATTTTATTAATCAGAAAAAGTCACCATTGAATAATATGCATTTCCTGTTGTACTTATCATTCTTTTCCAAATATTGTACCTATCATTCTTTTCCGAAAATAACTTTCATATTTTAACTATTTGACATAACCTAAGTTTTATAATATCTTAGATTTCTTCTTTCTACAATAAATGAAGTACCTATATCGAATTATAGCAAAATTGGAGCATGCGAAGTATTTTTGGAATTGAAGTACTTTCAGTGATCACAAAAAAAAAACGAAGTGCTCCCTAGAGGTCATTTTACACTGCCATTTCCAACAGGGTTCAGCCGTATGGTATGTGCATTTTGTTGTAGCGCGGGTTTGCCATTTAGTGGGCGTTCGCTTCTATGTGAAATTTTCTCACATTTGTTGTCAATTGACAAGCGAGACAAGCAAACACAAGTAAGTGCATTTAATGCATGTACGTGCACACAAATACATACAAAGATGAGTATTTGTGTGCATGTCTGAGAAAGTGGCGTCCAAATTGCACAAGAGCAATCAATGCTGTCAACGCGTTACTTTGACGAAACTTACAGCTGTCGAGTAAAAGGAGAAGCTGCATAAACAACAACAACAACAGCAGCAGCAGCAGCAGCAGCAACAATTATAGCGTTGACAGGAACAATGACAGCAGATAGCGGGCAATTGTGACTACAACAAAACAAACAAACAAACAAAACCAACAAAATAATGCCACAACAAAAGCAAAGGCAGCGAAAGTGAAGTAATTGTCTAGAAAATCAAAGCAAATGCAACAGAGTTCATACTATATATATAGATCTATATATATATATATAAATATGTATTTGTATATTTTATGGGTATCAGTTTTTAGCAAACTTTCATTAAATTGTGTTGATTTCAAAGACAGCTGAAATTTTCGTTCACCACACTCCAAGGCTTCGACGAATGTGTCTGTCCAATAAAGCCTTTAAATGTTTACTAGGTTGTTTTGAAACGCACCGGTAAGAGTCCTTGTATTTAAAGAGTATGGTTCGAAAATTTCATCATTTAAATATTTTTTTTTTATCAATTGAACATTTGTACCTAGAATAAAACAAAAATTGTCAGCCTAAAATGCCAGGCGATAGAAGTGAAACTTCATGGATCTCGTTGGGCACTTGAAATGAAAATACTCACCCTAGCCAGCAAGTTTTATTAGATAGAGATATTTTCCGATAACAGAAGTGCCTATTCATTATTCTGGAATTTTTAAGGGTGTTAGGTTAATGAAAAAAGACAGTTGATGTTTTCGCCTCCATTTATAAAAAAATCTATTCATTCACTTCCATACTTTCATGTTCAAGAAAAGATACAACTGAGGTATGAAAAATATGAATTAAAAACTCGTGATTGTAGATTATTTAAATTTCTTGAGGAAATTGCATCTATTGTCGTGCCTAATCTGGTTGTTGAGTCTTTGGGATTATTATTCATTTTTAAATTAAATTTACTTTCTAAAAATAGTAAAAGTGGTTGAGCTTTTTCCAAGGCAAAATTGACATTAAAATCACCGCCTAAAAACATTGGCATAGTGTGCAAATCTTCTCCTAATTCTGCTGCACCAGATGGAGTATATGCCAGTAAGGCTCTATGTATGAATTTTATTATATCGCTAATTCTCTGACGCGGAGTGATGTAGAGAGCAATCATTGTCACACTCTGTCCGCTTCCCCTCTCTTGTTTTTTCCTACTCCGAATCTGTCGCGTTTTCTTGTCTCTCCCATGTCTCTTTCCGTCCGACTGCCCCCACCACGCGCGCCATCCCCTCCCTTTTCCTGTCGCGTTTTCGTATCATACGATATTGGAATTACAGCCCAACTAGCGCAAAGAAGTTTCACTTCAAAAATTAAATTGCGCCTTACGCGCCGAGAGCAACTGAGAAACTAGAAAATGAGAGAGCAAAGAAAAAATTCGAAATAATAAGAGGAAGAAGCGCGAAACGACAGAGAGATTTAAAGTTTTTATGGCACAGCTTGAGTAGAAGAAAAGCAAAATGCTTTTATTTCGTCAGGGAATGAGTAGATGCTGTCAAATCGACAAAAAGAAGATGGCGCAATCTTGCATTCAATCGGTCGTGCATTTGAAGTGTTGTACGGATTTTGCTTATGAATTTAGCAAAAAAAACTAAAAACAAACTCTTATAGAATTTAAAGTACTTGGGTCTGAAGGCACAAACTGTATATCTTGAAGGTACAACTTTTGTACTAACTCAACTATATGAAAACAACTTCGCAGCTCAAAAGGGCACTTGAAAAAAAAATTGATCTGTTTAAAATTAGAATAAGCTCTTACTGATTTTGAAAATTTATGAGAAAATATCGATATCAAAATACGAGTGTAATTTCCGATAAAACCCGACTTTAAGTGCCCAGGAGTTGATTTCCATATACTGTACCTTCTCTCCGTATGCAAAAACCACAGTTAATAAAAAACTCTTCATTTCGAAAATATAAACAGCGCATCTCCCAAAATTATGTTTTTTCTCTCTAATTAAACTTTTCATACCGAATCTGAGATGATTAATAAAATGTCGAATATTTAAATTTCTGCAAACTACCTTTGTATGAAAGGTGGACTTAGGGATGTCAATAATTCAGCAATCTTTGTGTTCGATGTTTGGCATCGAAGTTTCGCATCTAAAAACATCGATATATCGATGTAACTCGGTGCGATATTTTACATCGATGTTTTTCCCCAAAATTATTCCAAACCTTTTCATTCTATTCTGGCGCTAGCAATAATATTCCAATTAGGTTTAAAAATACTACTACAAAAATGACTTGGCTAAAAATAAAACAATTTTCACTAGAATATAAAATCTGAACATTTACCCTCACAACAATGAAGGCTGAAGTGCAAATGTATCTTGGGTCAGCTGTTGCTCCTATTAATCAAAATCCAATCGAAATTTTAGGTGATATGAAAAATAAACATAAATATGCTTCTAAATATTTATTCATTGTTACGACTTCAGTTCCGAGTGAACAACTTTTTTCTAAAGAGCAAATATCACGTAGCAGCGAAACCGTTTGGCATGGGAAAGACTTCTCATATTTCAATTTCAATTTATTCGGTCTATGACATGATATGTCTTACAGACTAGCGGTACAATCAAATTAAAACTAAATATACAAAATTAACTTAAAACTAAAAACCAAATGTATGCGAAAAATAAAAAATAAAAAACTACCCATACAGATCGTCTATGACTGATTTAAAGACAGATCTTGGTGACGAAAAATCAATATTTACTTTTTTTGAGATTTTGTTAAACTCTAAAAGCGCTCTAAAAATTGGTCCATGAGAAAAATAATTAACTTTGACAACTTGGAGATAGAACAATTTTTGAAAACGAAGAGCTTTACTAGGTATATTAAAACTAACCATCCCTAGAAGTTCGGAACAGTTAATGAAACCATTAATTACATCATAAACAAACATTAAAGACTGAATTGTTCTTCTGCTCTGAAGTGATGTTAAGCTTATTAACAAACATCGGGCATTGTATGAGGGCAACGGCTCTTCAAATCTGATCGATTGGAGTGCAAAGCGAATGAACTTACGCTGAACCCTTTCAATCCTAGCGGCATGGCAATCATAAATCGGATTCCAAATAACAGCAGCATACTCGAGTTTCGAGCGAACTAAGGTATTGTAAAGAAGTCTCCTAGTATACGGATCTTTAAAATCCTTAGAGTAGCGGCGTAAAAAAGCTAGATTTATATAAACCTTTGGAAGGACATAGCATATGTGATTTCGGAAAGTAAAACGGTTATCGAACACAACTCCAAGATCAGCAAAATCATTAACTGAAATAAGTTGGTGATTTGTAATAATATAGCACGATTTCCGAAACTCCGGAGATTTAGAAAATGACATATGGAAACATTTGCTAGTATTCAATGAAAGTTTATTACTGCGACTCCACTCGACCAGATTGTTTAGGTCATGCTGCAGGAGATGAGAATCATTCTCGCAAGTAATAATACAAAAAAACTTCAAATCATCAGCATAAAGTAGAAAATTTGAGTTTTTAAAGCAAGAACCAATGTCATTAATGAAAAGAATTAATAGAATTGGACCAAGAATGCTACCTTGTGGAACACCCGAGGTCGCCACAAAAGAAAACGACTTGCAATTTTCTATTTCAACAAATAACAATCGGTTTGAGAGATAAGATTTAAGCCAGGCCAAGAAAACAGAGTGGAAACCAATACATTCGAGTTTATGCAATAAAATTGCGTGGGATACTCGATCAAATGCTTTTGAGAAGTCTGTATAGATGGTATCTATTTGAGAACCACTTTTGAATGCTGTGATACAGTACTGCGAGAAAACAGCTAAATTACTGACAGTAGAACGCCCTCTGACAAATCCATGCTGGCGCGGCTCTAAAGTAGATTTGGTAGCAAAGGTAATTTTTTCTTTAACCACTTGTTCAAAAAGCTTTGAGCATACTGTTAGTTTAGATATTGGTCTATAATTGCTTATATCATTCCTACTACCTGATTTAAAACTTGGAGTAATCGAGGCGAACTTCCATCGATCAATGAACACACCAGTAGAAAGCGATAGATTGATGATCAAACATAGAGGCTTACTGATCGAAAATTTACATTGCTTCAGAAAGTAAGAGCAGAAACCGTCGTAATCAGATTTCAAAGAAGTTTTTATAGCCGTTATACCATTCTGAACATCTAATTCAGAGACTGACAAATACCCGAAATCCAGTGAATGGGTAGAGGCATTACAGACGGGCGTACAAACAAGGTCATCGTTAGCTACAAAATTTGACTTAAAAAATTCTGCAAACGAATTTACAGACTGAGATAAAGTTTGCGAAGACAGCCCATTCAAGCTCATGCAAGTTGGAATATTAGTAAACCCCTTTTTGGAACGAATGTATTTCCAAAAAGCTTTTGGATTGTCTTTAAGTTCGGTTTCAAATCTACATACATATGTATTGATTGTATAAAAACTTATCAAGAACATTGAACTGATTCATATAAAAAATGTATTTTTCTTTAAAATTTAAATTACTGCGTTCCGCTTTATACAATTTATAAAACTTGTTTCTTTGATTTTTTAACTTTTTTAGATTTTTGTTATACCATGGAAATTTATGAATAGGAGGTGCCAGAATTGAAAGGGTTCTCGAAAAAACATCGTGAGTTATGTTCAAAAATTTGTCAAAACAATCAGCTACATCACTAGTATTAAGAACGGAGTCCCAATTTATTTCCGTTAAGTCAGCATTTAACCTATCATAGTTAGCATTACGAAAGTTAAAAGAAATGGCATTTTCATTAGAATTTGCAACAACACTATAAAACTCCAACATTATGATAAAAGGCACATGATGTTTATCTATTTTACTTATTGGAAATGGGCATTCAAATAAATTAAATATTATATTATCATCAACGAATGCAAGATCCAAGATTTTATTAAACTTATTAAATAAAATATTAATTTGGATAAGATTAAGACAAAGAAGGCTATCTAAAAAGTAAATTTCATGAGATCTATTTACGTTAGTCGGTGTTAAGACACCATTATATTGTATGTCAGACCAAACCAGATTGCTAAGATTGAAATCACCAAGTACGCAAAAGTTGCAATCATGATTTTTTTTCGCAAAGACTTACAATATTTTCTGCATGTTCACTATATACACTGTCAGAACTATTTGGAGGAATATATGATACAAATATAAATATATTACGGAAACTGCTAATGCAGACGCACAACTGATCTAAAAGGGTGTCATTGTTTGATAGCTGTTGTACTGAAGATCGAAAACTGCTCTTCACGGCGATCAGAACACCACCACCCTTGAAATGGCCAGTTTTTAGAGCATCCCTATCTTTGCGATATACAACAAACTGATTTGAATCGAAAAATTCTGAGTCGAAAAAATCCTTATTTAGCCACGTTTCAACAAACACGTAAATGTCATATTCTGCGCGAGAAATTGTTGTTTATTAATTATTTCGGATTCCTTGTGTTTCTATTTTCTATAAATTATTTCGGATTCCTTGTGTTTCTATTACTTATTTATAGAGGTACAGATTTTTCAGAAAATGAACTGCCCGAGTTTACTAGCGCTGTTCCCTAACACTATGAGTTGATATTGAAAAATTTAAAAACAAAAAATAACCGATCTTTGGGTACATCGACGTTTTACTGGCAATGTTTTTCCCCATCGATATTTATTTGACGATGTTTGCATCCATAACTGAACGTGGCTCTAGTCTGATTTTTACAATTTTAGAAATTATGCTTACCGACAGGGTATGCAAAGTGTATACCAAATTCGATAGATTTTAGCTTTTTAAGCAAACAACCATTTTGTGAAAATAGTTCGAATACCCTGGGTATAGAAACCATTTCGGAGATTTTCAGAAGGATCAAGAAAAGTTCTTGTCGTACCGAACACCTCTCAAAATAAGGGTGTGTGCAGAGTGTACGCTAAAATCTGAGTCGAGCGTAAAGATGGCGAACGCGAGAAATAATATTTACCCAAGATGCATAGAATTGCCTACCAAATCTCACGCACACCGCAGAATGGAAGCTGACCAGACCCGATAGCGCTCGTAAAGCTGATTAATGCGAAAAGAACACGTGGACTCGCGCTAAAATGTTCAGACGCCTTTCAGGGCATTATTAAAAATTTTAAGTGCTGATACTTGGATTCGCTCTGCGATACCAAAACTTGATCACCGCCGTCCGGAATCAGATTTACGCTCGGCTCGTCTTTGAATCTTCACTCTGCGTGTACTCGTACTCTAAGCTGACGTTTCTCAGTGCTAGTTTAAATTCAGTTTAAATTTAAACGGAGTTTAAGTAATCTAAGTTTAAACTGAGTTTTAACTAACCGCCAGTTTTTTCATTGCTAGATTTAGTTAAAATTTAAACCGAGTTTCAGTAATCTGAATTTAAACTGAGTTTAAACAAAGCGCCAGCTTTTTTCATTGCTAGATTAAACTCAGATTACTTAAACTAGGTTTAAATGTAAACTTGGTTTATACTACAGAGCTGTTTTTCAGCGAGAGGCTAGCTGGAAATTTCGTGCTGTGTGAAAAATACGATTATAGGCCCCCCGAGCTGATTAGTTAATCTCAGTTTAACCCTGCCTGATTTTTAGTTTAAATTAAGTTTAAACAGAAAACAGAGTTAAACTCGCACGCTCTGAAAAACTCATCCTAAGGCTGGGGTTAAACCGATAGACTTTTAAAACTTTTGATCGTATCTCGACCGATACGACCTAATAATTAATGCCGTTTCAAATTTCAGCTCTGTTTGTTTATCTTTGTGCAAGTGCGAGTGATAATTCGAAAAGTTTTGAACAAAATTTAATTAATCAATTATGTATGTTAATAATTTAGTTTAATTTGATCGTCTTTTCAATTCACACCTGCACACATATTCATTCTTGACACCTTACAATAAATTTTGTGTTCTACAAGCTCAACAACGAAACATTTCAAATTGCACAAACAGACGTAGGTGTGTCTGTCTTGTCATTTCTATTACTTTACTTCGATGTACACAAGAACAAGCTTCAAAATATTTAATACTGCACACTCCCATATAACATATACGAGGGTATTAAGAAAAGTTCGCTTAGTTGTAAAATTCTAAATTAAACATTACTCCAAAGCAGAATTAATATTTTTATAAAAAAAAAATTAAAGTAGCCGCGGGAACCTAAGGAATAAAAATGTTGGAAAAATTGCAAGAATGTAAATTTGAAGTTAAACCTGTAAACAAAACGGCAGCTTGTAGAATAAAAGGTAAAAAAAATAAATAAATCCAAAGAACCCACCTCGACACAGAGCTCTTTATTTTCTTATTGTCTTTCAGTAGTTTTGAAAAGAAGTTTATTATTTGTTTTTTGTCAGTAAAGACTTTCACCATAAATGCTCAAAGGAAAGCTTTTTGTGTAAGATTTTTATTTCAGACTACAAAAGGTCTTTAAACTATCTTTCGAAAAACTATGAACTCTCTTTTCCGGTAAAGCCCTGTTAATCTTTCTCAAAACAGTCTTTAAAGTCTTCCCTTTCAAGTTTATCAAGTTCGGATGTTAATCACCAATTATCTGCACTTTGCTGTTAAAGCTGTCCCCTCAATAATATTATTTCATTTACTCGTTATTTTATCCTCAAATCCTTTTTCTTCCGGTTTTCCACTTTTCCAGCAGCACCGATTTTTAATCGGTTAGAAGTAAGCTAACATCATTACATTTGTTGCTTAGCTTTTAGGAATGGTATTGCTCCTGCTCAGTTCCATTCCATGAACTGCTATTTGTTTTTCGAATCGTACTTATAGAACCAAAGTTCGTCATCAGTAACGACTCTACTAAAGTTGATACCCAGGCAACGTTCGGATTGCTTTAGGAAAAATCGAGTAAAATACACTCAAGCCTCTTTTTGTGCTTCATTTAAAATTCGTGGAGCCCATTGGGAAGATATCTTCGTGTATCTCAGATTATTATTTTATATTCACAATATACAATAGTTATGGCACTCAAACTCAATTAATCAGCAATAAGTTGTTGCATCAATCGTGGCTCTTCGCCAACTTTGGATTTCATCAAAGCCAAGGCCATATTATCAGTGCTGGTTTATTGTCGATTCACTCGGCGCTCGTTCTCTATAGAAAAATGTCTGGTTTGGAATCATCGTCATCACTTGAAAATAGTCTATAGAAATGGTGCAAACATTCCAAATTCAATATGCGAATTGGAAGTCTTTGAATATTTGTAGTCTTTAGTTTACGCCGAAAACCGAAAAAAATTATAAAACCAATTTCAGTTTGCGTTAGTGGTAGAATTTCACCTGATCGATTCTCAGCTATTGGACGTTTTCTCGTCTCCTTTTTAGCTGATCGTTCCGAAAGCTTTTAGTAAGAAATCTCGTAAAATAGTTTCAATGGCTTTAGTATTTATATTTTTATTTTTAAAGATTTAAAACTCACCAACTATAAATACTTTTGATAGCACCCTCGTACAATCCGAACTTCATGCACTTTACCCATTTGTTGTTCATATATCATCTGTGGTATTCTTTTCTATTGAAATTCATATCGATTACATTTATCTCTACCTCTTCGAGTTGTCAACGTGCGCTCATCATTCCGCAGTGGCCATCAGCTGTTGATATGAAGAATTCGATGATGATTAGAAAATAGTTGGGTAGTTGTAATAGATGTATGGAATGTGTGATGCTGTCAAATTTTACTAATTGCTTACTCTGACTACGAAGTAAGTATTTAAAGGTGGGAATAAGGCGGAATAAGTTGAAGTTCGAAATATGCGGTGAAAAATGAACAGCACGGCTTTCATCTGCCTCACAGTGGGAGAAAGTGAGATAACAAACGACTTCAACAAAATGCCTACTTGCCTTACCTATACAAATTTCGTAACTAGTAAGATTATTAATTGCCGTAATAAAGTCGACGGAGTTCGCAATAGTCGATTATTGATTGCATTTAAATTTTGTTCGTATTAATGCCTGCTCGTTTTTATTTTATTTATGAAATTAAATATATTAGGATGAATCCCAAACGCCCTTCGATTGGCGTTGTGCAAACCTTCCAACGCAATGGTTACACTACAGAACTAATGAGAGATGGGAGGCATCTCGGTTTTCAACTCACAGGCGTAGCACAACGGTTAGAAGACAATCCAAGATGTGCATATCTCACTCTCAGCAGAGTTCTGAATAACTTCCGCAGTCAGCAAGCTAAGATACCATCTTTATATGAAGGGCCTAGCTGAAGAAGCGAACTGTTGGTTTTGTGGGTTGGCTGATGAAAAGCCAGAGCAAGTATTGTGTAATTGCCGGTGTGCTATAAGTCATAGAGTCACACAACTTGGAGAGCGAGTATCATCTCCATCCACAATCTGGAAAATGGCAACCTCCAAAGTGCTCAACTTTTTAATATGATTTCCTTTTAAGTGGCAGCACAATGATTCTCTTTAGCTCGAAGCCCGAGTGTACCCATATTTAATAATAATAATAAGTATAATGCCGTTGAGTTAAACTTGCAAAATAGATTATTTGTTCCTACATGAAATCAAATACACATACGAAAAATCTGAGTTTCAATTTTCTATTGAAGTTTCTTGACACATCATACATTAAGCCACAACTCATTGCATAAATAGCCACTTACATTTTGACGTATGACTCCATGGGAGCAAACTGCACTGCTTTAACGTTCAGCTACGAATATTGGCCATCAAAATGAAAGCCAAAATCCATCACAAAATGTACATACAATTTTACGCATATTCACACTTTTATGTCTGCAATACATGCAATATATCATATTCGAAATAGTAGCTATTTACATACATACTACGTAATTCTACTTGCTTTCTTTGATTCCTCCCAAATATACATACATATATACCCTGATAAATAAGTACTAGCATGGGTACTAGGGGATGCCTTTTTTCAGAATGTGATTTATTCGAAAAATTCCTTTATGAAAAACCTTGGCTTCTATCTTTTAATTTCGAACAAGTCCGAAAGTTTGTCCTTGCCAGATGAGAAGCGACCGCTATTAGAAAAAGAGTCACAGCTTTGTTGTCTAAGGAAATTTTGCTCCTTATAAAAAGTACAGCATTTCATATCTACAATTTCATTCGCCACCATCCATCCAACCTTTCGCCATTTGATTCACCATACTTGAGTTGACGGACTGGATGATTGGCGAAAGGTGGCGTGGATACTAAATCAGAGTCTATAGTGATAGTCAAGCTACACTAAAGGCTTTGGGAAAACTAAGTTGAGGCTAAGCGCTGTTGGAAAATGGAATTAAGTTGATCTGATTTGCGTGCTTCATTGGCTAATTGCGGGTCTTTGGCAGACCCAATTTGACTGCAGTCAATTATAGGGCCAAGCATAACAGAGATGGTCAGATGCATCTGGGACGTCATGAATTAGAGGCATGAGAACTGTCGGTGCATTATCGACACCTGCAAAACACCGGGGAGAGCGGAGTAGCGAGGCCTAGTTGCGTTGATTACAGGACACAGGAACTATGCCCGGGTGCTGAGTGCGGACTGTCTCAATTCCATTCCATTCCATTTCGATAACGCAATTTATTTACCAGCTTATAGTTCAGTCACAATTCGTTATATGAACGGGAAAGAGTCACCGTCATATTTTTACGCATTTGATCAAAATTGGAACATATTTTCTCGGTGGAAAATTTTAAGTTACTCATTCTTCTTTTCCTCATATTCTTTGTTTACTATTACTTGAGATATGTCATCGCCGCTCTTTGTATACCTCTTTACTAATTTTATTCCAAATATTCTTCTGTAAATAATTTTTCTTTGCTAATTCGATACGATACTGAAATTCAAGCATTTGATTCAAAAAAATATCGTTTTAAAAGTAACGAGTAAAAAATATCGCTATCGAATAAGAAAAGTATCGATATGGTATCATCTCTTCAAAGCCTTTCAGAGTTGGAAGTTTTTGTGGAAAAATACCCACAGTAAGAAACCTTGTACAGTTAAATCTAGCCTACCAGCTAATATCGGCGAAAGTACGATATCAAGCGTCCTGGAAACGATCTACACCTTTTTCTCTTTAGAAAATTATAATTGTATTTCAGAAAAGGGTAAAAGAATTTCAGAAAACACAATTGTATTTCAGAAAAACACAAATGAATTTCAGAAAAAACTCAAATGTATTTCAGAAAAACAAAATTGTATTTCCGAAAAGCACAAATGGATTTCAGAAAAACTCAAATGTATTTCAGAAAAATGTGCTAAAAATATTTTTGACTAAGTATCAGAAAAACACAAATTTATTTCAGGAAAGCACAAATCGACTTCAGAAAAAGTCAGATTTATTTTAGAACAACCACAAATGTATTTTAGAAAAAGTCAAATGTATTTCAGAAAACACAATTACATTTCAGAAGAACACAAATCAATTTCAGAAAAACAAAAATTAATTTTAGAAACACACAAATCCATTTCAGAAAAATACAATTGGATTTCAGAAATATACAAATGGATTTCAGAAAAGTGGAAAAGTATTCCCAAAAAATGTGTTTAAAATAATTTTTCCTTCATCGGTTTTATGTTAATAGAACGTAACGCTGCGGATTTTGGATTCTACAATTAATTAATCGAATATGTTCCCAAATATCAAAAAACTGGCTGGGAAAACTGGAGAGCAAATCGACAAAAACTGGGTCGGGAAATCGGGTGCTATCGCCCTAATACGAATGTGTGCATACATAGTATATGTGAATTTCACATTGTGAAAATATTTGAAAGCATTTGCAAGGCAGTGGTCGGAATACTGAACTTTAATGATGCATTTGCGTCAGCTTGTTAGTTTATGCAAAGCCCCATATGAACTGTGCACACACACACACACACACACACGCTCACAGCTATACTTACGAACTTATAAAACTTTACTACAAGAAGTGTACACCCTTCCGATTTCTCCCCAATGCATGCATTTTTCGTTATACACTTGAAAAGTATCCAAATATGTGAACAACAAAATACATACTTTACGGCAGCTGGTAGTAGTGTTAGGTGAATTTGAATGAAATTCGAACAAGAAAAATATGTACGATGGATTTTTTTTTTGTATGAATTTTTGTAAAATGTTTCACAAGTTGGCATGATCCACAGCATTGCCAGGAATATTGCGAGCGAGTAGTGGCAGTCGGTTTGTTGCTTATGCTGTTACTATTGATGGGGAGAATTATTGGAAATTTGGTGTATTTCTAAAGTTACTGAATGGATACAATGCAACCACACACATACACACACACACACACACATATACATGTACGCAGCTATGCACTTGCACCCTTCCAACGACGCTGCTATTCATAACTTCAGGATCATCATCATCGTCATGCCACTGCTTATGTATAGCTAGAGTACTGCTAGTAGGTACTTTGCTGGTGAAAGCAAAAAAAAAAACAAAAAACCAAAAATACTTAACTTTGTACAACAACTATAACAACTTGCACGCAGCCGACAGCTGTGTAAGTGCAATGTAAGCATAAAATATTTGCATATATTGCGGTGTTTGTTACATACACACACACACACACACACACATAATTTTCATAAACACTTTCCTATGCTAATGCATTTTCAATATTTTCATAACTTTTTTTTCTTTTTCAGTGTGCTGCTTCTTTTTGCAATTTTGTTTCCATTTCAGTGCGAAGTGTAGTTCTTTTTTATTGGCATTTGTTTATTGCCTGGAGAATTGGCATGAATATCTAGTTTACCAGTTTGCCACATAAATTTAACGCTTACTGGAAATCCACAAAAATTTTCCTGTGAACACTTACCAAGCAAAATAATTAGGTCTTGGGGAAAATAGCATGATATTCTCAAATTCTGCATTGCAATAACTCCTTAAGATTAAGAAAGGGTTTTTTTGGAAGCAACAACGTATCTTCCATACATTATTTCCTGTTATACTCAGTGAGAGGCTGTCGAACAGAAAAAAAAAAATTAAATCAAAAAAATAAGTCGAATTTGGCGAGCCTCTAATACTTATTAACTCAAAGCCTCTTCTTTGAAGGGAACACTGGAAGGTCATATTAATGTAAATTTATTAATTTTTTGCGCATGCATCATTTGCTTTAAAAGGGATATATAAGAAGTATGAATTCTGAGCTATATAAAAAATCTACTTCTGTGGGAATTATTTGAACGGTTTTATAAAATAATTGTTTTGTCTTCCACACTGTGCATGTTTTTCACTATTCCTTTCAATACGTCATGTTAAAACTTCACTCATATTCGCAATGGTTATAACTTTTATGTAATAAATCATGATTAAATCGCTATATTGGTATTTTTATTTTTTCGTTCAAAAATAATCGCTTACTTTGATATTTATTTTTTCGATCAAATTTGATCGTTGTTTTGTAACTTTTCCCCCATTGAAAAAAAAACGTCATTCTTGGATTTTTATTTTTTCGATCAACCCCAATCATTATTTTCGGGTTTTTATTTGCTCGATGAAAAATATTCGATATTCTGGATTTTTATTATTACGTTCAAAAATAAGCGTTATTCTTTGATTTTTTTCGATAAAATTTGATCGTTATTTTGTGATTTTTATTTTTTCCTTCACACATAATCATTATTTTTGGATTTTTTTTTTGGTTCAAAAATAATCATTATTTTTGGATTTTGATTTTTTCGTTCACAAACAACCGTTATTCTTGGACTTTCATTTATTCGATAAAAAAAAATCGTTACTCTTGGATTTTTTTTTCGATCAGTCTGATCGTTGTTTTGTGATATTTTTTTCGATCATGAAACAGTCACCGACAAATTATAAATGCAAGAATACCGATTACTTTTGATCGAAAAACAAAAATCACAAAATATTAATTGATCGAAAAAATACAAATTGATAAAACAAATATCAAATTCGATCGAAAAAATTTAAATCGAAAAATAAAGATATATTTGATCGAAAAAACTAAAACTCACTATATATCGGCCGCCGTAACCGAGTGTGTAGCGTGTGCGCGCTTCATTCGGTGGGTCCCAGGTTCAAATCCAGCTCGGGGCGAGTAACATCCAAAAATTATAGAAAAAGTTTTTTCTAATAGCGGTCGCTCCTCGGCATGCAATGGCAAACCTCCGAGTGTATTTCTGCCATGAAAAAAAACTTCTCACAAAAAAAAAAACATTCGCCGGTCGGAGTAGGCGTAAAACTGTAGGTCCCTCAATTTGTGTTACAACATCAAGACGCACATCACAAATTGTAGGAGAAGTTCGGCCAAAATCGCGTAAGCGGTTATAGCGCCAATTAAGTAAGTAAGTAAGTATATATCGATCAAATTTGATCAACAAAATGGAAAAATTATGATTATGCAATGATTTAAAACAAAAAAACTTCATAATACAATATAAATTAGGTTAGATTTGTATAGCATATAGCATAAAGACTAGATAGATATACTCGTTTTTTTTTAAACGAATTGTTGGCCATGATTTTTTGATTCGAAAAAATCAAAGTAACGGTTATTTTCGGTCCTTGGATTATTGGCATTCCCCTAGTTGTATACTTGTAAATTATTGGCATAGCGTTGCCCCAGCGGGCATTTCCTATATTTAATTGTATTAATTTTAGAAATAGTTTAAAAAATTTTGTTAGGGAAAATTTTTTTTTGCTGAAAACCGCGAGTTACTAATGAAAAAAGCGCTTTACACGCAATGTTTAAATTTTAACATAAAACTGTTATTTTTCTCTCATTTCATACTGACATAATAGTTCATGAAACTGAAGATTGTAGTATGTTTCTCTAATTTGTAGACCATGTCGGAATTTTCATATAATTCTTATGAAGCGCGAAGCTTGCTCTTTTTTTCTGCCAACCTTTTAAATGTCCTAACTTCTTGGAAATAACAACATTAAATGTTCCTACGCAGTATTCCTGCTTTTTTCCTCGGTTTTTCAAACCCGAACTATGCAAAGTATGCTCCCTTGATGAGGACTCTTTCGGAGTTGACCGACGTTCCAGACTATGAATTTGAAAGTGAAACGATGATTTTCTGCATTCTTCTTATATCACGATCAGCTAACTTTCCGATAATTATATTTTCCATTATCTGCAGTTTTACAAAAACTGTGAAGGCGATCTTATCCTTCTGACACCTTATGTCTTGATAAATAAATCTACAACTTTACAAGTAGCACAAAAACCATTTTGGCCCTATTTAAATTGAAACGAACAACCGGTAATGATTTGAAAAGTCAACCAATTTGGTGTAGTTTTGTACTCAATTATACTGTGAATGAATTTCCGGGAATCTAGTTTTTAAAAATGGTCCTAAAAGGGACTTAAAAAATGTCTTTTTTAACAGATTCGCACAGCTGTTCTCTATACTGAGATTGAGTTTAAAACGCGCTGACGTTCAGCTTGTTGGCTAAACACTCAACAGGTTTACAAAAACCAACTGCGACTGATTTCTCTATCCAAAACTCTCACTTCTAGTTGGTGATACCTGATTTTAGACGTTAGTCCGAAAGTGTGTCCCGAAAAATGTGCGTAATAAATTAATTGCTGCTAATGAATGCATCTTAGTTCGAATTTTTTGTGAAATCCTTGAAAATGCGATCACTGAGTCCGATTTACTACAACCGAATAATACATTATCTAAATATCGGGTCTTACAATAGGAACGCACAAAATTTTTTTTTAAATAAAACAAAAACGGTTTGGGATATGAATTAACTTCTTTATTCCTGTGAAAGTACATTCGATGTCATTATGTATGAAACTCGATTTCTTTTGCATGGGCACCACGGGCACGCTTGCAGAAGCCCAGACGCTGAACCCAATTTTCGACGGTTTTCAAGCTTAAATCGGCCGATACTGCTGCAATTTCACGTTCGATATTCGTACGAAGTTCATCAATCATCGCCGGCTTGTTGACATAGACCATAGACTTGACGTAGCCCCACAGGAAATTACTCGTTCACCAAACTTGGTTTTCAATAAATCGATTGTGACATTCGTTAAATGGCTTGTGGTGTCGTCCCGTTGGAACCACATATTGTCCAAGCCCAAATCATCCAATTCGGGCCAAAAATATTCGGTTATCATTGAGCGGTAGCGATTCCCATTCACAGTAGCGTGCCGGTCTTGATCATCACAGAAGAAGTACGGCCCAATGCCGCCGCCGGCCCATAAACCGCACCAAACCGTAATTATTTCGGGATGCAATGTTGACTCATGGAGTACGTGTGACTCCGAATTTCGGTAGTAAATTTTAATAATTTCTACTCGTTGTTGGATCGTATATCTTTCCATGATAAAATGGCAAACCTTACTGAAGAGAAATGTCAAAAGAGCGGAAAAAAATATGCCGTCGTTTGCAGTCACTATCGGTCTACTTTCGTAGCGTCTCTATTAAAAACCCCTTTACATGCTTCGTTCGAACTATGATGGATTAGGCCATAGTTTTAAATTTCGGAATAAGGGAATGATTGTTGTAAAGCCTCACAGCAATTTTGCTTTTTAGTTTGAAAATAAGCTATAACTTGAATAAATACATATATATTTAGTTATAATTAGATTAACTAAATCGAAATAAGAGAAACCCTACGTCAATCTCCAGCGTTTTCCGACTTCATTTATTTTGTATGTGAAGATTCAGAAAACATATACATATAATGACAAAAAAAATGCATTTATATTTCAGTTTCTTTTTCCAACATAAGTAGGTGAAGAAAAATTTTCAACATTCTCTCTATGTGACTATTGAAAAATCTTTTAATAGGCGACCCAGTAGGCAAGGTAGTGTTCTGAAGACCGACTCAGCCTCTAGCTTTTGAAGATCATTACCGTTCAATACCTCTCATTTCCACTTCTTCCTTTCTCTAATTTCCTTCTCCTTTTCCATTGAGATTCACTTTCTGCAGAGATCGTGCCTAAAATTTCTGAGAACTCGAAATTCTACTGACGTTTTAATTGATAAAGCTATAACTATATTAATCGCCTCGAATAAAAATTCTATTAATTAAAAAAAAATACATTTTTGTGAAGCGTCGCATATGTTTTCGCCTTTTTATTCAGACTTTGATTCTAAGATGTGCATATTTTCCCCTAATACATGTCTTTTTGTTGGTGTTGTACGACGTTCACGGCTTCACGGCACTATGAAGATTTCTTTTTTATTTTGCAATAAGAAAACTAACTATTACTAGAGTTCAATTCAATTATGCATTGGGGGGGGGTCTTAGAAATTCGGCACTACTACGATTGACATTATCGACACTAAACGACGATGGCTTGTCAAAATCGGTATTCCCACAGTCATTATCGATAACTATTGAAACATATTGGTATTGGCTATGAAGTATTGCCGCCGACGAAGATAAACCACTGCTGCTACTTTTGAGGAACACTTGGAGGAAAAATGAAAGTAGCGAAATACTTTCGGACCGGCGATTGGACAACGATGTTTGGTGTTTCTGAAATCCATAGTCTATAAAAGAATTTACATAATTACAGTATTGGACAGAACATGTGCCTATTAGTTTAATTGCAAAGCGAATCTACTCAGGTCAGCACTAGTCCCTTGAATTTTGATCACTGTTATTTGGCACTTTCAATTTATTTATCGATGAACATTCGAGTTCTCCTCAGCTGCTCTAGACAAAGCCAGTTAGGTGTCAACGTCGACACGATGTGATGTCGATTGAAAATTGGCCACGACGTCGACGACGACAACCATAATAAGGCTGACATTTTTGTATTTCTCCGAAAAAAAATGATTTTTTTCCTCTACATCTTTTTCAAATTTAGCTCAGAAAGTTGCAATTCAAATTCAGAATTTTCATTTCAAATCCAGAAAATTACAATTCAAATTCAGAATTTCCAATTAAAAATCAGAAAGTTACAATTCAAATTCAGAAATTCAATTTTAAATTCAGAAACCCCCAATTCAAATTCAGAAAGTTACAGTTCAAGTTCCGAATTTCCATTTCAAATTCAGAATTTTCATTTCAAATTCAGAAACTTCTAATTCACATTCAGAAAATTCTAATTCAAATTCAGAATTTCCAATTCAAATTCAAAAATTTGCAGCTCTAATTTAGAATTTCCAATTTAAATTCAGAAAATTACAATTGAAATTCAGAAAGTTACTACCCAAATTCAAAATTTCTATTTCAAATTCAGAACTTTACAATTTAAGTGCGGAAAATTTCAAAATTATGTTGTTCTGAAAACTGTTTCAATGTAAATACATATATATACATATGTATATATAATATTAAAGTTACATATACATATACATATGTATTATTAAATTGTTTGGCAAAAGGGTTAGAGAGAGTTGTAATAAATTTAAAATGTTTTAACGGAATATGTGCTTTAATAAATTCAGTCTGATTAAAGACTTGCAGATAATCGCGAAAACCGATCGGGACAATACCGTATTACAAAAACGAAGCTAAGCGAGTGAGTAAAAAGCATAGAGAACAAATGGTATAGAAATTAAAGAAAAAAATGAAAAAAGTCACTGAATCAAATATTTAAAGTAGACTTTGCCCTTACAACTGCTATGTGGTGTACAACTGAGTGAGTTAGGGCTTTCATTTTTAGGTTAACAACAGTTTTTCATTTTTGGGTATTCCACAAGAAATACAAAGGAAAAACAAAAATAAAACTTTTAATACCTATGCCAAAAAGGATATTTTTAAGCTGCTTCCCTTTAGCAGAAATGGCAGAGTTTTGTCATTAGCTGCCAATGGGGTAGCGCTGTTAGCAGAAACCTTTTTCTATTTTTATTTAATTTTTTGTTTATTTTACACACCGCCGCAGACAGATTTGAGCTCAAGGTACACCGGACGCTACACAGTAAGACAACGCCGGCATTAAATACAAGGAGTCATTGTAGAGCTCTGAAATTTTGCACAGGTTATTTTTGAGACAATTCCAGTTTAAAAAAAAAAAATTAAGAAAATTCGCCCACTTTTACGCCCACCTGACATACAGTCGAAATTTGTAAAATGCCGTATTGTCCGTAATACTTTAGGTATAACTTTCAATTTTGGTATACTTGAATGTTATATAGTTACAAACATTATTTGAAATAAAAATTGAACTTTGGCCCACTTTTAACCCCATCACCCATACTACCTCAACATAAAAAGTGCCATATTTTCTAAAATATATTAAATACAACCTTCAAATTCGATATTACTGCAATTTATATCATTTAAAATGTTTCATGCAAAAATTACAATAACACGCCCACTAATACGCCCACCTCCCATTGAAATGCAATAAAAAAAACAATATTTTTTTTTCATTCAATCAATAATTTTTTAACATCATCATGGTATTCTAATTTTTTCAATTTGTTTCTCATTCTAAATGAATTAATATAAGGATCTGATGATATTTGCAAATAGTGCATTACATCTTCATTCGTAGAAATACGTGAATTTTTACGAGAATGGAATAGCCTACGGTTTCTATACTCCTTATTCATTGCTTCTTGCGCTTCTTCGGATAACATTCCTGTAGCAAAAAAAAAAAGTTAATATTAAATAAAGTTTAAAAAAATACTTTCAAGAATAAAAATTGCAAACAAACCTATTGGCAATATAGCCTCAGATACCATTTTGCTGCCGTGAATGAGAACTTTATGCACAGTGATGGGCATGTAGTACAAGCCATAAAGCTCTACATATAATTTTGCAGTGTCCATGCAAAAAAAACACAAAAGGTGAGCGGTTAGCTAGTGGCGGCGAACTTTTTGCTGGCGAGGATTGGCTCTAGGGGATACAAGCAAACTTGACCGATAGATGGCGGGAAAGAAACTAGTTGTTTTTAGCAAAAATAAGAGTGCGTTGGTATTTTCGATTGAACCTTTTAAAATACTCTATTTTCCTGCCAGGCGACAAGCGGCACTACAATATAACAATTAAACTAACCACATTAGAAAGTGATCATAACACAACTTAGATAAGAACAATATCTTGCACTATCAATTTAAATTAAAAATTATGCAACTATCTAACCCAAAGTCAATGACCTTCAACAAAATTATCTATCAAGTTAATAACGTAAATAAAATTTATGTAAACAAGAATATTTTTATTAAAACATAAATGATCTTTAAAGCATAATTCTGAATAACTAACAAAAAACAAATGTAATTTATTACTATTCTCTTGCACAATAAGTGAATAGTAAACAATTAAAAAAAATAAAAGTAAAAAGTTGTAAACATGCTATTGCATGCTAACATACGTATAGCGACAGAATGTGCGCGTTACGTACTTTTTGTAGTTTTTTGTATGTTTAATGTGCTTTTTCAAACTTTTGCTATATGTCCTCTACTTTAAATTAAAGCTGAGACTTCAAACTTTCATTTGGTATAAGTCTGCACCTAGGGCGAGGGGCTGCTCTATATTTCCTAGGCCATTGAAAATGCAAAATGTTCAATTTTTGCACCACAATTCTGTTGTTAAGAAAAAAAAATTGTGTTTTTTTTTTTAAATTTATTTTTTCATTTACTCATTCTACAATAACTAAATTAATTAAAAAAATACTTTAAAGTTACATTTATTATGTATTTTTATTTTAATAAGCTTTTGATTATTACATATTGAACTAACATATTTCAAGCGCGTTGGCATACCTCAACTTTGACTTGCTCTAGACCAAAAAGTAATGAAGTTATAAGGCTGAAATTTCAGGGAATTGTTACTCATATATCTGTTAATATACTGTGAAAATTTCATCCAAATTGGACGACACGTCAAAAACCATTTTTTGCCGCGGTTACTATTGGGCTGTCTCACTGTGCGCTACTCTACTCAACACACACGCGCTACGCACTCAAGTACGGCGGTTGTCATAGCAGCAAAACATAAGCATATCATATAATTTATCTGTACATATTGACCTTCAATGTCCTTATTTCACAAATATTGTATATTTAGATTAGTTATTTTCCTTCACAGCAAGAAAGAGTTCCCAGCAATAAAGTACATATATAAATTTTCAACAATTCTCATAAACAAAGCATACAAACAGTCATATGTACATTTCATTTTTTGCTATTCATTTGCAAGCAACAACAGACAAACATTCAAACATTCAAAGACCGAACATAACTGACAATTCTTTCATCTATATGCCAAATATTTGCATTTCAATTTTCCACCTTTTTACCAAAGCAAGAGGTCACTCCGAAATTCAGCACATTCAGGCTAAAGTCACAACAATAAACGAAGAATATTGCATTTGTCCAACGTGTGTTGTGGGATTCTGTCAGAAGTCAGTGATGAGTGTGTGTTGTGGGGTTAACCATTGTACACACATTTTTCACCCATCTACACCCACCCACACCTACACACACTTCTACAATATTCAAATAGCCACATGACAACAACATATCAATGAGTTGCTTTGGAGTTGCTAGCAATGACAGTTTGAAACAATTTAATAATGGCCAACCAAAGCAGAATATGGAGTGGGCAATCTTTTTGGATTGTTAATTTTTTGTTTTTGTAATTTCGATGAAATTCACCACTATCCAAGGCTTTTACGCTTGCTGTGGGGAGTGTTCGGACTTTTATCGTGTTGAGGGCACATTTTCGGGTGTTGTGCTACCAGAAAACGAAAAATAAATTTTAACATTTGTTGTCAACAATTAGTTGAAATTAAAGTGATTTATTATGGTGTAAAAGTGAGCTTCAAAAAATTTTCTTGTGAAATATGTACAAATTATTTTATTCACTCATCAGTATTGACCCTCAAAATTTATCACAATTTTGAATGAGCAAGATTTTATCTTCGGCACAAGGAATGTTCCGTGAAAATTTAAAACGTTTGGAATATTAATCATTTTTAAAGATTTGTTGAAAATCTAACGGACAACTATATTTTTCATTTTGGTAGATTTTTTCGCAATCTGAATATAGCCCACGTTTTCTCTACTACCAACTGATTTTTTTAAAGATTCACCAACTTTTTATTATAAATTTAATTGGCATTATCTCATTTGAAAAAAGAGAACCAAAAAAACAAAGTTGAATAAAAAAAAAGTAATATAAATAGTTGTGGTAGAAATCTTCACAAACATGGGAGGATAAAAAACGGGTATAATATTTGGAATCATGAGATTTTTTCACATAAACATTAAAGAATAGGATTCAGATTCAGAAAGCCGACTATAATTACGCTCCAAAAAGTTTTTCCAGGCAATTCCTCTTTTACCAGTCGATTAGTCGATTTTAAAAGGATGACGATTATTTTGTACTGAAGTAGAGGAAAAAATATTTAATAAATAAATATTTAATAAATAAAGGTGTGGAACGAGTTAAACTTTTAACACTTCATCGAGCAATTGCTTTAAATACAACTGAGACAGAAAAATGAAACAAAATTAAAAATGTTGCTATGCTCAAAATTGTTAGAAAATATAGAAATATACATATATATGAAAATAACTGAACGCTTTCATTTGCCACTTGTTATACGGCAATTAGCAAGGCAGTCGAATTCACCTTTACGAACTTTAGTAACGAAGGCTAGCCGGGCTGCATTTCTGTCAAAATATTTTTCTTACTGGATGCAAACCGGGCAATCTGATAGACAATTTTGTTTACGAGAAATATCGAAATATGTGAATATTTTATAAATACATTATTCTAAATGTTCGTAGGTAAAAAGTTGTACATTATATTATACAGTTTTGAACAATTTATTATATAATCTTTTTTGTTCCCAAAAGCAACCATGTATGGCGAGAACTGTTTCGTACGTTTAATTTCCCCCACTGAAAGGCTCAACCCCATACAAGGCTTTCCCCTCTGGTTCTCTACAGGTTATACCAAAGAACGTAGATTGTAAAGAAGTTGCATGGCATTTCGTTACCTGTGGCAAGAATTTTCGCTCAATTTCACCACACCAGAAGCCAATTGAATCTAATCAGATTCTAATATCGATCAGCAAAAATCAAATTAGTTCCGGTATGGTGAAATTGGATGAGATTTTTTGTTAAAGGAATGTGTATGTGCGTATGTATGTATTGTGTGTGTGCAAGTAAGCATAAAAGTAACAAAGCCTTGCTCTAAGCGGAAAATATCTACAATTAACGCATCGATGGTAGTGAGGTAAGGCGCGCGGCCGGAGGAGGAAGGTGAGCACGCAAATACTCAGAGCCAATTGATGATTGAAGATGCAGTTATATACGTTTGTATGTATTGCAGTCGATTGACCTGCGAGACACGCAATCAGTACGAGTGTGAATAAAATGGTAGGTGAATCGGATAACCCAACAACTAGAATCAGTGTTGCCATTTTAATCTATTTCCGGCTAGATTTGGCTTTTGTTTTCTTTTAGCCGAAAATTTTAGTTTAACCTTTAGCCTTTTTTAGCGTTTTTTTAGCCTTACCTAGGAAATGAAAATTCCATACTATTAAACTAATGGAAAAATCTACAATATACTGAGTTTTTGGCAGAGGTTCGTGAATATAAAAACGCGCTTAGCAAAAGTTCTTTTGCAACCCATTGTAGTTTTGTTTTTAATTTTTGAATCTAATTTCTCAGCATTCCAGAAGTCCAACACATATTTAGAGCTACGAACATTGTCAAACAAAACTAAGAAATAGAATTAGATTTAAAAGGAAGAAGGAGGAAATGTATTGTCATGATAGCGCAACTGAAAATGAACTCTTTTAAATGATAACTGTTCTAATATATACTGAAATTTATCTGATGATGAACAGAATATGTATTATAGAAATACACTAATGAATTTTGCATATAAACAGACTACCTCGTACTTTTAAAAATAAATTATTTTTGAAGCTTATAAAGCCACTGCAAAGAAACGACAGCCGTATAAAATTTTTAGTGAAATCGTAATATGAATAACATCCTTGATTTTTTATTTAGTCTTTTGCAGCCTCTTTATTTTGCCTATTTAGGCTTTCTTTCAAAAAATCTGGCAACCCTGACTAGAATACCTGACGTTTAGGCAGTTAGGAGGATAAGCAAAAAACCCAACAATACAAGTAGCAATTTTCCACACCAAAAGTCGTTTCACCTTTTAAGACAACACCCCACACACACACACACACAAGCATGACAGGTGAGCATTGCAATGCAAGAGTTATGATAAATTTTGCTGTTGTAGTTTTCAGTGAGGCTACCTACCTGCATTGTTCCATTATTCAAATGCTCTGGCAGCTGATTGAAATGCGATTGTGATTATGTGCGAATGGACGGATAGTGCAATGAAAAATGAAAAGTTACAGTATGTGAAGCAAACAAGCTGACCCGAAAGTAAAGGAAGAGCATGAAAGTCAAGAACCTGGAACTCCACACCAGTCTTTTCAGGTAGTTGATCGTGCGCGGCTTGAGCCTCAAAAGTTGAATAAGTAGTGTAATTTTATGAAAACACCTCCATCACCAAAGTTCGAAAAGCTCAGAACGCCTAAAATTAGTCAATGTTTAACTATTCCTAGGCCTTCCAGACTGCAATGACAAACAGCTGTTTCGAACTGAACTTGAACTTCGAAAAACGGTGCAATTTATCTATGTCTTGCAAAAATGTACTTCCTCCTATTTACTTTTTCCTGTGTATTCCCGCTCATCCAACTAGTCATTCGTCCAATAGGCCCTTTGTGAAATGTCAACATTTCGGAAAGTATCATACCTAGCGATGATTGTATGGAGTTGCCTAATTCTAACGCCTTAAGGTCTACAAAACCTAAACAACTTCAAAAACCACAACGCCTTAAAAGATTGGTGTGTATATTCGTTCTCTTACTACAATATTAAGCTCCGCTAACAACCCCACAAAGAAAATTATATTGTGATTTATTTCAAAAGGATTTCAAACGTGAATGTCTCAAAAATCAAATCCTCTGTTATCTTGGTTCCATCCAGAATATGAGAAAAAATTAAAAAACAATTATGGAAACAAAATCGAATTGGCGTTTCACCAACAAAACTGAACTATCTGCTACATTAAAGGCAATCGTCCTCAATGCTCCTCACTTCTTATCACTGAAACTGTTAATTTCATTGCTTTCAGCCTGGAAGTATGCATACAAAAATGATAATAGTTTTGATATCTATGGAATGCATTATTTATATAGATAAAAAATGATTGGATTCCGCTATGCGATGTGTTTCTAATAGGAGTAGAGAAATATTGTTCAGTATTGTATGTGTGACCTCATGGATAGCACAAAACTGTTAATTTGACGAAGGGTTTGTTTTATTATTGGTTCATTTGAAGGTTGTACTCTTATAGGGGTTCCATAAGGCTCTGAATAAAGATAATTTATTCTAAAAGTGTTTTTTCTCTCTTCCATTTCGTTATTATTTCAACTGACCTAAAATTTAAACTTTTAGATCTACATACATTTTCATCATTCAGAGCAATAATTTATTTATCACAATTGCACATTCTCTTTTTTTAGTACTGAGCATTAACACTCTTCAGTCATACAATTACGAATTTCGCTATATAAGGAAAATATGTACTTTGATTTCGAATTAATATGCGAGCTAACATTTTAATTCATGGAATATTTCACTCATCAGTGTTAACGTAACGAGCAAACATCTCTCTTTTTTGGCGCATCATGATTAGAAATAATAATATGCAGAAAATTTTAATACCCAAAAATCGAAGTTTCTATATCTACTTTTCCTCTAATAAAGTCTTTAAAGTTCTTATTAAAATAAGACGCAAATTTTTACGGAAAGCATTTGGGCTATAAATGGATTAATTTAATCAAAAAAGAAAAATAGGATATCACCTTTTTCGGCCATGCCTTGGAGACGAAAATCGAAGAACTGAATTAAAGA
The DNA here is from genome assembly GCA_951828415.1 of Anomoia purmunda. NCBI lineage: Eukaryota > Metazoa > Arthropoda > Insecta > Diptera > Tephritidae > Anomoia > Anomoia purmunda. Next base: position 195,278,578 of record OX639993.1, on the reverse strand, counting down.
AACCATTTCTATGTTAAATGTTTTAGTAGTTTAAAGAGCTATCGTATCCATTATGAGTTCTATCAAAAACACTAAAATTAAACTAATTATTTAATAAAAGTAAATCTTTGAATTAATTTTTTCATTTCATTTTTTCAGAAACAAAAATAATATATCAAATTATAATTTTTTAACAAAGGAAACCATTTTTCGAGTATTTTTTCGCTCTGAAATAATAATTTTTTATGAATTGTTACTTTTGGATTAAAAGTAATTTTCAACCTTTATTATTCTTTTTTGGCAGATCGAAAAATTGTAAACGCCACACCACCTTTTTTAAAACTTTTTGGTGCCAAAAGTGCTCACGAACTGAGATTTACTTTTGGCTAACAAAATATGAATAAAAAAAAAATGCTTGTGGTGAAAAAAGTAAAACTCAAAAAATTATGATTATTTTTGATCAAACTAATAAAGTGATTATCTTTAGCAAAAGAAATAAACATTAAAAAAAATCACTAATTGAGTGTGAAGAACTAAAGCTAGAAAAATGAGTTTTACTTTCGATCAGAAACATATAACTCTATGTATGATTATTTTGTCTGAGCGATTAATAATAACCTATAGGTAATTGTTAAGTATAATTTTTAGAAATATCACATGAAAAATTTACATATATGTACATACACTTAAAAATGTTCTCCGGTATACAAAAGCTTTCGAACTTTTTTATTGTTACAAAAATTATATTTTTTTAAATATTTTTTATTTTACATAATTTTTCATTCTGTTCTGTTCTGAGCCACCTTAAAGTGCAAATGAATGCGACTTGTTCGATCTGAGTAGCTGGCCCAACTGCTTTCACTACCTGCTGTCTGTCTGCCTGTTAGGCAATTGAAAGCTTTAATCAAGCTTTCTGGTGATTTCCAAATCTGCCATAACCATACGACGACGACGTTGGCAGGTCACTCATTTATGCCAAGGCATGCAAGCACACCCACACACCCACACCCTCACACTCACACACACACACACACAAGCAAACAAACAATACATTTACAAGCTTACTTTGAACCTCTTTTGAGTCTTTCATTTTACAATGAAAATCACGCATATGGTACGTCGAACATCAAAACCCGACCCGCTACTCCATCCAACGTCTTTATTTGCATCGGCTCTGATAAATTCTCGTATGTATGTACGTATGCATAAATGTGCGTGGGGTTGTGTTAGCTGGGCACATCCTTCCAGCTGTGCATCTTAGAATGGGCCAGCTATTGGCTACCACTTTCGTTCAGCAACGTAATAAAACTGTCATTAACAGCGTGCCAAAGGTGCAGTGCCACAGTGCGTGTACGTGACGATACAGCTACGCAGAGCTACGCAGTAGGCCAATCTACATACATTGTACGTAGTAGGTAGGTGAATCTCGAATAGGGGGTTTGACGTTGCATAATTGCTTTGAGTATACTTTTGCTTAGGTTATATTTCGTCGTTTACATTAAGACACCCTGTGTGTGTGTGTGTGTGTGTGTATGATAAAACGCCCCTGTCGGAAAAAGGCAGACGGTCTAAAAAATTTAATTAAAAAGTAGTTGGAAGTCAACCGCTTTGAAACAAATGCACGTTCAATTAATTATTTGACGTCAAGTTCTGGACCGTTTCGGTATTATTTTCGGACTAGATTTTGACGACCATTTCAGAACTGTTCAGTAGTTCGGGGCTGGTGGTTCGCCACAACAACTACTACTACTGCTACTTCTACGACTACCACTTCTACTACTACTACTAACGGCAACTACTAATTAACACTATTATCACTGCGACTAATACTGCTGCTACTACTAATTACTACTACTATTTTCACTAATGCTGCAACTAATTACTACTCTACTACTATTTTTAATAGTTTTACGTGCACTTAGGTGAACGCGTGCTTTTCTTTTAGAACATTCATAATTTTATTTTAAGTCATTTTAGTTATTTTACAATTAATAAATTTAAAAAAAATCGCTAAAATTCCGAAAAAAAGTTTAAAAACTTAAATTAAAAAAAAAGACTTTTTAGTGGTGTAGTCAAATAAAAATATATTTTTAAAATAATTTTATAAAACACAGGCATACGTAAAATAATTCGTTTCACGTAAATTTAATAAAACCCTAACACCTTTCAATTTGCACTATTATTTTTCTTGCTCGGCAGTTCTAAGCTAGTCCGATATTTGTATTGAGTTTCGAAGAATGTAATGTCGGCTCCTGCAGTAAAAAATATATGCTTATTTTACCACACCAAAAACCAATTGATTTGATAAAAATCGACGATAGTCATTTCCGCTTCGGTGTGGTATTTTTTGTCTAGATGAGCGGTGAGACTGATTCAACTACTTGTTTTAAACGCATCTTGCACGGTAAAACTGTTTGATTAAACCTAAGAACTTCGGAAACAATAAGGTTGCATGGTGTTTTATTTCCAATAGTAAAAAATCGTTTCAATGCTTATTTCACCATAACAAAAACCAATTGAATTAAATCGGTTTAATATTAATCATTGAACGTCAACTTTGTTCTTGTATAGTGTAATAAGTCGACATTTTCTGGAACTGAAAGTTCGGGTTGAGTGACTTGCCTCTGCTCTCAGCAAAGGGCACATCGGATTTCAGTTTCAGTTTCGTTCAAGTTTCGCCGTTATAACGAAATTAAAAGAGAGTTCAAAAACTAAACCAAAAACAGAAAAAAGAATATAGGTGTAATTTGATGAAAATGAGAACTTCTTTGATATTCAATCAATCAACCATCAAGGTCATATTTTTAACATATGCATATGTAAATCAAAATGTTTACTAACCCAGCACATACTTTGATCAAACAGTTTAACCGTCTAAGGTGCCTATTAGATTCGAAATCGGTAAAGGTAATTTTGATGTTTTTTTTTTTGTTTATACTATTATTTAAATAGAAGTGTTTTTCATTTCTGTTTTTCGGGTAATTACAGGAACATCTAAGACATTTTCTGAGAATTTCACTTTCACTTATATACAAAGCTACGGTAATGCCGAGTGTGGGCACTTCCCATTAACCAATGCCATTTTGCATTAGGAACTGCGTCGTAGCCCACTTTCAGAAAAAACAGCACCAAGTCTTAAAAAGATACTAATATTTTTAGTTGGTTTTTGACAATTTTTTTTTTAATTGAATGTCGGCAACCTTTTTGTCATTTAAGGCATGCAGCTTATGTGGCAGAAAATGTGCAAGACCGTCAACACAAAACAATATTCTAAAATTAAATCGGAAAAATTATCGTGAGACCAAATGAAACTAAAAATTGTCAAAACTGCCCCCGAATTTCTAGCAACTCCAGACTAGCATATTCTTTTGTTAAAATTACATGACCTAAAAACTTTGTTGTAATAGTTTTGGTATTGCCCCGTCTTTTTAAACAATATTATATTAGTCGATCAAACAATGCAAGACTTAATGCAAAATATACGATTTGGTTATTATTGCACATCACATATATCTATATTTAATTTAATCGGTGTTTCCATCTAAATTCATTATGATTAACTTAATCGGGGCTTAAACATAAAAATTCCAATAATGCATTCCTACGTAACTTACTTCAAAAACGCTCCAGATAATTTTTAGGGCAGTGTTACAATTTTTAACATTAACCTTTACAAATAATTGAGCTGGAGTGTCACTTTGCTATAAATTGGTATAGTATCGGACAATGTGTTGAACTCGTGTAATCTTTTTGCAAAATTCTTTCAAAAAGTATATGTTAAGTATGATACGCCCTTTATTAACAATAGTTTGCCTTCTGCAAATACTTTGATTTTTCTTGATATCTATGCGGACGACGCGTCGTACTATCTGCAATCTCAAATCTGAAATCTAGCCCGAAAGTTGATGTAGAAGGACTCTCTCCTATATTTTCAAATTTTTTTCAGAGGAAGTAGCTGATCCAGTTGCTTTCCTTTTTCAAAACTGTCTAAATAATGGAATTTATCTCCATCATTGGAAACTATGCTCCATAGTCCCTATATTCAAATCTGGCGATCGTAATGACATTAATAATTATAGGCCTATTGTCAAACAAAGCACGCTGGCAAAATTGTTCGACTCTATAATCAATAATAAATTATTTGATCACGTCCACAGTGCCATTTCAGAATACCAGCATGGGTTTTTTCCGGGTAGGTCAACAGAAACCAACCTGAATCTTATTACGAATAATATAATAAGTTCTCTGGAGCAACAAGCTCAAATCGACGTTGTTTACACGAACTTTTCTAACGCGTTCGATAAAGTAAACCATACGATCCTCTTGGATAAATTGTGTAGATACGGTATAAGTGGGCAGCTCCTTGATTTTTTCTTTAGCTTCCTGAATGATCGTAAGCTTGTCAGGCATACCCCAAGGGACTCACCTCGGTCCGCTGCTATTTCTAATTTTCATTAACGATTTGCCAAACTGTTTTAAGTTTTCTAAATGTTTCATGTTTGCCGGCGACGTCAAGCTGTTCCTGGAAGTTTGCCATTTGGCAGATTGCATCAATGTTCAAGCCGATCTTATAGACATTGAGAAGTGGTGTATCAACAACCATCTATCCCTTAATATTAATAAATGTTGCATTGTGACTTATTCCCAGAAGCCAGTGAGTATTCTTTATAGTTATGTTCTAGGCCATTGTTCTCTTAAAAGTAGCTATGAAGTCAAGGATCTGGGGGTTATTTTTGATTCGAAACTTTTATTTTTAAAACATATTGATTACATTGTCTCCAAGTCATTCGCTATGCTTGGTTTCATACGAAGAAATTCTGAAGACTTCAAGGACCCCACTACTTTGAAATCTCTCTACATTTCTTTAGTAAGAAGTCGTCTGGAATATTGTGCCTTGGTCTGGAATCCCTACTATTGGATCCACTCAAATAAAATTGAAAAAGTTCAAAGGATATTTACTAAATTTGCTTTGTTGAAGTTGCCCTGGCAGGATGGTCCTCTTTCTTAGATTGGTAGAAGGAAACTGTTTGGTCTGCAATCTCTCCACGAGAGAAGAATTTGTCTTTCATTATCCTTCATTTATAAATTTATTAATGGCTGCATAAATTGCAAACAACTTAGTAACTTTCTCAATATGTATAATTCTGAAAGAGATCTTAGGAACAAGCGCTTATTTTTCGAATCTTTTCATAAGAACAATTACTCATATAAAGAGCCTATAGCTAGATGCCTGCGTTTATGTAATACCTACAATAATGTTATTGATTTTAATGTTAACTTAGACAGGTTTAAATTATGTTTATTCTCTTTATTTAATTAAATTCTTCAATTAGTCTGTAAGAAATTTCTTTGTAGACTGAAATAAATTAATAAATTAATAACTAAATATACACAGGTCGGAAAAATCCTTTGATATTAAAAAAATGTGTCAATGATTCAAAGATTACAAAAAAGCTTATAACTCACAATTTTTATAATCTGTGCTTGAGCTCAAAAGGTACATTAGGTATTAACGCCCTCTATACCTGAATATTTTGAAATCTTTTGCCTGTTAGCCAGTGTAACTGAACAAGAAATCGACACTCAAAATACTTTCAAGAATTTATGCTCGAAATAGTGGTGTCATTATTTTTAATTTGCATACTGAATTGAAATCAAAATTTATTTTTGTTCAAACGAAAAATAAAATATTTATAGTTAGAATAAAGTAGACAAATTTACATACATATTTTTAAATAATTGGAATCCGATAGGCTGGAATTTATTTGGGAATTGGACTAGTTTTGAAACAGTTCGATAAAACGGGGCTTCAAATAGTTTGGAATACAAAAATTTCATTGCAGCTAGAAAAAAAATTAAATTTTGATGTTATTTCAATTTCAAATTATTAGTCTATGATTTTAATGATCTTACACACTAGACTCACAAAATAAATTTTTACGATGCTTAAAAATATATATCTACATATATTCTAAGAATACAAAGATTCGATACAAATTTAAATACAGATATTGGCCATGCAAAATCAATAATATTTTTTTTTTACATTTTATTGAATTCTGATTTGATTCATATTTTACGGAAAAGTTTCAAAGCAGCATCCAATATCATTAACACAAATTATAAAAAAATCAGGGCCAAGGATGATACCTTGTGGAATACCAGAAGTAACTACTAAAAGTGAATAGGATTTGCAAGTCTCAAATTCAACAAACAGCGATCTATTATTAGTAAGATATGATTTTAACCAAGCCAAAAAAAAAAAAAAAATTGAGTAAAACCTCAAGTAGTTTAGCTTTTGAAGTTAAATAGTATGCGCAACTTTGTCGAAAGCTTTCGAAAAATCTATATACATAGTAACTACCTGAAAACCACACATAAACGCTGACATAAAAGATTCTGAAAAGAAACCCACTAGGCTAGCTATGGTGGATCTCACGCGAACGAATCCATCTTGGTGAGGTACAATAATTGATTTGATGGCAAAAGAGCGCTTCTCTTTAACTGCTTTCTCGAAAATTGTAAAGAAAACACTTAACTTTGAGATAGGTCTATAATTTGTCACATCATCTCTGCATCCTGATTGAAAAATCGAAAAAAATTCCATCAATAACTTCTTATTCAGATAAGAAAAGAGACCCAAACCCCAGGGATCGGGTTGGACCAAAATTTGTGATTGCATCAGCGATTCTGTGATCAGTTACATAGTTCGTTTTGAAACAATCTGCAAATAAATTGACAGTATCAGACAAAATTTCGTAAACAAACCGTGAATAAATTCGAACAGCCTTTTTAGAACGAGTGTATTTGCAAAAGGCTTTGGATTTTCTTTCTTTCTAGATTCAAACCATATACATATATTGATTGCATAAAAATTTATCGAGGACATTGAATTAATTAATGTAATAAAATATACTTCTCCTTGTAACAGATATTTTCATAATTTTTATTTCGTTGATTTTTAACATCAACGTCTTTATTTGTTGTATCAGGGGAATTTGTGGAGACGTGGCACAAGAACGGGAAAAGTTATTCGAAAACACATCGGAGAGCTTGAGCTGGAATTTCTGAAAACATTTAGAAATATCCTTTCAATTTAGAACAGTATCCCATTTCATATCGGATATGGCAACATGCAAGTCAAATGAACAGTGTGATAATTGACTTGCTCCAAGAATTTCAAAAATGTTCAAAAAGTACTTTTTAAATTCATTTTTAAGTAATTCAATTTCCGACAGGGCTGGGTGCCTTTGGGTCAGTTTTAGAGCAGACACTAAACAGGCGATTCAACCTCTGCCGTACAACAAAAACCAATAACAGCCAATCTCACCTATATTGAGTGTTGAAACAAAGCATATCATACAAATATGACATACATTGCCAAATGTGGATATGCCCCTCTCGCATAGGGTTTCCCATAAAAATTCACATCGTGCTCTCAAAACAAAATATTCCCAAATACATATTTCATTGTTAATTACACGAATATTAAACTAAATTTTTAAACTATTCTTCCATCGCTGCAACTTTGCGTCAATGTTTCTAAAATATTTTTAATTTAAATTTTAATTTTCACATTTCCCATTCGCATTTTGTGCAGCTACTACGGGATGTTACAAAAAAAAATAAGTCATTAGAAAGTCATAAGTACCTTAAACTTTTTACGTTTTACCGAGCGCCCATAACTTTTGACTTTTTTCTGATACCCAAGTGGCTAGTGTGGAATTCATGCTGTGTAAAAGTTGGCAAATAACGTCGCACACACACACACACACACACCCATACGCGCGCTGTCACAACAACTAGACACACACACACTCATACAAAAAACACAGCGGACCACAACTTTAGTGTTGGCTAATTACTTTTAGTGTAGAAAGCGCACATACATAGATAGATAGGAGCTATGTACATAGCCACTACCGCGATGTGTGTGTGTGTGTGTGTGTGTGTGTGAAGCATTTTACAGAGTTTGTAGATTTTCATGACGATACGAAAGTGTTGATGGCTGGCATCGAAACTTTTAGCACAGACTAACAGCAAAAAGAAATATAAAATTTAATTTAAAAAATTATAGTAAAATACAAAAATCACGTTGAACTCTACTGGCTGTGGCTAGCTGTGTATTTGTAGCTTGTTGAATGCACGTGGTCTTAGCCAAGGTTGCTTTAAAGTAGTTTTTTTTCTTTCTTTTTTTTCTTATTTCGCACTCCTTACCCTTTCATCTACTTAACTGTACTTCCTACAACTTTCTAATTTTTATATTTCCACGATTTTCTACTTTCTTGGTTTTTTTTTGTGCACTTTTATAGCATTGCTTTTTACTCTTATTCTCCTATAAAGTTCTATAAGATTTCCGACTGCAAACTTCTCTAAACATTCATTGACGCCTTAGTAGCCTACGTGGCGCTTTAAGCATCGCAAAGTTTCTGCGTTGTTAAAAATCCACCTGGGCAGGTGTAAAATACGTGCCTTAGTTTTCTGCATTCACTTTGGCCATGATTTTCTAGTGAGTTTTTTAAATTTATTTCTTCTTAGTTTATTGATACCAATAGCCACTTGTTTGACGAATTTGAATCGCTTTGAGAGAATCAAGCCATGTTCGAAGCGAGAAAAATATTATATGATATATAAACTCTGATCAAATACTTCTCCTGTATGTAAAATCCTGTAAAAATATGAAACTGCAAAATTAATCTCTGGAGTGAGAGTAAAAAGACCCAAAAGCACGGGAGCCCAAAACAAAAAAATGGTTCCTGTAAAAACGTCAAGCGATTTTCTTTCGAATTAAAAATAAAATAAGAATACGAGTAAATGGAAGGCAATAAATTAAAAGTTGATTGCTTGGCAGTAAATTTAAATCGCATACGAAATTGTATTATTTAAAAACAAAACTCTTCAATCAGTATCAATTTTTATGCAACCGCTGATCGCTTGACACTTTACATGATTTTACCAAAACTCTCCAAAACTCAATACAACTCTCCAAAAATCGCACTCATTTACAGGATTTTGAGGTACGGAAACATTTTTCCTCTAATTTCCTGCAAGATTTTGCAAAATCGTGTAATTTCATGGAGCACAGCAGCATAGCGATTATTTTTATTATTAATATAATTCTTTTAATATTTTTTTATTTTCGTTTTGTTTGTTTTGCTTTATGCATCAATCGAGAATACCAGCCTCTATATTATCCTTCCCGTGGACTTCCACAGAATTTTATTGGTCTACCCATTTAAACCTTAACCCCTACCGCCCGCGACCTATTTCACAGGCGCGGCGCTCTACATGAGCCTCATGGCTGTTTCTCAAAGGACAACCATATTCTCGTTTGCAGTGCGGTATCCTCCTTACATATTCCTCATAGCTTTCCACATTTCGATGCTGGATGTCATTGTGTCAATGATACTTTGACAACATTTACCACACCTCCTCGGTAGACAGCAATTATTTCGCATTCGAAGAAAGTGTGATATTTAAAATCTTTTACATTTCCGCAGTATGTTCAGAGTGGCGAGTCCACCTTACTCATCGTGTACAGAGATTCATGCAAATACCCGTAGCCTATAAGAAATTTGGTCAGGTAGAAGTCAGCCTCTCCATGAAGCGACCCTTCATCCATGGCTCGAGGATGGCTATTAGTCTGTACGTCAATCGACCCTTTTTGCACGGCAGTTGCTCGGTTTGACTCAGCCCTGGAAGATTTTCTTCCACTCGCAAGCAAGTAAAGCAATTGGTATGATCCTCGAAAATGATTAGAATCGCGTAATCTGACGCCGCACGGTATGCAGATGTGACGCGCAGAGCCTATATGGACTAAACGTGTGACATTTAAACTCAAGACATCAGCCCACCGGAGAGCCGATTGAATAGCCGATGTCAAGAGCTATTCTCTGGCATGAACCTTTGAACCTCCAACGTTTACCATAAGCTCACTTCGTGCAACCATGCTACGCGCAGCCTTCTCTCGGGCTCTGCGTATAAGCTCTCATAATGTGAGTTACCCCCAGTTACCATTGTCACGAGCTGAGTCCCGATCGGCTTTTCTGTTATGGTATGATTGCGCTTCCTGGTAAGCAGAACGATCTCCATAAGGTGTCCAACAGAGGCCTTGGATGTGATTTGCCACAAGCCTGCGATAGAAATTCACAAAACATCGGACTATAAATGCCCAGAAGTTTTACTACCCAGGAACTTCAGCACCTAGTTCCCCTCTAGAAGGAAGTGCAAGGGCATATTATTCACAGACCGCTTCGAAGTATCAGCTTGTACAGATGGGTTGAAAATAGTTAGTAGACTAGGTACGGGAATATCTTAAGCGGCCCTTAAAATATAACCTTATCTGGGCCTTCCGGATTCTGCGAATGTCAGAGGTGTTTGCCATGTGGTAGGCTTGTAGAACGTTCTTGGCGTAAGAGCGACATGGGCCCAGCTTTCCCAGATAGCGAGGCATGTATCCGGACTCTCAGCTCTGGAGTGGTAACCTGGTGAAGTGGTGCCGAGGCACCGTAACATTCAGAGAAACGAAAAGGCTGATGAGCTGGCTCGGACTAGTTCCGCCCTAGATACCTAAGAGGCCGTAGAGATTCTTGTGCCTTTGAGTCTCATCAGGGAATGGAACTTCCAACACTGGCTGTAAAAGGCTAACTAAAATTGGAAGATAATATACATTAAGATTAATCGGACGGACGTTTCCAAACTGGCCATTGTTTTCACATAGTATTCGTGGGATTGACTGTAATCGGCCTATTGCTGCAGCTGCAACTCACCAAGTGAGAAAGAAACCATGGGATATCTCACCGGCATATGTTCTGGTTTTTTCTGAACTAGAAAGATATTCTGGGCAAATCCCTTTTCTGGAAACATGAAAAAGATGGGCTGTATCTAAAACGATGCTAGGGGTTTCTGCTCTTCTCTTTTCTCTTCTCTTCTTCAGTCTTTGATCTATCTCTAGTTCGACGGCGAGTATGTGGTATTAAAGCCGCGCTTTTCGAGCTAATTAGTTATACATTCGATCCAATTTAAAGTTCCAGGCAAGGGAAGAAAAATATATACACTTGAATATCTGTGCATTAAGTATCACATTATATGAAGGGCAAAAAAAGTTTAGCGAATGACAGTTTTATTTGAACACTTGATGGGGGTACAAATATTTTTTAGACGACCGCTAAAAATCGCGTTTTTTCCTATTACTTTCTTTTTTGAGTTTCGATTTTGAAAATCCTTATGTCGCCGAAAATGCTCAGAACGAAAGGTTTAGACTTTAAAAGCCCTTTTGATTTGTACCTTAACTAATTTTGTAATTACTATCCACAGTTTTTTCTTTTTATAAATCTAAAGCTCTTGGAAAACTAAAAGAAAGTTAGACTTTACCCACAAACAAAAAGTTTTAAATTTTAGAATATTTTTGTGGATATAAAATTTTGTGTAGCCAAAATTTGTATACCAAAACAAAAACTAAACTTCTTTTCGTCATACGCCTTACTGTACATGGCAATTTTTTATTCAAGCTCTCATGAAAGATTTTAGCTTTACAACTTCAGGCTTTATTCGCCAAAGCAGCTTATAAATAGTGCATGTATTAATAAATGCCTGGTTCAAAATATATTCCTCTATTCAATATGCAATCGATTTTATTTTAATTTAAATTTATCCAAAATTTACAGCTGCGAAAAAGCGATGGCATGCTTTCACTTAGTACACACGAAGTTTAATATTTTTCAGTAAAGAGTTTTAAGCTTTAATTTTGTAAAAAAATTTTATAACGGCCAAAGTAAAAACTCAAATAACTACAAAATAAATCAACTGATTCAAAGAGAAGTACCACTCTTATTTTATGCAATCGCTTCACTTTCTACAAACAAGCCACATAGATGTACATAGATATGTAGTATGAGTATATCTATAATTGCCTCAAAATTGTTTTTTTTTTCTTCTGTATTTATGGCATTTCTATATATTTCACCCATCTGCATCATTAAATGCAGCATACCGTGAGCCATAAGCGATTTATTGCACTTTGAAGAGCATTTGTGAAAATATGTTTTTTATTGATGCGATTAAATATCTAGTTTTGCAATGGTAAACATAAAAAATTACACAAACGTATACTTTTCTAAAAATAAATCTCCAAATACTTTACAGTTAGACTAAATGGCACTTCTTGGAAAAAGGTATAAAATAAAAAGCTCTGCATAAAGTGCATGAAAGAGCAATCCGCTGACAAATTGCCAAGCAATGTATGTACAAAAGTGCTATCAAAATATATCTGTAGTAATTTGCACATTTATTAACAAATACATACTTACATAGATATTGGCGGCTCTTGCTGACGTATTGTACCATTTTCTATTGGCTGCCACAATGCATTTATGCCAAAACTATGCATCTATGAGATACAAAAGCTTGCTTTGTCAGTGCTTTATGCTTACTGTTTGCCAGCAGATGTAAGCACAAGATATTTACTTCACAAACGCTCATTCAAAGTACACTATACTATACTACATATACTATTCATACTACTCGCATTATCGACACCACATACAGATTGTATGTTATATTCACTTGAAGTGGTTATATTGGCATCGATAGCATAGCAGTGGGGCACTTACTAACACGCAGTTACTTAAATGCATACGGTGTGTTTCACAAAACGGTGTCATTTATTTCATTTTCATTAATTTAAAATATAAATTGGTACACTAAGATCACAGAAAGTTCTTTTATTGTACAACTAAATTAAATATATAAAAAAATGAGGGATAAATTTTAGACTTAAAATAAATTATGTCAGATATTGATGTCAACACAAAAACTTAAGGTTCCATAGTTAAAAAATTACAAAAAAGCACAATAAATGAAAAGTTACAAAATCTTTTATGTATATGAAAACCTCATGTCACAGTGTTTGTCGCCGAACTCCTCCGAAAGCGCTCGACCGATTTTAATTTTTTTAGGTATGAGAATAGGTCGCAGAGTATATTTGATACATGGTAGAGAGTTGCCACCAGTTTGAAAAGCCGAATTTCAACACGTTATATGAAGTACCAACATATGGGTGTCAAATGGTTTGCCCACGCAAAGAAAGGTTCATAAATGTATTTTGCAGAAGGTTGCCAACTGTTCGTGAAATTTTACTAAATTATACAGGACAATATAAAATATTAAAATATTAGTATCAAGCGGTTCGTTTCGCTGAGGAAAAGTTTTATAGCTAGCTATATTTTGAAGAAGGTTGCCACCTGTTTGAAAAGTCGAATTCAATTACATTACACTTGAGTCATAAGAAATATTGAAATATGCGGTCCAAATTGTTCGATTTGCTGAGGGTATTACTTATAGCATGTAGAGGGTTGCCACTTGCTTTAAAAGTCGATTTTAATAAAATTATATACAATTATGCTCAGCAATGGTTGTCCATTGCTTTTAAACCCTGGGAAATATGAAACAAAGGTAGGATAGGGGAAAGGGATGGAAAGAAGGGTGGGGATGCGAGTTCATTTCTCCTCGACAAATCTTCCAGACTCTTGATGAATCTGCAAGTTGGTCTAGGGATAGAGAATGCACGTTCTTCATTTTCAATATATCTGACCCAAATTTCATTATCAATATATCTCAGCCTAGCCAAAGCAGGGCAGATGCTCGATCGAAAAATGCTCTGTGCTATCCTCATTCTCCATTCAAGATTCGCACACCGGGTAATCGAAGAAGCCTATGGTGATCATATGTTGTACCCATGGATTGTGTTCTGTAATTGGCTCAACGATAATTCGTAAGTCCTACCCTCTCTGTCTAATAGGACCTACTTCACCTACACCCAGTCCGATCTTTTCAGCAAGCTCTCGGTTGTTTTGCTGGTGTCGGTAGAGTACAAATGGATTTCATGTGTCTTGTTCACCTAACCGTCCCGGCTATGCTTGACCCTATAATTAAGTACCTACGCTCAATTGTACCCACAATCAGCGAACAAGGCACGCAAATGAGTTCAAGGTTATTCCATTTTCCTACAGAATTCGGTCTCAACTTAGTTCCTTAGATAAGTCTGAAAGTGGTGCGGGCAGACTCCAAGACTTTAGATCAGTTTGCATACCGCTTCTACCACCCCAATTAGAAAACTGTTGTCATTGTACCCAAAACAGAATCATCTGAAATCACTACCCAGGTACCAACTAGCTCCAGTTCCATTCCCTGTCTTAGAGCTGTCTGTGTAAAAAGTTTCCATCGAGCCTCATAAGAGATTACATGGATCATTTTACTGTTACAGGAAAGCTTGCGGCATACTTTCTATATTAAAGATTCTCGCTATCGGTTTGTCCCTTTGGACCAAAAACAAAGAGTATTGAAAAAAAAACTTTCTGAGTGCGTAGTTTTCATCGTCGTGTAAGTCAAAAGAATGTAGTCGACAGACACATAGTTTTCAATTCCATAGCAGGTCTAACAAAGCATCCAGTTGTGCTCCTGCCCTACACATAGGCACCTCTGTAGCCGATTTAGCGTAGACATCGTGGACTTAGCCATAGGTTAGTAAACTGCACCATATTATGTGATAATTTGTTCGATTAGAGCAGTGTATACCCAAAAAAGACGTGCTCCGTCGACTTCTGTGTGTTTGAGCATTATCTTCGGCAATTGTCCAATCCTTTGTGCCCGATTTATAAAATTAGGCCGCAGGCTTTAGCAAACACTCTCAATAAAGTTTAAACGTAAACTTTGCGTCTCCGAATCCCTTTTAAGAAAAGCAACCAAGTTTTCTTCCAGTTGTTCAAAACAACGAAAGATGATTGATGTGTAAATATTACTTTGCTACAATCACAGTCCGCTCTGGCAGACTATTTCAATCTCCGAATGATTCTACAAATGAAAACGTCTATGGTTTTCACGAAAGCTTGATATAGGCTTGGATTTTTTTTAAATGAATTTATAATAGCTCAAATTTCAGTTCTTGAGGTAGCCTTAGTCAAACCTCTCCTAGGTTTTTCATCGGCATCGTCCTCACACTTGAATTGATGGGTCCATCTTCTAACAAAGTGGTTGAACTTTTTGAAGTACTTAGTGGCCTTAGTTGTGGACACTTTCGGCTTACGAGGAACACAGCTTCAAAAAGCTTCTTATAACTAGCGCCCATTGCTTAAAATTAATATTTACTTTCAATTTTACTACTTTTTTCGTTGAGTTATCAAACTCTAACTCCTAACTATGTTTGGCAATTCTGTTTTGTGAAACGCACTGTATGTATTTTCCTAAACGTACTCATATACGCGCCACATCTCGCTGACATTTAGTAGCGCCCCACCAAGTAAATTACCATCAAGCTTTTATTTACGGACAGCATTGATAGCTGCAAAAGAACTGTTGGAATATTTATGATGTGGCAAATCGCTTGTGTTGCGAGCGTGCTATGTTCTGCGATGTGTCAGTTTTCAATTCATTTTTTACTTACTCTGTTTCTCGCATTTTTGCAATCCATGTAGTGCATCAAAGAATTCGTTCGTCATGGATTCATTCAAATCAGCAAGAATGGTGTCCCAAAATGCAAGCGGGGTATTTTTTTTATTGCATTCAAATAAATGAAAATATTTACTTAATAAAAAATATTATAAATTGTAGAGTGTAGCCAGTTAGTTTCAATTGCAGCTTTCCTCTTTAAAAAGCTTTGTAAGTTTTTGAGATCTAAAACGCTTTAAAATCTATTTCCAGTTGTACTTTCTCTTAAGCGAATATCTGAAGGACGAAGAAATTTATGAGAGGTGTACGCTTATGAGAAAAATACAGAAAGAAAAAATTGTAATTTTTAATAAAAATATTTTTAAACATTTTTATTTCAAAGCACCAACATATAAATGTTAAACTGAATTTGTATAAACATTCTTGAGATTGTTCACAAATATTTACACAAAAACAAACAATATATGCACTCGTATGATATTGAAATGGATTAAAAAAGAACTGAATTTTAGCTTAGTGTGTTTCCCTTTAGTTTCAATATATTGGTAATTTATTTGAAGATCTGCTAGCAGTTCAAGGCTCTTTATAAAATTGAAATTATATGAGTGTGCGGTCCATGCATGCTACCGCTCGGAGTACCCTGGATTGAAAAGTCGGCTGGGGTGTGTCAGAAATCATAGAAAATCTATTTTCCATAAAAACCTTCTTGCAATAAAGAACCATTCCAGCGCCTTCGTCTTAGAAGAACGGATCCAAATTAGACTACATATGCCAGCGCCATCTGTCGTTCAATAGTCATAATAAAATAAAATACAATATATACCAAGATCACTTTTTGCCTTCCTTTGGCACTGTTTATTGGACATAAATAACAGCAACAACCAATATCCCTACTGCTCTACTATGGTATGTATATCTTATCTGATGGATTTTATATACATCGCCTACAAAAATCTCTCGGAAACTCACTTCCCGAGAAACAAGTTAATTCCTGACACAAGCAGAGATATGGAAGCGACGCTACGATCCACTGAGTTGCGTCACGGATGTTATCTAAGGAGACAGTGAAGTTATCTCTGTACTCTCCTGAGGACTTTAACTCTCCATACCTAGTAGCACGTATCTGAAAATACTTAAGTGTGGCGGAGGCAACTTCATTAGGGCTTTGCTATAGATATTTAGAGCTTGTCTGGCTTTTGGTCATATTCCCATTCTTTGGAGAAACACTAGGGTAGTATTCATTCTCCCACCGTAGTAAGATAATTAAGCACTACCGAAAACCTTAAGCCCAATAAACCGCACAATCCAAAAATACATCAAACCAAAGATTTTGGTGGGCAGTCCACATAGTATTCTTCAGCATGCATACCAGAGTTGAAAATCCTGTGAATCAGCTCTACGCTACCTTTGATACTACGTGCTCAGCGGTCAGAAGCCATGAGTTAGAAAACAAGAGAGAGATATCTAGAAGATTGCTGACTGTGGAGATGGAAGATGGGTTTTGCACCACGGCAGAAGTTGTGAGCGGATGCTTACAGGGCCGTGTACTTTTACAGCTCTTGAATTGTTTGGTAGTGGACTTCCTATTAACGCAAAGGCAAGGCTTTATTTTCTGGAGGTCTGCGGAAAAATATAGAGAATCTTTGATAAGATTAATGCATAGTGCAAGATCTTTTTGTCAACGCCATCAAGCAAGGTCTTAGCATTCCGGTGCTTGAGGGCGTAAATTTAAAACTTTAGGAGGAAGTTAAATATCTTGATAGAAAGATTACTTGGAAAGCTCATGGCCAACAGAATGTTAAACAGGCATTGACAGTTTTTGGTCAATGTCGGAGAACCTTTAATAAGACTTGAACTCTACAGTTCTAAACAGACAACCCATCACTTATTCTGCTGTAGTTTGGTGACCTAAAACCATAGTTCAATCCAAGGTATCTGCGCTAAACCGGCTACAGAGCTGCCTATGTGTAGGTGATGATCACGGCATCAGGAGCGGCTCTGAATGCTTTGCCTTTAATTACACCTTCCAAGAAGAGGTAATGAAAACAATGCATCGACTACATTATTTTGAATTGTGACTCGACGATGAGCACTACAGACACAGAAAGTGGTTTGGACGGTTGTCAGAGCAATACACATTGGGAGAAAGTATACCGCAAACTTTCCTACAAGAAAACAACGGAGATATCCATATACTCTGTTGAAAGACTCTGTAAAAACTTCTTACACTGACGGCTCCAAGACAGTTGGTTGGCACCTGGTTGGCGATTTCAGATGCGTTTCTACTTTAGGTACAATAACAACGTTGTACCATTCGCAAATATTTGTTGACCTTAGAATAGCGGACTGCAAAATTAGCGAAAGGTGGCGTGGATACCAAATCTTATTCTGCAGTAACAACCAAGCTGCACGAAAGGCCTTGAAAACTGCTCGCCCATCTTCAAAGCTTGTCCCAGAAAATAAGCTGAGGCTGAACTCTGTTGAGGAAATGAATAAGCTTGAACTGTGGGTGCCGGGATACTGCGCTGTTCAAGGTAATGAACTGGCTGACGAATTGGCTAATCGCCGGTATTTGGCATACCGCATTGGACCGCGACCACTTATAGGGACGAACATAGCCGGGACGGTCAGTTACATCAAGGAATAAGACACATGAAAACCGTTACAGACACCTGCAAAACAACCGAGAGCTTCTGAGAATAGACCGGACTGGGTGGTGGCGAAATTCCTTCTTAGACAGCGAACGAAAAAGTTGCGAACCCTGGTTGTATTGGTTACAGAACAAAATCCATGGGGAGAACGTATGCTCACCGTAGGTATCACCGATAACCCGATGTACTCATTTGACCTGGGTAATGAGGATAGCATAGAGCGTTTCCTATGACATGGAGCATATTTGGATCACATAAGTATATGGTAAACGTTCATTATCTGTCACTCGAAAATCTTCTCCGATTCATCAAAGAGTCTGGAGTATTTGACGAGGGGAACGAAGTTCCATTCTTACTTTTTCCGCTATCCCTCATTCCCTTCATCCTACCCAGGCCTTAAGCGGCCTACCATAATTCCATTCCACTTCATGTCAAATCTAAGTTCCTAGAGCGCTTTAAATGTATTTGCTATTTTTTCAAGTTATACGTAAATGTAGCCCTACCAATTGGAGTCATTAACTTCGTATTCTCAAGTTGCTGGTTATACATCCTTTGCTGATTAGTGCAGACTAAAATTTTCTTGCTAACCAAATCTTCATATACTAACCTTGGAAAACCAATGAATTTATCACTGAAACAAAATGCTGCTTGCCATAATGAGATACTTTGCAGTTCTAAAATGATTAGTACATATGTAGTTACATGCAGTGGTTATTTTCGTTGCCGATTGCAAAAAAAAAGAAAACAACCCAAACCGAGTGGTATAAGGACCATAGCCTGCAACACCTTCAAATTTCTTCAATATGTCTGCTATTCTAATCGCTTTTCCTTGAACTTTCAATACCTGCTCCTTGAGGTGGCCAAGCGTTGGTGTAATAATCGAGGCGAATATCGCTCCTCATCGCGTGCATCCTGCTCAGTTCACGCATACGCCCAATCATTTCTGACACCTGCTACTCGACCAGCACGCTTAACCTTTTGCTCCTCCTATTATACCACACACATAGTAATCCCATTTAACATACTATCCATCTGTGTGTGTGCGTGTGCATGTGTGTGTATGTACACATATTTGCACGCATACTAAGTTTATATACAATTTTAAATGCAACCCACAATTTAAAAGGCATTGAGACTATTATTAAAATTGTTTACTGTAACGAGCAATAACAGAAAGTAAAGCAGAGAGTTGTTGCAAAAAGTAAAGAAAAGGGAGGAAGCAAAGGCGGAAATAAAGTGCATTAAAAGGGTAAACGAAGGGTAGTGGAAGCGCCTGATAGCAAAATAACCAAGTAATGAATTCCATTCTTAAAAGAATGCGTGTTAGATAGAGGGAAGAAAAGCTTTTACTAACCAACACACTGACTTGCATTTACAGTGGATCACAGTGAAAATGGTCGCGTGCTATTTTTTGCAATATCGCCATTATTTTCCATGTAAATTTTTTTTTGTTAATCATTTACAAAAAACTTATTCATTAACAGCATACACCACGAAAGTTTAAACTTTTTAGTTTGTAAAATTTATTAATTTGGTTATTTTTATTCATTCAAGGCATAAACCAAAAAAAATCTAAATTTTAACTTTTGTAAAAATTTATTTATCTTTTTCGCGATTACATTTGCCATTTCAATTTTTTGTTGTTATTTTTTATAAAAAATTAGTTCATTCAAAGCATGAAAAATGAAACAGAAGTTTGACAAAAAAAAACAAACAAAAAAATAAAAATTAAAGCATAGCGCCGGGGTATAGCTAGTATTTGTATAAAAAATTTATAAAAAAGTTAACTGAACCATCCTCACTGTGCGTCACTGTATACGAGTACACACATAGTAATAATCGAGCATTTTCACTACTGCCTGGCCTTCGCTTGAGATTCAACCTTCAACCTGCTGGGCACGCATTGTCCGCCAAACGAATTCGTTGTGTGCACTAAGCATGTGAGTAGTTGCTCGCACTTATCTAAACTGTTATTATTATTGTTATTATTTTCTTAAAAAGCAAACTGAAAAGCTTACAACCACATACACATATTACATATGTATGAAAGTTTTCTCGTCAAAATTGCGCCAACCCTTGCTGCTCCAGTTCCGACCAGAGCAAACCAAAACGGATTTCCGGTTTCCGTTAACGTCGCGCCCTTCAACCCAGCGCACACAAACGCATCGACAGTATGTCGCAGAGATGTGTGCGTGTGTGTGTGTGTGACCTCTACTGTGTTTTTTGAACGTGGAAAAAAAGGTAATTTAGTGTAATAGCAAAAGCAAGTGAATTGAATTTAATGTTGAGCATGCAGCGCAGCAGAAACTAAGGAAATTCTAAGAGCACCAACAAGCAGTTGGAGTAGACAAAGCAAACAAAAAAAAAAACAGAGGAAATGGTTGTAAAAATGCCACAGTAAAAAATGCCAAGGAGCAGCGCAAAGAGCACATTCAACGAAATTAGGACAAACATAATCTTTATCGTGTCACAGTTTGCTTTACGGCGCTCGCCCAGACACTCAGCCACTCAAAACTGTTCTGCGAGGATGTGTCCAGGCAGCCAGCTTAGGGTTATGCAAATGACACACCTGCGGATTGTGCAGATTGTGCGGATTCTGGGTGGGTGGCGCGCGCGGACGATACTCTATTGTGATCGCTTTCTGTGCGTAAATGCACAGCTGCTATTAGTCCGTATTTAGAGAGGTCAACTCAGCTTAGCCTTGGATGGTTGCATAGCACATTTTTGCTGCTATTTGCTAATCCTATCTTTTTCTTTTACGCTCTGAATGTTGCCAGCGAAAAATAGCACGCATAAATCGCATTACCAGCGCGCTGTGCTCGCCTTCTGGCGCGGGATGTAAGCAACTGCGGTTAATGTGATTTTCGCGTTGTTGGTGAAAAGTTTGCATTTTTGTGCTGTCCTTAGTTGAAGTTTCTTATTTTTTGTTTTTTTTTTTGTTTTTATAGAATATGCATGCTCTCCAATCTCTGTATTGCGCCTCGATTTTTGCTTCTTTCTGCTATATCACTTTTGACACCTTCTAATGCAATTTTCCGCGACGCTGACAATTAAGCAAATATTTTGCTCTGCATTTCGGTTCGGATTTCAAATTTTACCATAAATATGAAGATTTGAATGCTGTAAATCTACTCCCGTTGATCTTGGGTGGGTCGGGGTTTTCATTTTCTTCTTCTTATATATAAAAATTAACCACCATTTCGTTATGTCCGCGTAGAACGCCGGAACCACTGCACAGAAAGACGTGAAAATTTGCACTCAGTCCTGTAGAAGATCCTAACGGAGGCCTTTTTTTTACAAAATTCCCACCCTATACATAGGCTATATTATAAAGGCTTGACGAAGCTTCATTTCCCAAATACTTTTAAAAAAGGCTGCCATCTGTTTATGTGCAAATTAAGGTAAGTAAAAAAATAAACGAGATTCTACAATATGTGTGCCAAGCTACAAATTTTAAGAAAGCGAAATTACAAAAAAATTATTTTAGAGAGAGATGCCACCTATTTAAAAAATTCATCAAAATAACAATAAGCTAAATCAAATGCAACTAATATTATATGCAAGAAAATAATTTTGGAGAGGGTTGCCACCTGTTTAAAAAATTAATCCAAATTACAATGAGTTAATTCAAATATTGAAGTACGGATATCAAACAAAGAAGCTTTATTCCACCTCAGAAAGCTCTTCTGGGATATTTAAAGAAGTAGGAGCCTAGGTGCTTGAACCTCAGCCTCGCAAAGGCAGGGCAGCAGAGCAGAAAACTAAAAGATAATTCACCTCGTCATCCTCCATATAGCTGCGGCAAAAAGGGTCAGAGACTATATTCAGCCTAACCGCATGGATACCCATCGGACAATGAGCAGTCAGAACACCTAGGAGGATCGAGAGCTCCCGCGTTATTAGCGACCTCAGTTCCTTTGAGCACCCACGGTCCACCCTCGCCCAGAGGGTCCTTGGGATTCTGCATGTCGTGACAGTTTTCCAGCGCTCGCTGAGTCGAGAGAGAACCCATCTATCCAAGAGAAGTCCGTAGGCAGCCAAAGGAGCCCACACTCTTTACCTGCATGGAGTAATAACTTCCAGGGTACCCGCCGAGCGATCTCATCAGCCATGTAGTTCCTTGCAATGCCGCTATGGCCCGGTACCCAAATTAGTCTAACATCGAGATACTCCAAGGCGGCTGAGAGCGAAGTCAGGCACTATCCGACAAGTTTTGATCTCCCCATTTACGATCCTAAGGCCTTAATAGGGGCCAAAATATCAGAATAAATGTTTGCCCGTCTAGAGGGCATTACATTGGTGAGTAGCCAATCGGCTCCCACCTTGATTGCGCTTCGAGCGTTCCGTAAAAAAGTTCACCGTCCTCCCGCCCCACACACCACCCTCCTTCCATTCCACCCTTAGCGGGATTTGAGTGGGGAAGGAGCCACCGCGGGCTAGAACCGGCAGACAGCAATCCGTTTCTGGAGGGACAAAGTCGAAGCTGACAAGAATCTTAGAATGCCCAAAGGCCGAATTGAAGTTCTATCCATTGCATCGTTAAGCATAACGTTAAGTACGAGAGTGGGTGTAGTAGTAAGCGCCACACTGACTTCAATGAGCCGCATACCGTTGCACCCGCTCTAACTGCTTAACTTTCGATACCTTCTCCAGTGAGCTGCACCAGACAACCACTCCATAAAACATTTAAGGTCTAATTATAGTTTCATAAAGCCGTTCGGAGGTCGGGCATTCGGCACTCTATACCTTCTGGTAAACAATATGAGCTCCATCTTGCTAGAATTGATAGCGAGCCTACATCCAGTAGACCATTTTACGATCAAGTTTAGGTAACCCTGCATGATGTCAAAAAGGGTGCCCAAAAACTTTCCCCTGGCAATGAGTGCTACATCGTCGGCATGGGCAATAACCGAGCAGCCGTTCCATTCCAGCTCCTTCAGGACGCCGTTGTAACAACGACCCAAAGGAGTGGTGAGAGAACCCCTTCTTGTGGAGTGCCCCTACTCACCCTGCCCTGAATCGCTTTGCATAAGTTACAACAAATTTGAAACCAGTCAGATATGATCAGAGATAACTGGTATTAAGGGACTGGTGTGTTTTTCATATCTCAAAAAAATTTAAATTTAATCATATCTCAAAAACTGCTCCGTTTTGTTATGTACTTCACATTTATCGGATTTAATAAGACATTTGCTATCCGAATTTGTATAAAATTATAGCAAATTAGACAATTTTTTAATTTTATAAACTTGTGGAAAAATCACTTAAGTTCTTTTCGGGCTTCAACAAAGATTTCATTCTAATTTATATTTTTATGTCTGTTCATCTTACACCAATTTTTCCTTAATTTTCATATTTATGACACGCCAATTTTAATCGCGGCCCACTCGACCACTCGGCTAAATAAATACGTAGGACTTCAACAAATTTTAATGGAGACTCATCGAAAGTAAATTTTTTGCTTGCTTTTTTTTATTCTATGATTTATTCTTCGAGTTGCCTTTGTTTTTGTTAGGCCATTCACGAACTCATGCACCTACTAAATATGGAGCAATGCCTTTTCTCTTTTATTAGCTTCAACGTCAATTGTGTTGTTAAATAAATTTTAAAGTTTCGCATATCATGAGGATATTTTTACAACCTATATTTTATTAAGCCAACTAAGTAATAGCCAAGCAGAAAATGAGAAACCATCAGCTTTTATTTAATACCATTACGAGCATTATCTGTAGCCTAGGTATGTACTTGCATAAGTAATTTGTATGAAAGCCACTGGCCAAGCGAACTCCAATAGTTCACTTTGAACTAAGTAATTACAACTTGGGAATCTCATAAAAATTGAACAACGTAGTATGAGCATACCAAAAGGAGAGCGAGTTGAGAATGAGAGCCAACAACTTTTCACAGCAGTTAACTATAATCCCTTCACTTACTTACCTACGGATGTACATATGTACAGGGTGCTTCTGGTATTAACAGCATTTATACGTTTTTAAATTTTGATTTGTCAGATAATATCAAGGTCAATTAATATAACTTGGTATCAAGCGCATATTAGTAAAATTGTCATGTATTTTTTTTTCATTGCGGTAAATGTTCATGTCAAGATCATGGCGAATTAAATGAATTCGCTTGTGTCAAAATCAGCTCAGGTGAATTGTAATTGATAAAATTGATATTGTACCAAGACAAGTTGGAAATTCATCGTCAAAGTTTCACTGAAGTAAAACTTCTTTAACGGCATGAGAGTGATACAGACTGAGAAAGCGACATGCCAATGTAGCTTGGGGCCATTTCGACACAAATTCAAGACCATTTAAGGACAAGTTCTGGATCATTGCATCACTATTTTTGGACTACATATTTCTCGAGGACCTTTCAGTGGTTACCAACTACAATTACCATGACTACTACTACTACTACTAACTAATTACTACTACCACTAACACCACTACTCCTACTACTACTAGTAATTACTTGAACTACTACAACTACAACTAGTAAGAACTATTTTTACAAAGGACACTACTAACTACTACTACTATTTTTACTAAGGCTACTACCAATTACTGATACTATTTTTTCTTATGCTGCTATTAATTACTACTACAAATTTTAATAATTTCTACTACTATTTTTACTAATTCTACTACTAATTTCTAGCACTATTTTTACTAATACTACTACTAATTACTATAACTATTGGTACTAAATTCTACTACTATTTTCACCAATGCTACTACAATTACTGCTACTATTAATTGTTACTACTATTTTTGCCAGTTTCTACTACTATTTTGACTAGTGCTACTATTAATTGCAACAGCTATTTTTACAACTTTCTGCTTCTATTTTTACCAATTCCACTAATAATTATTACTACTCAATTTACTAATTACTACTACTATTTTACAAATGCTAATAGTTATTAACTGTACTATTTTTACTTATTTCTACTACTATTCTACTAGTGCTACTACTTATTACTTGTAGTATTTGTACTAATTTCCACTACTGTTTTTACTAATGCTACTACTAATTACTACTACTGTTCTTACTAATAAGTACTACTAACTACTATTACTACATGAAAACATGGAAACTACAGGGATGACAATGGAAAGATTTTAATTGAAGCCACTGAACGCTATCTTGGATATCTTGCCATTGGATTTGGCAGAACAACAGATGGCAGCGTTCACTGCTCTGCAATTAACGGAAACATTCCAGTGGCATCCCGAAACCCAGGGTCACTATTAAACAAGTTTCACTTCATTTCGACCAACACGGATCGTTATGCATCAAAGTCGATTTCTGAAAGCAGTTTTATAACGAGAATTCCTAGTACGGAGGAGTGGATCCAAGAGTTTAACACTCCACCTGATAGTATGTTCGAAACTCGACAGTAAGACGGGAGAAGGCGTCTTCTCGCGAAACTCTCGCCTGCAAATTTCCTTTTGGTTACCAGACCACTGCAGCGTTTTCCCTGCCAGCTTTATGCAAGCGGTGGAGAAACTTGGAACCGGAATTCTCGAAAGAGACCTATTCATCTTTACTGATAGCCAGGCTGCCATCAAGGCTCTGAGTTCCTTCACGTTTAACTCAAACATCGCGCTGGACTACCGCCTATCTCTGCAGGAGATAGGCAAGCAGAAAAGACTGTACATCATTTGGGTCCATGGCCACAGGAACATAGAGGGCCACTGCATGGCAGACGAACTTGCAAGACAAGGTATGACCATGCAGATTCTTCAGTATAAAGAACGCATTGGTATGCCGTTTGCCACTTGCAAACTGCTACTTAAAGAATATATATATACATATATGAAAAGGCTGGTGATAGATGGAGTCAAAATACGACTTGCTGAACCTCTAGGCAGGCGAGGCCTAAATAGGACCGGAAACAGTCGCGAAGAGTATACTACAATATCTAAAAAGGGAAAAATATATCTAACCGGGCACTGCCTAACAGGAAAACATATTGAAAGGCTAGGCGTAGCTTTCCGAAGATGCTGCAGGAACTGTAAGAACTATGAAGAGGTGGAAACGGTCTTACATCTTCTGTGTAAGTGTCCTGCGCTGTGCAAAAGTAGACTGCGGTATCTGGGTTTCAAACACTGAGATAAATTGCCTGATGAAATTCATCAGCGAGGTAAAATGGTTTAGCAAACGGTAATCTTTTGGTGGATGGTGTCAATGTTTGAGGTAACACAACGGGTCTTCTATTTATAGCCTAAGTGTGCCGCCATAGGCAGCAGCCACTCCTACCTACCTACCTGAAGCAATGCTGGGTCACATGAGGTGTTTAGCACTTTCAATTTCGTATCAACAATGAGACCAGCTCATTAAACCTCGCACAACCTAGTATATAACAAATAAATAGTTGAAACTTATAAAAAAAATGTCTGTCAAATAGTTTTGATAAGCACTATACTAAGTAAAAATTTCGGTAAAAAGCAAAAAATTTCTTATAAAATATATAAATTGAAGTGTCCTGAAATAACCGGCACACCCTATATGAACACCTAAAATTTAGATATATGTAAAAAATGTTATATAAGTATATACATATGTATGTGTTTGTGTAACTGAAGTGGGTATTGAATTTATGCGTTAATATAGCGTACTTATTGCCATTGTACATATAGAGGCAAAATGCTAGCTGAGCGTAGGGCGATTCTGTTCCGGCGCCTGTTTTTCGGCTGCACACTTTTAATTTGTATTTACCTGGCGTTGCGCCACTAAGCCACGGACCATAAATTCCAGCATGAAAATTAAACCGACAGAGCAATTTCAGTTGTAAATCTTCGGACATCACTGATGGGAAGTGGAGAGCAATGGAAACCGGGGGCGATACGCTATAAACAAACCAAACACACAATGACGCATTGGAAGCAAAACAAAGGTAGAGCAACTGCCCCTAGAGCCAACCCTGCAGGTGTGTTCATAATTATCCACAGTTATCCAGGATCACACACACACACCCACATAAATACATACATACATACCACGCATAGCTTCAAGCAATGCCAACAAAGAAACGGGATATATTCGCTAAGGCACTCCGTCTTCAACAACAACAACAACAACAACAGCTAATATTTGTAACATAATCTCTACATTGCGCGCAGAGCGGCGAAAGCCACACACACACACACCTACACCCACACACCTACATGTATATTGCATGCATATGCTGCTCCTGCTCCTCCTGCCCTTCCTCGTGAATGCCGCCTAGGCGGCTCACACTTCATTTGGAAAAGGTTATGTAATTTGCGGAGTGCGGTTTGCAGCAACTATGCGCTGCATGCAACATCCCAGTTATTCAGCGGTAATAACGCGCCACTTTCGCTCTAACTGTAACTACTCATACTGAGCTCTGGCGTTCCTTTCAGCGTGGCTTACATAGCAACTATTATTGCTTACAAACTTCTGAATCAAAACAAGAAAAACAAAAAAACACTGCACACCAGCGGCAAATGCGGCAATAGCACGTATGTGTGTATGTGTGCGTGTGTGTGTGTGTGTCTTACTTGCACCATACCACGCTGTGCGAAATGAAATGTGGGCGCTAAGAACTTCCAAAGCTACTGAACGCAAAACACAACCAACTCACCCCGTACATACACAATGATGGATTAATGACAAAACGTAAATCAAAAGTTGGTTTGCAAGCGTGCTTGTTCACCCGTACCGGCACCCGCACCGGCACCCGCACCATAAACATGCGAACATGCAAACACACACACATATGGAAAAAAAATTCCACTGCGCTGATCTGCACTGTGGCAAATACCTTACGGTTCGTGAGTTGTTGCTGTTGTTGTTGTTGTTGGCATTGTGATGCTTTCAATTCTAGCTCAGTTCATGAGAGACGCCACCGTTGGAAGCGCACGACTGTTGGGAGTGCATTGTGGTGGAGTTAGCAGCGATGCGATCTTTGTCTCGAAAGTATCATCATAATTCTTGACGCTGTCACAGCGCTACAGAATCCATAAATGAGAAAGTAAATGGAAACAAAAATCGGCGCTCGGAGGATGGTATAGAGGGTGTATATTTTTGAAGTCGCAGGTATGACTGCTTGGATATGTCTGTACTAGGGATGTCAATTATAAAGGCCAATTTTGTTATCGAGATTTCGGGATATTTTTAAAGTAATGCCGTAGTTCACTGAAGGTATTTAAACATAACATGCATTAAACTCGTTTAAAATTCAAAAATAAACTGATTTTAAGAATCACATGCAGTGCCTCAAACAATTGACTACATGTCGATTTTTGAAAATATTCGTAATGTTTTTCATTCAAATTTTTCTCGTTGTTTTTTTTTTACAAAATTTTAATTTGTAATATAACAACAGGCATTCAAACTTTGTATAAAATTTATACAAAATACAATTTTTTTCAAAGTTTCAAATTGTTTAATTCGAATTTTCGAAAAACTGTTGGTTATGAAGTTTTGTAATTCACTAAATTTTAGGGTAACAATTTGAAGTGTCTCAAAACTTCGAATGATAAAAATCAGAGTTTCAAACTTGGTGTCAAATTCATAAAAATTCGAAATTTTTTTTTAAAATTCTTAACTACTTAAATCGAATTTTCGGAAAACTTTTGGGTATGAAGTTTTGTAATTCATTAAATTTTAGGGTAACAATTTGAAATGTCTGAAAACTCCGTATGATTTTTGAGATTTTTTTTCAAACTTCGGTCTAACGATTATTTTTTAATATAACTGATGGATTTTACATGAATTCCCGTTGATTTTTAATATATTTTTGTGCAGATGATCTGGCATATTTCTGTTATGAAAAAAAAAAAATCCAAGACCATAATTTCAAAATATTTTCAAAAAACTTTCAGCTTTGTATATTATTGAAAAAAAAAACCAGAATACCCAAAAGTTTTTCAGAAATTCGAATGAAAAATTTTGAAATTTATATGAACATACATATGTGGAATTTATATAACTTTCGCTCAGATTTGCAAATTCTTACGTGTATGAGTTTTGCTATATTAACAACGAAATTTTTCAAAAATTTAACGGAAAAAAAATTGTCATGAAAAACAAAAACATAATTTCAAAAAACTTTCAATGTCATCAGGTTTATTTGTTATTAAAAAAAAATTGCATACCCAAAAGTTTTTCGAAAATTCGAATTAAAAAGTTAGAAATTTTTATGTACATTTGTTGAACTTTATAAAATTTGTTTAGAGATTTTGAAATTATCATTTGTTATCTTAAAAACGAAAAAAATTAACGAACGAAAAATTGCCATGAAAAACATTGTGAATATTATAAATAAGAAATCAACACGTGGTAAATTATGAGAGTCACTGTATTTATTAATGTAAACAGCTTTCAAAAAGAAAGAAAAATGGGAAGGGATTGGCGCTAAAGAAATATTTAGTTCTTTTGGTGATTATAGATTTTATTTTAGGTAGGTTTTCATTCATTGTGAAGCAACCCTTACGTAAGCGGGTAAAATAATCGGGATTGGAAGAAAAAATTATGGAATTTCAAAGAAAATTCTTATCGATCCGGAGATAAGCTGTATATTTATTTCATTCAACTCTCATTAACATATCATGTTTTTTCGTTTTCTTTTACTTATTTAAATAAAATTTATTCTAAAAAATCATCCACATCAAAAAAGAAGTTTAAATCAAAATAGAGGTTTTCTTCAGCATCAAATTGGGGTGTCAGTTGTTTGCCGTCATTTTGCGTCATCTAAAATTTTTCTTCTACTTGGTCAACACATCGGTATTATCTATCAGCTTGAGTAATTAAGGTTGACAATCAGGAAATCAAATGTCAAAATCAAATCAACCCTGATAGTAAATATATATATATTTCTGTCTGACCCATAGCGACACTGCACCATTGTGAATGAATACAAATGAGAAGCCTTCTAAATTAAAAGTGCCAGTAGCTGATATTAAATGTCACAAATGCACATTATTAAATTTCAGACATACATAGAACTTCCTTCAGTGTATGACTCAACAGGTGATCTCGGCAGTGCCAAATTTTGACGTTTATGGCACAAGATTTTTCACTTGTACTTATTCACAATGCTCTGCACAATCATTGACTTTCAATGAAATTGACTGCATCAAGTGGAGTTCCACGTCATCGCAGAGTTGTTTATGTCCATACATTTTTTTGTTATTTTACTTTAGAGGTATAACGTTCCATGCGATTTTAATTAATAAAGGGGAATAAGAAGTAACGAACACTGATTTTTAAAGTAAATTTCCATAATTTGTAAACGTTGTTCCGGCGTCATTCTTTCCTTGATGATTTCCCAATGCTTACTGAACAGAAATGTCAAAACGAGATGTCATTTACCAGCGTCAAGGGACAGCTATCCCTATCGAAAGTTCTATCAGTCTAAAAAAAAACACCCTCTACGATATTCATGCTTGACTCAACCTAACCTAACTTCTCAGTCTTCTTGATTCTTCTTATTTACTTGTTTATCTTTCATTCGCTCTATGTAGACATAACAAACGTTTGCTCTAATGTTAGATATGTATACTCTGACTGGCACTGTTGTGAGAATACAGAAAGTAGCGACTTTCGTAGACCTCTCTAATGAATTTGACAGCATCAATTGCAGTTCTACGTCATCGCAGAGTTGTTCACAATTTTTTATTTTTTTTTTTTTGCTTACAGGGCACTGTTTTTTGCTTCCGGTTCTGCGTGCTATTTTACTTTAGAGGTGTTGCGTTGTTAGTGATTTTAATTAATAAATGGTAATGGTAAGAAGTACGACATTCATTATCAGTCTTCTTGATTCTCCTTCATTCGTTCTAAACTTTTTTTGTTTATCTCTCATTTACACTCGTCATTTTTTACTGATAAACATCCATTATTGTGTTCTACCATACCTGATACTTCTAATCTTCATAATGAAGGCAATGCCTATTCTCGCTACCAGCTTCTGTAGCATCGTCTTGCAAGAAAACTTTTTAAAAAAGAACGCTGCTAATATCACTTCTTGTTTCCGTAAAGAAAACTGTTTTTTTAGTCGAACAATATTTTGTTAACCTAAAAACTTTTTTTTAATAAATCAAAAACAAAAATCTAATTACTTGACGTTGGTTTAGGGTTAATTCTTCCTGTTCTAGTTTACTTCCCTTTTACATCTTTGATATTAAATAGAATTAAATTCTGAAACATCCAGTTGGAATGGTTTTTTTTTTAATTACCAATTTTTCTGCTGGGTTTACATAATTTTTTTTTCATATTTGCCACTTCTGATTCTTTCCGCTGTAATTTCCACAACTACAGTCATGATTAGTTGCCGCAAAGTGACCAGTGGTTGTCTTTGTATACATACATACACACATCCTTACACACATACACATATAAATACGAGTATCCCTTTACGCTAATATAATTTGAAAAACTCTCTAAGCGATCCATTTGTCATTTTATGATTTTATAAGTGATTCGATGCATAGTGGAAATGGATAATTTTTTATGATTAATCACGCCAATGAAGTTCATTACTATTCGTAATTCGTATCAGTTAAGCACAGCAATAAATTATTTAGTGAGATATTGTGTGATATATAGGGGGGGGGAAATGGGAAGGAAATGCAGCAAATAGTTTCGTAGATGTAATTTTTTTTGTTTGGGGTTTTTTTTTTAATATTGTATGCAAATTAGTTGACTGTTCGCAATGGCAAAGCAGTACATTTGATCTGTTTAGGTCTGCTTAAAATCAATATTTTGGAAAATCGGCGTGTTTGAATGAGAAGTAAATAAGACTCGCCAATTCCAAAATGAATTTACCGACTAATTTTTCGGCGGAAGTCGATCAAACTTTACCTATGTACATTCGATTCCCACCACTGAGAAGTTTCTGCAACAATGTATGGATTTAATCACAGCTCAGTTAGCTGTCTAGATTATTATAGACTGTATTGAGATTGTGGCTCTACTCAACCAAAGATCATCTACCGTTATTACTCTTAATTTAGACAACAACGGCTGAGCAATTTTTTCAGTTTACCTTTGTGCTTTGAGTAAACAAAAAAATTCAGTAGCCCTTGAGTCAAAAAGTTGTATAAAAGATTTTAGTCAAGTGCAACTTCGAATATCAATTTTGAAACATTCCTTCAAAATTTGGAAAATACTATTCCTGAATCGGGAGGGGCTGTTTCCTGGTTCCAATGCCATTTTACAGCATGAATTAATTTGTCTGAATAAAAAAAGTTAATACTGAATTAAAAATTTCATAATTTCACATCATAACCAGCTGGCCCGGCACGATTTGCTTCACCCTTCTAATTGAGACGGTACAATTATGATTTTGTATGTTTATGTGCATACATATATTACATCTGGATTATAGCGCCACCTATCACATTTCAAATAAAATATTGACTGATAACGGACTGTAAAAATGGCTTTTAAGCCTATCGCGCGACACAGCGACACCTATCGCTTCGTTTTTCGTTTAAAGAAGTAATATCTATCAGTGGCTAATATATGTTCAGAATTTGAATCGAATCGGGCCATAAATACGAGCTTTAGAGATATCTCGACTCCAGCGCTAATTAAAAAAAACTACAATTTATACTTTTTTTATTTTTTTATTTTTTATTATTTTTTACTTTAATATTCCTATAAACATTCGCTAGCGAAATGTACGGTTTGACATCCATATCTAACTTGTGTATAGTGCCGGTATTCTGAAACTCAGTCAACACAAGTCGCTTGAGACTTTCAATTAGAGATATTTTTTGTGACTTGAGACGATTTCGGTAATCATTAAGTAACAGTCTCAAAAAAATTTCACCATAGACTGTGGTGAAAAGCAGTAGAGATAATCAGCTGTTGGTATGTTCAGCTAGAGATGCAGAATCAACCACAATGAAAATACGTTCATCGATAGCACATAATATACTTTTTCAAATCTTTGTCAACAGCATTATTGCTCTTTAAAAATTAAAACAATATGGTTATCTTAAAAATTCTTATTACTGCGTTTCATGTAAACCGATTTTTTTAAATATCTGTAAAAATCGGAACTATCAACAATCGATAAATATTGCTACACATCCGTATGCACATTCGATTAAAATGACAGAACAATAGTTTTTTTTTTTATTAAGCGTATTGAAAAATAAGTGTTAATTCTTACAGATACTCGTATCAGCAAAATGTAGGGCACGACTCAGGCACAGATCGAGTGCTACTTCATTTCGCGTTTGCTCAATACTCTCTTCAATTTGTTTGTTTTGTGGCCTGCTCAGAACCCGCTGAGAAATCAATGACTTTATTTTGAGACAAGAGACTTAAGACGGCTTACTGAATACCGAATAGTATCAATTAGTGACCAGAGGTTGCTTACAAAATTCCGTCGCCTAGATGTAAATTTTATTTACATTTTATTTTTCAAACAGGTCGCAACCCTCTCCAAAGCAAACAAACCCATTCCTTAACCATACCGGGATGTAAACAGGTGGCAACGCTATACAAACATATTTTTTTAATTAAAATTTTAGTTTGACACTCTTATTGTAAAATTTCACTTAACTTATTGATTTTACTTAATTTGCGTCTAAGCTAGTGGCAACCTTCTTTTAAAATATTTTAAACATACTATATTAATTTTTCGCCCTATTTAGTTATATCAAACAATAAATTTTAAGAGCTCGAGGCCATTGTTGTTTCTACAATTTTTCCTATTAAAAATGTCCTTGAGCTCAAAAAAATTGTATGTATCATTTTCAACATACTTTTTAAATTAGGTTTTCTCAAATCTCTTAGTTTTACACCCATATTGTAAAATTTCATTTAACTTATTGATTTTATTTCATGTATGTCGAAACAGGTGGCAAGCTTCTTTTAAAATATTTTGCAAATGCAGCTTTCGTTTGATGCCCTTATTGCAATATATGATTTCCCTGTTTATTTTAACTGAATTTAATCTCCTAAAGAGGTGGCAACACCCTTAAAAACTGCTTACAGCGAAACTTTATTAATATGTGGCAAATCTTATCTTATCAATCAAAGCTGGCCAGTCATCAGATAGCAATATGCGACTTAACGCCACGTATTTAACTGTAATTGAATTGAAAAATCTGAAAAACGAAATGTGCGCCTACAGCGCCACCTGTTGGAAATTGTGCGACTTTTCTTTTTTCTTAACCCTTATATTAGCGTGACGACCAAACCCATAGTAGGAAGTATCTAATTTGGCTCAATAGTTTTTAAGCTTTAAGCATCCGAACAAACCACAATCCATTTTTATATATTTAGACTTAAATCGAAGCTGCGGGGGTGGGTATTTACTCTCATGTGTCCTACCCTACGTACGCCCTTGAAGGACAGAGTGGATCGAGTCTCATTCAATCTTAATACAACTCCACTCCACTTCTCAAAGCGAATATTTTCTATTATTTCCTATAATTCACATTATGACGTTTTCGAATGAGCTCAAAGATTACGTTACAATGCATTTGGTAAAATATATCTACTACATTTCTTCCGTTTGGCTGCAACATGGGAAATGTGTGTGATGAAGCGATAAAAATGATTTTATTTTTTTTTCTTTGCCAGCTAAGCATTTTATTGGACAATAACTGCGATGAGGCGTATAAACGACATTTACACCTGATTGAGAATGGCAACATAAACAAGTGAGAGTGGATAACGAAAACTGTATTGAACCGAACACAATTGTTAGTTTGTGCGACGTTAAGTATGTAAGTCAAGTGTCCGTCCAGCTGGTGTACTTAATGGAATGAGCAACCAGTCAAAATTGTTAAGGTAAAAAAAAAAAAACACAACAAAAAAGCATGGAGCAGAATAATGGTAGCAATAAACATAAAATTTGTTTTAGTCAAAGTTGTGAAAGCTGTTGTGTTCGAGTGAAGGGATAATTGAAAGCTGCTTGTACTAAGTGGGTGCACTGGTCGTGTTCGCTTGCCCGAATGATTGATATCCCATTTCGAATTTTACGTATGTTGCATTCTTTACGAGCAATTCACTACTTTCTGCGAAACAAGAGTTTTATATATTTTAACTTTTCTCTACTCTCAAATGGATTTCTTACTCATTTATTATTTTGCTTTTAATACAATAATCATAAAAATTGCAATTTAATCTATATGTAAAGTTCTACATTGGCAGTCTGTTATTTATGTGTCATAAAAATTCATATTCTAACAACAAATTTGGTGATTTCGAATACAATATGGCATTAAATAATAGGTCGTTAAGTGCACGCGTTGACGCGGGTATTACTTGGGTGGCGATGGAGAAATGTGTGCGCAAAATGAGATAAAATTATTCTAATAATAACATTTCGAAATTTCATTTGGTATGTGGGTGTAGGTCGAAAAAGAAGAGCGATATACGCATATAGTATTTCTTGTTCAAACCCAGTAGAAAAGATAGACGCTGAATTTTATCAAATTCGGATCCTCTGCCGATCTTATATCCAGGCGAAAAAAAAACTCCTTGCCAATCCATATACGCATGGATATACATAAATGTATCGGTTGTATGCAGTAAACGAAAATAATCGTTATTTTGATATTTTCGGATAAAAAAAACATTGGGAAGAATTCCTTCTAAGAACTCGAATAAATCGATCAGATCCTCATATATCCCTTGTGCTATGGCAAGCTGCCCCTATTTGTATTTACAAGATTTTTTGTTTTAAATCATTGCATAATCGTTATTTTGTGTTTTTGATATTTTCGATAACATTTTTTATCGATATTTTCTGATTTCTATTTTTTCTATCGTAAAGCATAAAGAAATCGAAATATCCAAGTTGTTGGTATTATTATCATCGTGCATTTTGCTTTTTTGCTTTTAGTATGATAGGAAAATTTTAAATCAAGGAAAAAACGATTATTTTGTATCGAAAAATATCGTTCAAATATGATGGAAAAATAAACATCACAAAACTATCGACTAAGCTTGATCAAAAAAATAAAATCACAAAATATCGATTAAATTTGATCGAAGAAATTGTAATCTACGTTGCGGTCCTTGGTTGTACGCATTCCCCATACAAAAATAAAAATCGACACTGATTTTCCGTTGGAATTATAAAACATATTGCATTTGGATATTTACGCGAGCTGAATCCCTTTGAAAATACCACCAAAAAAAAGTTTTTAAAAATATTTTTACAAAAAAATATCCTGAGATAATAGAACAGCATAATCATAAAAGAACTGCAGAAAAATATAAAAAAAATTTCGAGATATTTCCAAGTTTATAAGTTTTATAGTTTCGGTGGAGGTAACCTAATGTACATACACACTTTTGTAATTTTATGCCATTTCCAGACCAGAACTTATCCCGCCAATCCACTTGATTGGGTAAGATTTCTCCGTATAAAAATGTGACTTGAAAATCTCGTTACCGAGAAGATTTAATTAATCCGAATCGGATCATATTTTTCTAATATCATCAATATAGGATCATAAATACCGCGTTCCTGGATAACTCGTCTATAGCGCCATTTATAGTGCCATTTATATTTCATAAGTATTTTTTATTGCACAAACACCATTACTTTCTAATATCATCAATATTGAACCATAAATAGGGAATTTTTGAATATTTCGACTCATGCGCCACGTAACGGTTTAAAATATTACCTGTGTCCGTGCAACGGCCCAGGAAATATACTGCCAAATTTGGTTGACATCCGTTTATCAGTTTTTGAAGCAAGTTGTAACAAAGAAAACTGCTACATTTTCATATACAGTGGTGGGCAATTAAAGTGTTACCTATTACACAGTCCATATACAAGGTTTTTCAATAGGAACGCTACAAAAGTTTTCTTTAAATAAAACAAAACCGGTTTGGGATATGAATTAAATTCTTTATTCCTGTGAAAGTACATTCGATGTCATTATGTATGGAACTCGATTTATTTTGCATGGGCACCACGGGCACGCTTGCAGAAGTCCAGACGCTGAACCCAATTTTCGACGATTTTTAAGCATAAATCGGCCGATACTGTTGCAATTTCAGTTTCAATATTCGTACGAAGTTCATCAATCGTCGCTGCCTTGTTGGCATAGACCATAGACTTGACGTAGCCCAAAAGGAAATAGTCTAACGGCGTCAAATCGCACGACCGAGGCGGCCAATTGACTGGGTCATTTGGTGAGATAACACGGTAACCAAACTTGGCTTTCAATAAATCGACTGTGACATTCGCTGTGTGGCTTGTGGCACCCCCTGTTGGAACCACATATTGTCCAAGTCCATATCATCCAATTCGGGACAAAAATATTCGGTTATCATTGAGCGGTAGCGATTCCCATTCACTGTAACGTGCCGGTCTTGATCACCACAGAAGAAGTATGGCCCAATGACGCCGCTGGCCCATAAACCGCAACAAACCGTAATTTTTTCGGGATGCAATTTTCACTCATAGAGTACGTGTGGATTGCTGTCTGTCCAATAACGCATATTTTGCTTATTGACGAAGCCATTCATCCAGAAATGACGGCGACCATAAATTGGACGTAGCGCTCTTAAAGTTGAACCCATTGGCTCCGAATTTCGGCAGTAAATTTTAATAATTTCGACTCGTTGTTGGATCGTAAAACTTTCCATGATGAAATGGCAAATCCTACTGAAGAGAAATGTCAAAAGAGCGGGAGAAAATATGGTGTCGATTGCTGTCACTATCGGTCTACTTTTGTAGCGTCCCTATTGCAAGCCCTATATTTTTTTGTGCGAAATTATTTTTTAATGATTTGAAGGACAACATTTTGTGAAAATATTCGTTTGGACAATGTCCCTATTACACGCTCTGGGTTTGCATCAAATCGAATTGTAAATACGGTTTGTAGAAGTATCTCGGCTCCAGCGTCGCCTATCGGAATTTTTATTTTTTCTCTGCATATTAGACGCCACTGAAACCACATCCTTTAAATTTCAAATTAAATTTCAGTACTTTTCGAGTCTATAAACTACATATCAAGAGACACACATGGTTTTTTATGTACTTATTAGAAGACCAATTATGTATGAATTTTTATAAAAATATTTTTCAACATAAACTGATAAGTGTATTCATTGCCGTAAGTATTTCATCGGTAACTGACGCTTGGCGGTGAATATCGAAAAGCAAATGTCAAACTTTGCAATAGAAATCGCCCGAAAGTTCGCAATTCATCGCTAAGTTGCGATATCAATACGAAAATTTCTTGCTAACTGAATACAAAATAGCACCACTGATTGTGAAAATAACTCAGAAACTGCAGTGAAGCCAAACAAACCAAGGGAAATTCTAATAAGGAGGTAGCGTCCCATACGCTGAATGCTTGATCTCACCTCGCCTTGCGTGGTGAAGATGTCAAAAATCATTTGTGGTGTTATATTGTATCTTACTTCTTCTCCTTCTTCTTCTTCCCCCGTTACCTATTACCAACTGACTTACTTTTTGGAGTAGTGATTTTTTTTTGCTACTGGGACGTTTTTTTTTTTGGGCGTTTGCTTGACTATTACATCGTAAAAATGCGCCGGTCAAGGCAATGGTACTTAAAAGAGGCACAATAATATTTTTCCCATTAATACAAATGTGTTTTACATTACAATACAACATTATAATATATTATTTCATTATTTGTGCTACTATTTCTTCTTTTTGTTACGACGTATCAACAATCAACATCAGACATCAGACATCCTTTTGTGACGTTCACGTATTTACCACAGCATTCGTCTTCTAGTTTAATTTTAAGACCATTTTAGGTTTTTAAATTTATAGAAACTGAAAACAGAAGTATACTATTTAGTACTTTTTTACATCATTACCGTTATCATTATGTATATTATTTTATTTATCGATTTTTTTAGCATTATTTTTATCATTCGTGCTACCTCTCGTATTCTAGTTACCGTTATCATTATTATTTCCTAAATCGTTACCCTTATCGATATTGATATGAGTATGAGGCGCCACTGTTAGATTAGGAAACTGACGCTTGGAGAGATATGATACGTTTTTCTGTTTTTTTTTATCTCCTTTGATACTAGAATGTATATATAAAAAATTTTACTTAGATACTCTTGTCATATTTGACTGATACTTTTTGAAAGTATTTGCGTTGAATTCGCAGAAAATTATCTAGAGAAATTCTCACGAGCCACAGAAGGTAATATTTACTTAGATAAACCAACAATCCAGAAAAGTCCTAATTATTCATCAAGCTTTATATACACCATCGGAAACATAATTTCACATTTCAAAATTTAACAACTTTATTCTGTACGAGTATATATTGCACGTCTACAAAATAAATTAAATAAAATATCTCCAAAATCGTCTCCTAATCCCTTGCATTTTTTCAAAAGCAAATTAGTTAGATTTACTTTTGGGTATCATTCATGTCATTTAATATCTTAAGAATTATCAAAAACTGCCCTAAGCAAGGTAAAATATTTTATTGTTATAGTGATAAAATCGAAAACATTCAAATTTGCAGCAAATTCACTTTTGCAAATTAGATGATCAAACTCATAAATTTTGAACTAATTTATATTTCAGGTTTTATTTTGAATATCTTAAGTAGTGGTAGCTGAATTAAAATCTGTATTCAGCGTAATTAAAAGAAGCACAATTCCATTTTTCCAGCACAACATTTTTAGAGCTACATACTTCAAATATACAGCGACTCAAATATTATCTTTTTCATAATATTTAATTCTTTATATAATTTTTTTCGTTAATTTTTTGGATAATTTTTCAAAAAACTTTGTTTCGTAATATAAGTAGAAAAAGGCATATGCATAAAAATTTCAAGCTTTGTACAAAATTTATAAAATTGAAAACAATTTTCATCAAAATATCAAACTTTTCAATTAAATTTTTTTTGGAAATATTTAGGGTATATAGTTTTGTAACAATTTCAACGATATCAATTTCAGTATGCAAATCTGAAGTTGCTAAAAATTTAATTTTAACAATTTTCTTAATTCTATACCAAGAATTGATGTACATTTGTATCTGTAAATTTCAATATGTTTTTACGCTGACGGTTTTGAAAATTTTCGGTCATACGAACAGTATGCGTTAAATGAAAAAATTAGAAAAGTTAAACAAAAAATTGTGCAAAATCAAATGGAATTTTTAGTCACTTCCGATAACCTCATTATTATGCTAACATTAAATGAGCTATAAAACTGGAAAAGTTTCATAAAAACTGAAAAAGAAAATTTTTTTTGAAAATCTTGTTTATGAAAAGGTAACAAAAAAATTCATTGCATAAAAAAGTTTGAAAGTTTTTGTGATTAATTTTTGTTTTAATTTCGTGTGATATTCTAATTGCTTTATCACGAAACAAAAAGTTTTATAAAAAGTGCACGAAAAAAATAGCATGAAAAAATTCATTCAAATTCGAATGAAAAAGTTTTAAAGTTTATTTATGTAATTTTTTTTTAATTTTGTATGATATTCTAATTGCTTTATCACGAAATAAAGTTTTCTAAAAAGTTAACTGAATATAAATTCGAATGAAAAATTTTGAAAGTTTTTTGCTTTTTTTTAATTTTGTTTGAAATTCTAAATTTTATGCCTATTGTTATATCACGAAATAAGTTTTATAAAAAAATATTTTAAATTCGAATGAAAAAGTTTGTAAGTTTTTATGACTTCTTTTTATTTTCTATGAAATTTTAATTTCTATGCCTTTTGCTACGTAACGAGAAAAGTTTATAAAAAATTAACGAACCAATAATAGCATGCAAAACTTAATTTAAATTCTAATGAGAAAGTTTGAGAGGTTTTACGATTTTTTTTTAAATTTTTTTAAATTCTGATACCTATTATATAGCAAAAGTATCACCAAAAATGTTTAATAAAAAATTTACGAAAAACAAAATTAATAGCATGAATAAATTTCTTTACTTTGAATAAAAAAATATAAATATTTTTTTGTTTTTTTTTCAATTTTAATTTAAAATTACAGTTTCTATGCCTTTGCCACATCGCGAAATAAAGTTTTATAAAATATTACCGAAACCAAAAGTTCATTTAAATTCGAATGAAAAAGTTTGAAAGTTTTTCGGATTTTTTTTTAAATTTTGTTTGAAATTTTAATTTGAATGGCTTTTACTATATCACGAAATAAAGTTTTCTAAAAAAGTGACGGACAAAAAATTAGCTTGAAAAAATTAATTTAAATTCGAACGATGAAATTTTGAAAGTTTTTATGATGATTTTTATTAAAAATTAACGAAAAAGCATGAAAAATTTACATTAAATTCGAATAATAAGTTTGAAATTTTTTGTGATCTTTTTTTTTGTTTGAAAACCTAATTTATATGCTTTTTGTTATATCACGAAATAAAGTTTTATAAAAAATTAACGAAAAAAATTAGAATGAAAAAACTAATTTAAACTTTCAAACTATTGTAGAGCATTTCACATAGAAAAAATACGGCCTTCGCTTTTGCGCGAATTCGGTTTTAAAACCTGTTATTGCCCAGCGGTAGCACCAACAGGCATTTGGCTTTTATAGGCAAACTCATTTCACTTTTAAGGAGCAACTTTTGACCTTTCTTAACTCAAACATTCCTAACCTTCTGCTTCGAATATAGAAAGAGGGCTATTCGCTATGTACCATTAAAAAAATGTACGAGTATTAACCGCAATCAAATTGCTGCGTACACTTCGCCATAAACAAACCTTAATTACCACCTTTTGCTTGCCATAGAAATAATGTGGTTGCTGTTGTTGTTGTTGCCTCTACATACGTATACACTAATTGTTATTGTTGTTATTCGAAGCGCGCTTACGCAACACAACATTTCCTGAGCAACGCCATAAAAGTCGACATACCTCCCATCCTGCTCCAGCGCGGTCACGAAAACATTGAAACGATGATGGCTGGGTGTGTGTGTGTGTGTGTGTTCTTTTGGTATGGCAGTTGCTGTTGTTCCCTGCTAAACGCTGGTAGGCATCATAAAAATAAAATCAGGCATTTCAGCTCGACACAGGCTGACTTGAATTTAACTGCCTACGACCGTGCTTCGACTACTTAAAAATATATTTATAGCCTACCTAAAGGCGTTGTACGTGAATCATTTCTTATTTTTATTTCTTTTCTATTTTCCCTTTTCAAATCTGCTCGAATATTTTTTACATTTACGAGGCAAACATTTTTATAACGCAATCATTTACTGTACGTTGTAATGCTGTTTTCTTTTTTTTTGTATTTTTTACGCCCCCCCACTCTCCCCCACCATTTTGGAACACTTCGGCTGCTTTTCATCGACACTCAATGAATTAACGTTTATTTTTAATGCAGTTTCGTTGCTACCAAGCTGTAAGCCTATTTTTGGTGTATGTTTTTGTTGTTGTTACTTGGCAGGTTGTTGCGGTTTGGAGCTGTCTGTTGTTGGTGTCGAATTTAACTACCACATACATACATACATGCATAGTTTGCAAACCCCTAAATATCCGTTCGCATTGCAATATTACTTTGCGGTCCGCCGCCGCCACTCTGCCATTCAACTCATTTTATAACGCTTAGAATTTCATCGTACGGTAACTCGCTGGTGCTTGTTGGTTTCGAACCTTTCATTCATTGGCTGAAATTAGAATTATTGCGTTGGTTGGCAGTAATTAATTAATGTTTAGGTATTATTTTTATTTGTATACCTTTTACGATTATTTTGCGTTTGGGGTAATATTAATGTATAGATATTTTTTTTTTGTGCGGTTATTTCATGGCAGAGCAAATAATTTTTATTAGACGAAAAGTTATTTATTGCACCTTAAAATGAGTAGTAGACAATTGGGATATTTAAAATATTTGCTTTAATTTAAATTTCAGTAACAAATTTGAGAAGTACATATTAATTACTTGGAATTAAAGTAACATCCAGACCTGAGGTAGATAGCATCTACTTTCGAAAGTACAGTTATTAAAATATTTGGATTTTATTTTCATTCTCGTTATCATTCGTTTCAATTATTTTTATATTTTTCATTAGCTTATCGGTTTTCGAATCGCTTTCGTTTATATACAAAAATTTATATTGAAATACGACTTTTAGAAATATCGCCGTCTACGTTGTCCTGTCTATATTTATTTATTGACTAGCTGACCTGGCGTTCTTAGCTGCACTCAAATTCAAATTGATTTTATATATTTATGCAAATATCTTGGGTTTGAAGCCAACTATCAACTCAATTTTGAATTAGAATGTTTGTATTTTTGTAGCTAATATTTGTTTTGAATTTGAATTTATTTATTTGGCTAAATGATCTGATCATAAATATCGTAAATTTATATTTACACACATATGTGGCGGATATGTATTTTGTATTTTAAACAAATGCGATTTTTAAAAATATTCGACTCCACCGCCACAGACGTTGTCCTGCCTATATTTAGGTATTTATTAATTGCCCTTAGCATATGTATCCAGAAAACGCATTTCTGTTTCCCTCACGTATAATTTATGTAGAATTTAATTAAATTTGAGTTCTCAAACAGATGGCAACATTCGCTAAAATATAGATATGGCAAACCATTTGAAACTCATATTTTAATATTTTATATACTTGTGTATAATTTAATTAATTTTACTTTTTTAAAAGTGGCATCCCTCTTCAAAATATATCTATAAACTTTCTCCAAGGGGGACG
The DNA here is from genome assembly GCA_951828415.1 of Anomoia purmunda. Lineage (NCBI taxonomy): Eukaryota > Metazoa > Arthropoda > Insecta > Diptera > Tephritidae > Anomoia > Anomoia purmunda. Next base: position 195,234,853 of record OX639993.1, on the reverse strand, counting down.
AATGATTTGACACACATGTTTCACTCTTTCATATAATTTGTGTACAATTTAATTAAATTCGACTTTTCATGCAGGTGGCAACACTGTTCAGCTATAAATTTTCTTCTCGCCGAGATGAACCGTCTGGCGCCCATATTTTAATATTTCATATAACTTGTTTATAATTTAATTTAATTCAACTTTTCAGACAGGTGGCAACCTTTCCTTAAAACTTCCCGCGGTAGAAACTAATAACTATGCGAAGTTTTAGTTTTTGAGCAAGTGGTAGCCCTATAGAAACATATTTTTGAAATTAAGCCCTCTTAGGTCTCTTAGCTAAGCCACATTGTAAAATTTCATTTAGCTTATTGATTTTATTTAATTTACGTATGAACAGGTGGCAATATTCTTTCAAAATATTTTGAAAATTAAGCTCTCGGTTGATACCCACCGTACGTAGCAACTCCCTTTAAAAATTGCTTACAACGAATTTTGTACATAAGTATGTGGCAAATCTTAGCCAAAACTGGCCAGTCGTCATTTAACAATACGAGATTTAACGCCACGTGTTGAACTGTAATTGAATTGAACAGAAAAGCGAAATGTGTGCGCAGAGCGCCACCTGTCGAGAATTATTCTACTTTTCTTTTTTCCCAAACCTCCCGCTAGAAATTACGAACAAACCCACAGAAGGAAGTTTATAATTTGGTACAGTGGGTTTCATGTTTTAATCATTCGAATAAACCACTATCCAAGGTACCAATGGAATATCCAAAAAATTGACGTAGTCTATTAAATGGTGTTTCGAAGCTTTTTCCATGCTTACCTATTGTTTTGTTGCATTAAATAAATAGAGAGAATAAAAACGCTCCCGCACAACTTTCTGACAATCAGCTGTTTCGTATTTTAACTACGAACTTATCATTACACCTTAAACCAATTTGTGCGATTCGCCATTTAGGATTCGGTATGAAATCGCATGACACAGTAATGATAAAGTTGCCACAATTTTGCTTTTTATTTGGTGTAATTTGAAACCGAAAAGTACTTCGACACAACATTCATTCACTTTTTTTAGTATAATTTGAATGGAATGTAGCGCAGTTTGTATTTAGTTTTGCTCTTAGTTAAAACGTCACGCTGTAAAAATCGAAAATATAAAGATTTTCGTAGCCGAGTTGGTTTCAAATACTTCGAATTTCGGAATAAACTTATACTTGTCAACTTTAGATAATCTCAATTGTATGAGAAGGTCTTACAATTTGCCTTTACAATATTTCAACCTTTTCGCTTCTTATTTGTGATTGCAAAAAAATCCAAAAATAAGTGCACAAATTGATTAAAAAAAATTAAATTATTCAAAGCAAAAGAATGTCTCTCCGATTCTGAATAAAATCTTCCGTTTCACATTTCCCATATCATGAATAAAAATACGCAGAGACCTTTTCATCTGTCCATCTTTCACATTCCAGCTTCCAAGTTGAAAAAACGAGGAATCACATATATAGGAAAAGCGATTATTTGAAAGCCAGTTGGGAAAGTCTTTCGATATTTGGAGGGGAACACATTTTTATCTCTCCATGTCTAATTACATCCTCCGAATGAAATAAGTATGTAGAAACAATAAAACCGAATCTTCTATAATTTATATACATAACTCTTTGGTGCACCGGTTGAATCGAACTTCGAAATTAATGCGGAAAAATTCCTAGACATTTTCAGTTTGATCGTATTTTACTCTGAAACTAATAAATATCTGATTTTAATTTTGAGTTTTTTTCTATTTTTTGTAAGACAATTTGCATATAAAAGGTGCGATATTGCTGGTTTCGAAAGAGAAACATATTAAAAGTTACATAAATTTAATACAAAATTTTATTAATCAAAATTTACAAATGTTCGCCAAAGTTTCTGCTTTTTTTTCTGGTCGCAGCCGAACCGAAACCGAACCAACCTTTTATGTTAAAAGCTTGTTTTTATTTATATCTAAGAATTCTCTCTCCGCCTACGTTGACTGTCCATTTAGTGCTAAATATAAAAGGTCAATATGATTTTAGTTAAGGGTAGCTACGTACTAAATAGCTGTTGAAAGAAACTTGTTATACTTTGATAAGCATAATGCCAATCTGCTTGACATTTCACCAGCTGTTCAATATCTCACCGTTAGAGGCTAATACAAGCGCTAAAGCAATATTGTTGAACCCTTGTTTCAGTTGTACTATGTACATCAACATATTTACATACATATGTACAAAAATATTTGTATATTAACTTTTCATGTTGGTAACTAATATTGCGCTAGGTTATAATTATGTAGACACATTTCCCCAAGTACATAAATATTTTTGTGTCAGGACCGCCGGCAAAGCGTTTGAGTTTCGAAGCTTTGGTGCGGCAGGAACTATAAATGATTTCACGTGTCCTAGACGTAGCTGTTGGATTTTTCGGATCCATTACTATTAATATATACAAATATATGCTTTGATGCACTCATATGTACATAGGTAGGGAGGTCCAAAAGTGTCTGACCTACCCAATTCAAATTTATTGGGCTTAATTCCAGCAATATACTTATAGTATATACAGAATAAATTCCAGCCATAGGTCCGACCACTTTTTGCAGCCATCGGGGTCGTATGTCAACAATAACGCGCCGAATATTCTCTTAAAAGGCTTCAATCGTCTCGTGCTTATCTGCGTAGACAAGAGAGACTTCACATAACTCCACAAAAAATAGTCCAGCGGTGTTAAATCACTTGATCTTGGAGGCCACGCCACGGGCCCACGACTCGAGATAATGCACTCACCAAAAGTTACTTTCATTAGAATTATTGTTTCGTTGGCTCTATGGCATGTAGCGCCGTTTTGTTGGAAACAAAGGTCGTGCAAATCGGCATTGCTCTACAGCGTTCTCCAATGACTGTAACATAATGGCCGGCATCACTTTTAAATAATGAAAATCGAGATCGGGGGCCATAGTTGGTTTTTGCAAGCCCGCAAACCAAGATCCTTTCGCAAAATCTTCCATAAAGTGGGTGGGCGCAGCTCCAATTGTTGCGCGCAATGGCGAATGGACTCATTCGGGTCTAGTTCGATACTCTGCTCTATAGCAGCTATTGCTTGGGTGCGCACTGTACGGCATCTCTGAGAATCCAGTACAGTAAACGTGGTACGAAACCGATCCATGGTTTTCCGAATTACCCACTCTACTGGGCGATTATGTCGAATGAATATTGGGCGCAGCGCGCGATGTGTCGCGCAAACGGAACGGTGTTTTCATCTCGTTTATTGCTCGTCACCATAAATGGCATCGTGGTCGAACTTGGTACAGTTGTGGTTAAGATTGTGGCGTATGCCGACGATGTGACGATCCTGATTACGGGTCCCTTCCTCTCCGTGATGGACGAAATCATGGAAAGAACCTTGGCAAAATTAAGTAAGTGGGCACAAGGTTGCAACCTTCGTTTATATCCAGATAAGACGGAGCAGTTTCTCTTCAAAATAATTGGAAAATTTTTTGTGTCTACGCTTGCAAACAGATGTTTGGCAAGAAATGGGGTATTCAGCTGAAGATCGCACTTTGGTAGGAAGCTCTCCTCTGGGTGCTGGAAGGGCACAAATAGTCTCCTTAATCCACTACTTTCAGACATAGTTAACACCCGGATGGGTTCCAGCTCTCGCAAACTAGAACTCGAGCACAGAATTAATGATTTGTTTTTAAGCAGAAAAGCGCGGAAGAGGTGTGAAGTCCTCACAGATAGCGTTTTATGCCGCTATCGGTGCGGAGTTCACAACTCTTCCGCGCTTTTCTATTATTTTCACCGACGGTTCCAAGATGGACTCTGGAATCGGAGCCGGCATCTGCTCCAAATCCTTAGAACTATCCATGTCAATCAAACTCCCTTCTTTTCGCGATTTAAAGTCCTGTAAATCGCTTGAAGACAGAAAAGTTTTGGGTAAAATAACCATTTTTCCGACAACCTGACAGAAAGACGCGAGCGTCACCAAACATTTCCTCAAGGTTAGTCGGTGCTTGTAAACAACTGAGTGCCTCTTTAACCATAAATCTGGAAATATCCGTCATCTGGATTCCCGGGCGTAAAGGAATCGAGGGTAACGAGAAAGTCGATGAGCTAGCACGGTGCGGCTCAGCGGAGTATGAAGTACCAACCAGTATCGAGGTGGGTATACCTCTTGCCGTAGCGAAGGGAAATATACCTAACGTCTATATTGACAAGGCACAACGAAAGTGGAAAGAACTACCACTACTTGCGGAATATCAAGAACTCCCTGGCCGGACCAAAATGAGAAGAGCACGTAAATTTATTGCAGTATACACGTGAAACTGGACTTCGGGCAGAAAGCTAGAGAGACGTAGCCGCGAAGGGCACGGCCTCGAGCATTATCTGTGCAGGTGCCAGGCTCGAGTACGCATTTGTCTAACATCCTTAACAAGTCCATTTCTGGATAATCTAAGGAAGGTAATTGGGATAGAGATCTCTAACCTGTTAGACTTCATAAACAACACTGACTGGTTAGAGTGAAGATCCATCCATTACCCTATAGGTGTTGTCGAGTTTATGGGATCAAAGCGGCAGTATTTTTGGTACTTGGACGACATGGATCACAGCCATTTGAGTAACCTACCTACCTATAGAACTATTAAGAGAACGCTGTGAAAAGGAGATTGAATTAAAGAGAGATTGTATTGAAAATTAAAATTAATGTTTTGAGTTTCACTCTTTGGTTTTGTAGTTCAGGTCATATACTTTTTGAACATACCTCTATACATCGTTATTGCGGAAAAAATGTACTCATTTAATAAGTATACAGACATAAATACATACATATATTTTATGTTCATACATTGACATTTAACGTTCGAAGTAAACATGTCGTACGTGTATTCGCTTTGGCGTCAGCAGCAATTTCGAATAAAGCTCGTGCGACAGTGACATGAATATCCCTTAATTGGTTTTAGTATCAATTTTTCATAAATATTCTCATATTGATATGATATCGCTAAATGATTTCATTGCATGCCGGTTTGCATTATAATTTGCTATGTATGTGTATGTTTGCTTTGTGTGTAGTTATTTATATAGATACAGATATGCCGGTGAATGGTGATATTAATTTAAGTACGCGTTTTGATAAGAAAGTTTTCAGATAAACATATGCAACTTTAACTGCCTTTTTCCCCTAGCACGGCATTTGGCTTAACGCTATGAATTCGAATGTAATCATTTGTTATTCCTAAATTAAGGTGCAAAAACTTGTTCGTCATTGGCAACTACGCAGTCGGACATTCGAGTTTAGTGCACCCCAATTTATTGTTGGCTATACACGACGTTATTAAACGATATGAAAAACTGGTTTTCATAACAATTAAACTTTATTATCCTTTATTTAGCTCAGACAAAAATTTCTTAAATTTTTGAAAAGTGGCAACTCTTTTATGAACTTCTTTCAAAAAAACTTTTCGCGATATCCTGATTTCCCTAAGGTTATTGATAATTTTGTAATTAATTGGCAAATTTTTTTTTAAGAATAAGCCTTAATTTAATTTCTTTAAACAGGTGGCAACCCTCTCCAAATATTTTTATCGAACAAATATTTTCTTTTGGCACCAGTATAGTAGAATTTCAATTGACTTACCAATCAAATTGAATCAATACATTACTGCTATATATCCGTAAGGTTAGATACTTATTGATTAAAATAGATACTTTTAAACAGCTGGCAACACTCTTTTCATAATTAAGTTTTCTTACTACTACTTCCCTTGAAATCCTTATCGTTATGTTTCCTTTAACTTAATAATTTAATTTAATATTCCTTTTTAAGCAGGTGGCAACCACTTCCAAAAGTATTTTCCAAATAAATTTTTTTGAAATCTTTTTCGTTTGTGATGTCTACTTCAAAATTTAATTTAATTTATTCTAATTTTAATATTTTTTAACAGGTGGCAACCCTCTACAAAAATTAGTCAATATTTTTTAAACCTACTTCGTTGGTTACTGATATTTCAATATCTAATTTAACTTATTATAATAACCGCCTTCATACCAATGCTGTAATATTTCCAGAAGCTTAGATATTGAGTTAAATTAATATTTTTAAACAGCTGGTAACACTCTTGAAACACATTTTTATGATTAAATTATCTTAAACATACTTCCTTTAAATTCTGTGGCGTAAATTTTCTTTTAACTTAATAAATTAGTTTACTTTACTTTTTAAGTAAGTGGCAACTCTCTTTAAAAGTATTTTCCAAATAAATCTTTTATAAACCTCCCTCACTTGTGAAGTATATTTCTGAATTTAAATTAATTTATACTAATTTAAACGCATTTTAAAAACAGGTGGCAACCCTAATCAAAATTTTTTATTTTTTTTAACTTTAAGTTTGATACTCATATTATAAATTTATTTTTATTTAATTTATATACTTAACTTGATTAGCATTTAAACAGTTGGTAACCTTCTTTCGAAACATTTTGAAAACGAAGCTTTATGAAAGTTCTTTCGTTTCATACCCATATGGCAATATTTTTTTTCTTATTTCTTATATTGCTCAATAAAAATAATATAATGTTCTGGAATAAGTGACTATTAGCTCTACTCTAACGCAATCTTAGAATTCATTTCATATCCATTGTCATCATTACTGCGCCTAAAGCTATGATGTTTTTTTTTTGCTAAGCAACAATCATAATCGTAAGTGGTTTTTTAGTTTTTATCGATAGCTATTAGGACCGTAGTAAACTGTACTTAATATCATATTTTGCCGTATTAAATTTATCCTTCCAAGTTTCAGTACACTTCATATTTGAGATAAGACACATGATGATCTGAAAAGTTTTAAATAAGGTTTTTTTTTTTGCCTAGAAATCTGAAATTTCTGAGAGCTCTATTTATTGAGTCGAAGTAAGCAGTTTTGTGAGATATCCTTAATAATTTTTCTAATAAAATATTATTTAAATTGAACTACTTTTTAACTCCATTCGTATTTATTTGGAATACTAGTTAAGTAAGTCTGCTATACATTTCATTATAAAAATTCGAACAATAGAAAAGTATTTGTATATTTTCCATGGTACTAGGATTTCTTGTTTAGTTTTGCGAACATAAGCGATCGCAATAAATAGTCTGATAGGTTACATCTAAGATCACTTAGTACCAGTCTAAATGCAGAGAATCCTCGCTCGACGGTGACTTAATTCAGTAGCTGGAGCAGCATGAATAATATCTGTTGGTTCCTTGAGGCAGGGGAATGTATATATTTTCTACTCCAAGTATTGCAGGAGGTTGGCATCGACTTTAACGCTTATATTCCGATAGACTTCGATTTCCGCAAAGGTTTTTACCACTGGTTTTGAATACACGCTTACCGTATAATTCTCTGATGACTAGTCAACTTTCACGCTTCGTAAAGTCTGACGAACTAAAAGGGAATAAATCGTGAATAATATCGTTCCGTTTTCTACTCATATTATTTTAATTTTGAAAAATAAATCAACCTAATTTTTAGCAATCCAATATCGGCGAACCTTCAATGGCTAGCGAAAAGTAATTGAGATATAAAATTTTCGAAAAATTGGGCATTTAAAGCTTATTAAACTTTTTGGTGTATTTACAAAAACGTATACAGTTTAAAAGATTTGTTCTCCTTTTATGCTTTCAAATTTATAGTTTTCGAAAGGTTTGTAGAATAAAATTATTAAATTACGGATGTGTATCTGGGCAAGCCGTGATTATGGAGTATAGGAAAAATCTACCACTAATCTATAAAAAGATTTTGCTTTCGAGTTGGTCCACGATAACCTAAAAATTATATGGCTTTCGATAATGGTTATTGGTAAGCAAAAAATATTTTTGGTAGCTATATTAGTTAATAATAATCAAAATATATATTTCACACTTACAGTTACTCACCACAGTACTTTGCTTTGGGTTTTTTCACTACATTCCAAATGATTTCATTTGATAACGAAAGCTATACAAAAATTTATGTATACAAGTTAAACAATTTGTAATCTAAGTTTTGAACTTTTGATTCAATAATGTTAGGAATTCTTCGAGTGTGCAGTTTTGTAGTCAAAAAAAAAAAAACAAACGTGCGTTAAGGAGGAACATCGTCAGCAAAAAAAAAATGTATCAGAAACCAACTGCAGTTTTGAGTTGCTTGAAAAACACATTTTTTATACCGAAAAACTTAATTGAACTCAAAAATACAAACCTCAAAAATTTCTAAAAATGCGGTTTAAAAAGTTTGGAGTTTAGTTGAAAATTTGTTGAAGTTTCATAATTTGTGACCAAATTTGAAATATAATGTAGGGTTTTTGTTATAAAATTGACTATATTTATAAAATAAAAAATATTCAATGAAAAAAGGTAGGATGAAAAACATGTTGAACGACGAAAAAAAAAATTAAAAGCAAAATACTTTTGTGAGTTACAGTGACCAAAATAAATTATATCTTACGATAATGATTAAAAATATCCTAAAACATAAAAAAAAAATAACCACTGACTCATTTAACATGGAAATTTAATTAATTTTTGAGCTCAAGACCAAGGATTGATGAAAGACATCTGATGCAGAGATGTGGTGATCTCCGAAATAGCTATAATTTCTACCACTCCTGACTGTTGTTGTCTTTTTACCAAAAAAAATATTTTCTTTAAACTGGCCTTGTGCCCAAAAATGAATATTGTCGATATAGAAATAAAATGAAATGCTTAAAAGCTAATATTTATTATTAACTAATCAATTAAAGAACAAATGTAACCCTCTTTCAATTTTGCTACCTTGCCTACAGCTATAATTATTTCTAAATTTTCACAAATATAATCAAACTTATTTTAAAATTGTAAAATACTTAATGTGTACATGAAACACAGCTGTTGCGATTCAAATATTTCGCCTCGTTTCGTTCAGTTTGTAGACAAATTGTTATCAGCTTAACAGCGGGCAGGCCGTATAAAAGAATCACGGCGAAAGACAGCGAGATACCACTTTTCGCTTTGGCACACCGACACAAAAACAAAACACAGAAAATCACTCACACACACGCACACACAGTACTTAGACAACACTGATGACAACAAATAAACAAACTGTTTGCTTGTAGGCAGCAGCGAATTAATTTTTCAATTCAATTCGCCGCATTGGGCCGTCAACGCCGCTATACACTGTAGCTGCACATTCGCCGTTGAGTATTTCGTTTTATTAGTAGCTCACTGGCGCTGCGCAGCGCATAGAATATGAAACGAGGAAGCGAAGAGAAATGAATTTCGAATTGTAGTGAAGTGAAGTGAAGAATCGTGGAGGATTGTGAATTGTGTATAGAGTTTTAGTGGATGATTTCTTACCAAAGGCGTTTTTCGCAGCATTGTGCACAAAGTTTAAACGAATACAGGAAAAATCTGCAATTTGACAAATGTGAAAATGCAAAATTGATAAAATTGAGATGGAAAAAGTGCAGAAAAGTGTGAGAATTTAGTAAACAATTGAAGATAGTAAATAGTTTTCGCTGACCGATTGATGTACTCGGAAATAGCAGGAGGTGCAATTAACTTTTTTATATCAACAATTTAAGGAAGTCAACACAAACACACACAACCGTACCTGTATACAAACAGCCATACACACTGTGTGTGTGTGTGTGTGTGTGTGGGTGTCTGCGTGTGTCATTGTATGTGTAGGGCAGCGTGAGAGTGGCACTTTGAAATTAAAGTGTACACATTGGAAGACAAAGGAAGAAAGCATTTCTTTAAAACATTTCAAAATTTAAATAATTAGTGAATGAATGAGAATGTGAAAGAAAAAAACAAACAAAAAATTTCACAAATAATAACGGTACTGCAAAAGAAAGTCAATTGAAATGGTAATGTGAATTCAACAACGACTAAGATGCTGCTGCTTGCTCTTCGCTTTTGATGCTGTCTGTCTGTCAACTAGCAAAGAATTACACATACATATTTTGTGGATACAATGGTGTACGATTTTAAGTTTCGTGTGTGAATTATTAAAAATAAAAGTATGGAAATAATATAACTTAAACGCGCAATGAGTTGATAAACTGGGCATAATAAAAGAATAATTTTCTTGCAACAAACGTGTGCTGGGGCACCGCACACTGCTCTGCAAAAAAAAAAAACAAAAAAAAACTCAAATTTAGTGCAGCAGCCCGAACGCCCAATTGGCGCTTGGTAACCAGAATTTGGTGTGGCCATTTTAGTTGTTGTTGTATTGGCTAGCAAATTGGGCAGACAGCGGCTGCTCATGCGATGAGCCGTGTTGGTCATATACATAGCTTTGGTGCTGTGTTCTGTTTCTGGTGCAGATGGGTGGTGGTGGTGTTGGAAGCGGTGGTGTCTGCTTGCTTGCCTGCTTGCCTATCGCACTTTTCTGCTTCTTACTTTATTCCGGTTCGCTTTTGTGTTGTACCTTTGAAGAAATCAATAAAAAGAACTGTCAACTCCGGTACGAAACTGGTACCAGTTTGACACCAGTGCTGCACAAATGAAAAAAAAACAATCTCGATTATTTTTCACAACTTAATGTTGTTGTTGGAGTCAGCCTGCTCTAACTTATGCTATGACTGTGCTAGTTGCATTACACGTGCCATGCAGTCATCACTCTCTCTCTCTCTCTCTCTCTTGAGCCGTCCAGCGCTATTAATGAATTCGCTTTGGTGAGGCGAAGTGGCTACCGAGCAGTGTCTGTGTTTATATGTAAATGTTTCTTGCAATTATTTTCGACTGCCCATTAACTTAATAGAGAGAGAGTGTGGCTATTGCTTCTTTGCTTCGATTCGCTTCACCGTCTTCGCCAGCATTACCTGTGGTTGCATAGTTTTCTTGCTACTCTGCTTTGCTCACTTTTTTGTTTATGTTATCTTATGTTTGCTCTTTGCCATTTTCTGATTGGCATTTTAATGTTGTGATATTGCTTTTTTCATTCCTCCTTTTTTTTTTTTTTTTGATCAAAGAAGTTCGTTTATTGACATAAATTGTTAAAATAAATAAATTATATGTAGTGCACACTGGCAGAAAAAACAAAGTCGCATTCGATGTGTAGTATGTCAATTTTTCGAGTTCAATTAATAGTCAATACATAATCAGCGCTGATGTGAAAGAAAACACGCGTTGAAATGGCGTATTAATGAAGTTCGAAAAATGTAATATTCGATGTGAAACAACAATTGATACGACAGCTGCATTTGATAGTGACAACACGTACACAAATATGGCAAAATGGGCTAAAAAAAAAAACACAAAAAACTCTGCTGGTCGTTAGTCACCACCAATGCAAAAGGGCAAACGCCTTAATTTTTGACATCTTATTCACATGCGCTCTCATTGCTGTCACGCGTGCACTCACTCTCTCTCCCTCTCTCTCTCTCTCGCTCTCATCATGGCTGTCAAAATTGTGTGCTCACTGCCATAATGTCATATCCCTTTTAATGTGTCCTTTTTGTCGTCGTTTGCCTCTGCCTACACACATACATACATACCTTTCGTATGATGGCATTTTCCGCATTGCGATAAAGGAAATCTGTATGCAAATCTAAAGCCAACGCACGCCAACTACAACTACAACTAAATGACTACACACACACATGTACAGATCTTTTTCTTGTATTTGAGTTCATATGCGCACAATAGCCACTCACGGGTTGTATGACCTTTGACATATTTTCTGCCTATGGTGACCTTTTCGTCGTCAGACACAATACTTTCACAATATCTAGGCGTTTATGTATTGTGGATTTTATTGCAATAAGTGCATAGATATATTCTGGTGTTAAATAGGAAAATGGTGAAATGCATTTGTATCTTATTGATTAAAATGTGCGTCGCGTACTGGGCAAGGGGAATTGTAACAATAGAATATGTAATTTCGAACAAAGCACTGAACACCAAGTAGTTTATGAATTTTTGAAGTCGGAGTTCGGAGCGATCCATTGATCTCTGAGCTATGGTCAAAAAATCGTGGATGATTGTGACTGGTATTGATGTCCTAACACCAGTAGTATAGTAGGCCAGCAAATATTTTTAAACAAATCTATTGTTTTTCTTTTATAGGAATAAGAGCTTGAGACCAGTTTATACATGAAAACAATTTAGAAAACAACAGAATTGAAGGTGCCTTAAGTGATAGCCTATATTTGGGAGATCTCAGCACCTCAAACGATTTTTTTTTTTTGTTGAATTCTCATCATCGAATTCACGTCTACCTTGCACATCTACGTATTAAGCTAAGTCCCAGCGAGTAGACTGCTTCATTCCCATCTTTTTTACAACATATTGTGTTAGCTTTGTCAGAGATAATCTTTGGACTCACTTAAACTCAAAATCATGAAATTCTCAAAACATTCCAACAAATTAAAAAAATCAAGTTGATTTAAAAAATTCTCTTTCATCCTAGCTGGCTTTATATGAAGTATTGTATTTTGGTTATTTCCAAATTCTATTTTATGCTATGTATGTGTCGGCAACAAGACCATTCCATAGGTCCTTACTTTCCGTAGGTTAATTTAAAAAAATCTTTGTTTGAAATTTTATAAAATTTAACAAACATTCATGGAATTTTAATAGTAAACTGAACTACACATTTGCATTCGTTTGCATAGTTTCAATCAAAATAGGCTTGGGCAAAAAATATCGATATATTGAAAAGTCCATGCTCCGGAAAATCGATATTTTTTACAAAGTGATAAATTAATAAATCGATAATTTTAATAGATACTCGATATTTCATTCTGAAAATCAAATTTGTATCGAATGCGATATTTTCTTAGGTCTTTGTCAGCACAGCTCACCTAAATCTTAATATTTTTCGATATATTTTGACAGAAGCCTATAAACATAATAAATTTTATAATTCCGGTGGAAATAGCGAGACACCCTAATGTAAAAAAGTATATTTGTCTAAGTTTTTTTGTTTAATACATTTTTTTTCGCCAAGGTTTGAGGCTCCAGCTCCGTCTTACGGCTCGCGGCTAATGCTAATTAACTTGAGAACTGTAGAAAAGAGAACAACTGTTTTTTCATTATCGTTTACTTATTATATAATTAGCAGCATCATTGATTGCCCAATTTTACTTGATCGGATAAGCTTCAATGTTGCACGAAGAAGACTCCGATATGTTTACCTTGTTTTCTGGACAAAGCTTCAACCAGACTTTGCTATGCCCAAATCGGTTTTTATTAAAGTTCCTAATCTAATCGGCAGGCAAAAGCAAACCTTGTCATGAAAAAAATTCGCACAAAAATCATCTGCCGTTCGGAATCGGCCAAAAGCTTAGGGTCTCTCAATTTGTGATACAAGACGAACTCCACAAATGGTAGGCGAAGTACGGCCTAACGCCGAGTTATATCGGGCCATATTTTTCAATGAAAGTAAGAAATTGAAATTTGTATTTACAAAGAATAAAATAACTATATTTAGTGATCAATGGTTTGCAGCAACAAATTCAATATAAAAAAAAAATACTAATGTTTAATTTATACAAACCGCACAATAAAAGATAAACAAAAATACGCAAAACGCTAATCAATAGTAGAGTAAAGCTTTAATTTTCTTTTGCTTAACTTTAGCAGATTTTGATAATTAATTTCGATCTTTCATACTTAGACAAATCGAATATTTGAATTCATTACTATAAAGAAGATGGCTTCATCAATTATGACTTTGAATTGCAATTTATACAATCCAGTAGTTGAAAGGGAAAAAAATAGAAAGTCGAATTAAGTCATTTTGTCTAATGTCCACAAATATGTATGGACGAGTATGTGTGATCAAAGCATAAGAAACCGTGAAATAATAAAAAAAACGTGCAAAAAAATTCAATGTAGAAAACATAATATGAATTGCATAAAGGGAATGGCGAAAGTTATGAAGCAATATTAAAAGTAACAACAAATTTCGCTATTAACTTACAATTGCAGCTATTCGACAGTATACATATTTTGAGGAGAAAAATTGCTAAAAGTACAGCTGATATTTCAAGAGCAAGTAATTTTCTGAATACTCTCTTCATTCTCACTTATTAGTTTATTTAGTTTTCTTATAATCCCTTATGTAAAACTAATACATACAAATAAGCTTCTTCTAATATGATCCCTATTTCATTAGTTTTTATTACATTTGGCTTAAAGGCCACTATTTTAATTTAATTTTACACCTAATTCCTAAAGTTTTTTCGTTTAACAAACAAAAAACGCATAAACCCCATTTTTTAATAATTACAATGAAGCAAACGAACCACAATAAAACCAACAACAATAAAAATGCAGCCCTGGCTGTCACATTTATCATGCAATGTCATTTTGTGGCGAAATTATTATTATTAAGGCCCTGCTTTCTCCCAGCACCTGCCCAAAGATCGTAGTAGACCTTTGGAAGGTTGACTGTGGCCAAATCGGGGCACTTTTATTTGGTTCGAGGACATACACCCTTAAGAGAGAATGAAATATTAGATGCCCTTTCGACAGAAGGTATCTATCAGGAAGGCTCCAATACTCAAACTATCAAACAATGCTGTTTGCATATCAGAAAGCAGGCAGGGTGTGGAAGCAATCACAGGGCTCTAGGGTTCATGTGAAAATCATTCGATATTAAGCTAACGAGCTTTTCACTTTCTCTGTAAAGAGAAGACATGTCCCTAAATTGCCAGACCCAAGGGAAGAAAGATGCGGGAAATGTATGCTGCTTGACGAAACTAGTATCTACCATTGGTCAGGCAATGATTCGGTATACAGTCGGCTAACGACAAAGGGTAAAAGAGTCAGTTTGCCCAAGGGAACAGAGATGTTCTTCGACATCGCGACCGTCTCATTATACAAGGTTTTCAGCGGTCGTGCATTTCTGGCAACACAAAAAAACTTATTTGATCTATGTGAGGCTTCTTGTTGATCCAGCCAGCTAATCTATGTAAACCCAAACTATATCTAGATTGTTTACTACCTAACCAATGTTTTCGCTTGTGGGAGAGTTTTCCGTTACTCTCTCGATTAATTCAATCAAAAAAGTTCGGTCCTTTCGATTGATCACAGATAAGCCTACAATCTGAAGAACTTGTCTACCTTGCGACGAGGCTACAACAAACTTTACATATTACATATTATATAAAGAGTCTTTCCCGAAAACTCTTCCAAAAGGGGCATGAATACATCGATATGATTATCCAAAAAAATCAGTTGTGAGTCGCGTTGAGGGAACGATCATGCAAGAAGAGTGGCTCACTTCACTTAACTTTCAGAAGTTGTCTAGGCACGAACGAAGCAAAAGAGGGAAGACAGTCAAACCAAAAATAGAAACCGGCAGTAAGCGCCAGCACACGTCTTTGAAGTGAACATCTGCTGGGCATATGAATGAGGCGTGTACGCGATCGGCAAATGTGTTTATTTTTTATTTGTTTTGAAGTTATTTTTGTGCTTAAATACGTTACGCTTTTTTCATAAATTCGTATGTATGTAAGTATGTAGAATTTAAGTATTTCTCAGTGCCATCTTTATCGCATTCATTTCGTTCTTATGCCACACAAAACATGTTCGCCTGCTGAAATTGCATTCAATTCGTAAGTAAGACCCCATTTTCAAACACACACGATCGGCAGGCAGTTCCGTTGAACTTATTTGAACCCAATAAACTTAATAAAAACAAAAACACAAAACAAAAAAAGGTCATAAAAGATGAAACACAAAATCAAATAAATTAAATTAACGCCAACAGCGGAAGACAGCATCAAAAGCAAACTTTGGAACAAGCATAAAAGACATGTGTAAAGAAAACTATAAAAATATAAGTATATATTGTAAAATAAAAAAAGAAATAAACAGTAAATAAAAAGCTGAAATTATCGAAGCAACTTGAAGCTCCACTTCAACATAACCGCGGCGAAAAATTCGTCACAGCGGCAATTAGCAAAATGAGTCACGCGTGCTGACGACGCCGAATGCCAAGCGCGCCGGCAGGCAAGTCAGGCAGTCAACGCGCCGTTGAGACAAGTTGAGCATTCGGTTCGCGCATTTACGAATGACTTAACTAGCAGCAACGCAATCCAACAACCAGCAGGCCAAGTAAACGCCGCGATCGATGTACGATTGCTTTTGCGGTTAGTGCGCGCTTCAGTCGTTGAAGCGTCGCGCCGCCGGGCACGCGAATAAAAGAAGCGCTGCGTTCAACGGAGTGGCAAAGTGTCGCGGATACGCGGTGCTTCCCTGTTTTTTGTTTTGTTTTTTTTTTTTTGCTCGTGTTTTCTTTCGGTGCATTGCTGGTATGAAATAGCAAACGCTTCCGGTTGACGTTCTTTCTTCTTCTGCCATTCGCCTCATTAAGACGATGTGTATGATTTTAATTTGTGTTTACCATTTTTACAGTTGCAATTCTAAGCCAAGCAAAGCTGCAAGTAAACATAATAATAATAATAATATACAGTGCGCACAAAGTGAATTAGTTGAAATACAAAAAAAGGAAGAAAATTCTAAGAAATTTAACTCAAGTGCATCTGACGTACAAAAATGATACGCTACTAAAACCATTCCAGCGAGAACTTACAACGAGCGGTGTTTGTGCATCGTAGCACACAAAAAACGCACGCAACAAGCAACGAACGCACAGACCAAATCGTAAAGTCTTCGATCCTACATAAATTAAACAACCACAGCAACAAAATGCCACGCCTACGCCTACTACTCAATTTACTACTCTTCGCCGCCATCATCGGCGAACATCGTGGTACAGCTATTGGCATTGCCATCGATCCAGAACCCTCGTCACCTTCACCATTCACCATCGCATCAACCATTTCAACACCAACGCCAGCGCCAACACCGAAATACTACATAACAACAGTTGCCTCCGAGCGCGGCAATGGCTTCATTAGCAGCAGCAGCAGCAGCAGCAACTTGATGCCCACAAGCAATGCATTGGATTTGAATGCTTATGCGGTGAATGGCGTAAGTGTGGATGGTGATAAAGTGGCTGCCGCCAGCGCTGGTGCTGTTGCTGAGTTGGACAAAACCTATGAGACCGAGACTGAGACTGATTATCAACTAGCAGCCGTTGCACCGACCTCCCCAGGCTCTGTGGAGCAGCAAGATCAGCCGCTGGTGCCACCTACTACGCTCTCCTTTGCGAATATTGCGCCCGGCAGCGGTGGTGGCTTTGGGAGTGGTGAGAACGACGGTGAAACTGCAACTACTGCCGGCGATGCTACACCACCATATGCAGCTGTGGATGAAAAATATGGTAAATATGCAAGCGAACGTAAATAATTTTTCAATTTAGCAATACGAGTAGTAATAAAAATGCTTGTTAACTTTTGTACATTAGGTGGCATCACTCCCCATACAAAAAAAAAAATTACTTCCGTAGTGTTTTTCCAGCGCTATTATAAAATGTATCGTAATATGTCCGGTAAAAAGAAATCCATAACTTTTGAATTAAGATTTTAGAAACCCCCGGCCCCTATTGGCAATAACCTGGGACAGTCGATTTTGACAAGCTTCCCTTGAAGAGAATTTTTCACCAGCAAAATCATTCGCCATTGACAGCAAGTGGTAGTAACGACTTTGTGCGAGGTTCGAACTATAAGGTGGATGCATTGGAATCTCCAAACCAAGCTCACAGAGCTTCTGGTGAGTCCCCGTCGATGTGTGTGACCTGACGTTCTCGTAATGGAACACAATTCCTTTTCTATTGGCCAAAGCTGGCAGCTTCTGGGTGATTGCTTCCTTCAGACGATCTAATTGTTGTCAACAAAAGGTTTGGATGTAGAAGAGCAGCTCATAGGAGATAATTCCCTGCCGTTTCCATCAAACATACAAACATATAGCAAAACTTTCCTGCCCGTCAATCCAGATTTGGTCACCGTTTGCGTCGGCTCATCGCGATTGGACCACGACCGGTTTCACTTGGCGTTCTCGTAAGTGACCCATTTTTTATCACCAGTAATCATCACCTTCAGAAATGGATCGATTTTGTTGCGATTCAGCGGTGATTTGCAGATGGTAATTCGGTCCCCAAGATTATTTGCGTTAACTCGTGTGGCATCCATACACTGAGCTCCTTTTGTATCCTGCCTTATATAAATGATTTCAAACGGTTTCTTGTGCAATGTTTAGCCAACAGCCGGACTCGACAAGTTATATTGTTTGATCGATATTTTCGACAATTGGCTTTCCAGAGCGTGATGCATCTTTGATATGGAAATTACAGAATCGACGTAAATCGCGCGATTGGCTATGACATATTTTCTTTTTGCTGGTTTCCAAGCAATACTGAGTCAAGCAATCACAAAACTCTCTGAGAAGCCGCCTAATCCGATCGCACTTGTACAACACGAGATACAGAGTATACTAAAGCTATCTATGGGAAAAATAACACAGCTTCGCAAAAAACAAAATAAAAAGAGCTTTTTTTGAGCAAACTATGTTTGTTGCATGTTTTTGCGGCCCTGAATCCAAATCTGAAGTCAGTTTGGTGCTATCACGTCAGGCTTTTCGTTTTTTTGTGGAACTGGGTAACGAATTTATATTTACTACGCCTAATATTTTAAGACTTGCGCGGAAATATTTAAAGCTATACCGTTTTTTGAGAACTACATTAAAAATTTCGTTATTACCCAAGATAACAGGTTTTTTAAAGAAAAATCTCCCCTCCCTACTAAATTTTTCATACCTTAACAGCCTTCTTATTTCTGAACCATCAAAACATCCGGCCTTAAGTTTCGCAATTCTGTCTCTCGGTTACAATAGAATGAAGTTCTTGTCTCTTGGGTTAAAAGAATTACTTGCCATAATTAAGAGCTAGAATTTTTGATGCTGTTTTTAGAAAGATATCTGACTAACGTACTGAGATCTGCGCGGTCAAAGGGATGGAGTTAAAATCAGTTGTCATATTTTTATCATTTGAAAAAGAGATTTTTTTTTTCAATTCGTAATTATTTTGTGTGGATGAAGAGTTTGGGCTTCTGGCATATCGCCGGACTAGCCTAAGCACTTTCGACCGGTTTCTTTTATTACTTGCGTTTATATCAATCTTGCAAAAATAACAACAAATTTAATGATTTCCTCAAATCCGCCACATCTTTGGCATTTGATACATAAAATTAGGCATTTTCTTAATAAGAAAAACTTTGTTTTCGGCGGTATTTTCAACTCGCTCCAGCTAACGTAAATATTAATATTTCTCCAAAATATTTTTGTGGAGGCCTTTGAAATATAATACTTTTATTTTGAGCGGGAGAGACGAATAATCGTTATATCGATTTTTTCGGATGAGAAAATTGTGGACAAGAATTCATTCAAAGCATCGATCTAATCCTTATACCATAAGCTATACCAATCTGACCCTATTTTTGTTTAGAAGATTTTTTCTTTTAATTTATTGCGTAGTCGCTATTTTGTGATTTTTATTTTTTCGATAAAAAACAGTCGTTATTTTTGGATTTTTTATTTTTTATAGAAAAATTATGATTAAATCGTTATATTGTGGTTTTTATTTATTCGAGCAAGACTAATCATTATTTTTGGATTTTCGTTTTTCCGATCATATTTGATCGATATTTTTTTTCGTGTTTCGATCAACAATTTTCGTTTTTCTTGTGTTTAAAATTTTTCGAACCTAATAAAAGCAACAACATTTATCGGTGACGGTAATAATATGTTTTATAATCGAAAAAAATATCACGATACGTACGTATATCGATCAAATATGATCGGGAGATTTTAAATCCAAGAATAACAATTGTTTTTTATCGGAAAAATAGGAATCAAAAAATATCGATTAGATATGATTGGAAAAAGAGAAATCCAAGAAGCGATTATGTTTGACCGAAAAAAATGAAAAAAAAAATAAATACAAATAATAATAATCAAACTTGATAGAAAAAATAAAAATCACAAAATAACGATTAATTATAATTTTTTTTTATAAAATTCATAACCGTTACGGTCTCTGCTTAAAACGCAATAAGGTTAATCACAATCTAGTGCAAATGGTTTTTAATTTCCATAATTGGATGCAATTGGAAAATTTCATAGATATAATACCAAATTTTTGTTTTTTGGCGAGACACCATGATGTATGTAAAAAAAATATAATAGACAAATATTTTAATTTATTGTGCAAAAAATTTATATATGTACATATGTATGTACATATGTATATCAATTTGCATATGTAAACAGGAATCCATCATAAAGCGATGTGTTGCGGTTTTTCGCACCAGCAGCTGCTACGACAGCAAATGGCTTTTAGAATTTCCATTGCAGGCAAGTGATTTTCATAAATTCTCACTGTTTACTTATTGTCTCATTATAAAAATTTACAATTCGTACTTATGAACACACAATTTTACACTCTATGAATAATATTTAGTGCATCTGTGTAATTCAATGCAATGGCGAAGTGCATTGTAATGTTTTGTAATCACTTTGTCGTTGCTCAGCCATACAACGGGAGGCTATACATAAGTACACTGAGTCACCAAATACGCCTAACGGAAGTCTGATATTTAGATTTCTTCAATTAATGTGTGTTGTTCTCAGTTGAAAATGATATTTAGATAATTTCACTATACTAAAGTATATAGTTGATTTTTTTATTAAGCTTTATTTTAACTCTGAGTAATTTCTTCAAATGATACCATCAACCGTATCTTTTTTCCTAGGAGTAGCAAATACGATACCTTAAATGCTAAATATGTAGATGGTCAGCCTAATATACAGCGCAAAGATTACAAAAGTGACGTTTAAGACATTCGCATTACCTCGTACTTGGCGAATTTGACAGATGCAGCTCTTTTTGTGACGCCACAGTTAAAAAGTAAACAAACTTACAGCAACAAACTATTCGCTTCTGCATTCGCAGAATGTTGATAGAAATTAAAAATTCCTACTTTGAACATTCGCACTTATTTTCGTCTTCTTCTCCTGCTTCGTTTTGTTTTGTTGCACGAAAGTGATCTGCATTTAAACTGAATTCGTCATTTTACAATGAGATATTATTGTTACAGTAGATAACTGCTGATAACTATCAAAAATAATGTAATGCTAATTTTCTTCCTCTACTTTTTACTTATTTCGCTTTTTGTTGGAATAATTCCATTCTATTATCAGCTAATTTATTTTAGAAAAGAAGAAAACCGAGCTGAATTACTTCACACTGGCATCAGCTGATTTTTTAAGGTATTCTGTAACTCAGTCTCATCTCAATTCACTTAATTTAAAAATTTCAACTAGAGTCACTTTTTATGACTTGAGACGATTTCGGTATTCAGTAAGCAACGGCTTAAAAAAATGTATCCAAAGACAGTGGAGACAATCAGCTGATGGCATAAAATGTGTTCATCGATAGCACATCGATACTGTTCTCAATTTCTTTGTTTTGTGACCTGCTCAGGACCAGCCGACAAATAAGTGACTTTATTTTGAGACTATAGACTTGAGACGGCTGACTGAATACCGAATAGCCTCAAACTCCATCAGACCACCGAAAAGTCTCAATTAGTGACTATAGACTCCTTACAGAATACCGGCATTAAATGCACAATTATGCCGTCCGCCAGGGTAAAATTTCAATATGCCTTTGTAATTCTTAAAGTAAACTAAATTGCCGAAAACTAAAGATAGTGAACAATTTTCCGGTAGGGATTTTATGACAAATGCTTGTGTCTGTTTTGACATTTCCTCGTGGAAAGACTTGCCAGACACCTTTCAGTTTTTTGCGCTTGAAAAGCTAGATGAATATTTACTGTTATCGATCAACATTTTTTTCAGTGATGAAGCTCAATTCTTTCTATAGCTACGTCAATCAGTAAAGTTGTAGAATTTGGGCTAAGGAATAACTCGAAGAAGTACAAGCTACCATTGCATTAAACAAAATAACTGTTATGGGTTTCGGTCTGTCCCACGCATGGCACCCGTTATTTGTCATGATAACGAACTATTTGCGGGCTAAACGCCGTTGTCTCTGAGTCTTTTGGTGCCCACAAAAGGGCGCTACTTGCAACACAGTGCGTGAAGCTATGCCATCATAGCGATACCAATTCGGTGGACGGGTAATTTCACGTATCGTATCCATAAATTGCCTAGATTGTGGGATATCACATCTTTGGACTTTGGAATTGGAAGACAAGATTGCTCGCGCCGTTCGCAATATGCCACTAAAACGAAATTTCCGAATGCACCATGTTAGCAGTTACATCCAACATTTGAAAGAAATAATTATAAAAGCATTTATGAATACAATTATTTTTTTATGATAATAAAAATTAATCAATAAACATAATTTTTTTGTAAATTTTTGAAAAGTACACTTCATTGTAATGCTAGTTATTCATGAAACGCAAATTGAGTTATCTTTCCAGCTTTCAATTTCTAGTGTAGAAAGAGGTTTTAAAGATTTTAAAGATTATACTCGTATAGCTTTTCTAGAGATTTAGGGAGCTTTCAACAGCTGTACTCCAATGCTCATTACAACAGCACTAAAAGACCTGGACAACGACTCCCGGCTGATGACACTAGTGGATTAACTGTTGGGCCACAGAGTAATGAGACTGGAGCAAATAAAGTTCGCCAATAGCGGAACCGCATTAAGGAAAAGGGAGGATGTAAAGTCAAAGAATAGGCCTTGCGGTGGCTGAAAACTAAAAATTTTCCACAAACACCATGTGACAGGTTAAACGAAACGTGTTCGATGAACGAACTAAGGAGAGCGGTTTTGGGGTCAACCGAAACAAAATTGACCTTGTTAATATTAAACAGTAGTAGTTAGTTGGGCATACAACAAACTGTCAATAAGGCCTGAGGAGCTACGCTGCTGGAGAGCTGCGCTAAGAATGCACTCCACTAACCATTGAATATTCGCAAATCCAAGACTGTCATGAACGTACTGTTATCCCAAATCACAACCGGAATACATATACATACAACTAAAAGCTCAAACACACTATCTTAATCTATGGCTCATTCTTAATTTCCGAGCAAATTACGATGAAATTATGTAATTTCGCCTTGTAAAATCAGTAAATAAATTAAGATGAAATGAGGTATTTTACCATAAATCAAGAACCAAATAAAGTTCTAATCAGTGTGGGTTTTAAATTTTATCGATAACTAGTTGATACCCATGCCTTCGTCTGCGTTGCTTACTTCGTTTCCAGAAGATTTTTAAAACTAAAAATACAGTCACAATTTCATGAGTTTCAAACAATGTCCCATTGCCACAGTAAAGATATAATGGCTTTTAAAATTAGTAACAGTTTTTAACATAGTTATAAATGGGATATCTGACCGTTTTCGCGATGTAATTGCACCTAACTTTAATTTCATAGCATCGACCACACCAAGTAGAACCATAAATACGGATTTACAGGAAATCTCTACTCTCTTTTGGACTTTCAAACATATTTTTTTTTTTTAGCGAAAATAGTGTAAATGTACACTTTATTTACGTACTCAGCATACTTTTCTAATATCATCATCATCATATCGGACGAAAAATGAGGGTTTTCTATTCCAGTGTCATCTAGCGGTTACATTTTTCGTAAAGGTATTTCTTGCCACACCCCCTATTATCCGCTTCTAATGTGATCAAAGCACATGTTTGCTAATAGCTCCCTTCTAGCGCCACCTAGCGTATTAATTTTTCATAATAGTTGTTTATTCAACCAACACCATTCTTTCTTCAACATCCGATCATAAATAACAGATTTTCTGAATATCACGACTCATGCGCCACCTAGCGTATTAAAAAAAAAGCTGATGTCTATTCCGCTGGTTCAAGGGCTGTATAAATTTGATTGGAATCCGTTCTTCAGTTTTTCAGCTAAGTTGTAACAAAAAAAAACGGTCACAATTATGAAATGTAGATAAATAATGAAAAAACTTATTATCCGTAATTAAACTAGATGATTCATTCTGAAATTTTGACATTTACCTCTTTGATTTTGACTGCCTCTATGAATTTTTTGCCGGAATCATAAATTTAAAAAATATAATTACAATGTAATTGATATATAATAAAAATGTAAATTTTTATTTTGCCGGCTCAAAAGCAAAAATGTTGGGTGTTAATAAATTCAAACGCTTTTTTCTCTCCCAAATATTTCGGTAATACTGCGGTATCCGTCCTAATGAGAAAATAAACTTAAGGTGTAAGAACAATCTCTCACATTTTATTCCTTTTGGTCAAAGAACAAAGCAACTCTGTGTCTACCGCGCTGTCAAGACAAATAAGGAATCAAACGTCTGAACACACTTGCTGTATGCGAAGTAATTTGAATGGAAATAAGTAATTTACGTTGCAATGTTAACGTTCTAATTTCCATTCATGTCATATGTTTTTAAAATCTACTTAACAGATAACATCTGAACAAAATAATATAGTACATAAATTAGTAATTTCAATTGCTTTTACTCATTCTGAGGGTAAATCCATTTTCGCGCTCGATTTAATGCTTAAAAGCGTAGAAATCCACAGCCACGCTTTATTGAAGCCACAAAGGGCAATTTAACAATTTACACGCTACTAAAAATAACCTCCACATGCTACAAATCGCGCAAATCTAGTACTGTACATAAAAAAACAACATTCATACTACTTATAGTACATATGTAAATATATGTAGTAAGTAAATATATGCCTACACAAATATGGATGCATGTGTGTTGTATTGAAATAACCGAACAAGTAAATTAATGTCAGCAACTAAATAAATAAAACGTACTGATTCGCCATAGACACCTCGCATTCCCCTAAGCGTTTGATTTAACTTAGCGATGTACTCAATTCCAATTCCATGCTTTTTGGTTGCTACTCAAACAAACTCGCAGCGGGTCGTTATGCGCGGCGAGTGCATTAGAGTGGGTCGCATAGAAAAAATTTAGCAATTACTTTCGTTAGTTTGGCGCAAGTTTCAAAACTTACTTTGAAAGGCATGCTAATTTTCGCCTTTAACCTTCATCTACTCCTTGTGTAGAAAATCTGCAATATTTTGTCCTGTTATTTCGAAATCCCTTAATTCAAACCTAAAATAAACTCTTGACATTATCTATATTAGCATTTTGCGTCATAAAAGAGCTTCATTGCAGAAAAGGGAAATTTTTTAGTAAGATTTATTTAAAAAGTTAGGTCTGCGCCACTTGTTTGTAGCTTTTTACACAAGTTAGAAAAACATATGTTTTTGGTTCGACAGTTACATTCAAGGCAAATTCATATAAGGTGAAGTTGATGAAGCAGCTGATTGAATTCGTTTGGTGAACGTTAAGTTAAAATGATGTGTACCTGATATGAATTCGCCATGGTTATCTACATTTTTTTTTATTCAGCTAACATGTATTTTGTTTTTGCTTTTGCTAGCAGCAAGGCGAATTCATATAAGGTGGTGTTGAATGAATTCTGAATGTCAAAATTATATGTTTGTTATAATTCTCACCGATTCACACTGGCATATAATTCGTTAGTGTACATTTTTGTTGTTAAACGCTCAACCCAATCTGATATGAATTCGCCTTGGTCGTAAAAACAAAAACCAAATTCATGTTAATTTTGACAGCTCTTACCCTCTTAAAAGTCAAAACCAAATAAATGGAAACTTTGTAGTTTTTCTTGTATCACTCACTTTGGATCTACAGTTTTGGGATTTTTCTTTCAAGGGGGAAAAAGAAAAAACAATAATTATTTACAAAACAAGAAAATGAATCCCTTCTGGTCGCAAATAACGACAACAATTCTATTTTCTCGGATATCAGTGGCGAGTAAAAAAGAGCACATGCGAAATATTTGCATTAGCTGCAGTGAAGAAAAGCTAATTTGAATTAAATTGACCCTTGTTACTTATCCTAATATTCATCTTTTTATAAATAAAATAAGTTTTTAAACAGTTTGATTAGTTTGAAAATGCCAAGCATTGGGCACACGCGGCTGAAGAACGTTAGTTTTTTTTTTTGTGGAGCAAATGAAGATTCAAATAGATAAGATGGAATTTCTTCTTTGAAAAGAAAATTTTTACTACTTTATTGTTGCGCTTCCGAAGAAAAAAATGCATCGCTTGCTAAAATTTCTAATTTTATGAGAGCAAAAATATTTTAGTTAGGGTAGAAATAAAGTTATGCGAACTTAGTAGGCTAAGGAGCCTCTCTGGAATAAAAAAAAATCATAGAACTCAAAATTATCTCTTCAACGATATACTTATCACATTTTCGAACCAGGTATGTAATAAGAAAGTTACGAAGAGAATTCGATTTCAAACAAAAACGAAAATTTGTATACTCTAAAATTCTTTCAACACAGGAGAGGACGATGGGGAATTACAGAGCTTTTTCTCTCTTATGAGAACCGACCTGGTCTAATATGCATAGCTACATATGTACATTAGACCGTATCATAAAAAAAAATCACTTACCTTGTAAGGATTTCAAAAAATTAAAATTTAAAAAAATCTTTCTCCACCCTGTAAAAACAGCTAAATTGGTTTTTTTTTTTTTTGATAATTCCTCTATTTGATCATCGATTTTAATTAATAATATATGTATATTTGTAAAGATGTTCATCAAAGCCACCTTTCGGCTATAGAAACCATTAACTTTTCAAATCAAACGCAGTTTCTATGCAAACTTTTTCCAAAAATCTCACCCTTCATTCAAGCAAAATTATTACAAAAATAAGCTTCATGAAAATTGGTCTTCAGGTCATATATGGACCATGTTCATTTTGCAATTCTGCATTCCGACGCGGTGCTTCATCTCTGGCCAAAATACTGAAGGCACCTCATTTGAGGTTATCGCTGAACCCTCTCTGGCTAGCATATCGTCTGCCTCGTTTCCACCTATATTGCGATTCCCAGGAACTCAAATTAGCTCTACTGAGAGCTGGTTCCAGTTTCCGTTCAATGGGGTCCTGCAGTGCATAACACTCTTCGATTTGATTTTGAAAGATGCCAGAGCCAATATGGGCGCTCGGCTGTCTGAGAAATTGGCTACAAGATCATTTTGAAAATTACCAAGACAGATGTCAGTGTATATATGTTGATTCTAGGCGGACATTTCAAAACCTCCATCCGATTCAAAACTCTACGTTACTATATAGAACCCCAAAAGGCCTATGTAAGTTTATTTCTGGCCGCCCTGTCTGATTGTGGCGGGAAGGAGAGAAAGAACTTTACTATGCCCTTTTATCCTATCCTTCCAAGGAGCCTTACAACTCACACATTATATGAAAATCTATAAGCAGGGCATCCATAGGGCATGTTCTCAATGCCTCGGTCACCCCCATTATACGCTGATTTCTGTACTGCTGTCCATCAGACCAGGGAACCACAGCATAAAATTGTTCGAACTATTTTCAGACATATACCTCACGTCTACCCAAAAATCCGCTTGCCGTTTTTTCACATTAGTTTTCCAACTCTTCGATATTAGTTTTCCAACTCAGCTTCGGATCGGGAATGATTCCTAGATACCTCATTTGACTAGATAAACAAAGTGTTTGACCACACAGCTTTCGTAGCTCAAAACTGTGAAGGAAAAAAATTGATTTTGATATTCTTTCACTCAAGAATATATTTAAAAATAGTTGAAATCAAATGCAGAGTCAGATAATAAAGTTTGATAAAAAAATTTGGGCGATAAAAAGTAATTTTTAAAATAATTCTGTTTCCGAGAGGGTATATACGGGCATACATACATACAAGCATACCAATTTTTTTATTTACATATTTTTCTGCTAGCCTACAAAGTAATTAAGTACTTAATGCCATCGCGATAATTGGCAGTGTCTTTTATTATTATTTACTTTCTAAGTAACTTCCCAACTTCCAAGCAATTAAGTTTTATTAGCGCGTTCAAAAATCAAAGAAAACAAATATATGTATACTATATACATATGTATGTATACACAAAGTTTTGGGTGGGGGGGTTTGGCAGGTTATAGGCGCGTTTTGCTTTTCAGTAAATAAGCACGTGCATTAACCTAAGTAAATACATGAATTATGTGCAGCTGTCTGGCCTACTGGCAACTTTGTTGTACACACATACACACACACATATTTAGAAATCCTTCTCGTTACAATTCCAAGTTCAACTACGCCAGCCGCCGCTACGCTTCACTTACGTTTTGTTAGAGCTCATTATTTTTTTTCTTAAATTAATTTGTGTTTTTCTTTTTTTTTAATGTTTTTGTGGGTTTTAACAAATTGCTGCGTGATTTATAGCCAGTTATAAAAAGTTTTATTACAAAATGTTGAATATAAACTTGAATACAGTGACTGTAACACACATACATACATACAAAATTTACGCTAATATTGAGCCGCCGGCTGTCAAATTCTGTATAGCATTTTGATGGCCTTGAACTGACATAACTAATGGAATTTACTTGATGTAAGGGTCAAGTTAATTATTGGCAGACATAGATGCATTGGGGCACTGTGTGTATCCATATATGTTACACACTAATTATTTTATTATTAAAACGATATTGAGTAACAGATGGCAATATTATCGCTGCAGTAGACCATATTAAAAATTGCCTCCAGCAAGCTGCCTGAAACTCAGCTCCTACTCTTAACAAGCTAAAAAGTACATCAATCTACGTATGTAGCTGTAAAAGCTAAGCTAAGACAGAGAAAATCGACTGACAAGAAAAAAGTGGCAACAGACTAGATACTCTGAAAACAAGAAACGAGCAAACACCTGAGCAGTATTGTTGCGACTGAGTGACTCTTTTCTTTGGTAAGCAAAATGCAACCTTTAGTGGTCGATCCTTAAAAATCAGCCATAAGAAGCGAAAGCAAGAAATGGGCAAAAGTGGTCATCCCACAATGTTCACAGTCATATGAAAGTTCGGAAAATATAGAAGACCGAAAGCTAAAACCCAACCATCAATTTGGATTTGGAAAAGCCCACAGCACGATCGAGCAAGTTCACAGACTTGTTGAGAAAACATATTTTATATTTGTGCAAAAAAAAAAAGATATCAGATCACAAGCATTTGATCGTGTTTGGCATGATAGCCTTCTCTATAAAATAAAAATCAGCCTTCCGATGAACTTCTACTTATTTAACAAATCCAAACTGGAGAAGTGCTACTTTTTTGTTAAATAAGAAGAAGAACAGACTGAACTCCATAAGAGCTTAGGTGGTGCAGCACAAGGTAGTGTCATGGGCCTTTGTGGCCCTAATATACCTACTCTATTAGTACAAATACGATCTGCCTATAATACAAAGGCTTTTGCTATTCATACTGCTGATTTAGCAGAAAATACTTCTCCGCATTTGGCTTCACTCAAACTTCAAGAAGGTCTTAACAAGATCATTGACTGGCTAAAAAAAATGACGAATGCAGTCCAATTAAACTAAATTCGTTCAGGTAACTTCCATCCTCAATCGAGGCACCTGTCCACCTGTAAAATTGAGTGATACTAATATACCGCAAAGCAACGAAATCAAATTCCTTGCTATGCACCTCGACAGGAAGTAAACTCAGAGAACTCTCAGCTCTAAAACTCAGAAGCCCATATTGGCTTTTGAACCGAAACTCTCAACAATCACTTGGCAATAAATTACTCCTGTACCCAACTGCCATAAAACTATTCTGGACTTTCGGTATACAGCTGTGGGGCAGTGCAACAAATTTTACCATTGGAATCAAAAATCCTGAAAATAATTATAAAATCATTGAGACCTGTCCTCATTGTTCAGTGCATTGCTGTGCACCCAGCAGCTCAGTTGGCTCACTTTAGCTCACACCAACATAACTAATACCGCTATGCTGTAATTCAATCTCATCTCAAGTCACTAAATTAGAGACAATTTTCATGGCTTGCGGTAATTTCGTTTTTCAGTAAGAGAAAGTCACAAAAAGCTCACCAAACATGTGTGGTGAAAATACATAGAGACAATCAGCTGACAACATATTCTTGGTTGGGGATGATAAAAGAACTCAACGAATATTCATTAATCGATTACATGTGAAAACAGGTTTTTTGAACAGGAAAAATATAAAGTAAATGAAAACTACTAAAAACTCATAAAAGCATCTTTATAATTTTTATTTTATAAGCATTTTATCTTAAACGATTTTTCAAGCAAATTCATAGAAGCTAGGAAAGTGAGTAATCGATTAATGCCGTATTTGCTCACTATACACATTCGATTGAAATGGCAAATCAAGTTCGCAAAAAATTGCATGCTCGCATTTCAGATGATAATACAATTCCATTTAATCGTAGTTATCGAAACTTATAGCTCGACAAAAATATTACCAGTTTTCAACTCCACAATAAAATAAAAAGTGGCGTTTTTTTTTTTGTGCCCTGCTCAGAATCTGCTGACAGTTTTGTGATTTGTGTTTTCGAGACTAGGGACATGAGACAGCTTGCTGAAAAACTATTCTCGAAGTCGGTTTTCACCAACAACAGTCTTTATTAGTAGCTAGTGACTGCTCATTAAATACTGCCATGAGTCCACATTTAAAAAAAAAAAACAGCGCGCAAAAAGACCACAGCAATGTCTAACCTGCGTTGGCGCAGTCAAAACAAATTGGACAAAAATGGATTGACATTCATTCACTGCAGGCTCACGTTGGCTCGTATCCGCTAAGCTGCAGTATTTTTTTGTCAATCCGAGAACTATGTTGTAATTGTATTGACGTTTTTGTCGTTTCTCGGTCTCAGTAAGAGCCGCTGCAGACTAGCAGTATATAGACTAATGCACATTCATATTTTACCATAACAGACGACAAGTGTCCGGCTTAATAAGCATTCTTGTTTGAATGCGAAATTGCCGATCGAGGTCGTGCGAAACGAAAACGCAATCGTGCTGGTCTAAATGCATTAAAATTTCACGCATTTACGGCGAGCTAATACACATTAAATAGTATGGGGTTAATTCATGAACTAATGCAAATTAAGTCTTATCCATAAGTTAAATTTATTGTGCATCGCTGGGACAGAGGATATGGAATTTGTGTACGCAGTAATCTTCAAAACTACTGAATGGATTTTCATGGAGCTTGAACTGGTAACTAGACCGTAATCTCAGATTTAAAACATAGAGTATTTTATATCCAAATTTAAAATGGAAAACAGAACAATTAAAAATTGTTTAGAGTCATTTTCTGTTGAAAAATATTTCCTTTTTCAACGGCATCAACGTTTGCCGGTGTTTATTTTTTGTTCTTGATTTTGTTTTAAAGCTTAGCTTCGCACGTTAGTTTGAGGTTTGTTCTAGCAAAAATACCCACGGGGGTTTTTCGAAATTTAAATTTCCAAATCACGTTTTAAATACCATAGTAAAATATCCCCTTTAATTGTATGCTCATATGAACGTAGTATGTGTGTGTGCGTAGAAATTAACAGATGAGCTAACGCGGCGTTTATTGACAAAAACTCTGTTGTTGAATTGTTTGAAGCGGCGAGAAGGTAGAAAATGTAGAAAACCAAAAAACAAAAAAAAAACCTAAATTTAACAACCGGCAAAAATTCGCAAGCGCGTAATTCTCACACAAAATAAAAATTTAAATTGCATAAAATTACAATGAAGTTCAAGGTTGTAGGTTTAGTAATGTGATTTTTTTATTTTTTTTTTATTTTGTTATCTTTTGTCCTTTCTATTTTTTTTTTTTTTTGTTCACACGCGCTTATTTTTTTTTTTTTTTTGGTTGGTTTCAAAGCTCAACCAAATTTTTTTTAGAGCATTGTGCTAGAATGTTTTGGGTTGTTAATTAATTTGACACTCATACTAATTTTAACGCCTCAAAACGTAATAAGCGCATTGGCATTAGTCATAAACGTAGTATAATTTAATTTTAAGACCAATTATTGTAATATTTATAAAAAAAAATCATAAATATAAATAATATGACAACAAATTATGGCGGTTTTTTTATCAAACAAATGTCCCCGAACTTCTTCTGCTGATTTTCCTTTTTTTGTGTATTTTTTTTCTTCTTCAAAATTAACCAAAGGAAAATCAATCTTCCTGAAAGAATAGATTTGAATCGAAACAATTATAAATTAATGCCTACTGTCGTGAACTGGCGGATTGAAAAAATTCACCATTTTATCTCCTTTCTTTACCTGTCTTTTCTTCTCTGCACCGACGACGGCCTCTCCGCTTTTCTGGCACTTGTTTGCGATGCTGACTCAATTCAGTTTCTAAATTTACGTACCAAAGAAATTAGAATAGGCCCCAAAAACACCAATATGGAACTAGACGATTTGTAGGTCGACGATCACTTAGTCTGTGCGTGAAGCTTTAAAAGCCCTCTCTTACTTTCGGTGGCTCGGAAGATTTTGCGAATGGGTTCGCAACCTTTCGATAGGATCTTAAGTCGGGTACACATCTACAAAATATTTTCATTGGTTTATTCCGTGTGGAATTGCCCCTTCTATATTATTTGGTATATTTTGTCAGTAGCGTTCAGCTTTTGTTATTTATTTTTTAACTATTTAAGTTTTAAATTGTTCTTATTGTGCTCCAAAATGGCATTACTTCCGTTTTCACTTAGTCAACCGATTTATTAATTTTTCTTTTTTTGACAGTTTAAGAACATTGATTGGTTTTTGAGTTCTCAAATATTTTTTTAGCATGAATTTTGTTGCTTGAAATAAAGGTATTAGGTTTCGTTTCGTAATGAAACTTTCGTTCCCAATAAAAGATGTCCACTTATAATAATAATAATAATAATAATAATAATAATAATATTAAAATTGCAGTTTATTAGTGAAAAATTATCTCAAGTATTTTCCGAAAAAAAGCATTTGGAAATATTAAAAAAACAGCCTTCATGCCACCATATTGGATTAAGAATAACCAAAGACCGTACTCATTATGAGATATATAAAAGAAATATTTTTAATCACTTTTCTAAGATTTTAAGCTTTGCCATCAATAATAATAATACATTTTTGAGTTTTTATTCCTTCAGAAATAAAGATTTTGTGTCGAGTTATACTTTTTCGCACAAAAATATTTTTTTTTTTGAGTAATATTTTTTAGCCACAAAATAATGATTATTTTGTGAATTGTTATTTTTTTATTAAAAATAATAATTTTTTATGGGCTTTACTTTTTTGAAGAAAAAATTATATATAATATCGAGTTATGCTTTTTTGAAAAAAAAAACGATAAAACTCGTTTTTGGAATATTATTGTTCGGCTGTGAAATACTCATTTTTTTAATGAATTGTTTTTGATTAAAAATAATTTTTTTTGTGAGTTTTCAGAATTTTGTGAGTTTTATTTCTTTCATCAAAAGTGATCATTATTTTTTTAGTGATATATTTTTGATCGAAAATAAAACTCAGTTCTCGGGCGTTCATTTATCTTCTCTGAAAGAAAAATTAGTTTTTGAGTTCTAATTTTTTTTGTTCAAAAAACATTACCGTTACTAGAAAAGCGGTGCGAAGATTGGGGATTTTTTCGATCTGCCAAAAACAAAAAATTAAGAAGTCCAAAAATTAATTTTTATTTCTGAAAGTTAAAATAACGCTCAATAACTGAGTTTTCCCTTCGATCAAAAAATAATTACTGTTGTCTTTCGATGAAAAAATAACATTCAAAAAATTTTTAAAACTCATAAAAAATTATTTTTTTAATCAAAAAATAACATTTAAAAAAAAAATATTATTTCACTGCGAAAAACTAATATTTGAAAAACAAGTTTTATTTTGGTTCAAAAAAGTATAACTCGATATTTGATTATTTTTTCTGCATTATAATTTTTTTCAGATATCGCTCAAACCTTTTAAAATGCTAACATACAGGTCAAGAAAAACACTCAATACTGTGCTCGGATATTTGAAAGCTTTTGAGTTTTTCCATTGAAAATTCAAAAGTAAAAATTTTTTGAAAACTCATAAAAAATTATTATTAAAATTTAAAAAAAAAACAACAATTCAGAAAAAAAAATATTATTACACAGCAAAAAAATAATATTCAAAAAACGAGTCTTCTTTTTGTTCAAAAAAGTATAACTCGATATTTGATTATTTTTTCTAAGCGATTAATAAAAATGTGAAAATAATTATGCATTAAAATTTTTACAAATATCGCTCAAACATTATTAAAAACTGTTCTCCAATACTTGAAGGCTTTTGAGTTTTTTCATTGGAAGTTTAAAATTAATCATATATTCGGTCTCTGAAAATAACATCATTTCATTTATTGGCGCGGCATTTTAATAATCCTGCATAATTAGCACGAGAATCAAACGTGTGTGCCAAATTTGCGTAAAACTCCAGCAAATACTAGTACACACAAATGATGTGAAATAAAAGCTTTTCTTTACATTGGACACTACATATTTTATTTGCAATTGAAAACGTTTTGTTTTGAACTTTGTTATCAACTAATTTGAGTAATTCACTTTTGTAAAAAAGTACAAAAAAAAAATATTACTTTATTTCTATTTGCATAGCCATCACTTAGCTACTATTTATGTATATAACGCCTACAGAATCTTTCCAACAACGCCTTTGATCTGCGAGTTGCACTTAAAACTGTCAGTCATTAACAATAAAAACTTTTCATATACAATGTATATCATTTGTTTATTGCACATTTGCACAAACATGGGCATCTTTACCATCTACTCATCAGAACCCATTTGCATATTCACATAATAAAATGTAGTTAGCTCGTTAAAAAAACAAAAACAACCGCGTCTCATCCGTCGCTACTCAAATGCATATTAAATAGAAATCTACACGTGAAGCGCAATTTTCTCAGACACTTTCAATCAACAGTCAGTCGCGTTTCTGATGTGCATAAATACTTAGCGAATTGTTAAATATTTACATAAATGAATAAACAAAAATTACTTACTATCTGCACTTGGTTTTAAATTTGTATTGAAAATTATTAAATACAAATCAATATTAAAATGAAATATGCAACTGGATCACACCTTTTATTTTCTAATTGTAAACTCCCGTTTTTTTTTTGTCTTTCTTTCCACAATCACATACTCGATACTTTTCGTTTGACACAAAGTAATTTTATTATCGGTACTTTTGAAGCTGGTACTTAATAGATATCGAAAAATACTCGTATCGAAACTGGCTACTAAGCCAAATTTTTTTGCGAAACTCTTTCTTTCACTTTTACTTGTAATACGATTAAAAATAATCGTTATTCTTGGATTTTTATTTTTCCAATCACATTTAATCGATGTTTTTTGATTTTTGTTATTTCGATCAAAAAATAACCCTTACTCTTGGATTTAAAATGTTTCGCTCATATTAGATCGATAATTTTGTGGTCATAACTTATATTAAAATAATTAATTTTTAATCGTTATTAGTTGAGTTTTTTTTTATTGCTTAAGAAATAATCGTTATTTCTTGAATTTTTATTAATTTTTTTATTTTTTAATCATTATTTTTTAATTTTTATTTTTTCTCTGAAAAATAATCGTTATTCTTGGATTTTTATTTTAACGATTATATTTCATCGATATATTTGAATTTTTATTTTTTCGATCAAAAATAATCATTATTCTTGGATTCCAAATCGATCAAATATGATCGAAAAAATTTAAATCCGAGAGAAACGATTATTTTTTATCGAAAAATTAAAGGGCACAAAATAACGATTATGCATTGATTTAAAACTAAAAATCTTCAAAATAAAAATAAGATCGGATTTGTATAGCATACGAATTAGATCATATTTGATCGATATCCTTAGTTTTTAATTTTTTCGATCAGAAGTAATCGTTATTCTTGGATTTTTATTTTTTCGGTCATATTTAATCGATATTTTGTGATATATTTTCGAACATAAAACACATCAATATGCCGCCGAGAAATTTGTTTGTGTTTATTATGATCGAAAATTTTAAATACAAGAATAACGATTATTTTTAATCGAAAAAGTCACAAAATATCGATCAAACAGATATTATCGAAAAAATAAAATTTCAAGAATAACAATTTTTTTGATCGACAAAATTAATGTTCAATAAAATCAGGCCAAAAAAAAATATATGGATTTTTTTGATCGAAAAAATAAAAGTTAAAAAATAACGATTATGCAATGATTTCAAAGAAAAAATCTTCTAAATAAAATATGCTTAGATTTGTAATAAATAACGATTATTTTCGTTCCCTGCTAAAAATATTAGCGGACAATCCTAAAAGTAAGGAGACTTGCTCGGTTATGGAAAGAAATAAAGAACAAAAATAGGAGAGTAAAAAGATTATATTACAAAAAAATTCCTTACAGAAAACACAAATATTCAAAAGAAAATTTAACCGCCATCTAGTCTGGAGAAAAAACTAGAGAAAAAATTTACATTTTTTCAAAATGAAAAATTATTATAAATGGTATGTATAAAATCTTTCATATTTAAATTTACATATATAAGTATAATGCTGAACAACTTTTATTATTATTATTTTTTTTTTTGAGAAAAAATTCAGCCGTACTAATTGTTTTTGAAATCATACCAGATGAAGTAAAGGAGACATTTTGGAAATTAATTTTAATTTTAGCTTTTTAAATTTTGTATATACTTAAGATAGCCAACTGCGGAAAATAATTTAAAAACGCTACCTTTTAACCTCACCTTCAGAATACAATAAGCCTCATTGTAGAAACAAAGATTTAGTTATCCTATTTATTTCCTCTTCGTTTTATTTTATTTCTTTTTAAAATTTTGAATCTTTATCAAAATAATTTCTATGAAATCTAATGCAAATACTGAATTCGGCTTGGTTCTCATGAAGTCAAATTTGACGTCAACTGTTGTCAGTTGAATGAAAACTGCCAAAGCTTTGACATAAATATTTGGATGTCTAATCCAAATGCTAAATTATGAAATGACAACATGTTAGCATTACGTGTCATATTTTGCTGTCAAATCATTGACTCAGTGAAAACCAAGCATTACACTCATAGTTATTTTTCAAATATCGATACTAATTGCAAGTAAAAGTGTCGATACCTGCATGACATCGTTTCATCTGTACGCGCAAATATTGAAATAAAAGTCTGCACTTTTTTTCAGTACCTTATTTTTGTAATACTTACTTTCCGTCTTTGATTTCTTGCCAATTTGCCTATATCGCACATATCATTTATAGTCATTTCCTTCCCTACACGATTTTTATATAAATATTTATTCATGCAGTTTTTTTTCCTTCGTCTTTGATTACTCAGTTTGGCATGACTGCGGAAAGCTTCGAACAACTCTTCCATAATTCTTTTCAACTGCCATTTATGCAAATTGCTGATAAAATATGCTACGCTTGCCTTTTGCGGGTATCACAAACACAATTACCTTACTCGGTAGGCAATGGCAAGCCGCCGCTTGTATTTCTGTCATTTAAAGAATTCTCACAAAAATTATTTGCCGTTCAGAGTCGGCGTAAAATTGTAGGTTCATTAATTTCTGATACAACATCAATAAATAGTCATACTGCAAATTGTAGGAGAAGTTCGGCCAAACTTCGAGCTTTATGGTGTAAGCGTCAAATTTGTCATTCGTCTAAGTAACTAAAGGATGTTTTTTAGAACTTTAAATTGAAATAAAACACATAAAAAATGAAGTGTGATGCCAACTTTTTTTTTTATTTGAAAGATATTTTCATGACATTTTATATTTAAAAACGATTTCTGACATATGTCCGCCATGACTAGCTTTGGTGAAACGGATGCGATCTGTCCAATTTTCTTGGCGCAAAATTCTCCATGTTGTGGATGGACAAAGTCCAAGTTGTTGAGCACGGCGGCGAATAGACAAATTCGAATCTTCTCCAACACTATCACTTACAGCACCAATATTTTCTTCTGTACGATACGTACAGTTCTTTGTCTTGTTGTTGGTTTTTCATCGAGTAGAGTAAATGTTGTTCGAAATTTATCAACAGTTCGACGAATAAGCTGCTCTGATGCTCGATTATGTGGACCATAAAATACACGAAGTACTCTATAAGTTTGGCGAACAGAACACTGATTTTTAAAGTAAATTTCCACAATTTGTAAACGTTGTTGCGGCGTCATTCTTTCCACGATGATTTGTCAATGCTTACTGAACAGAAATGTCAAAACGAAATGTCATTTACCAGCTGTCAAGTGGCAACTATCCCTATCGAAAGTTCTATCAGTCTAAAAAAAACACCCGTTACTAACTGCGTTTCCTAAATTAACTAACTGATTGTTTTGTTCATCTTCTGTGTTTAACCTTTCGCTCAATTTTTTTTTTCAGAGACATATTATAAGAGAAAAGATTAAAAGTGAATCAATAACTATTAGAGTAAGATAAAAAATTGTCGAGTAGCCCATAACTATTATTCCAAGACTTATATTGAAAAAGTGTTTTCATAATTGGGAGCGAGATAAATATTTAAGTCTTCAAATACTTTTATTTTGAGACTTATATTGAAAAAGTCTTCTCATTATCAATAAATTTTTTAAGTCATGAAGGGCAGCACTTTTTTAGAATCATTTCGGGATTAGTTCGGGACTAGCTGGGATCAGTTCAAACCTAGTCGCTAAATCTAGCTGCGCAATGCACAAGTTTTAAGTTCAAGTGCTTTCTAATATCTGAAATTTTGAATTTAACCCAGTCATGCTTTTAAGGCAAATAAAAAAGCATATAAAGAAGCTAAGATCGTGGAGTTCTGAACTAGTCCGAAAATGATCGCGAACTGGTCCCAAAATATTCTCGACTTTGTTCCGAACCCATCCCGAACTAATTCGGAAGTGGTCTCGAAATCGGAACTATTTAAAATTAAAAAAAAAATGTCTTACTCATAATAAGTATGCAAAGACTTTTATAATATAAGTCCCGACATAAAAGTTTTTCAAAGACAGACAAAGAGTTTGCTCGCTGATAATTGTTAGGGAAAGACTTTTATAAAATAAGTCTCACAATAATAATTGTTGTCGATTTAAAAAATTCTTCTCCCTCATAATTATTATGGAAAGTCTTTTATAATTCAAGTCTTAAAATAATAGTTATCAATAACTTTAAAAAAATGTATCTCTCATAGAATTATTTTCTAAAATTCAGCGATCGCATTTATTACTTTTCTTTTTCTTCAGTTAGTTGTTTACTGACTTCTAGAATGAATAGTTTGTATTTCCTTTTAAGTTGATGCTGTCACTGGGGTAACTTTTGAGGAAAAGCATCACAATATCCATAGTTATTTCCAGCACTAATTAAACTTATCATATTTCGATATATTTGAAGTTTCTATCAATATATTGCTTTATTATTACAAACTGCAACA
Source organism: Anomoia purmunda (assembly GCA_951828415.1). Lineage (NCBI taxonomy): Eukaryota > Metazoa > Arthropoda > Insecta > Diptera > Tephritidae > Anomoia > Anomoia purmunda. The sequence continues at coordinate 195,195,614 of OX639993.1, read as the reverse complement.
GCATTTAGAAGAAAATGATATTTCGCGCAAAATCGATTTAGTTGAGATGCGATAAAGATCGGTATACGCCGATACATGCCGATAACCGAAATATCGCAAATACATGCAAAACGTAAAATGATTACGATAAACCAAACGTAAAAATGGTGATGAAGATGAATATAATAATCAAAAACGATATAGTGTATCGATAACCGATAACCACCGATTACCGATAACCACCGATTACCGATACGCACCGATAATCGATAACCATCGATAACTATACTTAAGTACAATGTACTGTTATGTGCAGATCAAACTACAATGATACCAATAATCATAATTATAGCGATCAATATATCGATTTCGATTGCGAATATGAATACCAATACTATGATGAATATTTGGATAATCGAAAGAGAATAAAAGTACGATATTATTGTGCGATTTTGTTCATATAATTTATACTCATGCAATAGATGCATACGCCGTTCATTTTAAGTGCATCACTATTACTATGACTATTTTAAAAACTGCTACGTATTCGAAACTCCTGTTGAAAATATTTTTAATAAAATATAAGTCTAAATTCATGTACACTTTACTAGCAAAGCAAACTTTCAAAGTAGTAGGCGACTATATGATATTTGTTGAAAGGCAAAGAAAAAATTACAATAAGGAATAACATACTACATACCTTTTTCTTTGGTTTACTGGGATTGATCGCATTAATAATGCAGTTATATTATAATTGACAAAAAGTGAGTAAATATGATGGAAATAAAACAGTTGTACTAACTCGCTGAAATCAAGTATTCTATCGTCATTAGCATTAGAACAATATTTTTTTTTAATTTTTTTTACCGTATTCAAAAAGTTAAAAAAGTAACTCACGAAAGCTACCACAGATTATACCTGCGTATCTTCTCATCTTCGTCTTCAAAGTTCGAGCTCAGAGTTTTTCTGCTTTAATATTTTTGTGCAAAAACTTATCTATGTAGATACATACATATGTAAAAATTATGGAACAATTTCTCCAACTTATGATTCAAATTTACACCAAACACAAATATTTACGATTTCAACAAGAAAGTTGCGTCAAACCAACCACAAAACCAAACCAAGGAAATTTGCAAAACTAAACAATGATTATGCTTTCGCTAACTACAATAATAATTCCCGCAAATAAACCACAAATTTAAGGGTAAACAAAAAGTTCTGCTACTCGCACGCACATGCATATCAACTCACACACACACACACACACACACCTATACACCAATACTTAGCGAGCCAAAAACAAAGTGAAGCTACAAACAACGGCGCTAACTAGCTACGTCTAATATGCATGAGGAAAAGTAAAATAAACAAACGCTAACGATACGGGCGGGCGGAAGGAGATTTTCTCACAGGGCACAACTTAACATAATTTTAGGCTTGCTAACAACTTTTCGTACAGAAATTTTTAGTGTGTGTGTGTCTAAATTTAATTTAATGCATGGCAGCTCCACCTCAATCGTGTTGATTTGCTGCTATGTAATTTTTGCTCTAACACACGTCGAAAAACCGAATACACGCAAACATATTTACATACAAACTTACTAAATACATGTGGCGCATTTCACGGACACCATTTGGCTTTTGCAGCTCCGAATTGTTCTGTAATTTTTTTATGTTATAGGACTAAATGAGTGAGGTCTCACAGATTTTTTTTTAAATTTTTTTCTTTAGTCGCTTTCGAGTCTCCGTTTTTTTTGAAGAGAAACTGTGTTTTCTTAAATGCCCAACTTTCTTTTTAAATAACTGATTTGGAACATTTTTTTTTAAATTTTTGTTGAATTTTTTTTTTTTTTTTGGAATATAAAATTGAAAAACAAAAAATTTACTTAAAATTCTATAAAAATTAAAAAATTTGAATGTAAAATATTGATTTCAAAACAACATGTACTGATCGATATCCTTGAAAATTCGCCTAAATGACTACCATTCACTCCGCAACTTTTGAGTCTAATTCGATAACAGGATATATTTTATTAGAACTTTTTGAATTTCATATTTTAGTGAAATAGTTTAGAAAATGTATTTCTAAAACAAGATTGTTGCTTTTAGTCACGTGTTGACAGTGTATCTTTTTTCAAAACAACACTTGTAAAATTATGAAATATTTATATAAATTAATATACTAGAAAACCTCGGCAGCCAATATTTATTTATTAATAACCCTTAGCATATGTATGGTTCTTTTCTGTCACACATAGCAGGTGGCAACCCTCTCAAAAATATATGTGGCTGTACACCTTGGCAGACATATTTTAATATTCTATATCCGTGTGTATAATTTAATTAAATTTTATTTTAAAAAAAGGTGGCAACGCTCTTTAAAATATACCACTAAACTTCTTTCTAGCGACACAAATGGCTTGACACCCATATTATGCTATATCATAAAGTTGTTTATAATTTAATTAAATTAGACTTCTAAAAAAGGTGGCAATTTTCTTCAAAATATATCTGTAAACTTGCTCCCAGCAACACAAATGCTTTGACACCCATATTTTACAATGTCATGAACATAATTGTTCATAATTTTATTAAATTCGACTTTTCCAGCAGTTGGCAACCTTATTTAAAATATAGCTGGCAATAAATTTTCTCGCCAGCAAAGCGCATCGTTTCCTACCCACATTTTAACATTTATATACTTGCGAATAATTTGAAAGAAAATTGTACGTTTCAAACAGGTGGCATCCCTATGGAAATATATGTATGTCTGAAACTTCTCCTCGTCGAGGCGAAGAGTTTGCCACTAAAATTTTTATATTTCATATAACCTGTGCATAACATATTTAAATTCAACTTCTCAAATAGGTGGCAACCATCATAAAAGTTGGCAAGAAACCTTTTTTCCGAAACAACCCGCTTGACACCTATATTTGAAAGTTTCATAAAACTTGTGTATAATTTTTTTTAAATTTGACTTTTCAAACAGGTGGCAACCCTGTATTTTAGAACTAAGTACGTATTTTTGGAAATCAACAATTTTTTTCAAAATTCTTATGTTTTGTAGAAATACGGATTTGCCATTTTTTTAATAAAACGTTATCCAAATCGGTTCATTTTAAAAAACAAGGAACGGTGTTTTTCAAAATTCGTTATCTCCAAAACGGCTGAGAAAAAAACCAAAGCTTTCAATTGATACTACATATAACATAAAAACAATGGGATATGAATATGCCAAATAGTGTCCGATTTGGCGTGGAATTCCCCCTATACATGGATTGATACATTATATAGATCAAGTCAACGCTTGGCGACGTCAGACCCACGCTGCTCCTCACTCAATCAACTGTTTCGGTAGCCAAGCAATACGCCAATTAACAGCTACGAATGCGGCCAGGAGTTTTGTGGAACTTTCAAAACTCGTTTTGTAATTGCAGAGTATGCATTTTTATTTGTGTTTTCATATTTGAGTAGAACTTGAAAATTTGATGGCTAATTGCGGGCGCTAAACGCGAAAAATTCCCCCTCTCCATATGTTGGGCTTATCAAAATAATTATAGCAACAATAATCAGGCCTTAGCGACAACGACAAAAACCGCACTAAGCAATATTTTGGCAACGGTGTTGAATTCGTATACAATAAACACTTAGCACGCAAACATCAGTTATGCGCGCCGTGCAGTAGGCTACGCAAACTATCAGGTGTATACGATCGATATACATACATATGTATGCTGTTAAAATCAGCAGCGCCAACGCAATCCTCTTCGCTTGTGTTCGTGCACACCCTTGCAACTATTTGTATGCCAAAAATTTAACACTTTTGGATATTCATTTTTCGTTATTCAGTCCTCGTTGCTACGAGTACTGGAAAACAGCAATTAACAAAATGGCCGCTCGTTTTCATGTTTTCAAATTACGTTTAGTTCACTTTATTTGCGGAAATTCTTATTTAAATAGCAATTATATTTAATTACTCTTTTATGTGCGCTCGACTTGCGTGTTTAAGTTTGGTTTGCATAGTACTCGTACCTTGAAAATTAAGCAGCAATTTTTGCATTAAATTGACTACTGGTACAGCTTAAAAGAGCTACGATTTTACCGAAAGCTGAAGGACTTGTGGAAAATTTTTGGATATTACAATCAGTGCAATTGATCAAATATTTTAACAAATATTAGCAAACAAAAATTTTATTTTATAAATGTCGACTTTGGAACTTTTGATGAGGAAAGACTTACTAAAAAATTAAATTCCTACGCACGCCTTCTAATTCTTTCCACCCTGTGGCATGCGGATTTCATCCTCAGCGTCTGTATCTTTGTCGCCAAGGGTTCGCTTTCTGATTTCTGGCCGTTGATGAAAAGACGAGGCAGAATGAACTTTTCCTTCGATTCACGACATCGAAATAGCTGTAATCTGGGAAGAAAATATTTTTCCTAAATAAAAATGCGGTAATAAATAAAATTCATAGCTGAGGCCGTAGCCTATCATTTTTAATGTATTTTGCTTTATTTTATTTTGCCACGCTTACCTACGATGCCCAGATTATGTCAGTTAAAATACTTGATATAATATCAGCCACAAATTTAGAACTTTGTTGTGCACCAAAAAGTATACAACCATTTTGTATTATAAATTTATTATTACTCAACTGATGAACGAATTAATTCAAATTCACAGTTTTAAATACAGATTTCATTTAACTGAAACTAATGCTTTTAAACAAATTTAATGTTCCCAATTTAGTCTGCACAATTTATAGTAATTCACAGCCTTATTCCGATATGCTGTGTAAACTCACCAGCCTGACAGTTATCATGTTTACTGACTGCGCCTAAAGGCATGCCACAAAAATGGTTATGAACCCTCTATTGATTACAACACCCATTGCTAGACTGCAGATGTCTATGCAAATAAGCCTAAAAATATGTACTATCAAAATATAAGAAAAATATATAAATTTGTTTAAACTTATCTTATAATTACGATTGAGCATATTTTTAGGCTTATTTTTAAGTTTAAAATGCATAAACATTCTCAGTCTAGTCATTGTAGTTGTTATGTCCTATGGAGTACGAAATCTATGTTTATATTCTATATCAAAGTTTTAGGCGCAGTAAGCATGACAACTGTCAGATTGGTGAGTTTTGTTGGCATGAAAAAACTTGCTACCATCGAAAATAGTCCAGAGTAATGGTATAGTTCTTCTGTTACCTCTTAGGCTGTTTTTAAATGACGCCATAACCCATAAATATTGAACAAACTGCACCAGCTATTTCACTGATTTCTTTTCTTCCCTACCAGTTGACCCTTACTATATAAAATGTTGCTCAAATACTCAATTTAATACGTACTAAATCAATCACCCTGGCGAGACTGTAAATTCTCCTTTTTCGAGACGATTTTTTGCTTCGATTATATGTATGTATGTATTTTAAAATATGATGACGGCACTTCACTGTTGACAGCCTGACAAAATAGTCACAGCACACAATGCATTGGTGAAAAGTGTCAGCGAGCTGTTGCCGAATTTTCATTGTCGGACCTTCGACGTACACAACTACGGACGAGTACGAGTACTTCCACGCTTACATTAAATCCATAACGTGTAGCTGACGGTGAGGGCTCTTCAATATTGACAACTTTTATTTTGTTACTGTTCTGTTTTCGATTTTTTTTTTACTTTCATTCTTGAGAATGTTTTTTGTTTTGGCGAAATAAGTACTTGAAAAGTTACATGTTGCCAATGTAATTGACAGCGAAATGTTTGTCAATAATATACTGGAAAAGCAACTTACCACGATTTACTTCCCTTCTCATGGACCGCAGTTGAAGTTGGCTAGATGCTTGTGAAAGCACTGTAAATGGTTACTATTATTTCTTTTCAGTTGGCAGTGTAGGGCGTATGAGGGAAAAGAAGAAAATAGGGCCTGCCATAGATTAATCTTCAATCGTTGCTTTACGGGCAATGGACTACTGATCGATCTAATGAATTGTTACATGTGCGTAATATTGAAATTCGCTTGCACTACATAAGTGAATATTCAGATTGTCGTGATATATCAATTGCTGACTTTATTTGTGATAGATGTATAGTGAGAGAGTATTAAAATCAGGTACCGAAACTAATCGTTATTCCGAAAATAATCGTTATTCGATTAATTCGGATACAAAAATAATCGATATTTGATTTATTCGTATACAAAAATCATTAGAAATTATTTGGGCAAAAGAAAATTCGAATATATAGAAGATTTTTTGTTTTAACTCATTGTATAATCATTATTTTGTGAATTTTAGTTTTGCGATAACATTTGATCGATTTTCTGTGAGTTTATTGATGATTTTCGGTCAAAAAACAAAAACCGTATTATTGTCATCGCCGAAAAGTTTTAATAAGATCGAAAAATCTCAAATCCAAGAGCAACGATTACATATTTTCGATCGAAATACAAAAATCACAATATATCATCGATCAAACTTGAAACGAAAAAAAACAAAACACTATATAAAAATAAAATGATTTCCTTTTTAAAATTATAATATGTACCCTCCCTGATTTAAATCAATAGAAAAAATGTTGTAAACGAAAATTTCTCTTTCTAACCGGAAAATCTTTCAAAAATTATAAAAAAAAATTTTTATTAAAAAAATTACAACAATTACAATGTTTATCGTTCAATCGGTTAATCGATTACCAAAAATTGTTTAAAATAAATAGTCGACTTCTCGTAATCGACTAATCGTTTCTCTTCGACTTCCTTGATTAAGCGCCCACACCCGCCTAATCGACTTACCGTTCATTTTCGATATTTCGAATAAAATTATTTTTTTCAAAATTTTTTTATTAATATTACCATATTATAATAATGGTATCATTATTTGATTGTGAGCACCTATCAATACAGAACCCTTGATTATCATTCAATTCGTTAATCGATTAACAAAAATTGTTTAAAAAATCGACGATTAAACTTTTCTTTTCGACATTTTGGACTAATCGCCTATAAAAAACTAATGAACAAAGCATTTGCTATTTTTCGACTACACCTCTTTCAGTTTTATTTCAGAAAGTTGCAATTCAAATTCAGAAATTTACAATTCAAGTTCAGAATTTCCATTGCAAATTCAGAATTTTCGTTTTAAATACAGAAAATTACTATTCCAATTCAGAATTTCCATTCAGAATTTCCATTCAGAAAGTTACAATTGAATTGGACTTTTCTGAATTTGAAGTGAAAATTTCTGAATTTGAAATGAAAATTCTTAACTTAAATTGTAAATTTCTGAATTTAAATTCGGGTTTTCTGAATTTAAAATGGGAATTCCGAATTAGAATTGCAACTTCCTAAACTTTAAATATAAATTCTGAATTTTAATTTTAATTTTCTAAATTTGAAATGGAAATTCTGAACTTGAATTGTAAGTTTCTGAATTTGAATTCGGCTTTTCTGTAATGAAAATGGAAATTCTGAATATGAATTGTAACTTTCTGAACTTTAATTGCAAATTCTGAATTTGAGTTGTAATTTTCTGAATTTAAAGTGGAAATTCTGATTTTAAATTGTAATTTTCTGAACCTCAATTGCAATTTTCTCAATTTGAAATGGAATTTTCTCAATTTGAAGTTCTGAATGTGAATTGACAGTTCCTGAGCTAAAACTAATGTTGTAGTAGTGTTTTTCCTAAAAATATTTTTTTTACACTATACAACAAAAACAACTTTTCTGGATATGGGACCAAGCCATTTTTTTTAAGAGATTGAGTCATAATAAAAAAAATTTAGTCTCCGTATTTTGAAGTTAGCCACCGAAATCGCGATAGTCGACTTCGAAGTTCGAAACTTGTCCTTTGACAAAAAAAGATTTTTAATCGAAAGTGCACAGTTAATCGAACACTTGCATCTTTTCGACTACAATCCATTAACAAGTTGATAATCGATAAGTCAACCAGTCGAATACCCAGATAATCGATTTTTAGCAAAAGCTCTAATATTAAAAGGTTTTTGTTAATTGAAACTTTTATCGAAATATTTGGATTAATGGATAAAGTCCTTTGTTTCACAACAAATTTCAAAAAAACAAAAAAATAAAAAAAAAAAAACAGATTGAAAATAAAAAATGCCAAAGGATAAAATACCGTTGCAGAGAAAAGTTACAACAAAATTTTATAAAAAAATAGCGGTACTTCATTTTGACCAGTTGGATAGTTTTTTCTTTCATTTGTTTTAGGTTTGTTAATTTTTTTTAAATAAAAATCTAACTCATTAATTAGCAAACATGTATAAATCGACGTTTTAATTATAGCCTTTATTTAAGATACCGTGACTTGCACTACAAAGTAATTTGTTTGAAATATCAAATAAATAGTAAATATCAAATATCACATTGCAAAAAGATTCAATCCGCTGCCTCCGAAATAAAAAGGATTGCTAAGCTAAGGTTACTGGGTCAGACATAATTCTCACGAATATGAACAGAAACTATAAAAAAAAACTGTGCAATTAAATTTAATATAGCAAATTAAACTCGAGGTGTGTACTTGTGAGTTCTAACTCCAAATTGAGTCTAACTTTATTTTATTATTCAATTCTTAACCTAACCTAAGCTGCTGTCGGTTGTTGCCGTCGCTGCTGCAATTCCAGGAATCTGTTCCAAAATGCTCGCTGGTGTGAAACCAAAATCTTTCGCTTGCACATATCAGAGAACATCAAACAATTGTTGTAAGTTCTCTGCACATATGTGCATATTTATTTGTCATAGTCATCTCTTGCATATGTACTAATTTGTGCTGTTGTGAGTATGTAGTGTTGATTGTTTGAGTGAAACATTTATGCAGGTGCATCCGATGTCACATATCGGAACAGTTGATATTATGGTTATCAGCAGTTTTGGTGGGAAAGCGGTTGCATTCCTTAACTCTGTATGTGCTTCAGTTGTTTTATAATTTGAATAGTTGACTTTATTGTTGTCAGCAGTTTTGGTGGGAAAGCGGTTGCATTCCTTAACTCCCCCCTTTGTTGGACGAATCGTCCCGATTCAATGATGAGTAGTAGTTAATTCTTTCCATCATCTGGTCGAAGGACATTACTGGTTCTTTCACTGGTGTCTGATTGATGTTTACTTTGACTCCGTTTTTCTTGTGTTTCCAAATTATTAGTATTATTATTATAAAACTTATAATTATTATTAGGGTGTAACTCATTATGTTGCTTTTCTTAGCTTCGTATTTTAGTTCTTCTATTTCATGAATATTTTCAACGTTTCTAAAATGCAACTCTTCCATTGTTAAATTTCTCATGATTGTTACATTGATTAATCTGACTGGGTTTGGTAATAATTGAATTACAAGAGGTTTACGATGTTTATAGATTATGTTATTAATTTCAACATTACAGTTTTCAAAGCGTATTAAATAGTTTCCATTAATAGTAAAATTGTTTGAGTTACAATTGTGATATATAGTTTGATTTTTTGCGTTAATTACATAAACATGATTTGTATCTACTTCTATTACTTTTGATTGATTATTATTTATATATTGACAGTGCATTTTTTGTTTGAATAGATTTCTAATACATTCGTCCTTATATTCTTTTAGTTCTTCCTTAAGGGAAGTCTTTTTATATGTAACATCATTTAGAGATAATATTTCATTTTCTTTAATATAAATTTCTGCCTGGTTAACATTAGGGATAGGTTGTATATATGTTAATTGATATATTTCTTTAGTAAAACAGGGAATTTTAACTAATATTACAATATTTCCATTCTGAGTGACAATTACAATTTTTATCTTACTTAATTTATCAAAAGTTATATTAAAATTCACAATATCGTCATCCGTAATTATATCTCTACTTAAAAGGCCATTCTGACTCGTCATTAAGATTTCTTTAATTCTAATAGTATTGGTTTCAATATACATTAGGTTTTCCAAAAGCTTATTGGTCCATTTTTCTTTTGATACTTCCTCAAATTCTACATTTATTTTATTCATGTTTTGAATCAACTTTTTGTAATGATGGTTTAAGTTAGTGGTAATAATTTCAATTTCGCGGTTAAATTTTTCATTAATATTTTTCTGTAAATTTATTTGCTCAATTGCGTTATGTGCATTTACCGTATTTACTTGTAATTTTCCTTCTATTTCTTCGCGATCTTCATCATCCATTGTGCCGTAAATATATTTTAATCCTGTTCCTAAAAAGTTAAATAGTCCCCTTTTCTGAATTCTATGATGTGGGGTTAATGTATCTATCTGAATTCTAATATGCTTTATTTTAGCTATCAAAAGTGAGTCAGGTTCTGTTTCATTAAGTACTAGTGCTTCTAGATTGTTAACTTGGTCTTTATACAACGTTGTGTTAATTAAGTAGGTAATTCTGTCATATCTTTCAATTAATCTTATTTCATCTTGTTTTAGGGGTGAATATCCGTTTCCGTAATTGAGATCTATGATTTCTATCTGCGCTGTAATCAACGCGATCGCCATGCCAATTATGATGAAGTGCAACATTGCGAACCTAAAAATTTTAAGATTTAATATTATCCTTATGTATTATTCTATTTCTATTTTGGATCATTATCTTATTTCCTAAGTCTGATTTAACTACTTGTTTTTTATACCTAGGTTTTAGTTTACTTTGATATTGATTATCTCTTTCAAATATTATTTCATTTTCATTAAATGTCCGCGTTTGTCTGTTTTTGTTTCTGCTAGTTAACGTCGTTACTTGGGCATCCCTAAGTTTTTTGGATAAATCATTATGTTTAATTTTATTATAAAGAACTTCGAATGGCTTTTTATCTGTTACCGTATGTATTGTTTGATTATAGGATTGAGCTGCTCTAATTATAACTTCTATATCGCTAACTATTTCGAATTCTTCCTTAATACATTTAGCAATTTCTATTAGTGTTGAATATACTCTTTCTATTTGTCCATTAGTTGTTGAATGTTTAGGGTTGCAATATTTAATTTGAATTTTCATCCTTTCTGCAAAAGATTTAAATTGTGCTGAGCTGAATCCTGGTTCGTTATCGCAAGTTATTCTTTTTACTTCTGGGAAGCATTGTATTGCTTCTAATACTTTATCCTGTAATTTAGTTTTATCGTCGATATGTTTAATTACTAAAAATTTGGAGTATGCATCTATTAGTGTTAAGAATTTTAAGTTTAGAGCAAATAATATATCAATATGAATCTGCTCTCCCTCCTTTGTTGGAATTGGTGCCTCGCCAATTGGTATTTTTTTGGGGTGTCTGTCGTATTTATTTTTATTACAGATATCGCAGTTTCTCATAAATTGTTTAAATTGTTTTTTCATTTCAGGCCAGTAATAATCCTGAAAAATTTGTTTGATATTTTCCTTATAATTTCTGTGTGCTCTAGTGTGTGTTTGTCTAATAATTTTCTCTTTATCTTCTTCGTTGATTACATCTATTACTACTATGTCTGTGTGAAAAATTTTCTTTGATATTCTATTCCGTAATATTTGTTTTACTTCATTCAAATCCTTTAAATTACAATTTATTCCAGTTAATAGATTTTTATTTAGTCGTTTTGTTATTATTTCTTTCAAAAATTCCAAGTCGTTGTATTTTATATGATGCCTAAATGAATGAAAACTTTTCGTTCTAAGATGGTCATTGGTGTTATCCCTACTCAATATTATTTGTTGGGGAAATGAATTTAGGGGCTTGTTGATTGTTTTAATGTGAAAAATATCTAAGCTTTCTACTGAATGTGCGGTATCTGTTAAGTCGTCATTTTCCTTTTCTAAATTACTGTTATTTAACATCTGTCTAGAAAGGGCATCTGCTATATGATTTGTGTTCCCTGGTTTATATATAATTTTGGGTGCGTATTCTTCTATTAATGCGTGCCACCTCTTCATTTTCGCATTGGGGTTCCTGGTAGATACTGCAAAGGTTAAAGGTTGGTGATCTGTATGAATTTCTAGATTTGCTACTCCGTATAAATAATTCCTAAGATTTTTTAGGGCCCATACAATTGCATATAGCTCCTTCTCGTTAGTTGTGTAATTCTGTTCTGTTTTAGTCAGGGTTTTGGATATAAAGGTAATAGGTTTGTTATCCTGCGAAAGTACTGCTCCCACAGCTTCATTTGACGCGTCAGTTGTTAGAATAAATTTCTTATTGAAATTAGGTTGTGTTAATTCTACCTGTTGAACTAATTCATTTTTTAATCGATCTACTGCGTTTAACGCTTCTTCATCTAATTCAATTATAACTTTTTTTGATTGGTTTTGAGAAATTCTTCCGTTTTCTCCCGCTAAATATTTTGTTAATGGTTTTGCTATATGTGCATAGTTGTGCACAAACTTCCGATAATACCCTGTCATTCCTAAGAAACTTCTCAATTGCCTCAGTGTTTTCGGTACAGGATAGTTTTTTATTGTTTCAATTTTCTTTTCATCAGTTCTAATAACATTATGGGCTACTTTGTAGCCTAAAAACTCCACGTTTGACCTGAAAAATTCTGATTTCTCAAGCGATATTTTCATATGTGCTTTTTGCAGTGTATTTATTATCTTAATTAAATGTTCATAGTGCTCTTCAGCGTTGCTAGAGTAAACTATGATATCGTCTATGTAGACGTGACAAAACTTTCCTACGTATTGTCGAAGGATGTTATCCATGGCCCTTTGGAATATTGAAGGAGCATTTCTTAAACCGAATGGCATTCGAACGAACTCGTACTTGCCATTGTTTACCGAGAATGCTGTTTTTTCAATATCCTCTGGTTTCATTAGTATTTGGTGAAAACCCGATTCCAAATCGATTGTAGAAAAAAGACTTGCTTTTCCTAAATTTGAGAGTATTACGTTGCAATCTGGGATAGGATATTTATCCGCTATCGTGTTCTCATTCAATTTCTTGTAATCAATAACCATTCTCATTTTTTGAGTACCATCTTCGTTGGCTCCTTTTTTAGGCACTACCCATATTGGAGAATTATATGGGCTTTTGCTTTCTCTTATAATATTTTCTTTTAACATTTTCTTTATCTCTTTATTTATGAATTCATTAGCTGATAGAGGGTAAGGATATTGTTTACTCCAAACAGGAGTGTCTGTAATGGTTCTAATTTCTGCGCTAACGTCTGTTCTAAAAGGGAGAGACGTATCTATATTTCCATGTTCTTTTGAAATTATGTTTTTTATTTTCTCTATCTTATCCTCATTTTTAGTACTTAAATGATTTATTTGACCTAATTCAATTTCGTCAAGTGCATACAATTTTTCCTTATGATTATTAGTTACGAGTGTATTATCCTCAAAATTCAATCGTATTTTGGCTTTGCTTAATAAATTCACTCCTATTAGCATATCGCTTTGTAAATTATTAATTTCATAGAATCGTGTTAAATGATTAAAAATATGTGCATTATAGAAATGGGTAATAATTGTATAGCCATTTACCGTTTTGACACGTTTGGCTATTTCTAAATGTTGTCTGTTGGGTAAAATATCAGGTTTACAGTAGCAATTTGTTGCTCCTGTATCTATCAAAACTTTCAGTTTTCTGTTTGTTCCCCGTAGTTGTCTGAATATGTATGGTAAGGGGTTGCTTCGTCTAAAAAAGCATTTTCTTGTATATTATTTATTCTTTGTTGTTTCGGTTGGGGCTGATGGCTATTACTTGAATCGAAGGTTCTTTTTGGCATTCGCCCTTGCGTAATATAGTTAAATTGGGTAGGTTGCCTAAAAATGTTCTGTTTAGATTGGGGACAAGTTTGCTGTCTAAAATTAGCTGAGCTATCAACTTCCATAGGTATTGGTTTAGGCTGAGTTTGCCATCCAAAATTTCTATAGTTGTTTTTTTGTTGATCGGGACGTTGATTAAAACGTAAATAATTTGAATATTGCTGATAATTATTTTGTCTTGGGAAATTCCCATTATTGTTACTAAAATTTCTATTATCATTCACTTGTCTTCGAGCTTGATGGAATTCACTAGCAAATTTGATCCTAATTTGGTTTGACTCCATTTCTTGGGCTTTAGCCAACGCATTTGGCAAATCTATCGGGTTAAGAGACATTAAAATATTGTTTAAAGGATGATTTAGTCCTGTTATAAAAACCCTAAGTGCATCTGAACGATGTCTTTTATTGTATTCTTTAGTTATTTCCGAATTATTCCCGTAAGTCATTATTGTTTTGTTAATCATTAGTGTTAATTGGGAATTCACTTTGTTATAATAATCGATCAAATTCAAATTTGTTTGCCTAATTAAATTCAATTCTTGTTCTAATATATGCAGAGGGCGCTTGTCTGCATAGGCAAAATCTAGACGGCTGATGATCGCGTCGAAATTAAGGGTGGTGCCATGATTTGTTAAAGTATCGTTGGCTTCTTGAGTGATTTTATTCCTCAAAATAGTTAATGCGGCAAAATACTTTCTACTTCCTTTAGCGTATAAGGACATTGTATTATTAGCTGCCTCTCTCCAGCTTACATATCCCGATCCGTTAAATTCTGGTAGGGATTTTATAATGTCTAAAGTTTCATTACAATGAATTGATTCGGTAATAGTTTGTTTTTCAAAATCTGTAACCTTATGGGTATCTGTTAAATTTCGTAATTGAATTTTCAACTGATCTATCTCAATTTTTAAATCTTGCGTCTGCGCTGAAATCAGTCGTGCTAACACTTCATCACTACTTTCTGTGGCCATATTTTTTTAGTTGTATTCACTTATTTATTCACTTATTTATTCAATGTTCTATATAAATATGTATATATAAATTGAATATAATATATATATATTTCACTTGTTATAATTAATTTTAATTTTATTCTTAATACACTTTTTTAAATTTTTAAAATTTCTTAAACTTTCTTAAAATTTAAATATTTACTGTTCTCCTTTTGCTTCAGGATACTTGTTTGTGTTGATTTCTGGGGATACTCTTTTGTTCCTCGGAGGTCCTTGTTATCCAGATATCTTGGCTTACTTGATTGATGTGTCTGGAACTAGTAGTCACAATTCAATTTTTGTAAGTTGATTGAAGAATTTTGTTGGGCACAGTAAAAAAAGTTCAAACTGATTGCTTTATTTCTCCTTATTTTTATCAAGGATACTTTTTAGCGCAATATTAAACTTTGATCTTAAGGATTGTTAAAGAAAGTCCTTTTCCGATCAATTCACTTCACTTTTAATTACTCTGCCCCACGTTGGGCGCCAATTAAACTCGAGGTGTGTACTTGTGAGTTCTAACTCCAAATTGAGTCTAACTTTATTTTATTATTCAATTCTTAACCTAACCTAAGCTGCTGTCGGTTGTTGCCGTCGCTGCTGCAATTCCAGGAATCTGTTCCAAAATGCTCGCTGGTGTGAAACCAAAATCTTTCGCTTGCACATATCAGAGAACATCAAACAATTGTTGTAAGTTCTCTGCACATATGTGCATATTTATTTGTCATAGTCATCTCTTGCATATGTACTAATTTGTGCTGTTGTGAGTATGTAGTGTTGATTGTTTGAGTGAAACATTTATGCAGGTGCATCCGATGTCACATATCGGAACAGTTGATATTATGGTTATCAGCAGTTTTGGTGGGAAAGCGGTTGCATTCCTTAACTTAGCATTTGCGTGCGCTAGAGAGGGAAAAATATTCAGACAAAATGACAACACAAACCAACCAAAAAACTTTGCCAACTTAGGCAGACGATGGAACAACTAAAAGCAGCAATCTTTGAAAATTTTATTTTCCAAGCGATGTACAAAAAAACTTTCTATGAGACAATTTGAGGAAAAAACTCCAATATTTATATGAAGTGCCATATTTCTATATATGAAATCCAAGAGGAGCTTTATTTTCATCAGCCTCCTTTGAAGTCTTTCACAGCATGTTATAGAATATCTACCTACTCGAATGATTACCTAAGCCACATTGGTCCAACCATCTTTTTCTAAACTCCCACACCTTAAAGATCATGTGGACTGTCAGGCGCATTAAGCTCCATGTTATGAAAAACAAAAAAATCAAAACTTGAGGACTCATCTGGGTTGTCAACAACAAACTGTGTTAAATATTTGACAAATGATTGCCACAACAGCAACTCAGTGGTGGGGATTAAACACACATACATAACATACATACATACACACATACGTACTATACGTATGTATCAAAATATGTATGTATAATTGATGACAAAAAAAAACGTTAAGCAAAAGTTGCACAGCGTTTATAAGTCAGAGCAGAAGCAAAACTTCGAATCTGTTAAGAGATAAAGAGGGTATGTGAGAAAAACTATACACAATTTTGGCTTTGATACTGACAACACCACTGACAAGAAAATACATATGTACATATGTATATATGTATACTTTATTTATATTTTTTACCAGTTTTCGTTTCTGGTCATTCCGAACTAGTTCAAGGCCGTATTTGTCCCCAAACAATTCCAAACTACTCTCTCTGACTAGTAATAAACCAATACCGAACTAGTTTCAAACCGAAGCTATCGCAAATCAGTCCGAACTAAACTAGGCGTCCAAAACTGGACCCCAACTATGCCCGAAATCAACACAAAATAGTCCCGAAATAGCCCCGAAATGGTTTCGAGCTCCCGAATTAGTCCCGAGATGGTCTTGAAAAAGCTGACGAAATAGTCTCGCAAGTACATATATTGAAATGAACCCAAAATTGTACGAAAATAGTTATAAAATTAAACTGGAAATGGAACTAAAATAGGCCTGAAGTGGTTCCTAAATAACTAGCGCCAAAATGCTACCGAAGTGGTACAGATCTATGTTCTAAAATGTTATCAAATATTCATATTTATGAGTTTTCAAACCTACAGCAATATGGATGCTTGTTTTATCCCGCAACACCGTCGCGATGCTACTTCGTGACGCGTCTGCTACTTTATATTATTTTAACAGTGACAGCTCTTTCCCGCTGAAAATCTTGCTCAATAGCTTTACACTTGAACCACATTGGAAAATAATGCAAACTTATTTCCAAAGTCAATGTTGTGTAGCTGAAACAGTGCGTTTATTGAAAAGATTTTTTAGGCGAAATGAAACACCCACCGCGTCCGTAGCCAAGTGTCCTGGAACATCGACTATCCTCAGAGAGTGGTAGATTGGTGCGGTGGCATAATTTTTCTTTGCAAATGCTATTTGAAACGACATTTCGCTCAGGGATGGTAAACGAATTTTAGTGGCCGAAAATTGTAGACATGACGCACAATGCCACACATCGCATGTCGCAATCGATCTGTTAGACTTTTTTGTGGGGTGCCGTAAAGAGGCGATGTTATGTCATGATTACACCTAGCAAGTAGCGTTGGCGAGGCAGTCAGATAACACTGGGTCGAGACAGTTGTATAATAACCGGTTCGGTAAACAGATTGAGACTCTAGCGACTGTCTCGCCCGGCCGAGGACTTTGAGCGAGCACTAGACCGCGTTGGTGTCTCGCCACTATAGGTACTTGTTAGGTGTGAACAAGGCATTATGTGTATAATACATTAACAATTTACGCCCATTTTATGTATCAACCTTTACAATATTTACCTATTAAAATATGAAATCTTAAAGATTTTTCCTGGCCGTATGGAGAAATCTAGCCGATTTATTTGACGACAAATATGGCAAAATTCGTGGACAATGTCTAACGGGAAAGGAGTCCACGTGTTGCGATTTCCCTTTTCGATCATAGGCAAGCGAACTTTTGAAGTAGAACTAAAAAATTCTCAGCCTATGCAAGAAAAGAAAAACAAACACAATCCGACAGGTCTATACAAAACTGCAGAGAATTCGAACAGACAAGTCGGATGATGAAATAAATAAAATTTCCCATTCTGTTTCGGCCAGAAGTCTGAATGAAATTTTTAAGACTTATCTGAATCAGTGTTGCCGTGGAGAGTTTGAAGCAAGTCACAAAAGAGGGTCATTGGCAAAAAAAAGTGTCCATATAAAAGAATAAATTTGGGGATTTAACTGTAATTTTTGTTACATTCGGAAAACAAAATCTTTATTAGCAAAAACAAAAAACATACAACTTGGCATTCGTAGCCGTAAAGCGAAATCACTCAGCTGTTTATTCAACTCATACTTATAGAAATTCACCTTGGGCCAATATTTGACCAAAACAGGGTTACAAGCACACGGAAATCGAATCGCTGCAAAGAGTAGAGTTGCATTTTCTGCATACGTTTCATGTGATACATTTTATTCGTATGTGCATCTTACAATGTTGGTTGGCATGGCCCTGTTGACATTTCCGCACATAACCTCTCAAAAAAGTCGCTAAAATCGCACATAATTTTAGAAAAGACTAAAAAAATTAAAATTTTCAATAGGTTGGGGCAAAGGGCTCAAAATGGCACAAACTCCCACTTTACTCGCACAATGGCAACACTGATCTGATGTGTCAACTTTTTACTCCGACTTTCACTTGACTGATATCAGAAAATATCTAGCAATTTTGACAGCTGGGTGATTGTTTCGCTCTCAAAATGTGTCCAACGATTATATGTAGTACTGCTGAAAGTTTTTTACCAAGTTTTTATTCTCTTGTTTGACATTTTGACATTTTTCTTAGAAGCATGAATAATGCGAATGACACGTCAAAAGTTAGTTGCCATTTCAACTCCATAACACGTCAACACAATCTATTTAAGCCAAATAATTGCGTCACATAGCAAATCACAAAAATTTTTGTGCAGCTGTTATTAATTTTGTTTAGATCAACATTTAGGTCCTACTAAATTGTAATTGTTTTAACAATCAATCTTGCTTTTCTCCAACTACTCCGCTATCGGCTGGCATTTTCATGTCAAAAAACTTTACAAACTAATCTACCAATGAATTCGTGAACGTGAACGCAAATGTTGCTGAAGTATCTCAGGAAAATGTGTGTGTGTGTGTGTGTGAAATTTATGATTTTTGCGCTAGCTATTTTAATTGTAAATATTTTTATTTGTTTTTTGTTTAGCTTCTATTTGCAAACTGCTATTTTCAGCGAGTCAAAATAGTTTGCTAGAACTTCAAAGTTTCCCCAAAATTCTGCCGGCAACAATGCAGCGTGCAACTGAACAGAGATGATAATCATTTTGATTGGCAGTCAGTTAGACGCCAGTTTAAGATGGCAGCATAACTTTAAAATAGTATATGGTATATGGCCGCAAGTATGACTTCAAAATTTGGCCGTTTGAAAAGTTGAACTTCTCAAGTTAAGCAATGGCTTGTGTGTGGAGTGTAAATGATGATGATATGAAGTTATGTTGCCTGTTCAAAGATTTGATGAAAGGCTGCTGTACGTGTTGAAGTTGAATTTGTTGCTTGTCTCCTGTTGTGGCAGTTGCACTTGGCGCAAGTTGCATAACAAAGTTGTTGAGTAAAGTGAAATAAATACAGTGATGTGAAAAAATAGAGACACGACTTTTCCACAATTAAGATTAAACTTTTTTGATTTATTTAGGGCTAAGCATTTTTTCTAAATTCCTAGCTTGTTATATAATAACATATAAATCCACCTTCCAAATTTTGCAACAAAAAAAATTATGCAATTTAAAAAAAATTACAGTAACAACAAGCTCTTTTTTCATATTTTATGAAAAATTCCAAGTATGCAGTTTTATAGCGCATTCAATTCTGTTATAATAAAGTGTAAGTTTCAACAAGCTAAAACTGTCGGCTGATTTTTGAAAATTTTTTTTGCTGACCGTGACACACTTTTTCTCTTACGAAAAAAAAAATTTAGAAATATACTTTGTCTGGACAGGCAGTAAAAAATGATCAAAAATCAATGAAAATTTGGAGCTACTTGAAATTTGCACTTCATTATACTACACCATTTCCAATTTATAATTAAAGGGTCAAATTAAAATCCAAAAGTGTCAGCTGAAAATAAGAATAACCCCTTGCGAATAGGATTAGCCATTTTAAATTGCGAAAGCGCTAAATGAAATTGAGATTAGTCATTTGTAAAGCGTTTGAAAGCGTCAAATTATAAATATGTAATAAAAATAAGTCTCTCATTTTCATTTGACGCTTTCTGATTTACAACTGACTAATCTCATTCTCATTTAACGCTTTCGCTTTTATAATTGACTATTCTAATTTGAATTAACATTTTCTCATTTATAATTGGAACTTTCTCATTTAAAACTGACTGTTCTCATTTTCAGTCGACGTTTATTCATTTACAACTGACTGTTCTCATTTGCAATTGGCACTTTTGCATTTAGAATTGGAAATGGTATAAAATTTATTGGGCTATAAAATTGCATACTTAGAATGTTTTGAAAAATTATGAATAACAAATTTGTTGGTGTTGTGAAACTTTTTTGGAATTTTCCAATTTTTTATAAAAAAGTTTGAAATATGTTTTAGTTAAATAATAAGCCAGTATTTCAGAAAAAAATATTAACCTTAAAAATAACAAAAGAATATTAGCCAAAACTGTTAAAAATGTTGTGTGTGAATAAAAATAGTGTTGTATTTTTTTTTTTATTTTTTTTTTCTACCGAGTTTAATATGTGTATTTATATGGCGTTTGTTATATAATGAACAATACTTAGAAACAAAAAGCATAAAACAAACCAAAAATGATCAAAATTTAATCTCCATATATTTTTAACACTACTGTACTTGCTGACTTCATAAACTGTCCATTGCAGCAGACAGAGCATACAGCATCTAAATGAAATAATGGAGAAAAATTAAAAAAAAAAAGTGACTGTTAAAAACTACAGGCATTTTTAGGTGCAGAAACATAATATATTCTAAAAATTGCTAGAATTTATAAAAATTACTTATATTTTAGAAAAAGATATTAATCATAAGAACAACAAAAGAATATTAGCCAAAACTGTTAAAAATGTTGTGTGTGAATAAAAATAGTGTTGTTGTAATTTTTTTTCAACCGAGTTAAAAGTGGGTATTTATATGGTGTTTGTTATATAATGCGTTAGATTTAAAAATAAATAAAAAACCAAAAGTGATCAAAATTTACTCCCCCAATCTTTTTCACACTACTGTACTTACCTACTTCAGGAACTGCCCATTGCAGCAGATAGAGTGCACAGCATCTAATTGAAATAATGGAGAAAATTTGAGAAAAAGTTACTATTAAAAGCTAGAGGCATTTATTTAGGGGCAGATAAATAAATTCAATAAATTATTCTAAAAATTGCTGGAGTGTATAAAAATCACTAATATTTCCCATCAAACGCAACTTATTTAGCTTTACAAAAATTGTATGCTCGATAGTAAATAGGCGAGAAAAACAGCATCCGAATATTCTAAAAAACAAAAAAATATTTCTACAAATTTTTCTACATCAGCATAGAAACCTCATTGTCTTCAAACTGCAGTTTATTTTATGCAAAAAAAAAACAAGTAGATTGCCTTATTCAAAGGTACCCACTGTGTGCTCAGCAAAACCTTTCCAAGTGTAATTCGCAAATAAACAGCCAACTCAGTTAATTGATAAGCCTATGGCTTGTGTCTTCTGCCCAGTCATGTAACTCTATAATGTTATGAATCGACTTCTTGCCATCAAGCATGTAGTATCTCAATTTCATGCTCATCAACACTTCACACGTACACATCATACACAATAGAGACGTTCACTTCAACACGGTCAGCTAGAGAATTGCGCTTTTCGCTCACATCCACAATACATCCGCCTTTTATTCGTTCGCCTCATTTACATTATCGTCATCATTTCCTTATTTACATCGCTGTCATTTACAGTCTCAAGTTTTTCACTGCTCATTATTTTCAACGCGAACACACAGACACGCATACAGTCGTATCTTTTGGTTTGCATACAAACTTTTCACTTTGCGCTTGTGGTTTTGAATATTCTTCGTAACTTTCAACCAAATGAAATGCCCCGCAATCCACAAATATTTGCGGTCAGTGTAGAGTGTATTTGCATACATACATATTTACATATTTACAACGCCATATGAAGTACTTCAACCGCAGATATTTTATATACATATTTATTTCACTATTGTGGTTTCAACCGTTGTTGACTCTCGTCTACATTTTGCACAGTTAATTAAGTCTTAGAATATAGCAAGTTTTTGCTTTTTGCGATAAATTTAGTTTACTTGGTGGCGCGGGCGTATGAGTAACTTTCATTTCCTATGGGCTTATTTGAAGACTGTGGCAGCTCGAAATTTTTGGCAAAAAGTTATTTTTTAAATTTTTATTTGATTGAGGTTTGTTTTTCACGTTTCTATACACTTTTATACACAAAATACTTCACAAAAAAATTTTATATTATTTTTATTGCGTGCAATTCTTAGCCTTCTTTAATATTATGAATAGTTTAAA
Organism: Anomoia purmunda; assembly: GCA_951828415.1. Lineage (NCBI taxonomy): Eukaryota > Metazoa > Arthropoda > Insecta > Diptera > Tephritidae > Anomoia > Anomoia purmunda. The sequence continues at coordinate 195,173,296 of OX639993.1, read as the reverse complement.
ATTTTCAAGCGTCTTTTTGATATTCAAAATTTGGTTTTTTTTAATATATTAACTATTAAATTTTTTAATAAGCGAATTTTATCTAACACATGTTAGATGAAATTATTTTAATGATTGATTCTTGCTTCCTTATGAATATAGTAGACTGATAGCGTGTTCCCTTTCACAGGGTTGCATTTTCATTTTTGATTCGTAATAGGCGACCTCAAAAACTTTTGAATCTAAATTTAACGAATATCTATTGACGTCTTATTTTTCATGTCCGCCATATTGAATCCGACATTTTGAATTTTTTACCTGTATATACCAAGTTTTACGAAAACCTATTGACTTGTTAAGAAAATCTCGTCCAATTCGCCATACAAGAACAAATTTGACTTTAGCTGATTGATATTAGAATCTGATTAGATCCAATTCGTTTCTGTGTGTGGTGAATTGGACGAGAGTTCTTACCTCATGAAACGAAAGTAAAATTTGTTCTGGTATGGTGAAGTTAGACAAAATTCCTATTAGATGAATGGTGGGAGTAAAGCAACTTTATTGTAACTCATACGCCCACGCGACCAGGAAACTAATTGTATCGCAAAAAATAGGAGGTTTAGTTAAAGTGTTTAGGTGTTAAAAAAGCTTTTAATTTTTTGAAAATATTTCTTACAGCGAATTGCTTTTTAATATGAGTGGGAAAGAATGAGTGAATATGTAGTAAGACATAGGAAGATTTTTTAATCTAAAGTCCACAGCTCAATGCAAGAAAAATTGGTATAAAAAAGTTCAAAAATTATTTCGCTACCCAGAAATGGGTAATAACAAGTTTTTGGATTTTATACAAACTACAAATATGTACCATTATAACAATAAGATAGATATACATATAAGTTATTAGTATACACTTTGCCAAAGCACATAGAACTAAATATAACTATAAGAAAACATAGATCGCTACAGTTCGGCTTTTTGTGCAAAAAAGAAGCATACAACTTTACAAAAAATATATAAATTGGTATACACTTTACTTGTTATTGAGAGGCTATATATTTTTAGGTGTCCTTCTTTGCATAGAAATCAGAACTCTCGAATAAGTAAAGTTTAAAAATACGAGCGTATAGGAACGAAAGTGACTTCTACTTCGTTTTCGAGGTATCTCGAACTCTTAATAGGGTAAAAATTGCTAGTATTTGCATATTTTTATTTAAAAAAAGTTCTTCAAATAAAATCATATTTTTCTTCTTAGATATCCCGTTTCAACTAATTTTCACTTACACATATCCAGTGCCAAAGTTTTCATTTCAAGACAGGCCAACAGGTGATATTAGAATTGACATATCCCAAGCAATACCAGCTGGCGAATGTAGTAAAAAATCCTATGTTGAATTTCCAATTACTGAGAAGGATTTAAGGGTGGCTCGTTAGTTATCATAGCGTATAAATTGCACCGTAAGTGATATACTACTTGTTTACTTGCCTTTTTTGTGTAATTTTTCCTTCTAGCTTCCTAACTCTACTATTATGAAATGGAAGGAAATATGAAAAGAGTGAAAAATTTAGTTGTAACATAAAGTTGCAAACGACAATTTTTTTACACTTTTTGTTTTGAGCCAATTCCCGTTTGAGCGTGTATATGAAACTGAGAGATTGTAAAAAAAGTGGTATAAAAAAATCGTCGTTTACAACGTTATTTGAGGCTAACGCTTTTTTGTGAAAACTTATCATATTTGGCTGTCCCAAATTATTTTAAAACCCAGGGTTCGTATCGGTTACAAATTTTATTTAAAAACCCCATTATCTAATCGTTATTTTGTGATTTTTACTTTTTCGATCACAACAATAGGTATCATTTTAAATTGTTCGATCATAATAAATGCATAAAATTTATAATAAACATAAATAAACATAAATTTGTCGGCGATGACAATAATGACAACAACAACAATTATAAAAATCTCTCAAATATCGATCAAATACGATCAAATACGATCAACTACGATCGGCAAAATTTAAATCCAGAAATAACAATTCGTTTTTATCGACACAATAAAAATTCCACAATATGGAATCATTTTATCGAAAAAATGGGAGTTAAATATAACGATTATGCAATGATTTAAAAGAAAAAAATTTCTTAATAAAAATTAGATCGCTATTTCCGAGTTCTGCTTTGAACAAAATGTTACCAATTTTTTTTTTTTTTTTTTTTGTAACCGAAGAAAGCAAAATAACGATTTTTTTCGTCCTCTGCTAGAAGCTTCTTAGAAATAAATTCCTTGATCTTACAAACTAGTGTAATTTGTAGTGCTATGAAATTCTAAGAAAGCAAAGTACGACTGTGTCTTCATTTCAAAAATACCACATATTTTATTTTTAGTTCATCCTCCTATGTAGATATGTAGATATCTGCACATCATCAAGGTACATTACATTTATCAAAGATTTTTAAAAGTATTTTTACTTCTATTTTAACTTTAACTATTAAAAAAATATAGAAAACGCAATACCCAACGAAAATTTAAAGAGTAACAATCGTCGCATACAGAAAACATGTTTGTGCAGATAGATTATATACTTATATACATATGTATATTATAAACGTATATCAGATATTTGCTTTATTGTCCTCTTTCAACAAAATCAACGAATTTGTCATAACAACAGTACTGCATATAAATTCTCTTTCAGATTACCCCCAGTTGCAAATGGCACTAAACAGTAATTTAAAACTCACCGCAAAATACTACTTTTGGTATTAGTATTGTTTTTTTTTTTTTTATATATTTGCTCTATCAAAGTAGTCATGTGACGAACAGTAGCACTCTTATAAGGTGTCAAGCCTTATACCTTTCGTTTGATATAAGTAATGGAATTATTGGAATTATTTCTTAACAAATGTACGCATATTTATCAGTTGTAAATAATTGTATGATTTTATTTCTATGTCTATGATCTCGAACTATGTATCACCGTGTGCCTTACAAAATTAGTAAATGGAACCTTTTTTTTTTTTTTTGCAATATGTTTTTTTCAGTATTACGCTAGTTTATTATGGGATGCACTCTCGACTGGGTCGCAAAAAGCGTAAAGAAGAAAAGAGATTCTCGAATCATAGTAGTGTTCGTTCTTTTTCTATTGAAAAATGTCATTACATTGATCATTTTGAATACTTAAGTGTTTCGTTTCCAAACAAATCGAAACAAAAAAGAAATGTGTTGCTTATTAAAACGTTAAATTTTATGAAAAGTCAAGTTGTTTTAGGAATAGTAGAAGTTAAGTTATTTAAACTTAGTAGGCTAAGCAGGCTGACTAGAGTAAAAAGATCGTACTAGGATATATAGTGCATAAAAGTATCTTTAAAGGATAAACGAGTATCACACTTTGGAATGGAGTAAGAAATTAAACAATTATGAGGAAAAAAGATGTAGGCTGTGTTTAAGACACGCCAAGGACAAAAATTTGTCTGACGCTGAAATCCTCTCGAAAAAATCATTCACAATAGGGGGGAATTTTCTTTCAAATGGCAAATGGCCCGGTCTAATGCGCCAATGCACCAAATTAAAAGGTAGAATTTTCATTTTTGGTAAAACGTTCCAACTTTTTTATATGCATATACATATATCCGCTACCGTTTCATGAGCTGCCAAAATCAATAAAAGTCGTTTGCGTGAAGTTCCACAACATTTCCACGACAAAGTTGTACCTGATTCACGTTGTGAAAAGACTAACAACATCTTGGCAACATGACGCCAGCAACATTTTTGACAGATTTTAAAATGCATTTGCCATTTAAAATTTCGTTAAAAGTGACAGTTCGCCACTTCATTTAAATAATGGTTTTTGTATTATTTGTTTAGATTTGCTTTTATCCGGCATCTTCGATAATTTTGGTTGCTAGCAACATTTTACTGTAACCCAAATGCATGTTGCTGGCGAAATTTCATGGTTGTGGAATTAGTTCTGACCTTTAAGGTGAACTTGCACTCCAAAAAATATCGTTTGGAACCAGCTATTAATCATCATTGAAGACGATATAATTATTTAATGCCCAACAATAACATTTTGATCATTTCAATGTCTAGCAGTACAACAGAAAATTTGCAACAGAGTAACCATGGTGATTTTCTGAAAGGTACACCAAATATGTTTGTTGAGCAATGCGACTTTGGAACAAAATTTCATTAGGCAACAGCTCTTTAACTCTCTTCTAGTTTTTGTACTTTTGATATAAATACCAATTTTCGCTCACTTAACTTTTAAACGCAAATAAAAACAGACTCAGCCTAGCAGAGCTATAAGTTTGTTCAGCAAAAGTAATCAGAGTATGATGTCCGCTTTCAGAAAAATATCCCGGTTACTCTGTTGCACTAACCCTAACTACCTTTTTGCACTACTGGGCATTACCGTAAAGCTCATTTTGTGGAAAACCAGCAGCCACATTGTCAAAATCTTTCACGCCGCCTACACCCCAATGGCAGGATCATGACATATCTGTAGCATAAACAAATTTGAAGGAAATTATTTCCGCTCGGTTGCCAGGATGCTAAGTCGACACCACCACAGCAACTCGCATGCATATAACTTTACAATTTTACAAAGTAAAGGTCTATCGCCCCCCCCCCCCCCCCATATCGCACTAACTGAAATGTATATGTCAAAGTAAGCGATAGAAAAAAACAAAAAACAAACAACAGTCGGCTGCAATAACAAAAGCTGCCATGCTACAAATACCTCAAAAAAAAAAGGACAACAACCCCACTTGGGCGGCGCGACCAGCAGCAAAACAACAAACGGCAACAAAGTGAGTGCAGCGCCAGCTTGTTTGTCTCACTGCGTCACTTTTTATTTACGACCATGCGGTTGGGTTCAGTCAGCGCGGCTCGTTAAGTTCTAAGAGTATGCGCTAGCCAAACTGTTAGCCAGTCCTCCAGCCAGCCAGCCAGCCAGCCAAGCAACTCGAGACTGTAATCGCCCTTTTAGTTAGACAGACTTTTGTTTGCACGCTCTTTTGCATCAATGCACGAGCACAAACACGCTAAGCATGCCAGCACATAGTACAGACAGAACAATTACGCCCACAAACAGTAAGTACACACATACATGCCAACATATTTTATGCGTGTGTGTGTGTGTGTGTGTGAAAGCAAACTTGTCAACCTGTTCTGCATGTCACAGTCGGTTGGTGCTGCTGCAAGGATATTTGCTACGGTGGGAGTGATTTTTACTTAAAATGCATTCCTTTTTTTTCGCTGTTGAATATTTTCATATGTGCGTGTGAGTGCGTGTGTGTGTGCGTGGGTGTGTGTGAAGTGCAATGTACGTGACATTGATGAAATTTAATGCAGCTAGTGATATCCGTCGCATGTACTTTACATACACCCAATACCCAAATACACACATACACATATACATCTGCAAATACAAAGCCACTAAGCACACTTGCAAGCATTCCTAAGGGCACATGCACTCGGAAGTATGCAGTAATTACGCTTGCGCTCAGATGTAAGTATATACTAGTGGTTTTGTACTTCCGCATTGTTCCGCTTTGTTTGACTCTTGCCACCATGCAACAAAATCATTTCCTTGCATCCCTACGCACTATCCTATCATTTTCCTTATTTTATCTCAACTGGCAGTCAAACTTTATACTTAAACTGACTGAGAATTTTTAGAATATGTAGATATGGTTGGCTTTCCTTCAGAAATAGCAACCAAAAAAACAAGAACGCGTGCACCCAAGTGAGCGAGCCAGAATTAAAAATTCTCTGTGGTTATAGAAATTAATAACAATAGTCGTAGTAGTGAGTAGTAGCATTAGTAAAAATATTGGTAGAAACTATTAGTACCATTAGTAAAAATAATGGTAGAAATTATTTAAAATAGTGGTAGGAATCAGTAAAAATATTGGTAGGAATTGGCAAAAATATTGGTAGGAATATTTAAAAATAGTGGTAGAAATTGGAAAAAATACTGAAAGAAATTAGCAAAAGATAGTGGAAAATATTAGTAAAAATAGTGGCAGAAATTAGTGAAAACAGTGGTGGAAATTTTTAAAAATAGTGGTAGAAATTTTTTAAGAAAGTTGCAGAAATTAGTAGTAGTATTGTGGTAGAAATTAGTAAAAATAGTGGCAGAAAGTAGTAAAAGTAGTGGTTGAAACTAGTAAAAATTGTGGTAGAAGGCAGTAAAAATAGAGGTAGAAAAATTGTGGTAGAAAGTAATAAAAAATTGTGGTAGAAAGCAGTAAAACTAGTAGTAGGAAGTAATAAAAATAGTAGAGGAAGTTAGCAAAAATAGTGGTAAAAATTATTAAAAATAGTGGTAGAAGTTAAAACAAACAGTGGTAGAAATTGGTAAAAATAGTGGTAAAAATTAGTAAAAATTGTGGAAAAAAGTAGTAAAAATAGTGGTAGAAATCAGTAAAAATAGTGGTAGAGATTGGTAAAAATAGTGGTAGAAAGTAGTAAAAATAGTGGTAGAAAGTAGTAAAAATACTGGCAGACAGTAGTAATAATAGTGGTTGAAATTAGTAAATATAGTTGTCTACATAGGTAAAGCGATTCTGCCGCGACTTTCGTTATGCGATGTAAAAAACCACTACCGCTAAAGAAGTTTTACTTCAAAAACAAAATCACGACTTTTTTTGGCGGTAAGGATTTCGTCACAAATTTAGAGTTAATATAAAAGAGGTTTTGCAAAATTTGGTTTGAGAATATTATTATTATTTTTCTGCCCTGCTCACTAATATACATAACTTCGCAGCAAATTGGAATTCGCTAACATTAAGAACACAATACATGACAACGAAGTTGCAACGCGATTCGTTTCCTAGGGCTAGAACTCTCGTCCGATTTCACCACACCAAACACTAATTGGATCTAATCAGATTCTAATACCAATCAACAAAAGTGAAATTAGTTCTGGGATGGTGAATGGATGGTATGAGCAATGCTAACTGGACGGTCATGTTTAATATTAAAAACATCTCATGAAAACATCTGACATAATATAACTGCAACTGATGTAGTAGAGAATGAGGGAGCAAAGAAAAAATTCTAAAAAGAAAAAGCGCAGAAGAAGCGAACTAACGACTGAACGACTGGCAGATGGAAAGGTGGATGTTGTCAAATCGACAAACAGAGAACTGCCGGTCCCCTGAAGACGTATTCTTGTTTTTACCGTTGCACGATTTTAGTTCGTAGAAGCACTGCTCTAGAACGTAGATTACTTAAAAGTACCATACTTTCACTGAACAAGAAAATAGAAAATTTTAGCCTGTTTCACCATACCAGAACTAATTTGACGTTCACTGATTGATATTAGAACCTGATTGGATCCAATTGGTTTGTGGTGTGGTGAAGTAAGCTAACATTTCTTACAACAGGTTAATTTCACTGATGCAACTTCTTTGTAATCTACGTTCTCTATCTATATTTGTGATTTAATTAATTTTTAATTCATCGAACAGATCTACATAAAAGTGTACACAAATGTGTGGGGAGCACTTTTCAAACAAATAATTTATCCATTAACAAAATGTGAATCCGAAAAGAATAAATCTTCTTATTTCAAACAATTTTAATTAGCTTATTTTATTGTAGACTTACTTTTAGAACACATTGACATTTTAATAAAAGTTTATGCTTATTTGATTGTTTTAATTTTATGCAAAACTTGTATCGATATTTAAAAATACAGAAGGATGTTACCTACTTATTTGTAGATTAAACAAAAAATCTGTTTTGTCGACAATCCAAAGCTTTTAGTGCTCAAGCATTTAAATACCCCATTCAAAGGTCGAATAACTCATTTTTAGTATTCAATCTTGTACAGAACTAAATCTTTTTTTGTTAAAATTAAATGTTTAATAAATATTTTTTAAGGTGTAAATCCTCGACCGCGTTAGTATTTTGCCACTAAGTAACAAATGCGTTGCTTTGTGTCATTTTCAGTTTTCCATCGCTCATCCCTTGCATTTTTCAACAATTAAGAAGTGAACAAGCTGCGCGCTTATTTATCTTCATCCGTCACAGTAAACTTTTATTTCATTTTATTTTTTATTTTTTTTTGTCTCATTTTCGATGTGTTTTATAATATTTTTGTTTTTTATGCATTCAAGTTCTGCACAGGAGAGTCTTCGTCTTCACACGCATACACAAAAAGAAACAAAAACAAAAATATTTTCCAACAAATGTGTGTAACTCTTGGCAGGAGGATGCTTCGCCTTAAGACTAATTAGATTTGTGTTTTCCTTAGCTCAGCCAACTGATAAGTTTTGAGTTCTTCCACAGCTTTATTTTACATTGTTTCTTGTAGTTGCTCACATGATGCTGTTATTTTATGCAACAAAAGCTTACGGTAGCAGCTTGTTAGATAACACCAGTCACTGTCATGTGGCTGAGAGCATGATTGGTTTTTTTCTTTGCTTGTCATGTATGCCTAAAGTGCGTTTCTATGTACGACTGTATGTGCAGAAGTGATATTCTTAAGATTTGGTGGCATTTCTTACACCTTTGCGGTTGGCTTAGCAAATTTTGTTTTCACTCCACCAACTGCACAGCATAAGAAAAAAAAAACAATTTCATTATACAATAAATACACGTAAACCTAAGTAAATACATATATACATATATAAATATTTGTGGCTCGTGTTTATTCTTTTAGTATCCGTTAGAGTGCGAAACAGATAAGAATTTACTTTCGATACGCTGATTGTTGTTGGTTTTATGTATGTAAAGCTAATGAGCGTTGCGCCTAGTGGCAGTGAAATTAGATGGAAACAACGCTACTCTGAATGTTGGCGAACAAATTTGGATTTCGCGATATTTTGAAAATAATCCCAGCATACTAGGATTCATACCGGGATTCACCTTGGAATATAACTTTTTTAATATGAGTCAAAATTAGTAAAAAAAAACTGCAAGCATTTAAATACACTATGAAGTGAAATCATTCAAAATTTTAGATAAACTGACTTCGCAAAAGTCACATAAATATTTATTAATGCACCCATTTATTGTAACCTAGTTGCAAAAGGACACTAGGTAGGATAATGAATTGAATGTTAAGCTACAACACAAACGCGGAAAAATATGCGAGATGAGCCAACTCAGTAAAATGATATCCGACCTGAGATGTAGTGTTGGGAAGTGAAAAAATTGCGCTATTGTGAATGAGCCCTAAGAAAATGCGTACATGGGAACTTCATACCGCAAAAAACATCCCCATATCATTATATTTCTCTTGAATGTTGCTTGAATGTTTTTGTTGTGTATCTGGGATTCATTTTTTCATTTTTCCGTCGTCGAACCCCGACTCTTGCCATCATTGCCCACCATATTTACTTTAGATTCGGCGGACCATAAAATATTTTGCCACTTTTTTGAATTTTCTGGACCGTCGCTGCCGTTTTGTCAACATTGGAACTTTTCGTGACAATCTACCGAAGAGGTTCCTTTCTACAAGCCAACGGGCAACAGTTCTTGCAGAGATTTTCACGCTTATTTCTTTCTGGATTACTGCAGCGGATTTAAAAGGGTCGCGCTTCGTTAGTCTCTCAATGAAATTGTCGTACTCTGGCGTCGTTTTTCGCGATCGACCTCTCAGTTCGCGTTCTTTTTGTGTCGAATAAGCAGTAAACACAAATTTCTTATTTCTTATAAATGAAAGCAAATTTCACAATCACTTTTATTGCTTTTTCCTTCTTTGATTCTATTACATATATTGTCGCTATGGTAAAAGCCCTCCGTTGCAAGGTTAACAGTAAAACGAAAACGGTTTTCCATAATGACGCTTTAAATGACAAATAGTGTACAGATTTAATTGAATTTGACTTTTCCAACAGCTGGTAACCCTCTTCAAAATATTGCTAGCTATAAACATTATCAGCGAAACGAACCGTTTGATACTCATATTTTAGTATTTTATATACTCGTGTAGATATAGTTTCATAAAATTTTGTCGATTGAAATAAGTGGCAACCCTCTCCAAAATAAATGTAATATATGTATGAACCTTCTTCTTGTCGAAACGAACCGTTTGACATACATATTTTTATATTTTCTATAACCTGCATATATATATATATACATATATTAAACTTGAGTTTTCAAACAGGTGGCAGCCCTCTCCCATGCATAAAATTTACCTATTCTCATACCTACTAAATATACGTTCAGAATTTCATAAAAAGCGGTAAAGAGTTTTATATATAACATGAAGCTACTGCTTAAATAAAACAAATATAGCCAGTACCCTTGAAAAATATGTGTGGAGATTTAAAGGTAATTGCCATTTTGCTAGGTTATACGAAATTTTTCTTGTTTAATTTGTAAGTTGGATAGTCGAGCTAAGAGTACTATGTTAAAAAGGAGTGGCCTAAGCGAAACTCTCTTATACCAAATCAACGAAATGTTCTGAAAATATATTGTAACCTACATTGCACTTCCAACTTGGACTTAAGGAAAACTTCGTCAAAACTATGTACAAAAATGGATATGGTTTTTGTTACTTAAAACAGAATTTCCCGAAAATCAGCGATACCAAACTAAAAGGGCACAGATTTGTGGGCTATAAATTAGAGATCTTAAAAAAAACTTAATCCGATCGAAAAATCCAGCATCGACATGTTTTCGAATTGTTATTTGTAATTATTTTAGAAAGCACAAAGCCGGAAACTTTGAAGGGTCAGCCAGTAACCTACCACAGTCTACAATTATATGGATGCACTTCTCACATTGACATTTAAATTTTTTCTCCTAAAAATTTAGGTGACATTCAAGAATGTTGATATTCTATGATTCTTGGATGTCATTAGCACAACACACAATGAGTGGTTCCATTAGAATATATCTATGATGAAAAACAGGTGGCAGGACAAATGGCATCCAATCTGGGTTTCAGGTTGATACGAGTACCGTTAACACTGGTGTTTCTAAAGGGTTCGATCGGGTCTCCCATGTAATTTTGATTAAAAATATAGCCTGCATTGGTTATGACTCATAGTTTTTTAGATATGTATATCTTATCTTATTTGCATAATCGTTGCATGGTTGCTATCGATAATGTTAGATCTTCGCCGTTCCGAGCTCGCTCTGAGGTTCCGCAAACTGGCATTCTGGGCACACTGTATTATCTCCTGTTTATCAATGACATCAGCTCTTGCATTTCGTCAACAAGATTTTTGCTTTATACGGATGACCTTAAGGCATATTCTTTGATCAGTAGCTCTCTTGACTCTGAGTTGACACAAATTGATTAAGATAATGTTAGTAGCTTACTTACTTACTTAAATGGCGCTATAACCACTTAAGCGATTTTGGCCGAACTTCTCCTACAATATGTGGTGTGCGTCTTCTACAATTTTACGTCTACTTACACTATAAAAACTTACTATACTGATTAGCTTAAATAAAATGTAAATATATAAATATCTTAGCCACTAAAAAGTGACGCTAATTATTCCCGAAAATGCAAACAAGAATTAAAAGATTATTTCCTTTCCTTTATTAAATAAATAGCTTTCAAGCTTATTTCATTAAGTTTTACTTAAACGCTGTTGTCAAAAAATTGATGGTGACTGAAGTATTTTAATAACAAGACCGTTTCTTTGCACCCGCCTTGCAAGAGAACGCTCCAACTCGATTAAAATTTCTTCTTATTGTAATAGAAACCCTGTTTGCATATTTCATGAAAGATGTGATTTGTTTAGTGCTATTTGAGAACAGAAAATAGTTGTGCCGAAAATTTTTTGGTTTATGTGGTTATATATTTAAAAATCAATATTTAAAAAAAATTCCCATATATTTTCTTCCCGCTCATTCACAATAGCGCAGTTATTTCACTTTCCCAATATTCCACATCTCAGGTCGGATATCATTTTAGCGAGTTGGCTCAACTCCTACGTAGTGTTCTTTTGTTAGTAGGTTACAAAGAAACGTCCCTCATATAGATTATTTAGTTACAGATTAATTGCAGATACAAAACAACCCTCTAAATTTCAATTAACTTTTATTAAGGTCGAGTTTGTGTATCATTGAACAATTCATTTAAGAGAGTTGCTGTATTTTTTTTTTTAAATTTTCCAACTTTAAGTCAAAATGACATGGTCTTTCCCCACTACAGATGTCCCAATTTTTGTACACATTTTATATTTCATCTCCGAGCTATTCGAAAATCCAAATGGGGCGTGTAAGAAGCTAACACTTTTGCATTTGTGGGTGCGCTAATGTACGAATGTACATAGATATCGTGTCATTCCCTAATAAATCCTTTCACTGTCCAATTGTTTGTTTGCTCCTTTGTTAAGTCATAACTTCTGTCATTTATGTGTGACAGCGAACAAAAGCTGTTTTGCTTCTACTACAAAAGCCACACTTCCGAACACAGAGTTGCATTCACTTACCTATGCACCTATACAACTATATGTGTAGATATATAAAAAATAAAAAAATGTAAACAGTACAATGACATTGTAACAAGCCCTAAAGTGTAATTGTCATTCCTATTATCAGTGCATCAACTCTTGATGCTTCACTTCTCGTCTTTCCTAGTAACTTTATATCTTTGTGTTTCCCTTAAGCTTTATCTCTCTCTGCAGCTAACTCCGCTATGCGAGTATATTGTCAATCCTCCTGGCAGGCAAATTAAATGCATATCTACAATGACAATGTGCCATGACAGTCGAGAGTCAGTTGAGAGTCACCAAATGGGAAGCAAACAAATGTCACTGGCATTTGCAGTTACTATATGGACAATGTTTTTCCTTTTGTTGGACGCTGTGACACGACGCTGAAATGCTGCAACGCTGCAACGCTCGTCCTTTGGGTGAAGTGGTGTGGTAATAGTATACGTAACAGTTAGCCGCTCGTAAAGAGCTGTGATGTCTACAATATTATCACTTCTGAGTGCTGCTGGTGTCTTCTCTCGCATTTCTTCGCTTTGGCCAAGAGCTGTATGCTTTCTTTATACTCCTATTAATCTTGCTATGTTCTGTTATCCTTCTTCCATTCCACTCCACTTTCCATATATACTTTTACCATTTCCGCATCGCCCATTCCTTGGTGTGTTTGTTTTATTTTTTTAATCGTATAACAAAGCTTTCACTCTTTTTTTTTGACTCACTTGTCGCGCGATTAAAATGTTACCATTGTTCCAATTGCTCATATTTATTTGTTCATCTCACTTGCTGTGCTGTTGATTCCATTGCTTTACTTTATTCGTATTCCCCTTTTTTGTCAACGTGGCATCATTGGATTGTGATCATTCCGCTTCTCTTGCCAGCCGTTGTGACATTAAGACCCAAGCAATACTTTAAAACGTCATGTAAAGCGCTTTGCGTCAAGCGTGAAAGTAACAAATACTGCGCAAACAAAAAAGAAAAATGAGATCAAAGGATGAGTTTGTGCAGAAAGGGCGTATGGAATAAATGCTCCTGTAAACTGAGCGACACGCTGTTGAATTGTCAGCCTTGTTGTTAGCTTGTTAACTTTTCATTTGATGGCTTAAATGGCTGTTTATTATTTTGTTATTATTATTATTATTTTGTCGGTGCGCTTCGGCGCATCATTCTTGTAATTGGAATTTTAAAAGCCGAGTAGTAGCAAAGGTGGCAAAAGACTGAACAAAAACATTCCTTAACAAAAAATTTTAAGCGGCTCTTCGCTTAGTTTTATACCATGTCCAGACCAAAATTTAATCTTGTAGTTATCATAATTATCTCGGCGATCCCACTTGATTTGGTACGATTTCGCTACACCAAAATGTGGCTTGAAAATATCATCACCGAGTAGATATCAATATTTAATCCACATTTAATTAATAATCGGGGTTGCGATTAGCGCATTCCGTTTGGGACAATAACTGTCAAACTGCAGTGCCACCCAAACAAGTATTCGCCTTGCGCGATGAAAATGTCAAAATCGTGACGTAATAGTTGCTAGAGAATGAGAGAGCAAATGAAAAACTATAAATAAAAGAAGAAAAAGTTGCGGACGAACAACAGAGCGATTGGAAGTTTTCTTAACACTGGTTGAGTAAATTAAAAGAACAAATACTTTGTTTCGTCAGCGAATGGGTGGATGCTGACAAATCGACAAAGAGACGACTAGCAGTCCGCGGAAGGCGTAATCTTGTATTCTGTCATTCTTGTGTATTCCCACATCTATTTGAAACATGTTTGTATTTGCTGTTTGATTTCTAGTTCTAAATCAATACGTTCACCAAAATCAAAAAGGACCGTTTGTTTTAAAAAGGCACTTCTATATACCTATTAAAAAAAAAAATGTCTACCAAATGAATTCAGAGTAAATTAGGGGAGCGGAATGATTCACAACTCAGGATGAAATACCCATTTGTTGATTCTTGCCTGAGGGTTTTTAGAAAAATTAAAAAAAAGGATTCAAATTCATATGTGATATTTTCGCTGGCGTAATTCTCAAATATACCTTAACCCTGTAGTAATCTCTAAAAATTCATTTTATTCAGACTTTAGAAAAAAGGACCAAAATGACTTTTCCATAAATGTGCTAATGAGTTAGATGTTCAAATATTTCATTCTCGAAAATAAATCCAAGGATACACAATTCTCAAAACAATTTAACCCTCTAGCAACCTGTTAAAATCCATTTTATCCAGACTTTCAAAAAACAAAGGGCAAAGTAAAAAAAATATTAAAGTTCATATATGATATTTTTTTGTGAGTTGCTCACAAAACCAATTTAACCCTCCAGCAACCTCTAAAAATTAATTTTATTAAAAGTTTCGAAAACGCGAAAAAATTCAAACTTATATGCCAAATTGCCAATTTTTCGACGAGTAAATCTCGAAACCCCTTTAACCATTAGCAATCTTACAAATCTATTTTAATCAGTCTTTCAAAAAAAGGATCAAAATGACTTTTAAAATGTTCTACAAAATTATTCCTCATGGCGTTTTTCTTCATTTATCAGAACTAGATATTTTGCTAAGTTATCAGTTTCAACTCTTTTTGCATTTCCTAAAGATACTTAAAAAAAAATCAACAGAGAATTCAAAAAGATATAGAGGTTTCACTACATATGTACATACATATATGGGTCTAGGTATTTTATCTTGAGTTGGAATCATTCCGCCCCCAAAATGTTGTGGCACTGTGGCATCAGTCAGCAATTTGAAATGTGTCCCGATCCCCGCCACATATTGCTCAAACTGTTGATTCCATTGGCATCAGCCTGAAAGTATGCATAGCAAATGATAACAGTTTTGATATCTTTGTAATGCATTTTTTTCATGGATAAAAAATTATTGGAGTTCGCCGTGCGACGTGCTATTATATCGTAATGCATCAATAATAAAACATGTCCACTTCTAGTTTAGAACTGGACAACCAATTGCCTTGCGTGTTTTCAACATTGTTTCTTTTTCCCACCCTCTGTACCTTTATGATTAAAGTTATGTGCGCTATGAGGGGCAGTGAGCTTCCGAATGTTACCACTTAAATTGTCAGGTTATTTGCAGTCGAAATTTTAATGCCATCATTTCGTAGATCTAACTCCAGTTTGACCATCTTCGATCATGTGGTGCTCGTTAAGAGGGTCGTCGAAGATTTTGAGACATAGAGTGATAGGTTTCTTGCCATAAAGAAGCTAGAAAGGTACAAAAGATGCCTACACTTAAAAAAAAAACAATTATCTGGATTGATAGAAAACAGCTAACAAAATATAGAAAATATTTACTACGTTTTGAAAGCCTAGATTTTATTTCATTTCGGGTGTTATTCATTTTGCAGAAACCTTTACTCAATCGGGAGAAAACAACGAACTTTGAAGAAAAAAGTACATCAAATGAAGAGCAATTTTTCTCATATTCTTTGTTTCCCCCCAGTATACTTAGTCCAGGATATACCTACTTCTTCGGGTAGTAAATATTAGGCACGATTTTTTTTCAAATTAGTTAATTTATGCAGACTTTAAATGCAGCATGAAAAACTAAAGGTAATTGATTTCTTATCAGTATTTTTTTTAGCATTATAATCTTACTTTATGTAGTAGAAATTGCAATTGGTAGCATTGCTGCAAATATTTTTATTATTCTTTGATTAACTGAAAGTACTTGCATATTTGTAGAATAACAAATGAAGGATAAAATGAATATGAATGTTCACAAAAGTCCAACTAACGAGATTGTCATTGGCAATACAAACAATGCAAACTAGTTAAGACAGGCGAAATTGAGGTGAAAGAAAAATATTTGTCACTCAAAGTATTATAAATGGTAATACCAATTTCTTCTATTTAAAAACAAAAAAAAAACAACAAAAACGATTGTGGGAAAGTGAGTTGAATTGCAAAAAAAAAACAAAAAACAAAAGTAACTATAAAATACACAAATGAAGAGGCAATAAAGAAATGAAAGAAATGAAATGTCCGTAAATAAAAATTTGCACTTCACTGCTCCACTTCCCTGTGCTTTGCTTGTTATCCATGCTGCGCATATCCTGCAATGTCGTATTGAATTTTAAAATAATAGAAAACTCGTATACTCACACACACATATGTATAGTTTCTACACACACATGTACTGCTGCAGCTACTGCTGTTGCTTGAGGTCAGTCCCCTCTTGCTGCCTTTGGTTAACCGGATAGCTGCTGAACGACCAGGCAGTCATCGTTAGCAAAACTGCATTCGATTGTCCTGACATGTGAAGCAGGTGAAATTAAGTTGCTCGTATTTTTTGCAATTTTTCTCTCTTGCTGCCACTTTTTATAACATACAGCATGCTGATAGTTTTTTTTTTTTTTTCATTCTTCAAGCAGGGGGAAAAAATAGACACAAAAAAATAAGGGCGCAAGCAATCGCTGGTGAATGCAAAAAGAGAAATTTATGCTGCATTTGTAGCATTCAAATGTGCTTCATTTATTGCTTAATTGATTTTAATTTCAATTTTTCTTTCTCCCGTATTTGCTTGGCTATTCTATCAGGCAAACACACAGACATAGCAACATACACCTGTAATTCTATAGAAATGTAAAAGCATACATCGTTTCGTTCCGTTTGCTTACCAAAGCATTGGCCTGCGCCAAGTTAGCGTTGTTGAGTGGCTGGCCAGTGTTCAGCACTACCTTTTCACACACTCACACATACATACCACTTACACTATATGTACATATGTACATATGTACATTTTTCCTTTCTACACGTACAAACATAGCACGCGTCTTACTCCAAACACCACTCGCCGCCGCAACAGCAGTTAGTTGACTATAGCAAAGAGCCACTTTGCTGCAACACTTTTTGCACAAATGATGCGCTGATTCAATGCCATTTCCTGTTGCTGTTATAAATTTGCACATCCGTTTCCGTTTCATTCATCGGCAGCGACGAATGGAGCGCACACCCGCAATCACACATATGCGCATACATACATACATACACAAATACCTACCTACATATGTGTGTGTGTGTTTTTATAAATGACTTTGTAGTGTAACTCCTTTGCTAGCCCTGGCGCTGCCGCTTCAACTGTGCTAAGCTGGTGCGCTTTCGTTGTACTATGTATGCCATTTTTTGCTGCTGCTGCTTCGCGCTATTTCTGTGCTAAATTAATTCCTTACTTTTTCTTTCATCCTGTGTTGTTTTCAATTGCTCTCGCATTCGATGTGCTGTGGATTTATTGAATTCCATATAAAAATTCAATTTTTTTTTATGCGATCGACCGAGCGAGCTCTTTTGTACACTGGCTCGGTAGCTGATGTTATTTCTTGTTCATTCAATGCATCCTTAGATAGCTGAAAGCGATAGTTAGTTATGTGCCGACATACAGCGCATAATATTTATTTAGTTATAGTCAGTACAGTGAGCTAGAAAAGTCAATATTTCCAAACTGTATACCTTTCATCTACTACGAGTACAAATTACTTGAAGTAAAACTCATTTAGCGGCATAAGAGTGAGTGTTATACAAATTACCCTGTATTAACATAACATTTTCAACCTATAAGCAACCTAACTCTATTGGGTAAGGTGTTTGAAAAGTATGTGGAGAGCCAGTTGGTTGTCTTCTTAAATGGCAAGAAAATTATTAACTGAAAATCAGCCCGGTTTCAGAGCACGTTACAGTTCCGCCACATCTACATTCATCAAAGTGCGAATATTGGGATTTATTTAGTGTTATGGCATGATAATTACCATTATCATTATCATTATCATTATCATTATCATTATCATTATCATTATCATTATCATTATCATTATCAATATCATTATCATTATTATTATCATTATCATTATCATTATCATTATCATTATCATTATCATTATCATTATCATTATCATTATCATTATCATTATCATTATCATTATCATTATCATTATCATTATCATTATCATTACCATTATCATTACCATTATCATTATCATTATCATTATCATTATCATTATCATTATCATTATCATTATCATTATCATTATCATTATCATTATCATTATCGTTATCATTATCATTATCATTATCATTATCATTATCATTATCATTATCATTATCATTATCATTATCATTATCATTATCATTATCATTATCATTATCATTATCATTATCATTATCATTATCATTATCATTATCATTATCATTATCATTATCATTATCATTATCATTATCATTATCATTATCATTATCAATATCATTATCATTATCATTATCATTAGCATTATCATTATCGTTATCATTATCATTAGCATTATCATTATCATTATCATTATCATTATCATTATCATTATCATTAGCATTATCATTATCGTTATCATTATCATTAGCATTATCATTATCATTATCATTATCATTATCAATATCATTATCATTATCATTTTCATTATTATTATCATTATTATTATCATTATTATTGTCATTATCAAAATCGTTATCTATACCGATATTGTTATCCATTTGAACATAGCTATCGAAAACAATGCAGTTATGGAATTTTTCAATATCTTTCATGATAATTAACAACTTAAACTCACTGTTCGCCTCCTGCCAGCGATGTAAGTGCACTAAATGCCAAGGTGCTCCTTCTTTATCCCCTTTTGTATGCAGAATACAAGCAAATTCCACATTCACATCACACATACGCAGCTAAAAAAAAAGCGCACGCTCTGCTCCACATAGGTATGTACAAATGTATGTACATACATATATTATATACTTGTGGTATCTGTATTAGTATTTAATAAATTTTATTCTGCATTGGTTCGACGGCACTGTCGTTCACATGGGAGGCGCTCATTTGTCATTTGAATGAAATGCCCGCCAGTGGCGCTATGGCATCGAGCCAATAAACCAATACATATGTACATATATTTATTCTGTGCTACAAATGAAGCGGCTATGCGCTTCAATTCGATGCCACCAGTATTATACATATCCCTGATGTAAAAATCGGGAACATATTTGAGGATTTGATATTACATACATACATACATACTGGAGATATTAATCTCAGAATCCCGTGCTCTTTGTCTCCTTAAAATATTGATAACTGACTATAGTCATAACTTTTTCTCATCAGATAAAAGGCACATTGATAGAGTAAATATAAAAATCCAAAAAAATTCGGAAGTGCCAATCAAAGTTCTATACGCAACCAACCAAATTTTATTTCTTCGTTCAAAATCGTTTGAAATGTCATCAGTTTCGATTAAGGAAGACAATATATGTAAGTATATTTCGAATAGTGGTGTTAGGGGCTATAACGTACAGAAATCGAACAGACCGTTTTTTAAAATGTAAACATGCCTGATAATGATTGTATTGAGTTGGCAAATTATAATGCCTAAAATGGCACTAGTAATACCTAAGTAATTTCGAAAACTACAACGCGTAAAAAGGCTGGTGTGGATTTTTAGTTTTAAATTTTTATTGATTTTTTATGAAATTCGATAGTAAGGAATATTGCTTTTTGCAATTAACAAGTTAAATTTTGATAATAAGACCTTTTAACAAGACCTTTTATTTTTGTTTGTATAGTATTTGTCATATTTTTGTGATATCTATCACGCTTAGTATAAAATAATTCGAACTATTTGCATCGAGCCGTACCGCAGTTTAGAGATACACATAACAACGTAGTGACTCGGATCACTGAATTGAACCACATTGATTTTTGGAGCGGCTTTCAACCCTGTTTAAAATACTCAAATAAACTGAGTACATACTATATATGTACGCATTCCGGGATTCCGTGACTATAAAATAAGATACTGCATCTCATCACTAAAATCCCGTCAATTGGCTTCTCTAATACACACAAATAATCATAGTGACTTTCAAGCTTATGTCGCACTATGAACACATAAAATTACAACTTTTTATAAAAATTGCTGAATGGTTTTGTGTACACCCTGCCGGGAAAATGCGGGTAGTCTAAAAAATTTCTTAGTTTAAACAGCACAAAAACTCCTCCTTGAAAAAATATGCTAGTTTAGTCAACTCGTTAAAATGATGTCCGCCCTGCCCTGAGGTGTAGTGTTGGGAAATGATAAAACTGCACTATTGTGAATGATCGCTAAGAAAACTACATGGGAAATTTCAATTCAACTTTTAATCCGTTTTTGTTTGCATAGTATTTTTAAAGGAATAATTACGTCAAGCAAAATTTCGTTTGCAAACCTATTTTCCATTCATAAATATCACTAAACATACCGTATCTCTCATGAAAGAACAACAGAGTTGCTTTTGCCACTAATGGAACAAAAGGGTACAAAGTAACGGAGCTTATGTTAATCTAACTTGCACCAAGTATATTTGTACGTAGATATGTGTATTTCAATAATTTTTATGTGGTGAAATATATTTTCAATAAATTACATTTATATCTTTATTAAAATGTAATTAGTTGTATTAGTTGTATTAGTTATTATTTTGTAGATCAATACTAGATATAATATATATAAATATATGTATTTGGTTTGAAACATGCAGAGTTAAAGCTGGTAGAAACGAAATTGTTTTTTTTTTAGTTATGATTTTAAAAGTATATGTTTTTTTTTAATTTTTGCTGTTTTTTACTTTTTTATTTAGTTATTTCTTAACATAAAGTTAATCAGTATTTCTTGTTTGAGCTCAAGGCCAGTAGTTAAGTTGTAATTGTGCGTTATTGTATGTATTATATATGTATAATAACTTTAATAATTACAGTCCTGAAGATGACTTCAAACTGAAATCGAAATATCGATAAAATAAAATTAAGACCAGAAAAACATAATTTTTTTTTAATTATAAAATTAACTACTGCCCTTGAGCCCAAACAACAACTATTTATACCTTTGGTGACCGAAAAAAAACTTCAATCATGGAGTTAATGGTTTTAAAAAAAATGCAAAAATTCTATAAAAAAAACTAACTTTAAAACCAAAATTTAAAAAAGTTTGATTTTGACCAGCTATAACTTAGCATATTTTTACAAGTTTTATGTCGTTAAAAATGCATTGATTGTCTTTCGAACAAAATATAAGAAAACGACAAGAAAAATTCGGCAATACTTCTTTAGCTTGAAATTTCATGGTGAACAGTAGACAATAGAAGAAGAAGAAGAGATAGAAAAATATAAGTAAAAGAAGTTGATTTAATGCTGATCAGTACAAAATACTAATACAAATTCACAATGTGTGACGTGTCAATTAAATTAGCTTGGGGTTCGCTCATAAAAAAAAATATAAACAATTTCTTGCAGAAACAATGAAGCGCGCATTTATATCTTGTCAAAACCAGGATGTTCTGTTAAATTGTTTTATTTTTTCTTGAGATCTGAGGACTGGCTTAAGGAAATTTTACACAAAAAATTTACTTGGGCATTTCTTAAGCGTGTTTTTTATGGGGTTTTTGCTTTTCTTGAGAGCTGTGAACGAAGCTTAAAGCAATACAAAATTGTTAATAAAGTGATACCCCACAAACAAAAACACAAAGTTATCGTACTCTCAAAACACTACCCAAACAAAAAATTAAAAAAAAAAAGTAGCTTGAACTCAGCGAACCCTATACCTAACTTTTTTGGAATTTTTGCTTGTAAAGCAACAAAATTAAACCAGAAATGGACACTCATAATACTTGCGACAATTGATGCTCGAAAGAGTGAGATAATTGTTTTTAATTTGTATACTGAATTGAAATTAAAATGTATTTTTGTTTGACAGGTTTGAAAGTAGTTGGTATTTAGACTAATTTTAAAACAGTTAGAAAAAACGGAATTTCAATTGATTGGAAATAAAATCATATATTTGCAGCTGGACAAAAACTTATTTTGATATTCATTCTGTCAAAGATATTTAAAAGCAGTTGAAATCAAATGCAAAGTCAGATAAATGGCTTGCTCCTAAGAATTTCAACCACTGGTAGTGGGTAAAAAGTACTTTTTAAATTACTTTTAAAGTAATTCTCTTTCCAACAGGGCATACACAGATTTGTTTGCATGTATGCGCTCGTATATTCTATGTATGTGGTTGTGTTCGTTCAGTCACCAACTTTTTGCTGCACAAATCTTGGGGTTTTTTAACTCAAAAGCTTGCTTGCTTTATTTTCGTTTTTCCGTTCAATTTGTAAAAATGAATTTTATCCTTTACAATATTGTCCACTGATGGCCGCCAAGCGCTAGCAAAAAGCGTATGTGCCGTTCGGTGTCTGTGTGTGTGTGTGTGTGTGTGTGTGTGTGCATTGAAGGTTTGGTATGACTATTCATGTGTACAATAACATATTGATTAAAATCGCCTTTTCCTCTTATCCGGGCCTTTTTGACTCGTTTCCTTGACTGACTCAAATTTTATTTGTTTTTTGTTTTTACATTTTTTTCTGTTGTTTTACTGCCCTCACGACTTTTTGCTGTAAATGACCACTTCGATTATTTGACTTTGTTTGATCCTTGCACAAAGAAAATATAATTGGTCATTTCCATTTTGTCTATAGTTTACAACAACTATAAATCTTGCATCGGCTTTTCATCAGCTTTGTTTAAAAGCAGGGCGCGCAAATGGAGCAGTGCATACATCACACACACACACACACGCACACACACAATTGCACACACACACGTGCAAACATAAAAGACAGCATTTATGTAGGATATGCTCTAGTGCATCGTTTATTGTTAGTTTAGTTGTTGCTCCTCGAATACTTGCTGCTCTCCGTCCCCCCCCCCCCCCCCCTCCCGCCATCACCCAAGTGTCTACTTCGATGGATTTCTTGCGATTGAATGGAATTTAATTTGAAAATTGCTCTCACTCTACGATTTGGCACACAAGCACAGCTGATTAAATATTTGATATCTTCCTAGGCATACTGCTCGTATGCAATCTGTTGGGAATAAAAGTTTCAATTCTGATTTCCAACTAGGAAATGTGTCCAAAGTTCATACAATAGCTTTGCTTTGTTGCTTGCAGTTTTATACTTGGTCTTTTTTTATTTATTCTTTTTTTTTTTGTGACCGCCACATGGGCAATTTCATTTCGTCAAACACTTTTGTATGCACGCACACACACACACACACACCCATATGCAGAGAAGGAGAGTGAGAGAGAAAGAGAAAGGCAGGTACCATGGGTAAACGCCTCAAAATATGCAATGGCATTCAGTAATATTTTATTATTCCATTCGCTCATCAATTCAACTCACTTACTGCCTGGATTGCTTCACTGCTTGACTGCTCGCCAGCCTCTAAGTGTACACTTGCATTGCTTTCCATCCATCTACAGGCTATCATCATGTCCGTCGTTCCGCACTACCAACAGCCATGCACTCACCAAACTCTTCGCCTTCTTTGCTTCTATCATCCACTTCATTATTATTCCTCTGGCAACAGCCTTTTTCATGTCAACTCAATGATTTTTCCACTCATTTCCAAAATTGAAATTGCCACTGGGCGTATTCTATTTAACCAGCTTCGGCTACAGCTTGAAATCTAAAGAACATTACAAAAACAAAAAAAAAACCAAAAAAAAAAAACAATAATTTAAAAGAAATAAAATGAATTGTTTAAAATAAGCTCGCAATTTTTCGGCCTTCAAATATTTTACTAGTATCTTGCTAGCGCTTTGTTATCTTTGACGCTTTATTCGTTTGCTTAGCGCTTAAGGCTTTTCAAAATGACTTTGCTGTGCGTGCATGCGTATATGTGTATGTGTGCGTGTTTGTGTGTGTGTGTGATTTTGCCTTTAACCTTTTAACTCAATAGTCAAGTGCGTCCTTATCTTGTTTACAATGCACTACAACCTCTGTACCCACTGACCTTAAACTAAATGATTTTGGCTTTTATTGTAGGCTGAAGAGTTTAGTTTGAAGATGATCTTTTACAAATACATGCAGACAAGCCCACACATACATACATACAAATTTGTTATTGTTATTGTATCCTTTGAAATTGTATTGCCTTTTCAACTCTTTGTCTTTTTTTTCTATGATTTTTAAGGCTTAAAACACTCAAAATCTATAAGTTTGAAGTATTTTGTGGCTTCCCTATTTTTGATACAGATCATCAAATGGTTTTCAATTTTAGCACAAAATAAAATGTGTGGGGGTTTCTAGTAAAAGCAAATAATGAGTTGCTTTTACTAGAAACCCCCACACATTTTGTATTCATAAATAAAATTACTATTTCAAAAGAAAAATCTAATATTGAATAGAACTATACTAAATAGTTCACTGTTTTTAAATATTTGTTTCGTCGTTAGAAAAACTAAATCTAGAAAAATATACTTTGACAACTTAAATCCCCAGAATGGACATTTGTTGGGCAAATGTTAATATGAGGAAAATATTCCAATTCCCTTTAAAATATAGAACAAAATTCGTTTTTCAAATATATAGCTGTCAAAATTAATACAAATTGTATTCCGATAAAATATGCTTGAAATTCCACTTTATTTCCACTAACCCATTTTGTTCACGCCGTAAAAAGGCTCGCAACGTCTTAGCAACATGACCCCAGCAACATTTGTGTACAGCTTTTGTATATGTATTTGCCATTTAAAATTGCGTTAATTGTAACAGTTCGTCACTTCATTTAAGAAATTTTTTAGTATTATTTGCTTACATTTGCTTTTATGTGGCATCTTTTAAACGCTTTGATAATTTTGATTGCTAGCAACATTTCACGGTAATTCACATGCATGTTGTTGGCGAAATTTCACGGTTGGGGAAATAGTACACTAAGCTTTAAGTCAAAATCGCATGGGTTTTTCTTACTACAGATGGATAGATTTTTTTTTACAGATCTTATTTTTAGTCTCCAAAGTTTTTGAAGCAAAAATCTAGGTAAATCGAGAAAAATTGTACCAACATTATTACTACTTTTCTCTATACCATAATTTTGAGTGTCACATATTGATTTGGTCTGAGAATACCGTTAATGAAATTTTCCGGCAAATAATTTTCTAGAACATTTTAACCCTTTAAATACTTTGGGCTTTTGAGAGATTTCTTGAGGTAAAATGTTCTATGAAAATATTTCAGGTAAAGTTTTACTGTATCTGTCTAAGCCCTTTATTTCACTCGAACATATATTTTAACCATTTTTTCACTTTTCTGAAAACATGTTGGTCCGGGACGTGAAAACTTTAGTAGACCATAAAAAAATAAGTTCGAGCTACCATAACTTTTGCAAATCCATTAAAAGTTGTATTACTAAATAGGGACTATTTCAGAAAACATTAACAAAGTTCGGACGGGTTTGAGTTTGAGATGACTTGAAATTCTCGCACAGGGATCGTAATCATTGTGAGTTCTATAATAGTAATAAATTTCTGAGTTAAATTGTTCTGCTCAGAAATAAAAATTTTGCATGTTCTTCGAGTGATATTTTTCGCTCGGAAATAATGATTATTTTTCATAGCAACAAATTGTTCGATTAGCAAAAAAAAAACTAAAAATAAGAAATTTATTTTGATTTCTAAGTGAAAAAATAAAGCTCAATAACTTAGTTTTATTTACAATCAAACAAATCTAACTAAAAAAATGATGATTATATTTGTTGAAAAAACTAAAAAATATGAATATTTTTTATAAAAAAAATACAAAGTTGTTAGTTCTAATAAAATAATTACTATAACAATTACAAAAAATCATTGTTTTAAGGCGAAAAAATTACACTTAAAAAACAGTTTTATTTTTTATCAAAATAATATTTATCGATATATGTATGGTTATTATTTCTCAGCGCTTACAAAAATCGAAAAGTAATCATTAATTATACTTTTTAATTATATATAAATTAGAAATATCAAAATTTTTTAAATCATAACAGATCCATACAGGTTAAAAAAAAACTGAGCATTTACTCAAAACTGTTATGCGTTATCTCTGATTTTTTTCATTGAAAATTTTAAAATAATCCTTAATTTCGGTATCCGGTTTACACGATTTAATTCAAAACTATACTTAAATGTGTAAAAAAATTTTTAACTAATTTTTTATTTAATAAGGTGAAGGAGGTTTGAAGACAAGTAACTAATGTAATAATATAAAACAAAAAGATTTATAAAGAGAAAAAACATTTACTTTTATTTCTTTAACTCATTTTATTTATATGCGCATTATTTTTCAGCTTAAGACAATTTTTTGGCCAGTCAAAGCGGTCGAAGCAATAACTGCTATTTTGGAGATCAGCACATCTCCTCAACAGAGCTCTTTCTGGAATTCACCAGATATCGATACCCGGCCTTCTACGTTCAAGGCAATCGCTAAGTGTCACCTATTACTTCTACTCCGCTTGGCTATTGTTTTTTCCACAGTTTACCGAATAAAATTTTGTAATAACCAAAATTAATTTTTATATAATTTTTGTCTTACGAACTTATGGCCCGAGGCCACTTTATTAGAGTTTATTATGAGAAAGGAACCATTTTCCAAAGTGTTGGAAGCTATTTCGACGATCACCACATCTTCTCACCAGGCCTGTTTCTTTTTAGACTTTACTAAGTTTTGAACCCTGGTTCATGGATTTCTAGGCCAGCATTCAACCACTGAGCCACGCTAACCATATGGAGTAAAAACTGGCTTCGAGCTCAATAAAATTAAACTAGTTACCAAATTCATTTTATTCTAGGGCGAAACACTTTCCTAAAATTGTAACACCTTTGGAATAATAGACTGAAAAAGTCCATTAAAATACGAGTTCAGCGTTTTCTTCCCCTGCTACCGTCTCTTCAGGTTTGGAAAGAGTTAATAGCCGCTGGTATCCAGATCTGGAATGAGGAAGCAATTCGTAGTCCAATTCGTTCATTTTTGCCATGGTTTTGATGTTCCGGTGCATTGCATTGGTGCAAGAGCAAACACGGCGTTCATCTTGCGTTCAAGTTGTTAACGTTTGCATGTTCATGGAAAATCATTCCTATGGAGGCTTTCGGTATGCTCACGGCCTCAACTAACTACTCGCACACACTTTCATTTTACATCCATTCCGAATAAGCCGCTGGGTTTTTTTTCTGCTTTCTAGAACAACTGGCGGAATGCGCAGAATCCTCAGGGCCAGTATGACCGCAAATTAATTCACGAAACCATCGCTCGAAAGTTCTGATCGACGGCGCAGAGTACGAATAATACTTTTATAGTCATTGGTGCGTCCCCGGTGTGTTTTCTTTAGCTTCTAAAGGGAGTCCTCTATTCTCGAGGACCGAAATTGAGGGGCCTTTTGGTAATAAATTGCAAAGGATCTAGATAATCGATTTTGAAATTTTTTATTTTTTTATTTTGAAGCTACATATTTTAATTCTAAAATTTTAATATTGAAGACCAAAAAAATCATTAGCGACGTTGGCTATGTTTTCCCAAGAGAGATTTTTTTATTTTGCTAATGGTAAAATTTATTGTATGTAATTTGTTGACACATTAGAGACTATAAAAATGGAACAAACTAAAATTTTGCAAATTGTACTCGTAGTGGCATGTTTACT
Source organism: Anomoia purmunda (assembly GCA_951828415.1). Classification (NCBI taxonomy): domain Eukaryota; kingdom Metazoa; phylum Arthropoda; class Insecta; order Diptera; family Tephritidae; genus Anomoia; species Anomoia purmunda. The sequence goes on along the minus strand of OX639993.1, from coordinate 195,145,404 downwards.
AATTAATTTAAAATCAAAATTATTGAAATCGGTTAAAAAAATACTAATTTCGGAAACACATTTAAAGAAAAATTAAGGTGTATAAACTTAAATATGGTGACTTTCATTTCGAATCCCAGAAACATGCAAACGAATACGATATTCACGAAATCCTTTCTGTTGTGGATTCTCAGAATATTACAGATAGAAATTAAAGAAAAAAAATCTATTTTTTGAAACCGCGATTGTAGAAGACCTCCTTAAGATCACTTCAAACTAAAAATCATATGCTTTTGGTACTGGCAGCGCCATCTATACATCAACTAATGGACTTTTTCAACCATTTAGTAAGCACAAATATTGTTTTTGAAATAAATAGACATAAACCGTAATTCAAAATTAGTTTTGTTTTTGATGCATAAACCCATATTATATTATTTGCATTGTTATATTAAATAAAAAGTGAGGACAAATATCTTTCAAATTTTAATACTATGTAGCACTAGGCATAAGTATCCATGGAGAATCGCGTAATGGTAGTTATATTTACTATATGTTCTATAGCTTAAAAAAATTATGATCAATTTACATTGCAGATAAATTTAATAGAAATATGTACTCATTTGCACCTATTATTCTTGTTTTTATTGCAGTGCCAAGTAAACCATTGAATTTAACCGTTTTGAATGTGACATCGACCAGTATTACAATGTCATGGTATCCACCGAAAAATCAAAATGGTGCCATTGCCGGCTATCACGTTTTCCACATACACGAGAATCAAACGGGTGTGGAAATTATGAAGAATTCACGCAATTCACAGGATACTATCATCATATTTGAACTGCCAAATTTAAGTAAGTAACGAATTGTTGGGGGTTTTTGTTTTAAGATGCTCATAATTCTTAGATTATTGCTAACTGGCGCTTTATTGCATTCAGTAAGGGGACTTTTAAAAAATATGTGCATAGTAATAGTAACAAAGATATGCAATTCAAAAAGCTTGCTATGTGTGAAAACGCAATCAAAGTTCGATCAATTTCGATGTTAGATTAAAAGTGGTAGCTTCTCGGATATCACAGTACATTAAAATAAAGCAGAATGGCAGCTTCTTAATTCTAATCTGCAAATCGTCGTGTGCTTCTTGCAATGAAGCTACGAAGCTATAGATAACTAGATACGAAACTCTCTCAATTGCTTACAAAATAGGGGGACTGAACTCATATTTGATGATGGCAACATTGCCACATAAGTCCCCCTATTATCAGCTGATAGAAAAAACGGCGGGCTACCAGAGGCAAATAATTGGCAAAAGCAGTGCGTTTTCTAGTTGGATAAAAAAAGGGAGTGAATGTTGAACCGTGGTATTTGAATACTGAAATGTCAAAAAGAACCTGCATTTGATTTTTGAACGTTAGTATAGAATTTAGTGCTTAATTTCACATATAATTATTGTTTATATTTAAAAAAAATTCCATTAACAATGCCGATTAAAAATTGTTTAAGCACTTGGTATATATGGGTTTTTGAATGATTCTAAATTTATATATAATATTCATATACGCTGTATTATATATAAATACATAAACTTTTATATTGGCATTATAAGTACTTGAAAACTGATAAATTTCTTTGATATTTTTTTGTTATCATGTTAATTGTATATTTTCCGTATTTAAAAACAAAAGCCGTGTCATTCCTATTACTCAGTTCTATTTTTGATAGCATTTTTCTTTATTAAATTTCAACGGTAGTGCGAAGGGTGCAAAATTTCCCACAAATGCTTTTTTTCCATCGTGGCAACATCGGAAAATGTTATAAAAAATGCGCATTTTGACAGCGGTCTCTCTAGTTATCTATGCCGAAGCTGAATAATCTGAATTTACAATATGCTCGCCATATTCGCTTGATGCTGCGCCCAAGAATGATAGAATACAAGATTGCGCCTTCCGCGGATCGCTAGCCCTCTCTTTATCAATAAGATAGCATCCACCCATTCGCTGATGAAATAAAAGCATTTTGCGCAGACAATACTAAGAGGACTTTTCAATAATTCAGCCGTTTCTCCGCTTCCTTTGGGATTCTTCATCTTTTTTTTAATTTTTGCTTTGCCCTCTCATTCACTAGCTATTGTTACATCACTATCAGTTGCTCTCAGCGTAGAAGGCGCAATGTTGTTTTCTATCATTATTGATGCTAAGCATTTACTTTGGTTAAACTTTAAATTTACCTTGTTCTTTCTTACGAAATTAAAGAGTAGCGTCTTTTTCTAAGCGAATGTGAGTTATAAAAGAAATATGAAAATCAGTTGATTGTCAAACTTTCAGCTTCGCTTTAACATCGGCGTGGGTTATGTAGGAAACCTCGTATGTACTCACCTTAGTTGTCACTGCGAAACTGTCACGTAAAGCGAAGCAAACTTTTTATTTATCTAGTATAGCCTTAAGACTCGCGAAGGCAGTGCAACTGAGCAAGAAGAGCTTAGAGCATTATTGTAAGGAACGATATGGATTATAATTCTATTAATATTATAAAAGTGAAAGCTTGTGTGCGTGGAAGTGAGCGTGTGAGTATGTTGTTACCCCAAAACAGCTGGACGGAATTGCAAAAAAATTTAGTAAAGAAGTTGCATCAGTGAAATTATCCTGTGGTAAGAAATGTTAACTTTTTTCACCACACCACAAACCAATTGAATCCAATCAGATTCTAATATCAATCAGTGAATGTCAAATTTGTTCTGGTACGGTGAAATAAGCTAAAATATTCTGTTGGCATATCCGGTGAAAGTATGCAACTTCTTTGTAATCTACGTTCTTTGCAAATAGGTTATAGATTTGGGAGAGTTGCCACCTGCTAAAAAAGTTATAGTCAATTAAATAAATAACTTAAATCAAATCGTGCTATATGACGACATGATAGATCTTTAAAAGATTTTGCACACATAGTTACATAGTTCGTTATATGGGTTATCGATTTGAATAGATTTTTTAAAGGGAGTTACCACTTGTCAAATAGAATAAATTCAATAAAAACAATGAATGAGATTAAATATTGCAATATGGGTATCAAATGACAGATGCTTAAAAAAAGCTGCATATCTCAGGAATTTCAAAACAAGGTTGCCACCTGTTAAAATCAGAATTAAATTAAAATTAAAATAAAAAATTATTAGCGTTAAAATAAATATTTTAAGAAAGCTTGATTTCAAAAATATTCTTAGAGAAGGTTGCCACCTGTTTAAGAAAATAACTAAAATTAAAACTCAACTGAAATATTGGCATATGGGTATCAAACGAAGGAGGTTTTAGAAAACTTTATATTAAGTATACCTTTAGAGTGGGTTGCCACTTACTTAAAAGATTCAAAGGAGAGAATTGAAAGGAGATGAATCTTATTTTTATATTATTATTTGTGATTGCAAAAAAATCCAAAAATTACTCCACAAATGTTGAGTATGCATTTTGCATTCACAACTTGATACAATAGAATATTAAAAATCCGTTTAATAAAAATAAAAAGAATGGTAAACCGTTACTGAGTAAAAACTTCCAGTTTTCCATTTCTCATATCATGAATTTAAAATTTGCGGAGACCGTTTTCTCTTTCTTTCCTTCATAGTCGAACTACGAAACTAGGTATCACGAATATCAAGTAAAGAGAAAATTGGTTGAAGTGTTTTTGGAGTGGATTCTCCCAATATTTCAAAAGCAAATTGATGTAAAAAAAAACAAACTTCTAAATAGACAAGCCCTTAAATTAGAATACCTAATTGTTGCTTGGATGTCGAAAACTACAAACAAACTTCATTTAACGATCTTTTCGGGTTTATCACTCGTAGTACCTTCGATAACTAAGTTAAACAAATCCGGTTCGAGTTCTTTGTACGCAGGTTGAGTATAAATATTTGGAGGTCAAACGTTTTTTCATCCCTCCATCTCTAACTGTACTTTTCGAATGAAAGAAATGAATGTAGAAATAATAAAAACAAACCTCATAAACATATGTAAATATTTTTGAGACACCGTTTGAAACGAACATTGAAATTTCTTCGAGAAATATTCCAGATGTTGGAACAACTTTTTCTTTGAAAAAATTAACGTCTAATTTTTATTTTCATTTCATATTTTTTACAGGTTGTAAAAAAGAAATTAATATGTTTTTGTTTGATTTGATACATTATTTTCTGACATTTGGCACAATTTCGAAAAGTTCATTTATCATCCCTGGCCTCATGGAGCACAAATTATGTATCAACACTGGCGGCCACCACTTGACGGGCATTATCTGTTCCACTTAACAGGAAAAAAAAAAAATTCTGTTTTATTCAGTAAACGAATTACTCAAACAAAACATTGGATGGCACATTTTGTGCCATCTTGTATAACTACTGGCATAGTAGTAGGAGTGGGTAAAACAAGCAAATGTATTCGCAAATATAAAGAAACTTTTTCCCCGACTTACATATTTTCGTGCAATTTATTTGATGTTATTAAATCTCCGAAAAATGCAAATACATTTTTGCAGTTAAGCATACAGTTTATCTACATAGCTTATGGATTATGTTAATAGATTCATTTAAATGGCAAAAAATATGAAACTTTATTAAGGCATAGAAATCGAGAATATCAAGCTATTTTTACAAATCTAAAAAAAAGGATTTAGTAGTCATTTACCCAAAGTGCTTAAAGAGAAAATGATTTTTTTTATAAAAGTAATTAATTAAATTTGAGTGCAAAATTTCGAGATGTACTACTTCTTCTTTTCTCTTTCCATTTATGCACTCATTTGACTTAGTCTTTCATAATTCACACACAATTATCCAAAGCTTTTATATACAGTTAGGGACAATTAAATAGAATCAAGTTGATTGCTGCGAAACAATCAGCGGTTCTTCCTCTTTGCTTTAATATTACCGATAACTTTTGTCTGTAATCGAATCTGTACACTATTTGTCATTTAAAGCCTCATTATGGAAAAGCGTTTTCGTTTTACAGTTACTTTTGCGCTTAAAACTTGCTTTTACTATAGTGACAATATATGTAATAGAATCAAAGAAGGAAAAAAGCTATAAACGTGATTTTTGGTGTGCGAATTGTATTTTAAGTGTACATTGTGTTATAAATTGTCATATTTAGTGAAATTTGCTTTAATTTAGAAGAAATAGGATTGGGAAGGCACTGCACGGCAGAGGAACGTAAACACATACAAAATTTGCAAAAACAAAATTATTTTACGCAAAGGGAAATTGCAAAAATTATTAACAGATCACGAGATCCTTTTAAATCCGCTGCAGTCATCCAGAAAGAAATAAGCGTGAAAATATTTTCAAGAACTGTTGCCCGTTGGCTTGTAGAAAGGAACCTCTTCGGTGGATTGTCACGAAAAGTTCCAACGTTGACAAAACGGCAGCGACGAAATCGACAAACGTTTGTGGCGAAATATTTTATGGTCCGCCGAATCTAAAGTAAACATAGTGGGCAATGATGGTAAGGGTCTGGGTCCGCCATTCGAAAAATACCGAAATGAATCCCAGTTACGCAACAAAAACATTCAAGTATGGTGGAGGAAATATATTGATATGGTGTTGTTTTTCGTGGTATGGAGTCGGACCGCTATTTTTTTTTCGGGAAAACATGGACTGGTACCGATGCCTAAGAATATTAGAAGACGTTATGAATACCCTATGTCGAATGGAACATTCTTTTGATTTCACAGTTTCAACAGGATAATGAAACGAAACATACTTTGGGTCTGTAAAAACCTAGCTGCAGAGTCGTGGAATTGATGTGATAACGAGGTCTTCGCTATCTCCGGATTTAAACCCGATAGGGAACTTGTAGAAGATTGTAAAGGAAAAGCTTGTGCCCCGAAAATCAAATAATATGGAAAAACTTGGCAAAGAATCCAGGGAGCTTGGTATTTCATATCAAGGTCGGTCTGTGTAACCCTAGTAGAATCTATGCCGAAAAGATCCCACTGAAGTATTTGCAAATAAAGGTTTTGCTACAAAGTTTTAAAACTGTCACACTTTTTAATGGAGTTTTGCTATTATTTTCGAGTTTTAGTTCTCTAATTCTATTTTTTTGTCAATTGAATTTCACCACTAGCGCTCTACTTTAAAAGAGTTTTTTTACTTTAGTGAAATAACAATTGATGCTTGTTTGAGTTGCTAATATGCTAAATTAATAAACGGAAATAAATACATGTTTTTATTTGGTTAAGAGATGTTTTTAATACAGTTTTTGGCAAATATGTGTGGAGCGAATACTTGGTCATATTATATTGTTAGTAACTGTATACATATATATATATATATATTAGCAAAAATTTGATCCAAAGTTTTTATTGTTATCGACCTTCACACCGCTACATCAAAAAGCACTTTTGAATAAACTTTCACTGGCAATTACTATTAGCGTATTTCATTTCGATTTGCAATTTATTTTTATCCAAAGTCTTCAACTCAAGTTGGCAATTATTTTTGATGAATTATTAATACTGACATTGGTGGACGGACGGGTCATTTAAATGTTCAATTGTTGTTATTGTCACTAAGTTTGTACAATTCGTATTTAAAATTTTTCGGCTAGCCAATCGTTTAGGAGCGCTAAGTGCGTGCGTCACATTTAACGAAACAAGTTGGCCAATTAACGCTTGAAGTTCCATAGAAGGAAGAGAAAAGTATTTTGTGGCATTAATTTTTTATTTTCTTTTTCTTTGGCAATTTATTTATTGGCGTTGATGTGATTATAACTTCATCGTTGCTTGCAAAAGAGCCGCCGATAAACAAGATTAGCACTTGCAGTTAATTGAGTTTGAGTTGTTAAGTTTAATACGTTTCCGCTGGCAAAAAAAAAAAGTTTAAATAAATTCGAAGCGTTTAAATGAAGTGCCAAGGAAATTATTTATTTATTGAGAAAGAATCTAGTGCACTTTTTTTCAAGTGAATAAGAAAGTGCATTATACCACTTAGTAATCGGAAATAAAAAATTCTCTTACTCTAATGTAAATAATTAATATTTTTGTGAACGTCTATGTGTGGAAATATTTGCTGGTTAGCAGAGTGCCGATAATATTTAAAATATTTAAAATAAACATGTGCATCTAAATATGTAAATACCTACTTGGAAAATTTCTGCTTAAGATCCAATTATTTCTGGGAATCTGAACGAAAATACAACAAAAAACAAGAAAACCGTTAACATTTCCAAAAGCTTTAAAGCTTAACGCACATTGGGCGAAATGGCTAGTCTATCGGAATTAATGTAACAGTTGTTGCTTATCTTATCTGCACCGCTCTTTCAGATACGGGTTTATATATATCTTTTTATATAACTACCTGGTTTCAGATAAATCAAACTTTAAATAGTTAACGTTTTTACCTCAAACCGATCTTTTTTGTTTACCGCGATGGTCGTAGACTTTCAGGGATATTTTTTTGTTTTAATTTACGAAAAAACTTCCGTCGAGCTCTTCGTTGTACGAACGTTGCATTTACTTTGAATGTATTCCTTCGTAGCTATTCGGACTCAGCGACGCATTTTCGTACAAAAACCACTATAGATTCAAGAAAAGGCCTCATCATATTCCCAATATATACTAAAAATCGAATTTTTCTAGAATTCGATTTTTTCTTGAATTCGATTTTTTTCGTACGATTTTTAATTAAATATTGTATACTTATACTCATAATAGAATATCAATTAATATTTTATTAGTATTTTATTAATTTTATATTTTAAATGTGACCATAGTAATTAGCAACACCTGTTTTTTTCAAATAAATTATTCCGAATTTGACACTTCTAACTTTTTTATCTAGTTCAATATATTTAGCTGGGATTAAAATCTGGATTTTTAAAAAGTACGGTTGTCCAATTTTTGATGAACTTGTTGAAGCAATTAATTCGAGGTTTCTTGTTTCTATTATCGAGCCAGCTGTCTATCACGTTTCCAAACAGAAAATGATGCCCATCATATTTACGTCGGTCAATAATATGGCATTATGTGTGGGTATCTATTGGCAAACATTTTTTTGAAATGATTTGAATCAAATTAAGAAAAGCCTAGATTTGGATCCGTTAGGTGGCGTATAAGTCGAGATATTCAGAAAATCTGTGTTTATGATCCGATTTTAATAAATCATAAAGCTGGTGCAAAGTTGCGTCCAAGGATATGCGACGAGAAATATTGTTATTTAAAATAGATCCACTAGATGGCGCCAGATACTAGTTATTCAGAAAATATCCGTTTTTGATCCTAGAATATAAAATCTTTTATAAACCGACATTAGTATGGAAACTGTACACGTATACTTTATATGCTAAAAATAAATGTATACAAATCCATTACAGTACTTTTCTTGTAAAATCCTGTAAAAATGTCAAATAGGAAATTTACTTCCTAGAGTGAGAGTAAAAAGAGAATTACAACCAAAACGCACGGGAATACAAAACATCGTTTTTTCTGTAACAACCTCAAACAGTATTCTTTCAAATTCAAAATTAGTTAAATTTCGTTCAAATGCTTCAAAATGATTCTGATTTACTTTAATATTTTTTGCTATAAACTTGCCAACTTACAAATCGCCCTCATTCACATAAGTTTGATGTGCAGAAGGGGTAAGTTCGGGTAAAAATCTGTAAGTTAATGGAGTACATGAACATGAGTAATATAGAAAAAATTGTCAAACTCACTTTCTCACATAACATAAATCTTAATTTTTTATGTAAAACAAAATCCTATTTTAATAAGAGTAGCAATATGTAATGGCCTCAAGCTCTATAAATTACAGTCGATTCATAAATATAAGGCTAAAAAATAACAATATGTAATGTTGGCAAACTTAACAGTCGATTTTATCCTTACTGTAGGTACGGGACATTGTTTTTAAATTCGTCGAATCTGCATTTTTAGCTTTAAAAAATATCCTACTATATGGAAACGTAGTAAGCAACGCAGACGAAGTAGCGGATATCAACTACTTATACTATAAATGTTTGTATTTTCAAGGTAAACTCTGGAATTACTGACCCTATACTAAAAATATTTTCTCCTAAAAAAGGTATTGTAATCCCACGTGGCATAGGCAATTTTTTTGTTTTAATACAGAGAAAGGTGATTCTGAGAGCATTGAGCTTGATACTGAAGAGAACTTATATACTACATACAATATCGGTATCAAAAATCATTCTAGGGTCCGCACCGTTTTATACCTTTCAAGCAGATGAAATGGTTTTATAACTTTGTTCCAATGTTTGTACGAATAAACAGGAGAAGAAGATATAAACCTATACCCAAGTTTACAAAAATGATCAACCACGATCTAATTTGATCTAGCCAGGTTCGTCTGTCTATCCGTCTGCCGGCTTGAACACAAACTAGTCCCTTAGTTTTAAAGATAACTAACTGAAATTTTGTAGACAGATTTGTTTCTATAATCTATCATTCAATTATCGGAACCGACAAGATGAGACGTTATATAGCTACTATACATAGATTCTTCAGTTATGAGGTTTGCATTATAACTCCTACATTGAAGCAGCTAAGGAAATTTGGCACTACTTTAACTTGTAATAAAATCAAAGTTTGCGATGAAAATTATTAGTATTAAGTTTCTATAATTTATGGCCTCCATACAACAAAATGTTCAGATATGAGGTATTGTTTTAAAGCTCCTGCATTTAGATAGTTAAACCCGAGAATTTGTGTGGCCCACTTGCTTATTCAATCTACTAGGTCTACTGAGAAAATCATTAAAAAATTAGGGAAGCGCTAAGTTTTGGTTTCAATCAAGTAGTCAAGTACAAAGCTACAGGTAGCTCCAAGGAAATGGAGCATCGCAATAGATTTCATGTGAACTAAATGTACCTTTTTATTGAATTTGATTTGAACAACAGGGACCGAAAAGTTCTCGGGCGGATTTTTTTGCGGACGGAACTCGGTATTATCTAATTAAGTCCCATCTCGTGTCATTAAATTTGAGACTTTCAACTCGAGGCACGATTTCGATATTCAGTAAGCAACAGTCTCGAAAAATTTCACCACAAGCTGTGGCGAAAAGCAGTGGAGACAATCGCTAGAGATGCATAATAAATGTGTATTAATCGATTACACACAGTGAACTATTTACATGATTATTTCTTTAAAAAAATAATAAAACAATATGGTTGTTGTTTTACAGCTAAATTTTATGCGAATCGATTATTTAACATACTATGTTTAAAATTTAAAGCTATCAACAATCGATAACAACCGATCAAAATGACAGATCGGGATACATAAGTAAACGTAAATACAAATAGTTTTCATGTATTATGTGTAATGAAAATAAAAAGTATTATTTTTAATACATTTGAGCAAAATATAGCGAACGGTCAAGGAACAGATCGAGTGCTACTTCATTTTCACGTTTGTTCAATACTTTCCTCAAATTCTTTGTTCTGCGACCTGCTCAGGACCAGCTGACAAATAAGTAACTTTATTTTGTGACTAGAGACTTGAGATGGCTGACTGAATACCGAATAGCCTCAAACGTCGCAAAAAAAAGTCCAATGAGTGACTAAAGATTGTTACCGAATACCGGCAAAAGGTGTATGAGTATTTTAAATTAAATATTTTTTCACGCTAACAATGCAGTAGTTTAAAGTAAATTTTTTTTAATAAAGGGTTTTTCAATAGGGACGCTACAAAAGTAGACCGATAGTGACAGCAAACGACGCCATATTTTTTCCCGCTCTTTTGAGATTTCTCTTCAGTAAGGTTTGCCATTTCATCTTGGAAAGATATAAGACCCAACAACGAGTCGAAATTATTAAAATTAACTTCCCAAATTCGGAGTCAATGGCCTCTACTTTAAGTGCGCTACGCCCAATTTATGGTCGTCGTCATTTCTGGCTGAATGGCTTCGTCAATAAGCAAAATATGCGTTACTGGACAGGCAGCAATGAACACGTACTCCATGAGTCAACATTGCATCCCGAAAAAATTACGGTTTGGTGCGGTTTAGGGGCGGGCGGCGTCATTGGGCCGTACTTGTTCTGTGCTGATCAAAACCGGCACGTTACTGTGAATGGGAATCGCTACCGCTCAATGATAACCGAATAGTTTTGGCCCGAATTGGATGACATGGACTTGGACAATATGTGGTTCCAACAGGACGGTGCCACAGGCCACACAGCGAATGTCACAATCAATTTATTGAAAACCAAGTTAGGTGAACGAGTTATCTCACGAAATGGCCCAGTCAATTGGCCGCCTCGGTCATGCGATTTGACGCCGTTAGACTATTTCCTGTGGGGCTACGTCAAGTCTATGGTCTATGCCAACAAGCCAGCGACGATTGATGAACTTCGTACGAATGTCGAACGTGAAAATGCAGCAGTATCGGCCGATTGATGTTTGAAAACCGTCGAAAATTGGGTTCAGCGTCTGAACTTCTGCAAGCGTGCCCGTGCAAAAGAAATCGAGTTCCATACATATTGGCATCGAATGTACTTTCACAGGAATAAAGAATTTAATTCATATCCCAAACCGTTTTTATTTTATTTAAAAAAAACTTCTGTAGCGTTCCAATTGCAAGACCCGATATTTATGAAAGGTTTGAAGGTTATGGCAGGACACTTCTTAACTTGGTTAATATAATCGATTTGACTGATAAGGACGTAAAAAAGAAAAAAATGGTAACAAGCAAGTAAACGGCTATTGGATTTTTTCTAGTTATTGGTAAACGATTTTCGTATTCTATTGCAATACGAATTTTACGGAACTTCAGTACTGAGTTTAGAACAAAGTTGTACAGCGATTTAGCGCCCTTTCAAAATTGATGGCTACATTTCAAACGCATTTTATTTCACTAAACCACCACTTCAGAGACTGGATATAGTACTTTTAAAATTTTCCATATACAACACACCGCTGTCACACTCCCACAACCCGTCTACAGTCCTTCAATGCCAGCCGTCAGTTTAATTTACTTGCATGTGAAAGAGAAATAAAATTAATTTGCAACTGACAAATTTCCATACAAATCTACATGCGGGCACCGAACGCCCCGCTCACCAGCTTGTCAAAGTCTACCATATTTGCAGACTCGCACTCGCGTGCAGACAAATGCAAGACGGCAAGGCGCAATTTGCAAGCAATGCTAGTAATTAATTTGCCTCGCCAGAAAGCGCAAAAACAAGCAAAGGCAAAAACGTTGTAATGAAGAAAAGTCACTTTGTGTGCATTGTTTCTTCGTTGGCGGGGGGACGGACGAAAGAGAGATGCCATGGGTGCATGAGACTGCCGAAAAATTATGCATTTTCATGCAGTGCAACGCAGCGAAGGAATGCAAGCGAGCCGAGAGGATATGCATAAAAATTGCAAAGGAAATTTGTGACAAAGCAAAGATGCAGGAAAGTTCAACAAGAAAACAAAAAGAGGTGCGAGCAGTTGGGAAAGATGAGCAGAGAGCAGAGAGCAGAGTGGTGAGTGGTGAGGATTGTGAAGGCGGCGCAGTGCAACTATTGTGAAAAGAAAACCTCTTACGAAGTTTTTCTTTTTTTTGCAATTGCAGCGAGTTGAGGAGTGCGAGTGCTGTATGTGTGTGTGTTGTTGGTAGCCAGCATAACAGGCAAATGCAGACGCAAACATTTTGTTTAATTAATTACTGACGGCATGCTTTTACATTTATCACGACTACAGTATACATACATATATTTGCGTGCGTCTGTATGTATGTGTGTGTGTGTGTGTGCATGGACACACACACAAAATGCACATGCTGCAACTCAAACAAATACATGCCACGCACCTACTCATCTTATGTTACAATGCAATTTTATAATTTCACTGTTTTAAAATTTAAAAAAATATTACCAGCGTTTTTTTTTTTTTGCTTTTCGTTTTTAGTTTTTGCCAGCGTAGTCTGCTTTTCAGCGCTGTCAAAATTAATTACACTATGCGCTGACTCACACATACATATGTACATGCATACATGCATGCAAATATATGCACACATATGTATGCACCTGTGTAAATACATGCTTTGCTTGGACAGATATTTGCGTTTAAATATTTAATTGAAATTGAAACTATGTAGTTCGCGCATCCAGCATTCAACATTCCACAACGATTTTTAGTTTTTTTTTTCGAAATTAAAATTCTTCTTTTGCTTTTACTGATCTCGCGTTCGGTGTGCATTGCTTGCATTTATACGGTGACGCAGACAATGGCTTGTCGCCCGCAAAGCGTTGAGGAAGAATATTTGCGATAAAAAAAATTAAAAATTAAATGAAATGGTAATTTTTTTTTACAATATTTACCACGTTTTTTATGCTAAAACGTTTGCGTTAGTTTTTAATAAAACTCTGGTTCGTTCTTTAACAAAAACAATATAAATGAAAATTGCAAACTCTATACAAAATGTGTAAGAATTAAAAAAAGTTTCTAAATTTGAATTGGAATTTTTAGAAAACTTTTGGGTATGCCGTTTTGAAGCCTGTTAATTTTAGCATAATGAATGATTTTCTTAAGTTACTGTAAATTTTTGGCAATTTACAAAAAAATTTTCATTAAAATAAATAAATTGCTGTTAATTTTTTTTTTGTTTGCACTGGCGGTCCAACATATCTTCTGTCATAAAAACTAGATGTGTTAAATGGAAAAAAAATTGAGGGAGAACAGTTGCTATAAAAAAATTAAATTAAATGTTGTCTTTTTTGCAATATTATTAAAAACATCATATTTAATGCTAAAACTTTTTTGAAAATTTTTTATAAAACTCTGGTGTGTCTATAATAGAACATGTAAATTGAAATTTTAAACTAAACAAAATTTAAAAAAATTTTGATTTATTTACAATATTATTAAAAACAATATATTTAATGCTAAATTTTTTTGTTTATTTTTTATAAAAAAATCTGGTTTGTTCTTTAACAAAAAAAAATTTAAATTAAAATTTTAAACTCTAAACAAAATTTATAAAAATTCTAAAAATAAGTTTTTTTTTACAATATTTTCAACATTTTTGTTGCTTGAGCCCTTTTTTTAACTTTTTATAAAACAATGTTTCATTCTGTGACGAAAAACTATAAATTAAAATTTCAAATACAGTACAAATTTTGTAAAAAGAATTTCTTCAGATTTTCAAAGCTTTTTACTAGAGTTATTTGCAGTTTTGAAACCCATTTAGTTCCAGCTCAATAATGTGTAAGTCTCAAGTGGCTAACAAAATTAAATTATTTATAAATTTTTTTTTTTTTAATTTTTTTTAACGCAAAGTTTTTTTTATATCACAAATGGATTTTTTATAAGTTACTATCAATTTTTATCATATTTTGGCACTGGCGGTTTGGCATATCTGGTAAAATTTAAACTAGACGCGTTAAATGAACGAAAGTTTCAAAAATCAACCCAAATTTTAAGCCACTTGCGACTTTCACAATATATTGCGTTAACATGCCAGTTTTATAAAAAAAAGTTTCGTAAAAATTCTGTTTAAAAAGTTTAAAAATTTTAAGAAAATTTGTTGATTTTTTTTTTTTAATTTTGTACCAAATTCGAAATTTAAATTTGTATGATTTTTAACGAAAGCGCGTACTAAAGTTTTATAAAAAGTCGACGTTCAAAACATTTTTACAAATTCACCTTGCGTTCAGCTGTTTGAGCCACTGTATATTATAAGTTTTTCATGGCAAATATTCTGACGCAATTTGTCAGTTTTCACAAGCCAGTCTCTCTCACCAATTTTAATTACATTAACTTGCAGACATTGGTTAGCTCTTAAACTGTGCGTTTGCTTGTTTGTCATAAAAATAAATGGCAGTCTTTGTTTTGTTGTTGTATATTATCGCAGCCCCAGCAACTTTTGGCTTGAGTTGAGTTATTTGCGCGCGTAACTTTTTATCTGCTCTGACAACTACTCGCGCCGTGTCGTAGCTAACAGGACATGGTATTGTTGACATTCAGACATTAAAATTTGCCATCCACGTAAGTTGCCACCGCTCGTCGTTCGCACCTTAATTTTAACACCTTTTGCCATTTGTTAAAAAGCAGTCAGCTCGCGTCGACTGTCAGTCGGTCGGTCGATTCGTAGCACCTTGTTAAGCAATAAAAGTACAACACCGAAAGCGTTTCGCACAGCAACCGGTCGCCCGCCCGCCAGACCAACTCGCAAATCTGCAACATAAATGATTATAAAATTACTCATACGCTCTGTCATACCTTTTGAAAGCAACGCTGTAGATGCTCGTAGTTCTCGCTGATATCTTCGCACACACACGCACACACACACACACACACACACATTCACACAATTCACACAATTGCTTGTTTGGCTACTTAACATAAACACTTATTAAACGTGTGACATTTTTCAACATTAAATTAATTGCGACCGGTTATTATCGTTGACATTTCCCCATAGTATACATATATAGTACATATGTATAATTGTTGTTGCCGTACATATGAAGAACTGTTATGTGGAAGCAACATTAAGTTGAAATTAAATGTTTTTTGCAATTCGCGTGTGGTATCTGCTAGTCCGAAACGCAGCTACGGTGTTGGGTATTGTTGAATTTTTCATTCAATTACCAAAAGAGCCAACTGCGGCGAACATAAAAAGCAAGTGAAAAATTTAAACAACTAACAAGCCTACACTCAGTATAGTATACGCATTTCATTAGCTGACAGATAGTCGAACAACTTATGACATTGTCGGAATTTATTACTTTTTAATAATTTAATACACTCATCGCTTACAACGTACGACTGTTGAAATTAAATCACATTCTGCTAAAAAAAATTTATAAATGAAAATATTGATGCACGTGTGTATGTGTGTGTGTGTGTATGTATATGTGCAAGCAAGGTATTCAAGCCAATTTCGAAAATCATGTTTTTACATTAACATGAACACCTCACATGTCAATATTTAATTGCATTTGTATTCGCACAGAAGGTTTCAATTTTCAATAACTGCTTTTTATTTGAGTCGTTTAAATAGTTAAAGTAAAAAAAAAATCAATAATATGCCATACATATTGTATTTATTGGCAGAAACCAATACTACGAAACTTTTTAAAGAGTCTTATATAAACAAAAATTTAAAATACAATATTTTTTATTCAACAAAAAAAAAAAACGTTGGTAAATCGCTTAAGACAGTTGCTTGTTGAAATCAATATGAACTTTGATTTACCAATTACGTATACGTGGAGACTATCAAAACTTCGTTTAATTGTTGGCCCTTAAAACGTTAGAAATAAAAATAAAAACATCAAATCCTTTGCGATCATTTTATGAGACCTTTTTCTTAACTTTGGACCGATCGGTTCATATGGAAACGAGAAAACGCAAAAAATCAATCACCAACGCAAACGGAAATTCGCTTTGTTTCTCTGCCAAATTGCATATTGAATGATTGAATTGTAACTAAGGAATATTTCCAAATAGTCGCGGGTATTCCAAACGGCAGATTTTTGGGTAGAGGACGAGCTCCGAGAAGGTCGACCAAAATCTTCCAACCACGACATTACGGTGGCTGTGATGAAGTACAAAGTTAACGTATCATCCACAATTGGCACATTAACTAATTGCTGATGTACTGAGCTTGAATTCCAAGCCTATATCTCGTATATTAAGTAATCATCTGAGATACACAAATAAAACTGGACGAATTTTAAAAGACGTCTAAAAAGTGGCTTGTGTACCTTTTGCTCAATTTTCCTTAAATAAATTCCAAATCGGGCAGTCTATAGTAATTTTAGTATGGTCGTTACTGCTGACGAATCTTGGTACTAAAAGTGCATTCCGGAAACCAACCAACAGGAGCAAAGTCAACTGTAAAGGCTAAGTAACAAAAATAACTTCACAACAAAAGTTATTGCACCCGATCACAAATCGTAGCTGCTATTCCCTAGGAATAATTTCAAACGGTAACCACAAAATGTTGTACCGCAGATGGTTTAGCACAAGTTTTCAAAACTGTGTTGAAAAACTGCAAGAAATTGGATTTGCGGTGTTTATTCTTATATTATGACAACGCGTCAGCTCAGACTGGTAAAATAATGATAAACTTTATTGCAATCTGTGACATCGAATTCCACGGATCTAGCACCATTTGTAACAGCAATGCGGAGATAATTGAATCGGCTAATGGTGAATTTGACTGCTTGAAAACTAAGATTTTTAAGATTATTTCAAGAAGTGATTTATAAGCTCAAGAAATCCATTGAAAACTATGGCGATTATGTGGAGAAGATAAAAAAGTTCAAGTAATTGTTTTCGATTCGCGGAGAATGTCCTCTATTTCTCGCGTTAAAAGCAAATTAGGGAAAACAGTAAGTACATATGTCATTTTTAGAAAACCACACTCCCACTCGATGTTGAATGCCTTGGGATTACTTTTTAATCGGACAGGAATAGCAGCTTTGTGGGAATTCTACTAGTATATCTCATGACTCTAAAAAGTAAAACCTCATAAAGGTGTTTTAAAGTTGTCGAACCGTAAAGTGAAATAAAATAATGACACCAAATAATTTCATCTACAAAATTGATTTTCACGCAATGTGGGCTATATCATATGGCTATGGTTACACTGTTTTGCATTCAGATTCAAAGAATAAATAACCCAAAACAAGACAATCTATTGCCATTAAATCCAACGATCTCGGCGACCAGTTGACTAACCAATTTCGATAAACAACGCGTTCATCAAATATTTTCTTCAACAAGACGATTCTTGTTATGCCGTTAGAAAAACATGTTTCCAGTGAATACCCGATTCAATAAGGGTGCGATATAATCGGCAATCGTCGTTGCTGGAAACATTGGAGTCGTTCTTATTTTTAAAAAAGTAAGGAACAACCATTCTACTGGCTCATAAAGCATATGATAAATACACGAAATGTTGAGTGTTGCACAAGAAGCTTTTTAAAAATTTAATTAATTTTTTATCCGATCTTGGTAATAGTAGACTTAAATGGTTTGCAATTTTTACAACTTGTTATAAAAAACTGCTTGTAAAACCGAAATTAAAAAAAAAATCTTTGCGAAAAATCAAAAAACCTTTGATTTCCACCAGCTATAGCTCAGCGATTTTAATTCCAAACCTCAAAAACTTGCAAATATGAAAGCAGTGTAGTTTACAAATTAATTAGATTGTAAACAATTTTTAAACTCAGTATACAAGGTGAATATTTTATATTATTACTTTTATTCTAACTTTAATTTGGTATGTAAAATAGTTTAAAACTAATTATTATATTGGTTTTGAGGTTGGAATGTCTTCAATAACTTAGTTAGTCACATAAACTATTTCGGGAACATTTCAGACTTTTACCACAACAAATACTCTACTACTCCTTTTACAACTACTACTAATTGCTACTACTACTACTACTACTACTACTACTACAACTACTAATTAGCAAAACGACAACTACAACTAAAACTTATACTACTACTACTTTCTTCTAATTACTGCTTATTAATTTACTAATACTAATTTACTAATTACTACATACTACCATCACTACTACTATTACTAATTACTACTACTATTTTTAACTTTTCAATTTCTACTACTAATTAGTACTACTTTTTTACTAATTTCTACTACTATTTCAACTAATGCTACTACTAATTACTACTACTATTTCTAATTTTTGAATTTCTACTACTAATTAGTATTACTTTTTTACTAATTTCTACTACTATTACTTCTAATGCCACTATTAATTACTACTACTATTTTTACTAGCGCTGCCACTAAGTACTACTGATTACTACTACTACTATTTCCTTACTACTATTATTTACTTACTACTATCGACTACTCCCATATTTAACTCTTTATCTGTTTATGAAATTGGCAAACAAGTTTTACTTCTGGCTTGCTCTTTTAGGTGTGCGCGTGTTGTTTTTTCATATTTATTTCAATCTTCGTCGTTTTTTCATCTTTTTCTATGATTGATTTGAAGCCACTAGTTCTCAAAAAGATTTCAAAATGTAGAAAGTGCTGTTAAAGACCTTTTCCCTCAAATTTCTTTTAATTTTTGGAAGTAACCAGAAATCATAAGGTGCTAGTTTTGGGGAATATGGTGCTGGTCGTATTTCTTTTATGCCAGAGATCACAATAAAGTTACTAATGATATAAAAAGCCACTAATTCTCTTTTTTCTGGTTTTCCAACATAATTTTTAAGACCTCTGCTAAGCAATCTTCGGTATATAATTCGGTATATAATTCCAGAGCTGTTTTACGTGTGGGTTTGTTCCTGCTGGGCTGCATAGCATGGACTGCTGTTTGGTGACCGAATAGTAAATATTTTTAGAACAAAGATTCGTCACGAGTAAGGACTTTAGTAAAATCACTAGGCTGGGCATTTTCTAATTTATTTATGATAAATTGAGCAAAATACAGTCCAACTATTTTTTTCAGTCTTCATTTAAAATTTTTGGAGCCCGTCGAGCAGATTTCTTCGTGCCACGCAGATTGTCATAATAATATTCGCCGTACAGCGAATTAATCAGCAATCGTTTTTTGTGTTAATCGTTGATCTTCGTCAACTTTGAACGCATTTCTCTGGGCTTTTCGTCTACAGGAAAATTTCCCGTCTTTGAAACACCTAAAATAGTCTACAAAAGCGGTTTATCATTCATTGAATATTTCTTGTGGCTTCAGTTTACGCGGAAAACAGAAAAGAAAGGCATAGCGAATTTCTTTATCCGTTTTTTGTGGAATTTCATCCGATTCATCCTCAGCTATTTTGCGCTTTCTCGTTTCCATTTCAACCGATCGTTTGGAAATATTGAAAGAGGTATTGTTAACTAATTACAAAGGGTTTGGTATTTTTTCGTTTTGTTTTGCAGATTTAAGAGTGACAAACTAAAAAACTTAGTCCGCTCGATATTTGTATTTTGTTATAAGTTTAGTCATTTCCGGGCGGTGCAATATATTTGCATATGAACTTTTATATAACATATAGACTTAATGCTAGTTACTCTGCTTACCGCATAAAAAACATGAAAAAAATTTTATATCAATTTAGTAATGGTTTTTACTACCATCATATTCCACTTGTATGTAAATGTAATTATTTAATTTTTAATTTTTCATCTTTTCATATGATTTTTTGTTTTGTTTTTGCAGAGCCTTACACCGATTACCGCGTCATTGTGCAGGCGTTTACCATGAAAAACGAAGGCAACCCATCCGATCAGATTGTGCAGCGCACTGATGTCGCCGGACCGAGCGCACCGTATGTGGTTAACCTGACGTGTCACTCGCAGGACGCTATCGCTATACGCTGGCGGCGACCGCATGAATTTTACAACACCATCGATTTTTATATAATTAAAACACGCGTGGTGGGCCAAGACTCACATCGGGATATTCGAATCAATGCGTCTGCTAAAGAACTGGAAACGGCGGTAAGTCAATAGTGCTGAGAGTTAAATGCGGTGAACGGTTATGAATGAATGGTGGTGACGTGGGGTTGTGGGGTCGTGCGGTGGTGCGATTGGGTAGTAAAATACTTACAGAGATATGTACATTTTCTTCTGTCATTAATTAAAAATTTAATGTAAATATATATCTTCTCGGTAACATCTTTTTGTGCAAACATTGAAAAAAATTTTAACAAAAGCTGTAAGCTTAAATTCCTTCCACTAAGACCCGGAACTATAATGGATTACCTAGGTAGACAGGTCGTCGAACCCAATCTTACTGGCCTCATCCACCGCCTGCTGCTTTCCTGGAAACAAATTATTGAGAAAAACTGGAAGAAAGCACTTGTAGGCTTGTAGGGTTGAGGCGAGGGGGTCATTGGCAAACACTGGGCCTCTCGTCATCTCTTAAATGGTACAGATACTTCTGTACTTCTTGGCGTTCCCTGGATAGGTCTACGGTAGTCAGTAGATGGAGTATAAAAAACGACTCTTATTGGAATCAGCTGACCACACCAATACTTGAATAAAATTTCAACAGATACTGCGGCGAAAAGTATGGCACCCCAGGCCGCTGTCAGGCTACGGGATATTGGATATAATCTGAACTCCACTAATAGTCATTCGAGGATTTTACAATGCTACGACTCCATCCCAGCTACAACGGACCATTGCCCACCTTCTTTGGCTCATAAAGGATAATTTGGTAGCGCCATGCTTTTCAAAGGATTGAGCGAGCTGGGAGTATGTGGAACCGGGGCTGATGTAAGGATTCGGTTTCGAGTATACTACCAGAATACTGCAGCCTATTTCAAGCGGAGGTAACCATCATTAAGAAAGCAGTTGAATATTTACTTGGCTCTTGGTTAGCTCTTGGTTCAATAACAGTTCGATCGAAAGGGATTAGGCTGGCTTCCCCTTCAAGAGCTTCGAGGTACTTCTCCGTTTAAATGATCTCGATACCCAGGGAATTACGAAGCGAATGATTTCACTTGAAAAAGACTTCTTAAGCAAAGAATTTTGCGGAGTTCCTCTGGCCACTTGTTAACAGAAAGTGCAGGGTCGCGAGGTCGTCTTGACCAAAAGTAGATTGGAGGAGATGGCGGCAGCTTCTACGGTTAACCAAGCTGCATCTCTCATTACCTATGGGGGTTCTGACAAGGCACTATCCTATGGGAATCCATGCGATGCGCTAAGACTAAGATGAGACTAAGATTCAAGAGATTTCATAGAATCTATCGATCTATCGATCGAATTTTGATTTAGAGGAGAATAAATAGTAGGCGCATGGGACCTAGTCGAGAAAGCATTGTTATCGCCCATTTCTGTTGTGTTGCGACCCACCCGTAAAATTCCTTCCGAATTCCAAGAGATATTGTAGTCATAATTTTTTGACGTAGAATCTATCCTAAACTTCGATATGGATTTCATTGTCAGTTTGTTGTAGTTGTAATTTTAGAGCACAAAAAGGCTTACTTAACTAAAGATTTTTCATTCCGAACTGTGGCATTTTGAAGAAAAAAGTTTGAATTTGCCTAAAAATGCATCTTTGCAGCAATGACAAATATTGGTTTAGTTTGAGGTTCATTTCGAAACTTTAAATTTGCTCTTTTACTGCGAAGTACGTAGGGGTGAAATTTCCGTACGCAGTATCCAAACGTTGTTCCATTTCCGTCAACATCTGCCTTATTTCATCAAAAACTGAACAACAACTCAGTTCTCAGTTTTATGAGCTTCGAGTTTTTGAACGAATTTTTTACACCTTACCTTTGTAACACAATGAAAAATTTGTGGAATATTTTTTTTTTGTGGATTAGTAACGAAAGCTCTTGTAATTAAGTGGCATTGAAGTTTTGTTTCTCCGACTAAAAATAAACTGATTAGGTCAGAAAATTCTGGGCCTCACTAGGTATATACAATGTAGTGACGTGCGCTTCCGAGTATTCGAATAACCAGTGCCCAGTGCCAAGAAAAAACGAGTATTTTGACCGATTTCGGTTCTCAAAAAAGTAGACTTCGAAATAGGCACTATCGAAATAGCTAAGCAATACTTGATACAAAGTTTTTACAAACATTTTTTTCTGCTTATGTTTTTATGACTCGTATAAAGTAAAGCACAGTACTCCGTTTTCGTTTCACTTGAAATGAGGTTTTAAAATCCATATAAAATGGTTTGATGGGACAATTAAGAAAATTCGCCACTTCTTTTAAAAACCCAGGCACACCGTCGTAATTTATGACTCATTCTTAATTTGTTAGGAAATTTCGATGCAATTAAATTACAAATGTATTTGAGAAAGGGGCAAATATATTTCAGAAAGGGGTAAATGTATTTCAGAACGGGGCAAATGTATTTCAGAAAAGGCCAAATATATTTCAGAAAAATACAAATGTATTTCAGAAAAGGTCAGACGTATTTCAGAAAAACACAAATGTATTTCAGAAAAATACAAATGTATTTCAGAAAACCCCAAATGCATTTCCGAAAAACACAACTGTATTTCAGACAAACACAAATGTATTTCAGAAAGGAGTAAATGTATTTCAGAAAACCACAAATGTACATCAGAAAATTTTAAATATATTAAAAGTGTACACAATTTTTCACATTTTTTCCTTTGGTCAAAGAACTAAGCAACCCTGCATCTACAGAGCTGTCAAGATAAATTAAGAATGGCACGTGTAGACGCACTTGGTTTATGCGAAGTAATTTGGGGGGAAATAAGTAATTTACTTTGTAGAGTGTAGGTGCATTAAGGAATTGTTTTTTGTATTATTTGTTTAAATTTGCTTTTATGTGTCATCTTTTAGGCGCTTCTATTATTTTGGTTGATAGCGAAATTCCACAGCTGTGAAGTTAGTACTAGCCTTTAGTTTAATAAAAATAATAGTAATAAAAATAAAATAGCTTAAATTGAATTTAAGTCACTAAGCGCCGTCCAGTATCAGATTTCATTTAAAACAAAGCATCTAATATTTCCATTTAAAAACTTGAGCGGTCGATCCCTTCTTTTGAAATCGTTTTTGCTGCTTGCGGAAACGATTTTCGGTACTTTTGAATTAAGTTTTCAATTATTTGGACTTATTTTTCGGAAACCATTTTTCAATACTTCTTTTTCGGGTAATTTGGAATCGAGTTTCGGTTCCTACTGTTCCGTTTTTCGATTCGCATTGATTGGTTTATTAAAGCACCCGGTTCCTCGGGTCTGTGCATCACTACAATGTATGGTTGATTAAAAAGTTGCGCGTGTGAGTAAACTACATGTTTTTCGGTTACAAAACGAAAGTTTTATTTTAGATTTCATAAATAAATCAACAAACGAAAAACGAAAATAAATAAAATTTGTTGACGCTGCCTGAAACTCTCACCACCTTGACTGCGGTTCGTGGTTTGCATAGAAAATTTAACGAAAATAAACTGAAAAGAAATTAATATTAATATTTGAAAGTTGTTATACACTCACAAGTGTACTCAATCACCCACACACACACACACACACAACGCAAGGATAGGAAAATGCATTGATTTTTCTATGTTAACAACCTGCCGCATAACTCAACCGTTCGCCAGCAAAATGAACTGCACTTTACGTAGATTTACATAAGTACTATATTTACTACATACAAATGTACAATAAAAATCCTTCTCTTCCTTTTCTGATATATTTATTTGATTTTTCTTTTCGTGTTTTTTTTTGTCATATTTTGCAGATGATACTACAAAATCTAACAACACATACGGAATATGAAGTCAAAGTTGCAGCTGCAACACTAAGCATAATAAATCCAAAGAAAATCGTACTGGGTAAATTTTCCGAAACTAAAAAGGTAAGATTATAAAAACAAACAAAAACTAAATGCAAGCAAAAAGTAAAAGAAATGATAAAAAAAAACTATTCACATTCGCAAACATAGCTAAAAAATATTTACTGCATTCGGTTGTTATGGCACTTAGAAAAGTTCACACTGTCAGGCAAAAAAAAAAAACAAAAAAAAATGGAAGCTGAACTTTTACACAACCAAACCAACACCCTCAAAATTTCCATCTACAACACCAGCGAGTCTTTCAATCCGTTGAAATACTTTTTAAGTTTTTTCATTTAGCTTGGTTTTTTGTTTTTGCTTTTGCTTTTGTAAAAATATTCCTATCCCAACTTGCATCAAATAAATTTCATCGAAATGTTCGGTTAACAGTGTGGGGATATGTAAAAGTTGTCAAAGTTCTTGAATTACCCAAGCAAACGCTAGATATGAGAAAACACAAAAACAAAACGAAAAAAGATTCAGCCGACATAAAGTTGGTAAAAATATGGATAAAATGTCACGCCGCCGACTAAACTTTTGTTGGTATTGTGCGCTCCTGGGTTTCGTGTAAGCCAAAAGGTGATCTGAAAAAAAAAACTAAAATATATACATAGTTGAATGTTGAATGTTGGAAAATAATGTTGTTTCGCTGATGCAACCTATCAACGTTTTTGGGTCATTTGTTACATGCATCGGATAAACATGACAATATCAGTTTTCTTTGAGTTATGTAAATAGTCGGAAAAGTGCAGATAAGATGTGTAGCTCTGCTATGTAGCTTTGCACATAGTTTTGAAAATCTAATATTCATGTGGTTTAAAAAGTTCTACGTTGAAAAGATATTTGGTGGAAATGCAAACTTACATCTTTGATTTCACACATTTTTACTTCAGGCGGCCCAAAAAGTTTATAGAGCTCATAATATTAAAAAATACGGCAAATACGGGATTATTAAGTCATTGCAAATAACGTATTGACCCAAAAATTAGCTTATTAAAACAGTTAATTAATAAATCATTTGCCTCATTAAGCAAATAATAAAACAAAGTATAACTTTTACTTTTTAGGGAAAAATAACCTCAAAAAAATATTTTTATTTCGTAGGAAATAAATTAACCTCAAAATATAACTTTTATTTTTCAGCTACAAAAATTATTAGCTTTTATTACCTAAACAAAAAATTTGTCTCAAAAGATAACTATACTTCCCAGAAAAACAATTCCAAAAATAACTTTTAGTTTAAAAAAAAAAAATAAAGCTCAAAAAGAAGCACTTAATTTCTGGGATAAAAATAAAACTTTATTCTTCTAGAAAAGAAATAAAATTCAAAAAAATAACTTTAATTTTCGAAACAAAAAATTAGATTTATATAATACTTTTTAAGGAAAAATAACCTCAAAAAATTAATTTTATTTCTTAGGAAAAAAATAAAACTCAAGATATAACCCTTATTTTTCAGGTAAAATAAGAACAAACTTTTGTTTCCTAAACGAAAAATTTAACTCCATAAATAACTTTTACTTTCTAGAAAAAAAAAACAAAGCCCAAAAAGTAAAATTTATTTTCTAGGAGAAAATAAAACTAAAAAAATCACATTTACTTTCTAAACAAAAAATAAAAGCCACAAAGCAACTTTTGTTTTCCAAACAAAAAATTAAAGAATAGGAAAACTATAAAAAACTAAAAAAAAAACTTTTATTTTCTAAAAAAAAACCAATAAAACCCACTAAGTAACTTTTATTTTCCAAGCAAAAAAAAAAACTTGCACTTTCTGGGATAAAAATAAGACCTTAAAAATAACTTTTATTTTTTTAACAAAAAGTAAATCCCCAAAAATAACTTTTATTTTCTAAATAAAAAGAATAACTCCAAAAATAACTCTCAGTTTCTAGGAAAAAAGAAAACTTAAAAAAAAGAAACTTTTGTTTTCTAATAAAAGAAAAACTTTTACTTTCTAAGAAAAAAATAACACTAAAAAAATAACTTTTATTTTCTAGCATAAAACGACAAAAATAACATTCATTTTCAAAACAAAATAAAACTAAAAGAATAACTTTCATTCTCCAAACAAAAAACTAAACTCAAAAATATCTTTTTTCCTAAACAAAAACTCAAAAAATAACTTTCTAGAAAATAATAATACTCTAAATCTATCTAAATAAAACTCAAATATAACTTTTACTTCCAAAGAAAACAATAAAATCACCATTTTTACTTTCAAGGAGAAAAAACGAACCTCCAAAAGTAATTTTTATTTTCTAAACCAAAATTATAACTCAAAAAGTAACTTTTACTTTCTACAAAAAAAATAAATAAAACTCAAAAAATATAAAAGTTAGCATATTATTCCTAAACAAAATTAAACTCTGAAAATAACTTTTATTTTTCAAACAAAAAATTAAACTAAACAGCAACCTTAATTTTCTAGAAAAGAATAAACTCACAAAATTAACTTTAACTTTCTTAGAAAAAAATTTAACTTAAAAAATTACTCTCGTTTTCTAGAAAAAATCAAACTCACAAAAAAATTATTTTTGTTAAGAAATAAACTCCAAAAAATAACCTTCATTTTCTGAGCAAAAATAAAACTCAGAATTTTTTTTTATTTTTTAGGAAAAAAATCTAAAAAATTACGTTTCATTTGGGAGCAATAAACAAAACTCAAAACGTAGCTATTAAAACTAATTTAATAAATAAAACTAGTAACCATTTTTATTCTTGGCCATAATTTTTATGAATCGTCTGTATAATTTATAGAGCTTGTGTCCAGGTTTGTATGGATTAGGAATAATATGAGAAAACAACAACTTTTCAAAGTGGTAGAAGTGATAGCTGCTATTTCGGAGATCAACCGTTCAGTAGCTGGTTTAGGCTAAGGGCCGCTGCTTGGAATTTTTTTTTTGTTTTTTTGATTAATAACAGATTAATTAATTTTGACAGATAACACAAGTTGAGATTTATATCATAAAAGTCTTCTTATAAGAAATATGCGTGAGAAAAAATGTTTTAAGCTTTGAAGAACGGCGAGTTTTTCGAACTATTTGGGGCTTAGTGTGGGAATAGTTGGAAACTCTTTGGGACCAGTTCGGTATCTCTTCTTTTACTAGTTCAATCAAAAAAGACTGAGCTCGTAGAGATCTGAACTAGTCTGGAATTGGTGCTGAACTGGTTCCGAAACTATTCTAACTAGTGCCAATTCGGTCCCGAACTAGTACCAAAATGGGCCCGAAATAGTTGCGTCTTAAAAATTTTCTCATTCATATCTTTTGTTCGCTGATAATTATTATAGAAAGACTTTTATAATATAAGTCTCAAAATAATAGTTATCGATAGCTTGAAAAATGTATCTGACTCGTAATTATTATCAAAAGACTTTTATAATTCTTATCAAAATTGGGACAGCTTTTTTCAAACTCAACTCATTTTTGCTGCAGAAACTTATAGTCCAGCAAGACTGAGTTATTTTTGTTTACACTTAAAGGTTAAGGGAATCACATTAGGGTTTCGACCCCAAGTACTGAAACTTGCAGAGTTACAGCTGTAAAACCTAATTAAATTTCGTGCCATATAAAAAGTTAAACATTTCTTATATTTACTATGATCCGCCGGCATGGTTTCCAACATTTTTTCATAATTTTTATCGAAATTCAATCGAAAAAATACCAAGTGAAGTTAGTAAAATCTAAGTAACAACTTCGTGATACCTTCGGAAATAACATGATTAAAAAAAATGGTACAAGGAAAAACAATGAATGGGTTAAAGTGTACTTACGAAATCTTTAGCATTTTATAAAGAACAAATATTCCTTAGGCATCAAAGCTGTAACTCTTCAAGCTTGTGTACCCATTGTGACCCCCTTAACCTTTAAATGCAAATTAAAAGTAAAAAAAAACAAAAAACTCAGACATAATAGAATATAAGTTTCTTCAGCAAAAATGATCTGTACGTTATCTTCTTTTCGAAAATTACTTTGATAACTGTGTTGTAAAAAAAATATATAAATTTGTTGTACTTTGTTATTATTCTGGATCTCTGATATTAAGTAACATTGCCGGTGTGAAGTATCAAAAAGCAAAAACTATTAACAAAAATAATCAACATACGAGTATTTTCAATCTATTATTTTGGTTAGTTCTTGCTCCGTCCACTTCTTTATTTTCTTCTGTTGCAGAGTTTTGCTCAGCAGATTGCATTTAATCTGGGTTTCAGCTGTGCGTTTGTGTGGACTGAAAGTGTGAAACGTTGCCATATTCGTTCAAGTTTTGTTTTTATATTTTTAGTTGAAAACTGATTCATTAAATGCTCATTGTGATTATAAATATTCACACTTCGTACAATGATATGCACAGTATATGTATAGCTTTTGCAAAATTATGCAATGACTAAAAATGAGTATAGTTTTTATAAAAAAATTGCAGTGAACACATTAAATATATTTTGTGCCCTCATGCCATTAAAATGCAGGGTACGATTATATGTATATGTGCCCAGGTAGTATTTACTTTTAGCTATGTGCATTTTTGCTTACTTTACATCTGCCGAAGTGTAGATGTAGTTCCTTTTTTTTGTACGTATTTACTCAGGTAGTAAAATATTAAACTTTGAGATAGCAATAAACTTCTGCTAGCAACGCCACATGCGTTCACATCACAGCCCATCAATCATTAACCCATGCCCCTCATCTATCCCTCTCGTGCATGCACTTTGCACTCGTTCGTTGATGCTAACCGCTTAAGCTGTCATCTATTATAGTGTAACGCTAATAAAGCGTGCAAGCAACAACAACAAAATCAAGCGCATCATCAGCAAAAACGGGTCATCATCAGCTGTGCTTCATAAGCAAAGGTGCAATGTTTTGGCAACAAAATGAACAACAAAAACAGGAACAACATCAACGCCTTTAGAAAAAATTGCATAGTTATAATGATTTGCTCTGAACTAAGTACACATTTTGTAAGTGATTTTAAAATGGTTGGGTATGTTTCGGGGATATGGTTGTCAAAGGCGGTTTGTAAGGATGTGATTAAAATATGTAAAGAAGGGTTTAAATTCGGGTTTCTTTTGAAAATTTAAATGGCTGTTAACTGGGGCTGGGACTCTCCGCATATTCGGATATCCAGGCAGATATCCGCTGACACGGATAAAATTCAGTTAGTATGGAGTATTAACTAGATATTCGTTGATGCAATTATCAGGATATTCAGATTCATGACCAACCGGTTATTATTTGTATATTCAGACATCCAAAAAAAAAATCGATAAATTGCTGAACGATAATAATAATGTGTGATATTCCGCGACAATCAATAAGCGCTCATACCGTTAGTGAACGAATGGAATAAGACAACTCGTGAATGATGTTTGGGATAACGACTTTTAGATTAATGCCGAAATCTGTTTGCGTTCCCTATTACCTATTTATTTATTTCGTTTATGTTGCACTTCTTTATATCCGAATTCTATATTTATATGATTATATCGGGAGATCCGCATATCCGGACTTTTTCTTAAATGGAATTCCCAGCCATATTTCCAAAATTCTGATTTGTACGCACTTCTCACTCTAATTAAAGTCTCCGTGAATTTTCTAAACGATTGAGTAATTTATTGAATATAAGGATTTGTTTTTAACTAACGTTCTACGAGAGGTGGGCATGGTTTTGTCTGATTTTTATTATTTTCGAAATTATGTTTGTTTGATAAAGAAATTTCCGATATACCTACACCTATTTGCTTGAGATATACTTATTTGCTCTATTTTCTAAAAATTTTTAAACACACATATTTCGTCATCCCACACATTTATAGCTATCCAAAAATTTGACATTTTTGATTTTCGTAAAATACCGTAATGTGGACGTGATTATTATCCGATTTTGCCTAACCTACCTATCGTAGGCCAAGCAGTATGAGTACCAATTTTCGTTGAAATCTCTCAATATTTACTCGAAGTTATCAAGTGCCCGAGCAGACGGATAGAGAGACATGGCTTAATCGATGTACTTTTCATTCGAAACATTTTGATATATTCTATATGTATACATATGTGCATATATAAATATATATATATATATAGTGGCGAGCACAAAAATAGTGTCAAGCTCATCATTTTAATACACAGTATAATTTTGAGGATTAGGTTGAAAATAATTAGAAAAAGTATAGAACAAATAGGCCTGCGATTGCTGACAATAAAATAGGGTAATATCCTGGAAGAAAAGAAAGTGCTACTTAATTTAACAAAAAAAGGATTAGAGCATTCAATTTGTTTCAGAAGTATTCGGCGACGTTTAAGGAACAATACTTATTTGGACGATCTCCTCGAAAATTCCCGCTGTAAAAGGGGAAAACACTGCAATGCCCGAAAAAAAATAAATGCGTGTATTATAGTCTGACGAGTCGAACGTAACTTTAGTTGTGAGGGAATGAAAAAGGTGGGTGGGGAGACCAATGAGGGCAGAACTTAAGCCCAAATATGTGAAAACGTTTAAGCATTTTTAAGGTGTGGTTGTTTCTCATCATGATACAGCGTTGGCCCAGTTCCAATTTAATTTTATATTGTAATCTTAGCTTTAAAATAAATAAAATACCAGTTATGTTTTATTTAGTTCGATTTACCAGAGGGATACCTGCTGATGGTGCAAACTTCAACATGAACATTTTAGAACATTGTAAGGACATACACGGGTAGTTTTTAAAGATATAAGTTTTTAATTTTTTTCAACTTTTAAAATTTCAAAATTTTAGTTTTTTTTGAAAAAATTGTTTTTAAAAACTTTTTACTCCCAAGTATTTTCTTAAAAAGAATGCAAGATATGGGTTTTAGCTATCACAGTTTTGGAGATATTAAAAAAAATTATAGCTGAAAAAAATTCAAAAATAGTAGAGTTTAGAATATGGCATATCTTTTGGATATATTTTTTTTATTTCTCTCCATTGGTAATACTTCATTTATAGAATGAGCGAAAGCTTCTAACCGAACTTCTAATGAAATTGTATCAAATTCATTTTCAATTTTACAATTTTGAGCAACAAGTATCAACTTTAAGAAGAAACATAAAAATGTGTTTTTTTTTTAATCCAGAAGCTTATATCTTTCATAAAACAAAAGGCACATCCTCGAAACCTTTCGAATATTTTAATATATGCAGAGATATTTTTTACATATATTTGTTTTTGATTAGCTCAGCTTTGATAGCTTCAAGATTTTGATTTTTTTTTATTTAGAAAGAAATGTTTTTAATATATGTATGTATTTCCTTTAAGCCCTAAAACAGCTTAAAACCGAATCCAAGATGTTTTGTAGCTATAATAGTCTTTGCGATATTAAAAAAATTAACTTAAAAATCTGAAAAAATGGTGGAGTATAGAATTTCGGGATGGATAAACGAAAAAAAGTATATCGATATTTCTTCTCTCGATATTTTTAAACAATATCGACATATGCTGTAATAAAAAGCGATATCATGATATATCGATATTTTTACCTCTAGGCACAATTACCGAAAGTATTGAGTTATATTAGTTTTATTTATTACTAATACCAAGCGTACTTTGTTAAGCGTCCAAAAGTACATATTAAATTTGGAATATCTGCGTACTCAAACAATTTATCAAAAAAAAATTGGGATCAACATAGAAAAATATGTCGTCACATGTAATGCAAAGAAGCGAAAGTAACCATTTTTTTACATAAAACGATGAATTGAAAAGTAAAGTTAAAATTTTTTTTAGTTCCGGCCTTTTGCATTTCTGGTGACGATAAATAAATATGCACATTAGGGTGCCTCACCAAAAAAAAGTTGCGGAGTTTTCCAACAGAATTATAAAACATATAACTATTTACGTGAACGGTGCTCGTAAAGACCTTAAAAACATTTCGAATTTGATGCAAATTTGACACTCGGAAGAAAATATCGGTTATCGATATTTTGAGATTAAAAATATCGACTTATATATCAATTATATTTAAAAAAACAACAATATTTCGATATATCAATAATTTGTGCCCATCCCTGTTTTTTAATTTCTTTTAACTTCACTATAGAATGAACGAAAACTTTAGACCAACTTTCAAAATGGTCAATTCGTATCATTGATCGATTTGGCAGGGAATTGCTCACCCATATGTGTGGAACGTGTATGAAATTTTTCGCCCATTTTTTTCCTTTTAAACTTTATTATATTTTTTATTTGCTTTTATGGCTTGTAGAGAAACTGCTCTTACACCACATTGCATTACTGCCGCTGACATATAACATGCAATATATTTTGAAGCGTAATTTTACACATTTTTCACATTTTATTTTAACCTGCACAGCGATTGCCATAACTATGTGCATATATTACTTTCAGCACTCACACAACCAAGCCCACACCTGCAGTATGTAGATGCCAGAGGCATAGCCGCAGTTTGTTTCTGAACTTCGTCGAAATTGTACAAAATGTATATTTCTTTATATTTCACTATTTTCGACTAAAAGTTCATCATAATCCTTCTCCTCACCTGACATCCAACCATCTGCTTTTGCCACTTTTACAAATTTATACATTTTTGTTGCCATTGTTACCGTTATTGCCGTCAGCGTAGGTAGTGAAATGAAATGCTTGTTTTGTCCTTAGCATTTTGCTTGCTTGTTTTATTACCCATTTATATATCACATCATTTCCTATGCGCGGTTTCTCGTTGTGCACTCGTATCTCATTATTTTTATTTACTTTAGCGCCAAGCACCTACCAGTTCAGCCCCCACTTCCGCATTTGGTCGGCTCATAGTTGCCATAGTTTTAGCTGCTGCTCCAGCCGTTAGCGCTTCCTGGATGGCTCTCTGGCTGGCTCCCTGGCTGGCTGGCTGGCTGGGTGGCTGATTTACTTTGTTTGAATGGCTGATCTCTGGATGTTTACTTGCGGCGCTAGTCCAATGTTAGCTTTGTATTTTGCCTTGCACTTGCCGCTGGTCTTGCGTTTGCCGGAAACGTGTAAAAACCACAACATGCTCTTCCAAAAAAAAAAGGAAAATAATATACCTTAATGATGTTTCTATGCAAGCAGATGCGCTCGCTCCTGCAATACCGCTAATAGTACGTTTTCGCTCCATGTGCTAAGTATTTGTTTTTTTTTTTTTTATTTATGCGGCTTTTGGTTTTTTCTGGCAACCTTCTCATAAATCTTTGCCACTTCCGATCATAGTAGCCTTCCGCTGCCACGCTGGGTTTCCGTTTCACCTCAACCTTTAGCGTAAAATAGGCTAAAGATACGTATAGCTTATTTTACACACGCATTCAGCTATTTGTAGGTCTGCGCTTGGCCACTTTTAATTTGTGTTCATCCATTTCTGCTCGCTTTGTTTTTTTAGCTAAACATAATTCTCAGTTTTGTCTTTGGTTGGCTGTCACCACGATACACAGTGGGCTGAAGTCGGTAGGTGGGGACTGCGGTTTTTAAATGTGTATTTTCAGATTTTATAATGCTCTGTCATAATTTCATTTTCAATAAGGTTTTTTCGTTACAAAGCATTATAGTTGAAAATAGGGTTAATGAAAAAGCAAACAGTTTTCGCACGGTTATCATGGCCCACCCGTTGAATGTTCTCCCAGCGATCCCGTGTACCCTGGTTAGAGCCCTGGTAAAGTCTAGAAAGAAGCAAGCCAGATGAGGCGATGTGGTGGTCTCCAAAATAGCAGCTATAACTTCGACCACTATTATTATAATATATTTTCAAATAAAAACTGGCCTTGAACTTAATAAAATTGCAAAAATTTCTAAAAGTTTTAAGACTTAATTTTTGTATGAAAAAAAATTTAAAAATTTATATCATATCGATATATCTATCATATCGATATTTTTAGACAATTTAGATCTATACAGACTAAAAAAATCGATATGTCAAAATTTTTTTCATTATATCGGTATATTTATCGAAGAAACATCGAAATAACGATATTTCATTTCGTTTACAAATACCGATACATCGAAAAAATATCGAAAAAAATCGCTATATCGATATTTCTTAATCTGCACATACCTATGTATATGTTAACAAATATCGATAAGATATATATGAAATATATTTTTTTTTAATTCTCCCATTTGTATGTATGTATATCGACATACGAAAAACATCGAAATTTCAATATTTTTAAAAATATGTAATTCGATACAAATTTGAAACTCGGAAATAAATGCGAATATCTATATTTCGAGGTTAAAAATATCGACGGATTCGTCAATTAATTTCCAAAAAAAAAATCGATAATCGATGTTTCGTCCAAGTCCAATACAGAACTCAACTTGTGGTCTGAGCTTCAAATTAATTTATAATCCTCCACTTACTTACTTACTTACTTACTTAATTGGCGCTATAACCGCTTAAGCGATTTTGGCCAAACTTCTCCTACAATTTGTGGTGTGCATCCTGATGTTGTAACACAAATTGAGGGACCTACAGTTTTACGCCGACTCCGAACGGCGAATGTTTTTTGTGAGAAGTTCTGTCATGGCAGAAATTCACTCGGAGGTTTGCCATTGCCTGCCGAGGGGCGACCGCTATTAGAAAAAACTTTTTCAATAATTTTTGGATCTTACCGAATGAAGCACGCACACGCTACACACTCGTAGCAATATTTAATCCATAAAATTTTATATACTAAAATTCGTAGTAAATTTCATTTTAGCCTTTACAGAATAGTTGTGATTTATGCTTTGGTGATGTTAAATTATAGTATGGATTTAGTCATTGTTCTGTTGTTAGTTTACTTCAAAATTTTTATATGGAAGAAAACACCAAAGAGTGACAGAAAAAATTATAAAAAGTCATTAATTTGGTATTGTGCTTTAAACTTGCACTTTATTTTACTGAAATTCTATGGACTACAAAACTAGTTTTTTTTTTTTTAAATATGATTA
This sequence comes from Anomoia purmunda, assembly GCA_951828415.1. Taxonomy (NCBI): domain Eukaryota; kingdom Metazoa; phylum Arthropoda; class Insecta; order Diptera; family Tephritidae; genus Anomoia; species Anomoia purmunda. The sequence goes on along the minus strand of OX639993.1, from coordinate 195,110,281 downwards.
AAACGGCGGAAATCTTTATGGAAATTTTCTTAATTTTCCAAAATTTTGCTATGGCCTTGAAAATTTGGTTTATATGCCTTTTATAGGAAAAAAAAATACTTAAGTTATTTAATACACAAATAGATTATCAAAACTTGTAAAAAGTTGCCGGCGTATTGGAGTAATACGCCAATAGTTAATAGTTAATGGTTCAAATACATGCATTAAAAAAAATTCTAATTTTTTTCCATAATAATTAATGACGCATAAATATTAAGTATTTAAAGGTTTTAAGGGATACAATAGGATACAGGCGGTAATCTCGTGATCCCGGTATCCTTAGTTCCCAGTCTCTTTAAGTATCGAAAATGCCGAGATTATTTCCCAACAATCCCGCGATTTCGACGCCCAAATCGTATTAAAATGGCAAAATGTGCATTCACTTTCTTAACGATTTCCAACGTTTTGATAAAAATATTTTTGAATTTTTTCAGATTAAATTTTTTTAGTTAGATTATAACAAAGTTATTAATTGAATCCCACGACTAATACCGTGATGTTAGGTTTGCAGGAACCTGAAAATCTCAGCATTGTAAAAATTGAAAAACTTATTATCACTAGTTGATTCAAATCAAATTTCCAAATTCAAATCAAATTTGCATGTTAAAGAGTTGATGGCGAAATATTCGGCTACAACACAGTGATGTTCTTAGGATCGGTATCGAAATCCACCACTATCTTTTTAACATTAATTTTTAGATTTTAGATTTTAACTTTACTGCCGCCCAATTTCAGCCCACTGTGCGATAGTCGCATTTGAGGCAGTTGTGGGTAATTTCGGTTGACATTGCCATTAGCTGGCTTAGCGCTGCTTTGCGGCCATTCCATAGACAGACATAGCTACAAAATAAGCGATTTGTAAACAGGAGCAGAAAAGTCATATAGATTACGTATATTTGGTTGCAACTGAAACGATGGTTCCCGTAATTATTGTCATATTCCAGGATTTTCAACCATTTGGAGTTTTTAGTTGGGTGTGTTTGAGATTTATACATAGTATGCTAATGAGATAAGATTATTGTTGAGCTTCTAAATAAAGAAACTAAGTAGAAGTACTCAAATAAGTAGATAAAGTAAATTAGCAGGATTAGGTCTGGGTCATTTAAGTTAATATCATTGAATGAATAAATGCAGTTATGTGAAGCTTATTATTTTTACTAACTGAGATATTTTAAATCACACTGCTAAGAAAGAGTTTGAATGAAATCAAAAATTAGCTAAAATACCACCGCAATAGTTCAAAGTAGGAAAAAATTTATTGTTATTAATGTAAATTTTGATTTCTATAAAGTTTATAGTCATTTTAACATATCCTGAAAATTTGAAATGGATTCGATCAAGCAGTTTTTGCGTAATTAATGTAGAAAGAGAAATTTACCGTTTTTTTTTTGGCAAAACGACTTCGTAAACCCTTATGACGATGTTTAAGACTACCCATTACAATAAATAATAATGACCATCTTGGCATTGTGAAAAATCGAGTGACCACTTGACGAATTTATACGGGGAAATCCACGACAAATCGACCAATGATTGGAGTCTACCATTTTTTTATTACGAGGAATTTTAGTGAGAACTTTGTTCCAAAATTCCAAATTTAGATATTCGTTGAACATAACTTTGCTTAGAGGTTATTGAAACAAAAACACTATTTAAAAAATCTTATTTTTGAAAGATAAGCAAAACTCTTGGAAATTTCACGATATTTTAAGAGACATAATTAAACTTAAAAATTAAATTTCAATATATAAAAGCACTTTATTTTAAATTTCATTTAAAAACCCCTATCACCTTTAATACGAAGTTAGAAACATTTTACAAAAAAATAAACTTTAAAGATCTGGGAAATTTAACTTTGCATAATTTTCGTTAAAGAATTTTTTTTTGTTACTTTGGTGGAATTTTATTGTATGACGATTTCTTATAAATTTACAATCCCCTTTTGAAATTTCGTTTCCACTTTTTAGGGATTGCTAAAAAACAGTTTTATTGAAAAAATCATACCTTTGAAAGAAAAAAAACACCTCGAAAATTTTACGATGTTTAAATACAGGTATTGCTTAGAAAATTTTAACTTAAATTTAAATTTATGATTTTGATTTTTTCGATTTTATAAATTTCCGTATTCTGAAAACACTTAATTTAATTTTTTATTTTGGAAAACATTTTTTTTAATAGTTTTTACTTTGGTCACATTTTATTATATCAACAAAATTCATCTAAATCAATGGCCGTTTTGTCATGTATAGATCCATATACCAATTTCTTATAAATTTTGGACTCTCCTTATTAAATTTTGCTTCCATTTTTTTCATCCTAAAAACAGATTGCTCTACAGCCCAATTGTGAAAAAATTCAACCGCTCTTACGTCAGTCTCACAATGACTACAATCTGGCCGTTTTGGTTGGCATCATTTTCAGTTGTTTCGGTATTGTGCTCATCGTAATGGCGTTTTTCTTGTGGAGGTAAGTGGTGCTCCTATAAGCTATTTATTTCATTACAAAAATATATTATATACAATTTATTTACAATTAGTTTGTCTAAAATAAGGCTTATGGTCTGATGGCCAGTTCTTAGTAAAAATGGAATTGTTAATGTACTATGCGGAATTCAAAGTTCAGCAGACGTTGGCGTGACGGGTGCAATTAGATCCTATCCAAAAGGTTCTTTGAACGTTCTATTCGATTTATTATCGATAGATATCTTTATCGAAAACTCAAATGCTCACAGCGCATTCAGATTGCGTGCATTGGAGCTCTGCAAGGAAAGTCCATTCGGACACAACTCCATCTTACTAAATCCTTTCGAAAAATTCCCAAGCCTCATGAGCTGTACTCAGGAGAGACCCCAACTCTTGGAGGGCATAACTGCCTTTAAAGATGAGTGAAACAAAGAATGCGACACTTTTTTCTAAGCACTACAGCCTAAAATTATCCTTTCGCCTACTGGACTATACCATGTAAGCTTTTTTTTAAACCGAAACGCATCTGAATATCTTCTCAGATAGTCAGTCAGTTATTCAGGCAGTCCCTTTTATCGCCGCTACGAGATCAATCTAATATGGGTCCCGGTACATACGGCATTGACGGAAATGAGGCAGTGGATGAACGAGCATGACGTGACTCTGCAATGAAAGTGTCCCCTTCGGTAGACATAGGGCCATCGCTTAGGTAAAACAAGAGCGCAATTGGCGAAATTTATCGTTTGGTAGCTAAGCAGAGAACCTATACGATTATCTGGCAGTTCTGGGTGTCCTATGTCCTACCTAAAACCAGGGTTATTTTTCGAGTGAGCAAAGAAACTGCCTACAAACTCACGGCGGTCTGCACGTAGGAGTGCATACCGAATGGATTGACGTATCCTTCAACAGGTTCTGTTGGACTCGGTCTCTACTCTACAAACAGTCGAACACTTTCTGTGCGAGTGCTTAGCCCTAGCAAGGAAGAGGCCAAGGACACTTGGCAAACCATTTCTGCAGAATACTTCAGAGTGCAGCCGCCTCTCTCTTTATAGACATACTGAAATTCATTAAAGCCGTTAGATGTCTGTTTAAGATGTAAAGAAAAATTGGCCGCCTATAAGCATATTTCTCGAAAACGCTGTACTTTGTTTATTTATTTTCGTTAAAAAATTCAAAGATAGATAAGGGTACGAGCTGAAGGAATCTACGAGTACATGCATAATAGTACTACTAGGGTAGATAGTATCGATATGGTACTCAGTTAAAGTATCGCTCTAACAAATCGAGTACACATAAATATCGAATTTCAAAACTCGATAACCAAAATATCGATATTAGTCATCGTTAGAAACTTTTTCATAAGTACCAATGAGGTCACATTGGCTCAGCAGGCGGAATTTGAAGGGGCCATCATTTATTATTGTAATCTTTTTTTTTTGACTAATTTTCGTAGTTTTGTACCCCCACTGTGGCACTTCAAACCCCAGCAAAGTTGACAGCACAGCACACAGCGCGCCTAAAATTGGAAAGAGTTTGCTTTCAGTGTGTCCTTAATATAGACCTTGTGTCTATTGTGTCTATTTTTGTTCCGCCTGATTTCCATATCCCAATATTCTGCTGTAAATAATTTCTTCTCGCAAGTTCGATACTATACAGGAGTTCAAGTAGTCGATTTCTAAAACTATCATTTCAAGAGTATCGAGTAAAAAATATCGGTAACAAATGGCAAAAGTAGCGATATGGTTACGTATCGAAATTCGTTTCCCTGCTCTAATACCTTATAATAGAAGAACCATTTACAGCTCGCTGTTACTATCTTGGTCATTATGAAACACCTTGTGCCAAAATAAAATAAAAACTGAGGAATTTTTATCTTCAGTGTTTATATCCTACTAGTTTCGCCACGCCAGCTGTTGTAATTTTTTTTATTCTCTTCAGAAGCCATAAAAACTTTTCGAGAAGTTGGATACTAAATTTCAATGCGAAGCATCGCTGTAAAAGCATCAAATAGTATTATCTCTACACTTCTTACCTAAACACCTGAAGTGTTTCTGCAATTATATGAGTTGTGGTGTTATTGTTGTTGGATTGCGTCCAGCAAAAGAAATGCAATAAACTATTGAAATAGCTATGTGCTTTAAAAGTTCCGTGCAGAAGTTAAAGTTATAAATAGCAAATAAAAAAAACAGAAGCAATCTAAAAATTACAAAATACCAAAATAGCTGGGCACTTTACAAATATTCAAATGCATTAAAGTGGCTAAAATTGAATTTTTCCAATTTTGAACACATCGTATGTGCCTTAAGTAGATAATTGTTTTGAGAACACATTCCTGTATTTACTTTAATTAATATTATTGCATGTATGTATGAGAATGTGTACATGCATATACATACATTAGGGTCTCCCTTAAATGGGGATTTTTTCTTTTAATTTAAAATAAATTCCTTTTAAACATTTTTATAATACTAAAATAGACATAAATATGAAATTTCAGATTTGTATAATTACCCAACGCTACATATTACAACCACTCTGTAATGAGCAAAGTGTTGCCGTTGTGCGACAAAAGCGGTAATTTGGCACGTTTTCACCTGGCCTTTTAAACATTTTAAATTTTTTGTCGCTTTTCCAAAATTACGTGCGACTAACTGCGTTATTATTTTAGATCATGTTAACAGAACCACACCAAAAAGCGTTGCCCCCTATAAACACGAAAAAATCCATCACTTGAAACTTTTAAAGGAAATGCAACTCTTCTCCTCACAGCGATTCGATTTCTGGGTAGGGATGCAACCCTATGTTGTGCAAGCGATTTCACGTCACGGATAGGAAGATCAAGTTACATTTCGTTCGTTTTTTTTTGTTTCTGTATTGAGATCTGAGGCCATGAAATCAAAACAAAACATACATATAAACTTTGACCGTCGTAGCTATGTCAATTTTGTATTTGTACTACCGCCACTCTCAACTGAACTTGAGTTTGTTGTTATTTAAAGATTTTGTTTTCAGAAATGTTACAAAAATTATATTTAAAACCTTAAAATAATTGTTTTATTAAGATAAGAAAAAAACCAAATGTAGTGCCCCTTTCTTCGTCAATACCCCCTTTTTGCGACTTTATTAAAATTCTCAACGGCAACACTGATCAGAATAGAGCTTCGATGTTCTTGCAGACAACGTAACAGAAATTGTTTCTGCTCTTCTTCAGCGCTGATAAAAACTTGGATTAGTTTAACTGTTCTGTCGTTTATAGCTTTTAAAGACGATACTTTACGCTGGGCTTCCAAATAAATGTCATATTCTTTCCCTAAAGAGGTAGTTCCTTGGAAAAAAACTTTCGTTAATCTTCAATCGCTTAATTAAGTTTATACTGTTTTTCGACATAAATTCCTCAACATATTTGCCTGAAAATAAAATTAAAACACTTTACATATGATACATTTACTATAAAAACTATAATATTTTATAACAAAATTTATTTAACAGTAAAATTTAGCCATAGAAAATGTTTAATTTAATTGCGGCGCATAGCATCAGAGAACCTTATTTTGAATCTCCCCCCAAAAATTTAAAAAAGACAACGCGACACGATAGTCGTCTCTCACAGAAGATTCTTTGTGACTTCACGGCGCTTAGTGACTTCAGAAATATTTGCTTCAAAAACGTTTTTTAAACCGAGTACGAGGAAAAGTTACAACTCTCTTTGCAGTTTTGGTATGTAGCCTTGGATACCAACCCATCGCAGCGCAAGACTCTTACGTTTTCACAGAGATCCCAAACCTGCAAAAGTTTCAAACTCCTAAAGCTTCATCTTCTCCTCCTGCCAAACTCTCTCAATGCGGTACATCTAAAACTTGTTATTTGTTTCACAGGTAACGTGGTCGTAGTCTTTCTTTCGTCGTGGTTCTGAACTCCAATTTACCATACATGGATATACAAAACTTATTATATTGTTTTAAAAACCAACCATTGTGAATAAATACTAGTGAAAAATTTTGATCCATAGAAGTCAAAATTCGGCACAACTGAGATCACCTGATGTAGCAACTCTCAGCTTACCTGTGTCATTCACTAAGTGAATTTCTATGTTTGACAATTAATATTGGCTATTTGTGACATTTAATATCAGCCGCCGGCATTTTTAATTTAGAAGACTCCTCACTTGCATTCATTCACAATGTAGCCAACCACAAAAACCTCAAATCTCACCTTTCAGTACTTTGGGCGAACTCACAGCATTGGCTGGCGACTTGTGGATAGAAAATTCTTCAATAAAGAGAATCTCGTATACTTCCTTGCCGTCTATTTAAAAGCGCAACTATCTTGAAGCCGATGCCACATAAAAATCCTTGGCTTCGCGTGACATTTATAAATCTGTCCGAAAAACGAAAAAGGCAAAGGGGATGCCACATTAAACGCTTGGACAATACTCATTTGTTTATTGTGGAAGTTGAAAAAATTATATTTACTAAGCATTTATTTTGCATAATCTTTAAATTTACATTGTTTTTTCGTGGAAAATTGTAGTATAGCTTCTTTTTCTAAGCCAATGTGAGTAATAAAAGAAATATGAAAACAGAGTTGATTGCCAAAGCGCGCGCGAAAGGAAGAGAGTTGACGAACTTTGGAAGACTTCGTATAATTGTACTTTATGTATTCAGCATAGCTGTCAAAGCGAAACTGCCACGTAAAGCAAAGCAAGCTTTCTGTCTACCATAGCCTTTAGGTTTAACAAAATTGTTATCACTTAATTTTTTATATAGAAATTTGAGAGGATGCTGTTACAGGTTTATTTGGCATAAACGATGACAGCCTAGACGTCGGGGTTTTCTATGTCGTTCTAAAAAAAATGTATTCTCCTCATAGTTCAGCCAATCGAGGTCATCTTATATATAAGTACATATGCGATATCAAAAAAAAAAATTATTCAAATTCGTTGTCGCGCTATGACGCTAAAGACATTTTGCGTTTTCTTACAATAGTGTTTTTTTTTGACGTAATAAAAATATTTACTTTTTATATTTTCGAAAAATAAGGAACACCCTAATATATATATATATGTACATAGATATATTGACAGTTCGTTGCCACTTCAATTTCACGCATAGTTTCCTATAGCTTGTTCACAACTGTTAGCTGGGTGTGAACTTAAATAATAAATTTCCACTTGTCTTACTTTTCAAAGTGCAATATTTCGTTTTTATTGCTCGAGTGCAGAAAATATTTATGATTTTTTGTGTGCGAAGGGCGTGGATTGGAATAGAGTAGTACTTGAAGTGGAGATATGGCTAAAAATAAGACATACTTTATACTGCGCCTGATATTTTTCACCGCTTAAAAAGTAAAATACTTTTGCGTAGATAAAAAAGCCTAAATTTAGCAGCTACAAATTCTCGAAAATGAAATAATAAAATCGAACTGAAATATTGATTAAATTTCATAGCTTTTCGTCTTCATTTAATTTCTAAAACTATTATAATTTTTCTATGAAAATTTAACGTGTAAAATATAACAAAAATTTTTTCGAAAAAATTAAATTAATTAAATCATAAACTCTGCTACTCATAAAACGCCGCGCAAAGCTTCCACCCCAAAAAATCTCTTTTCGCAAGTACTTTTACCCATACAAAGCCAAAGCGTTAAAGTAAAACCAGTTGAAAGTAAACTCACTTCAACAATTCAAGTGCTATTTGTATTTATGAAAACTTTCAACAACTTATTTATAACAGTTTCATTATTTTTATTGCACTTGTGGCGATGAAAATAACTAAGTTGCATTTTCATTACATTTTACTTATCATACAAAAAAACAACAAAAAAATAAACAAACCAGAAAATAAACAGAAAAGCTCGGCATACAAAGTGCAAAATGAAAACAGAAAGTATGCTGCTCAGGCCAAAATTATTTTATTCACTCACATTGCCTCTTGCTTAACATTTCAATATCCTCTGCTCGCTCGTCGATTGCTATGTAAATTAGTTAGCGGCAAAGAAAAGCTAAAATCATCAACTAATTGCATTGCTCTTACTGATTCAATACTCAAGACTTCATTTATACAACGTTACATTTGTATTTACCCGTAGAGAGGTGTGAGTGCGCTAAAAGAATATACAGTTACTCAAAGAATTGATCGCATGTTGAATTTTTTTTTACAACAAATATTCGCAATGTTCTTTATGATAAATATTTTTCGTTAGTTTTTTCTAAGAGTTATGTTCGATTACAAAAAGCATATCAAATCAAAATTTCAAACTTTTTTTTTATAAAAATTTCAAAAAATTTCATGAAATTTAAAATTTTTTAATCAAAATGTGTAGTGCGTTTTTTTTTATCGCCAATTCAGTTTTAGTCTTATAAGTGCACGTGTAAATAGGTTAAAAATTTACATTGATTTTTGAAAATGTTTTGAAATTTTTGGTTTTTGAAACTTTTTTCATTTGTTGCATATATGTATGTAGCTTTTGGGACAGAAGATGGACAAGACAGCCAGCACAAAAAGCTGTACGAAATCCATACTTTATGGAACAAAAACTGTGCTTGGACAAAATTTCCAAAAATTTTCAAAAACCAGCAGGATTTTTTTTTAAACTTCAGCCGCACGCTAAAACTAAATGAGCTACAAAGCTGTGCACATCAAAAGTTTTCCAAAAATTCAAATCGAAAAATTTTAAATTTTTATAAAAATTTATAATTTTTTATAATTTTTAAAAAATTTATAATTTATAAAATTTAAAATTTTAATAAAATATGGAATTTTACTTTATACGAGTTTTGTTATATTACGAACTAAAATTTTATTTAAAAAAAATAACGGAACGGACTCAGTGTGAAAAATGTAAATTTAAAAAAACAAAAAGAAAAAATAGATTTTAAAAAAGAAGAAACCAACTACTATGTTCAGGTCAGTTTTTTATATCACTGTAATACGAAAATTAACCTATGTAGCTTTGAAAATGTTAGACAAACAGATAGACAGTGGTTGGCAAAATTTTAGGGGAAAAAGAGAAATCCCTCACTGGTTTGTCAAGAGAGAGCCTTGGAAAAATTTAGTAGGTACTTAAAGCTTACAAAAAGTTTAAAGCAAAGGCTTTCTGCTAGCAAAGCAAACGCCACGCACTTCTGTTGATGATGAAACGCACTTGACTGTTAATGAAAGCAATTTCAGTTTGATTTATTATAGTATTGAAACTAAGTCTTTTAATAATACTGCTTTAGTCATTTTAGACGTAGCAATTGAACCCCAAATTAATAATTGTCGAAATGAAATTTTATCGCAGAACAACATACTTTACGCTCAGAAAAAAAATGTATCTGAATTGAAGAGAAACAGCTATCAAAAGGAGAAAAAAATGGAATGAAGTGGCGTTCAAGAAATATGTACAGCTTTTGCAGAAAACAGATTTCATTTTATGCAGGAATTTGTACAGTTTGAAGAAAACATTACATCCAAATAAGGAAAATTTGTTTCAGGTGCTTTTGTTTTTTCAGTGTACAAAAACCTTGTCTTTACTTTTGTAATATATCAGATATTTCAATCCCTTTCAAATAGACACTAGTTTCAACGAAGATCTCATCGTCGAACCAAATCTCATACTTACTCTTAGAAATGAACCTGACTCATTTCTCATATCTGAAAATATTCTGCAGTGTTTGAGATGAAAGACCCAGCAACCTCGAATTTCGATAATTTTAGCTTTCACATAACCTTGAATTTCAATATTCTGCACCACTTACATATGTTGGTTGATGGAAAGTTCAAGTAATACTTTTTAAGCTTTTGTGTCTATTGCTTGAAAATAGTTTTTCTTTTATGATATAGATAGGGCACCATTGTCCCAAAAATTCTCGGGTGACCAAATGTACCAAGTGTCCAGGAGCCGGCAGCTCTAAACTACAGTCGCGGTTACAGCTATTTCTCGAGCCATTAGGCCAAGGTGAGGGAGATGCAGCAGATTCGCATTCAGAGCCTCAGTAGGTGATGAGCATAAGACTCCACTTATGCAGAACTCTGCGCTCCTTTGTACCCTGTGGAACTGTTTAAGCGTTGTCAATTTACCAAGTGTTAGCCACCAGACTAGGGTCCCCATAAATCAGAAACAGGCGGACGATGGGCGTGTAAATCCAGTAGACCATCTTTGACGAAAACCCCTAAAATTCACCTGCCGCTTTTTTGTGGGCGAATAGTGTTGTTGTGGCTTTCTTGATACGCTCTGTTGTGTTGCCATTCCAGAGAAGCTTACCATCTAAAGCTACTCCAAGATAATTGGCAGTACACTTCAACTGCAGTCTTATGTACACTGTACAGTTTATAGGGTGTAAGAGCCGGTACTTTGTACCGTCTGGTAAAGATTACTAGTTCAGTTTTGGTTCGATTACATCAAGACCGCATTTTTTGGTTCAAGTAACCAAAGAGGTAAAAGCAGCCTCTATGAGATCGCACAAGATTTGAGGATGTTTTGCCCGTACTATTACCGCAAAATCATCGGCATATATAACAACCTCGTATTCATTCACTTCCATGCGCCGCAACAGTTCGTAACTACCGATAGGAATGCAGAGAGAACCCCTCTCTACGGAGTGCCCTTCCTGACGGACCTACGGGTTGTCAGCCCACCAGCTTCGAACTTACTACCTTGCTGGTGAGCAATTGAAGGAAGAGCCCGAGCAGTGTTCTCCACACGCAGGTCCGCCAAGGCCGAAGTGATCGCACATGAGACAACATTGTTGAAAGCCCCTGCTATCTCCAGGAATGCCCCTTACTGTAAATTCTTTTGTTTCATTCGTATAGCAAAATTTTGGAGACTAAAGAATGGAGAGCGGTCTCTGTGGACTTTCTCTTACTGTAGGCTAACAAAATGATGAGGTGAAGTGACAATGCCATCTAATGGAATTTTTAGGCTTTTATTGACTTCCGCTTGTTAAGGAATATAAGGAAGAAGAAAAGCTAGTTTTATATTACGATTATACTTCTTATTAATGGCACGATTGCTTGGTAGTTGCGTTGCCTAGGACCTAAGGCTCAAATCGCGCTTGGAGCGCCATTTTGATACGCTATTTCTCTTGAAACCTGGTTTTCCTGCTCCACACGATTCTCATTCTTCAAACCATTCCGATTAATCTACTGATGGTATTCATTGTTCAACTAGAGATTTTCTTTCGATCTTTCGCCTAGAAGAATCCTAGTATCTGTTGTCTATTGCATGCCAGGGATGGACACTAACAGAGATAGTAAAGAAATCTTTTTCTACTATCCTCCACTTCGGGTGTTGTATGGAACTATCTGCTTATCTTGTTTTTGCAATTCGTGAGAACTAAGTACAATTTTGGGTTGAATACTCCCAGCAGACAGCGTATAACTTCCGCTTCAGTTTCATCAAGACAGACTCCGGAGCTGGCCAAATTATCGGCTCTCTGTTCCTATGGCCGAACCAGACGAGAGAGATGTACAATGAGACGGCCATTAATGGTTTACACAAGGTCCATTTCTTTATACAGAGTAAGAATGAAATGCCGGTACTCGATTTCTTACAGTCACACTTGGTAATTGATCTCCCTCTTTTGATTGCATAGAAATGACTTTGAAAAAGCCTGAAAGTGACGTCTAAAATAAATAAGTATGTAGATATCTACACCTTAGATCTATCAAAAACTTTAATTTCAAACATACAATATGTTCTTACGTAAGTTACATAATTACATTTACCACATATCATACTTTGAACTTTACTTGCTTCACGCCAATGCACAGAAATAGCTGCTGCCAACTTTTTCATATCTCCTGCAGGTAGTAAATATTTCCATTTTGCTGTAGTATCAACTTTTATCATTGTTTTTTCTAAAAGTTCTTCGTGTTTTTTTTTTTTTTTTTGGTCGGACATTATTTTGTCGAGCGCGCCGAGCAAAGTTGGAAAAGTTGTAAACTCAAAAGAAGAACAGATGTGCACACATCCTTAAGTATATGTGTAAAAATTGCATGTGTGTATAAATGTAAAAAAGAAATGTTTAAAAATAGTGCGCAAATACGAGTATCAGCAAAATTCAGTTTTGCCAAAATAACAAGATAGTCTTTGTACTGATTGACACTGACAGCTCGAGAAAGGAAACAACAGTGTAAATAGAAGCCAAAATTTAAACGAAAGAATAACAAAAACCGAGATGACAACATAAAAACAAGTGAAAAAATTTGCAATTTTTTTCGGCAAAAGTACAATACCTCTGTATAATGCCAAACGCCTGTCTTTGTAACTTTCACTGCTTCATTTGCCAGCAATCACATTTGTTCGAACGTTTTTTTTTTGTTTTTTCCAAAAATCTTTGATAAAGTTTTAGATTCTGCTACTAACAAAAACTAACTTTACCATATGCTTAAATTATTTTGCTAATAGTTACCTTTGATGAGCGAAGTTTTTGACATATTTTGCTGGCCAAGAGTAAATTTTTGGTTGAAGTTTATTTATCATTATTTGTTTCGACATATATCACATTTATCGGCAACAGTAGACATCACATCGTGTCGACAACTAACTGGTGTTGACTAGAGCACCTGAGGTGACGTCGACTGTTGAGCGATAAATTTGTTATATTTGGCAGTTGTGGGCTAGCTCTATTTATTATTTCCATTAGTGCATTTGGGCAAGTTCAAGTGAGGGAGATAGTAAAAATTGTTATGTATGGGTAAAAACCACGATGCACAGTATTTGCCTCGTTTGAAGGATAGACGTCAGAAATGGGTCTTAAAAAGTGGATTTTTCCGAGTTTTAAGTGATTTTTTACAAAAAGTTAAACACAGCGAAATAAATGTGAAGTGCCGAGCTTTGTATTGTAGCAGTCCAAGTGTAGTTATTACCTTCCTTTTCTTCTCCCCATGAAACTTGCCAATTAGTTAAGTTAATTTCCCGAATAATTTAATCGATAATTATTTATTTACTTTAACTAAAAATTCGCACCCAAATTTATTTTAATCATTTATAAGTTCAACTAAGCGAAAGGTAAAGACGGAGCTAGAGTCAGAAGACTTCTCAGCTATTTAGTTGTTATGGCATAGAAAGAAAGTAGCATTAAAGTTACGATATTCTCTACACTATTAGGGTCCAGCCAACTAATAAAAACAAAATAACGCCAAGCCCGCCAATGCCGCGGTAGATAGAGCGTTACTGAAAGTTATAGTTTATAGAATTCAGTGTTTTTTCCCCCTACTTCCAGTCATATTATAATTCACAAGCCTGTTGTCACTGATAGCGAAAATGTTTGACTTTGTTTTTTCTGGATTCCAAGGAGTCCTCAGGAATCAACTTTCAGCTTATACAGCTCATTGTTAAACTGCTCGCAATTTGTGTGCCAGGAAGCACCACTACCAAAATAGCGGTTGATACGCGCTGAGCTTTTTGCCAGAGGCTGCCTTACTTCCGGGTTCGAAACACGCACGAAAAATAATGAAAAAACGCTGGCAAACTACGCCGATATATTTTGATGCGAAGGATATGATAAGCCATTGCCTTTTTGTAAGATAAAATAGTAAAGAAGTATTTAGCTTTTTGTTTAAAATTTGTAATCAAATGTATTTGTTCAAAATTTGGTTATACTAATTTTTAAATTCGCACAGCTTTTCTTTTATTCAGTCAGTGAAATCACACATAAAATACATACATACATACATACGTAATAGCAGTAGGACTATATATTCAATAGAAAATTGCAAAGGAAGTTAAACGGACAGATGTTGGTAAATAATTGTATTATTTTATATTTTGACTATTGCTTGACTGTAGTGGTTTCAGTTCTTAATTTGAATGTGCTCTTCGATATCACACATTCCACGTTTAAGTTTAACGGCTGCGGATTCATTACAGTCTAAGGCGAAGGTACTGACTGAAACTTATTTTATTGAATATAGCCTTAAATCGAAGATTAAGCTTGGAGTCCATTTCGACTTTCAAGTAAACAAAATTTTGAATTTCTGGCAAACCATCATACTTTAAATCAACAAAGTAAAAGAATTTTGTTTAAGCGTTCTTTGAAAAAACTAAAATAATTTCCATAAAATTAATTTATAAATATATTGCAGGTTGTATGGCATGACGCCGTGAAAACTAGGAAAGCGTATCCACAAAAAAAATTTGTTTGAGTTACATAATAAATGGGCTTACAAATATTAATTAAATATAGCATTTTTATGAAAAATTATGTAATGTATTGCGAAAGAGTTAAAAATACTGAATATTCAAAATTCCATTATCGTTATATTGAAAAAAATATCTGGATTAAAGAAACAGCCATCAAAAGAAAACGATATAGGAATGAAACGACACTTAAAAATATTGACTAATTTTGTAGAAAGCAGATTTTATTTTATGTGAAATTTAAAGAAAAAATTACATCAAAATAAGGAACATTTTTCGTAGGCTCTTTTGTTTCTCCAATGTACCAGTTGGCCTACTCTGGTTTTTAGTTTTTATATTCAAGTTTCATTACCACCATTTTCAGGGTCGAATATAGTTGCAGTTTCTAATAGCCAATCTTCTAAAATAGTAGCAACACTGTCAAAAGGTTGAAATATCGCTCAACACGATGAAAATGATTCTTTAGTTTTACTCATCCAATAGTAAAAAATAAATACTTACCAAACATTTGAAACATTAGAAGTGTCAGATCAAGCATGAAAAGGAAAAAGTTATTATGCGACTTTTTTTAGAGAAATCCTTCGTATTACATTTAGGAGAAATAATGGGGGCAAAAAGCCAATTTTCTTAGTTCACTTTCGAATTTAATATTTCCAAATAAATTATGGTTAAAGCTTCGTAGACAGCTCTCACAAACTCTATATAAAAAACGCTTAAGAAATACTCACTTCAATTTCTTGTGTCAAATTTCCTTAAGTCAGTCCTCAGCTCTCGAGAAAAAAATCTTTTCCTTTCTTTTGCAGAAAACAGTAATGAAGAACCCCTGATTTTGACAAGAAATAAATGTGCGCTTCATTATGTCTGCAAGAAATTTGTATGATTTATTTTTATTAATAAAATCCAAGCTAATTTTATTGTCTACTTACCAAACGTCACATATTATTACTTTGCATTAGTATTTGGTACTGATCAGAAGCAAATTAGTTTCGTTTATTTATATTTTTTCTTCTCCTCTTCTTCTATTGTCTACTATTCACCATGAATTTTCAAATGTCAAAATTGCCGATTTACTACTATTTCAAGCTCAAGCAGTATTGTCGAATTGTTCTTGAGATTTTTCCTGAGAGATGTAGGCGAAGCTTTTAGGCTGTGTCCTTTTTATTAACATAAGTTTTTTTTAATGTAAGTCTTTACATTACCTTTACCGCTATAAAACAATAAAGATTAAGTGGGCAAGTAATAAAAGCAAATCGAAAATTTATAAATAAATTTAAAAAAAAAAGTACAGAAGTCCGATCTCAGTCAAATTTCATAATTTAGCGGCATGTAATAAATTATTTCGAAATTGGAGCGCGCTAAATATTTTTGTCTTTCGATACTACGGGCTCGCGACACTGTGCGTCCGCTCTATAGATTAGTAAACAATATGAAAAAAGAAAGTGGGTATAGAAATTGAAATAGAATCTTCGCTCATCTAAATACTAACTGATACACAAAAGCAAGTCACTAATAGTTCTTGATTACATATTTTATATGCACACATACTGACAGGCATATGTACATATATAACTACATATGTGAAATCACATGAGTTAGCAGTTGGCTGATAGTTACCACATTCATTAAATATGATAATTTTCTTAATAAGCAATCGCTTTTCTAACATTCGCTTAATATATTTCAACTCGTAATTGTTGTCAACAAAGCAACGTACTACAAACAGGTTGGCAGCATTGTATCGGGGATTGCCCCACTTCACAAACAATTCAACAGAAACTGCACTGACGTCATTCACATTAGCATGCACACAAGTGCACATACAAACACAAACGCCTATTACGTATGCACAGTGGTGACTCCATGGGGGGTTTTAGGGTATTCAAGCCCACCCTTGCATGGGAACGTAAAAAAAAAACCAAAAAATATCAAAAATCAATATCAAAAATTAGCAAATTTAAACTTGCACTTTATTAAACTAGATTAAAATGGGCTACATATGTATGTAACTGCATACCCGCAAAACTTCCAAGAGTACTGAGAAAAAATTTAAGTTTATTCCATTTTCGCAAAATATTTGCAAAATTTGAAATTTTGGTTTTTGTGGTTTATGTTATTGAGTGAACTAAATTTGTATCAAATGTTAACTCAAAAAATTTGTGTTGTGACCTACGATACATTCAGTTTTACTTTTATTTATTAAGCATATTGATAACTTATGTAGAATTTCGAAATCGAAATAAGATTTTACACATTTTCTTGTTGTTTTGATCATCTTTCGATGAACTTCGCCAACTGACCAATTATAAATTTTTAGGCGGGTTTCTACAACTCCGCTTAACTTACTTCCATTTAGCTAAATAACCTGGAGCACAATACCATTTCTAAATGTTGATCTTGAAATGGGAAGATGAAAAAAATGTGTAGATATTTATCGATATTTTTAAACAATAGCGGTATATGCGGAGTAAAAAATATATAAGTTTTAAAATATTAATATATATCGTTATTTCAATATATCGATATTTTTACCTCAAGGCGCAATTATCGAAAGTATTGTAAAAATGTTCGAGTTTTATTATTTGTATATTTATAAACCTTATATTTTAAGATTTCCGTCCGAATATTTCGAAAAATATGAACATTTATTTGAGCTAGGGTATTAAAGACTTAAAAAAATATCAAATTTGATACAAATTTGATTAGTTTCTTTAAAAAAAATATCGATATTTCATTAATAAAAAATATTTGTAGTTTGAAATAAATTTTTATTTTATTTTAATCAAATATAATAAAAACGCGCTCGAATTTTTATTGGGTAGCGTGCATTCATTTGTTTTCTTTTTTATACTACTTTTTATAGTTTTCGCCCTTTTTGGCATTTAGTTGACCACGACAATTAGACAGCTGTTAAGTGTCGTTAAGAATAAGTTAGTGAATCGCACCATCGTTACTTCAAACGACAAATATTGTCGACAAAACTTGGGAATCGCACTACAGGTGCTTGAGATGCAGAACCATTGCCAAAAAAAACCAGGAAATTTGGAATATTCCCGCAGAAATCGCTGCCGATTTCAAACGCTTAATTTTTTGTTCATGCACTTCTCAACCGCTTCAAATTTAGAATATCGACGGGCAGTAGATAAATGAGTGATTGTCGATTTCTCGTTTAATGAGCGACTGTCGATCAGCATTCTACAAATGTTCGACTCGATCGATTGAGGTCTATTCCACTGCCAGTCGACATTCGCCATAGGGGTGCAAGTTTTTGCAGCATAGTTTTGTGGCTGTTAGATTCTCAGTTTATATTCGGTTCGCATTTAGTTTTCGCATCGCATATTACGAGACAAAATTTCCCGCAAACCCAAGCTCCCCCTCAAAAAAAATATTCTGAATATGTACTTAAATATGTAAATATATTTATATGAGTTAAATACATATATATGTATTTATATTATATTCACTCTTATTGTGCCACTTGACAGACGAACACTTTTCTACACTACCAAGCAGAACAAAGAGAGCGCTATTATATTTTTTGTAGTGTCCAAAAACAAGTCTGAATGTGAGTGAGAGTGAGAGTGACTTTTCATTTATCTACCTAATAAAACTTAGCGCTCAATTTTTGTCTAACGACTTTAAGCAGAGAAATCTTAGCGAAGCCAAAGGCAGCAACAAAAATTATTCTTTACCTGCAGCTGGATCCCCTCTTCTAGCAACTTCACTTCAAAAATTTCTAACAATTTCTTGCTCTTAACTGGCTGCGCTAATTGAGAAGCGTACATTCCTTAAGATAAATTATGCTCTCTTTTCACCACCCATTCTGGGGGCTATGTACGTCCCGCTGGCGATCAGTTCTTAAATCTTGATAGGGCGCTTTAGTTCGAAATAGAAAATTGTGCTGTGTGCGCCAAAAAAAAAGAAGAAAATTAAAAGCTTTTTGTTTGTGTTTTCCAGTTATACAAATATACTAGATATACATAGCTGAGTAATTTTAATTTTTTTATTCTACACAAATATAACCTGAGTGTACTAAGGCACTCAACCCGACAACCTCCCACCGCGGCTGGCCGATAGGGGCGGTTACTACGCGTCGCCATTCGATTGTTGTGCCGAGACGAGTTTGCGTCAAAAGTCAAATTTCGTAGTAAAAACAAAAAGGTGTACGCGTAATATTTTGATTTCATCTATTTTGTTGGCACACATTTCGAGTTTATTGTTATTAGTTTAGTTGTTTTGTTGTCGTTTTATTGCGTGTCTTGCCATTTTTGCGTCGTTTGTTTATATTCTGGGTTTTTTTTGTTTGCCTGTCGACTCTCGTGTGTGTGTTTGTGGTAGAACTCTGCGCCGCATGCGACTAGCCAGTGGGCGCCGGGAGGAGTAAAGTGCAGATGCAACGAAAATAAATGTGACTTTTCACTTTTTCTCATCGAATGACTGCCTACATTACGAATTGCGAGCGCGTCGTGTAAACTCTGCTATTTATTTAGTGTACACTACGAGTTACCTAGAATTTCAATAGTTTTTTTTTTTTTTTTTTTTATTCCAATTGTTACTGGGTGTGTGGTGTGGCGATGTGAAAATGACGCAATATTTTGCAGTGAAAATGTAAAAATTTTGCTACGAAATTCGTTCATAATTTAAGTGCTAAAACAACCGAAGAAATTGTTGTTCAAGTGCATAAAAGCTCCAAGTGTGTAAAAATCGTAAACAGTGCGATTAAATAGCTGAAAATTCACTCACAAGTGTAAGAAGTGCAACAGCGGGTGGGGAAAACAAAATGATTAGTTAATTCACAAATTGTGCTAAAATTAGCCGAAAATACATAGTTGGCAAATATTAAACTGCACTCATTTCGCAAATCATAAAATACTTACTACTTACATTTCGTTCTTTCTGCGTGCAAGTGCGCTGCTTTGCTGATTAAAAAACAAAAAAACGACAAAAACAAGAAAACATTCAACTCTTCTCAAAATGACTGAAAAACGTGCATCTGTTTTGGCTGTTACGCAGCATAAAACGAAAAAGAAGCGCGGAAATTGGTTCACGTAAGTTTATCGTCCCGCTTGCCTGAGTGCGCGCGTACTCATACGTTTATTTGCATATTTTTGTATAGGTATATTTTTTTTTTATATTTTTATGTCGCTATTTTCATATTCATTGGTCATAACGTGCTTATTAGAGCATAGAACTTAAATGTAAAGGAATTTTATAATTTTGCTGCGCAAGCATAGAATCTATTATGAATTTATGTATATAGTTATTATTGTATTTGGATGGGCATGTTTTCAACAGATGATATTCTCGCTTGGCGTGTATGATATAAGGCAAATTTTAAAGGAGGAAAAGAACACTTTTAAGCATAACAGTACCTACAACTTTGTCTGCGTTGCTTACTACGTTTCCATATACTTAAAGGAAATATTTAAATTTAAAATGCCCAATAGTCGGTAGATGATATGATATTTGAAAAATGGTGAGACTACGATTTCTGGGGCGCCCCAGAAATCGTATCTAACTTTGACGCTCTGTATCTCGCAAACGAAGTGAGATATCGAAATTTTTTATTCAGTAAAAAGTTTTTATTTCGTCGAGTTCTACCAGAATCAATCATATAATCGCCCCAGCAATTGGAGTCTCCCCTGAAAAATATAGCTTTAGCTCATTATCATAAATATGGATTTTTTGGAAATCTCAATCTAATGGATTTTTATACATTTCTTTTTTCAAGTACATATGTATATGTACATATAAAATATGTGTTTTTCAAATGTCATCTAAATCGGACTAAAAAGGCATTTCTAAACGCGCTTGTAGCATACTTTTCTCATGGCATCAATATCGGCTCATATAAATAACTGAATTACAGCGTCATCTATTGGGGCCATTTTCGAAAAACTATTTCTCATCATTCCCCCATAATAAGTTTCTAATTTCATCGAAATCGGATTATAAATAGAGATTTTCTGAACAATTCGCTACTCGCGCCACCTAACGTATTAATTTTTCATAAAACTATTTCCTATTACACCAGCATTATGCCTTTCCAATATTATAAAATGCGAACCGTAAATACTAATGTTTCGAATAACTTAACTAGTGCGCCATCTAGTGGATCCATTTTTCATAAAAGTATTTATCGTTGAAAAATCAAATCATTCATTCAGATTTTCTGAATAGCACGACTCATACGACACATAATGGATTAAAATATAGCATATGTCTGATGTCTTTTAGCGGATTCAAATTATTACCAAGTAGGCTTCAAAATTCATTTAATTTAACGTTTTCTATGAGCTAATAATTATTATAATTATAATCATTAAAAGTTCATCTTTTTTAATTACACTATCACCATCAATTTGTTATAGTTCGCTGGTTCTTTCCGAAAATAGGCAGCTTAATTGAACATTAAATTTTGAGTATTAATCAAAAGGCAACAAAAATATAGTTTCAAATGCATATGTATAAATATTATGTACATAGTATAGTCATTTATATTGATGTATGCGTGTATATATTTTTAGCAGAGCATCGCGCCACTCGTTTCTTTTTTCTTGCTCTGTAAATGCATCGGAAACTTTCATCGTAGAAGAGAAGACTTCACTGGTTAATTGCTATTTCTTTTTGCTCCATTGCAAAGTAGGGATGTTAGTCTCGTGACCCGGTTTTCAATTAAATGAAGGTTCCATAGTTGCCAGAGCACTTTTATTGACATTTCAGCATCTTAGGCAACAACATAATGAATGAGATTGTTGTATTTGTTCTATCGCTACCATGTGTCCAATGTGTGAGAACGAAAATTATATTCAAAAGTCCAGGAATGTGAATTGACTATCTTCGGCATTTTCAGGATTACAAAATATGATCCATATTATCATACAGTAGGTAGGTCTAAGCTCGTTCCAGCTGGGTAGCCTTCAACGAAGCTCGGCCCAGTAAACCTCAACTGTTAGTAAATTTTCAACTATAAATTGACCGATAAACTTACAAAGATATCGATGACGCTATCAGCACCACCGATAGTATTTATTTATATTCATATTTATTTTATTGCATCTTATTCTATTGCAATTTAATTAAAGTTGTTTCTGACCTTCTTTGATCACATTAGGCAAAAAGCAATAAAGGGGCGAGGAAAATGAAGGGTTAGTATGATATAGAAATATCTATTTGTAACTAAGAATTAGCCAGAATCAGTTTGATGCTTAGCGGGTCAAATTATTCTACCATCTTTGTATTATTCTAAATCATTCGAAGTGACAGGCAGACCTCAGGAAACAGTAAAATATTATTCAACAAATAGTCATACTTACGACAGTCTACTTTACTGAAATCACCCGACTGTCATTCTTGCAAATTTTGCAGACATTTTATGGAGAGTTTTGTTTACAGCTGCCATAACCACAACAATTGTCGGAAAAGAAGTATAGGAAAGTATTGGATTGAAAATTTAACTTCAAAAAGAAAATTTAACGGATAACTTCATTTGGAATTTCATTCCATATTTTTATCAAATGGGTTTTGAAACTATCCAAGGTCATAGTTTTTAAGTTCCCAACTTTATTGGGCATGTAGCTCCGAATGCAATAATCTAATGGGTTTAAATCTGGAAAAGTTTATATGAAACTGATCAAATTTTCTCAACACCTCTTTTGAACAGTTCTCGCTCTGTTTTGCAAATCGCATCCCATACGATCACGGAAGAATCGTTTTGAAACCGTTCTACACATTTCTTAGGAATGTCGGGCATTGTAACTACACACATTCGATCATTTTGAGAGCTATGGGGTTGCTGTTAAAAAAAGAACTTTCTGACAATGCGTACTTCCTCATTAGCAGTTCGTATATTGTTGTTCTTGAATGCTGCTGAAATGACGGTCCTTGGCCACATATGTATAAATCCGGGTCGTTCCGATATCGTAGAACCGACTTTCGTGGAAACGTTTGTATCTTTTCCGCCGCTTTTTCTCCAGCAACTCCGTAAGTCCATGCGTTCGTGTATTCTCTTAAGCCTTAAGCTTGAGCTCTTATTTGTTAATCAAATGCGCGGACTGGTGACTCATTTTAAGACTATTTCTTACTGAAATGGAGCAATTTCCTTGAATCCTTTCAAAGTGCAACTTTCTTCTTTCCTTTAGTTTTGCCGGGTCGTTTTTCCGGTTTTTGTCTTTATTTGCACAGCTCCTTGTTCAAAACATCTTGCAACGGTCCGCTGAACAAATCTTCTATCACCTATGTCTTTTCTGGGACTTAACAATTTCCCAAATTTATTTTTTTGTGCCTTGTAAATGAAGCTCTACAACAAGCTCACGCAAGGCGAATTCATACCAGGTGGTGTTGAGCGTACAACAACAAAAATGTACACTAACAAATTGTACGCACAATGACACTGAGATTCGATGAGTAATAGAACAAACACATCGTTTTTACATTCAATCCAGCGGGCGAATTCACTCAGCTGCTCTCTCAACACCACTCACTTACATCCGAGTTGTACAAAAATTGAATAGCTATCAAATAAAATGTCAAACAATTAATAGCTAAGAGTCGTCAATTAGAAAGGGATCTAGATGACAGCATCCCATGAGCTGAATGTTTGTTCTCCTTTTTCAGTTCGCCTGAGTTGTTTTGTTTGCACAAACAAAATACATGACCAATGTTGGGCGAATTTAGATTTTGACATTTCACTCGCAGAAACAGAATACACTAATACACCTTGGTAGGAGATGTAATGCGATAAAATAAATTAAATGGTGATGTGATTGGGACGAAATACCCGAAGTTGATTTAGTGCGATAGATTATTTTATATGCTGTATATCTATGATAACCAAACTGAAAACCTTCTTTTTTTTTGGTTAGATAAATGTTGCATTATTTCATTTGAATATTTTTGTTATAAAGGGTGTTTTTTAGACACGCATTTAATTTAATTTTATGACCAAGAACTTAACTTTATTATAAAGATAAGAACAAATCCATTTTGTTTTAAAAATGATTTTGGGCAAGTGGCCGCTGCGGCTGGCTCGAATTGACGCGCCGAATATTCTGTTCCAATGCGTCAATCGTCACGGGCTTATCTGCGTAGGTAAGCGACTTCACATATCCCCTCAAAAAATAGTCCAGCTGTGTTGAATCGATCTTGGAGGCCACGCCACATACCCACGACGCGAGATAATGGGCTCACCAAAAGTTTCCTTCAATAAATTTATTGTTACGTTGGCTGTATGGAATGTGGCGTCATCTTGTTGGAACCACAGGTCGTCCACATCAACATCCTAGAATTCGAAAAGTCATTAATCATGGCTCTATAGAGTTCCCCATTGACTGTAAAATTATGACCGGCTTGATTTTTGAAGGAATACGGACCAATGATTCCCTCTGCCCATAGAGCACTCCATACAGTGGCTTTTTGAAGATATAACGGCATCTCAACAATGGCTTGGGGATTATCAACACGCTAAATGCGACAATTTTGTACCCATTCAACCAAATGTGAGCTTCATCGCAGAACAAAATTTTCTTGTGAAAATCGGGATCGGCGGCGATCTCGTTTTGGACCCATTCGCCGCACTTGCGACGCACTTGATGGTCGTTCGGTTTCAATTCTTGCAAATGGCAAACAAAACTGATTATAATCAAGTAATAGCTGGCAAAAAGACCAACTCCGAAGAAACTATTGCCTCATTGTAAACAAACATGTCTAAAAAACACCCTTTATTTTTTCAGGAAAATACCTACAAATATAAATAAGGTTTTCATTAAGCGAAGTCGAAATTTGTGTAAAGAAAACTCTCATTCAAAAATACGCGATTTGTGTTTTCATGTTTTCACGGTTGCTCCGGAAGACACCGTTTTCCCCATAGCGGTAATAACTGTCACACGTGATATAACCTATTCAAATGCCCCCATTTATAAATGTACACTCGTACATTTAAACTTTTGAACAAAAAGCCTGCATGATATCAAAAGTTTGTATACCGATTTCGCAGCAAGGAAAAGCTTAAGTATTTTAGTAAATATTTTTGTATATTTTCAACAGAATTCGCACGTATGTACATACTTATGTTCTCGTATACTTTAATACACTATCAAATAAATACTCACCTAATTAGTACATATGTACATATGTTTGATAATTAAATATTTATTTACGCGTAAAAGTGACACATGCCTGCTCCGAGAAAAACAAGCGTAAATGCGCAATATAGAATTAGTCAATTTCTTTTCATGATGAAATGTCAAGCAACAGTTTGGCATACGCACACGTTATCTATCATAAAACTCCTACAGAAAAAGTACCGCTAAATGAATCGATCGATATACTTATACACACACATATATGTATGTTGTTTACAAATGTAGGCTTATATTAAATTTAATAAATGTTTCATTCACATCCATACATATAATGGAAAATAAATACATTTGAATCTAAGTACATATTTCCGAACGTATACATACATATATCAGATGTGCTAATATTTCGAACATGCATTCCTAATTTACGCCTTTTATGTAATTATATAATGCTTGCTTTTCACTGTGTCAAATTTAACGTCAAATGTTGTCAGTTCCATTCCGTACCTGATTTCGCTGTATCGGTGTCATCACTCTATTAGGTATACTCTCTCTCTCTCTGCTAGTATTCCTTGCAACTAAGGCATATAAGCCATATAAAATAAGGTTTATATAAGTGTTTATAATACATTGCATGGAGTATAATTATAAGGATTATAAGGCTTATAATTACAATAATATGCATAAATATTGTATAAAGCCCTATAATAATGCGTTATATGGAATATTTCATTATTATTATAAGGTTTATTAAGCACATAAAATAAGATTTGCATACGCCATTTTAATAAGATATTATATGGCGTAGTTTAGATGTATGCAATTTCGATAGCTATGCGTTGTTAGCGTCGCCCAGTCCTGGTTATAAGACTAATTTACTCTCTGAGAGTAAACCTTCTATCTAAGGCTTATGGACTGTATAATATAGGGCTTATATAATTCTTGCTTATAAAGTTGTCATTATATCTAAGTCATATAAAATATACATATAAGTCTTATATAATTATTTATTATAAGGTTGGTTTTTATAAGGCTTATGGGATATATAAGATATGGCTTAAATTTTTCTTTCTTATAAAGTATTCCCTATACCTAAGTCTTTGGGACTATAAAAAATAATTCCCTTAAACAAGTTTATCGAGATTATCAAATAAACGCTGCAAGCGGCGCAGCTAAGGTCTGTCACTAAATAAATACATACACACATACATACATAAATAAAGACACTCGTACGTCTGAGTATGAACGCATGACTTTAAATTTCTTTTAACAACTCTGGAATTATCAAGTAATATGCGTAGATAAAAATATGTAAATAGATACAAGGTAAGGTAGTTAATAACATACTTACTACGTACATATATAATTTAAACGCGTGATCTGTTTTTTTACTAGCCGCTCGTCCGGCTTTCTTCGCACCCCTACCACCACCTTGTGATGGTGTTCGCCACTGATAACAAGCCGATAACGTTTGAACAAATTACTTTCCTTTTGCTTTGGTAGTTTTTGCCGTAAAATAAAGAAGTGTGTGTAAATTTATGCTAGGTCTTGTTAATACACAGAGTCCAGTCCTTACCGTGACAACAAGTGTAACAAAAAATCAATTTTTTATATAAAATAATAATTTAAAATTGAGTTTGATTAATGGATAATTAAAGATTGTAATTTTAAATATAGATATGCCCATATAGATAATCACACTACTAATAATGCACTTTTACACACTCTTTAAATAATCTTGAAAACCCCACAGAAAACGTTACAAAATACACTCACTAATTGTCTGCATATGCAGAAAGGTTCCAAGAAAAATGTCTTGTCAGTAAACGTAGGAAACAAAGAAGTTGCACTACACCCACCGTTTCTCTAGCTGAAAATGTTGACGTATTTCACCATATAAGAATAAATTGGACTTTTGTTGATTAATATTAGCGCTGATTTCAACCAAGTAGCTTTTGGTGTGGTGAAATATGGCAACGTTTCTTGCCATTGAAAACGAGACCCCGTATAACTTCATTGTATTTAAGTTCTATGGTCATACCAAAGGTCGTAGATTACAGAGGCGTTAGATGGTGTTTCGTTTCCTGTGGAAAGAAGTCATGCCCAAATTCACCACTCAAAGAAACCAATTGGATTTAATTAGATGCAGCAAATGTCAAATTAGTTCTGGTATGGTGAAATTGAATGAGAGCAACGGTGGGAGTGATGCAACTTCTCCCTCTTAAAAAAAAAAGATCATACGGTTTTTCTAAGGCAGTCAACATGGCGGAATTAGAGCAAGATGTTGTCTACGTACGTCACCTTTCATAATTGCAACACGGTTTTAGTCAAGGCGAATTCATATCAGATGGAGTTATACTTACAAAAACAAGACTGTACACTAACAAAGTTAAAATGACAGTATGACTTACAACAAACCCATCATTTTGACATAACATTCTCCAAGCGAATTAAATCAGCTGCTTGATCAACTTCACCTTATTAGTGTGGCAATTGCCAAAGTCAGTCTAAGGCGAATTTGTTAGGCGAATTGAGAAAATGAAAAACAAACAAACATACAGTGGCGAGCAAAATTGGTCGAGTTGTGATATTTTTTTAGAATATTAGCATGGTTTTCTATGTGATATTTTTTTATTAATTTTGTAGACAAATATGTACTAAATAAATTTATCTGAAAATTTATTATACTAAATTTAAATAGGCTAAAAAAATTGCATACCAAACAAATGTCTAAATATTGTTCCAGAAAATTTAAAAATTTTGATACAAATTTCTTGCGTTTTCATAAATTGCATAAAAAGTTTGAAACTTTAATTTACATTGTTTTTGTTATAGTAAAAGCTATATAGCATCAAGGAAACAAAAATTAATATGAGCACCTTGTTAATATTAAAAAAAATATCTATAAAAATAAATATAATGTAATATTGGAAAAAGGTCAACCGGTTTTGCTCGCCAGTGTAAAGAATCGAAAGTTTTATTCAAGGCGAATTCATATAAGGTGGTGTTGAGAAAGCAGCTGAGTGAATTCGCTTGCTGGACTGAATGTCAAAACCATGTGTTTGTTGTAATTCTCATCGAATCTCACTGTCATTGTGCGTACAATTTGCTAGTGTATATTTTTGTTGTTGTAAGCTCAACACCACCTGGTATGAATACGCCTTGGTTTTATTGTAAACCAATATTCATTTTGACAATCTCTACACAAAGGCAAAGCGAATTAAGATGAAAAAAATTAATACAGCTGTGCTTTTCACACCACCTTCTATAAATTCGCTTTGGTTGCAACCATAAAAATTGAAAACAGGAATATACAGAATAAATATAAATGATAGAAAGATTTCCGCACGAACGCGATAAAACCAAAGTTTTATTATCTGTTTTCAAATACAGAAAAGCGGAGTTAAGATATAAAGAAAAAAATCTCACGGAATTATCGCATTTTATGCTAAAAATTTAGTATACCGAATATCGCTTTCGGCAAAACATTCAGTTAACTTTTTTCCCCTTTGTATTTATATTTATAGTGCGGGAAAAGAGACTTAGTTTTTCGTTATTCCTACTGTGTGTGTGTGTGTGTGTGTGTGTGTGTGTGTGACAAAGCAGTTAAATGTTACTTTGTTGATTCGATAATATTTAAATTAAATATGAACAAATATTACATATATACACACATACAAACATAAATACATAATCGCTTAAGAACCAAGCAACCTCAGCATCAAACCACAATATTCGATTTCATTGTGCTCTCACTTTGCAACTGAAGAAGAAGAAGTCAGTAGATACTTTAAAGTTTGCAACTCAACCTCATGTTTTTCAAACGTTTCCCACTTCCCACTACCTCAACACCCCCGCCCCCGCCCCCGCCCGCTCTACCATGTACCGACTACAGTATGTTCGATAATCCAGCTGCTGTTATCTTTTTCATAATTCTTAATATAAATATTTATGTAAAAACTTAGTTTCTTAAGAAACTTTAAGCCAAATGGTGCGAAGTAAAACTTTTGATTCCATTGTTAAACAGCTTACTGGTTATTAGTTCATCAATTGTTGAGCTTAAGAGATTATCAGCTTACTGCTGCTGAGAATTTAAACTTAGAAAAAAATGAGAAATGCAGTTAGTTTCGCAAAAGCAAATATGTAGAGATAATAAAACTATGATAGTAGTGCTATGAATGAAAACTCTTCCAAAGCTGATATGCTCTGTGTGTAATTTAGTCATTTGATTTATTTGAAAGATTTTAAACTATTCTTTCTAAAACCAGTTTAATTTCTGGAAAGTAGTATGAAATGGAGCATATTTTAAGGATTTGTGCATATTAAAATACATAGCGCCAGATGCTAATACAGTAGGTACTTCGGTTTGTGAGCACTAGTTGACTTATTGATTTAAGTCACTCTTTAAAAATATGGAGAAATATTTACTTAAATGCACTGAAAATATTTTTTTGTTATTGCGTATCCAAAAATTGTATCACCATAATTTACAAATAAATATTGCAAATTGTTTAGTAGTGATAAAAAAAAAATCAAAATTTAGCATATTTTTCCGAGAAATATTTTTTTTTTTTAACAAATTTTATGCAAATATCAAAATTCAAAGTATTTATGAAAGTGCGCTTCAAGAATATAAGTTACAAAAAACATTGCCAATTATAATGCAAAGCGGTTATTATCGTTTCGCGAATTTAGTAATCACTCACATTCGCAATTCGTAGAATTAACTTATCGCAGAACTCATTTCCATCGATAATGTAAATATGTACTTAGTATATTCTATTAGCACATTTTTTATTTGTCAATATGAATATTGTGATATGCTTGTTTGTGTTGATGTGAAGGCCAAATTAACCCTGCAGGAAATTATTAGCTGCGAAAAAGCAACTGGCGTTTGTTATAAAAAAAACTTATATATAGGGTACAAGTGAAAAAAAATGTAACGATAAATATCGCTTTGATATTTTCAAAACAATATCGGTATATGCAGAGTAAAAAATAACGAAATTGTTTCCTAATCTTCAAGACACAATTATCTTAAGCATTGTAAAAATATTCCATAGTGAGAAAATAATACATGCTTGGCGGTTTTATTACTTTATTTCTGCCTCAAAAAGTACAACGTATCAAATTTTACGTATTTGTGTACTAGATAGATAGATAGATATTAGTGTTGAAGTTTGCACTTCGACCTTTGGATCCATTGTGCTCTCCGTTCTTTATAGTACCTCATCTAACCCCAACGCTCTTAGGAAGTCTAAGATGATGGTTGGTGACAGCTAGCGAAAAAGTTCCTGATCGGGGATATATGAGCCCAAATATCTCTTCCGTCTTCTTGAGACGGCTTCACAATCAAAGAGCAGGTGCATCGGGGTCTCCGGGGCCGAGTCAAAGAATGGGCACGACTCATTCGACCATATTCCGAGCCTGTGTAGATGGCTACGCAGTCTGCAACGACCTGTAAGAAAACCTGTAAGTATCCTCAAGTGGGGTTTTGAGAGGTTAATAAACTGTTTAGATCGTTTACTGTTATACCCTCCCAATAGACATTTCGCCTGGCGTATCTCTGCCATCTGGTGCCAGTGTCTTTCCTTTAAGGTATTTTCCTCTGCCCCGAGCACCTCCCTTATGGTATGGCAATCGATCGGCCTCCTCGTTTCCCTCAATGCCTTTGTAACCAGGAACCCAGACGAGCTGGATGTGATTGTGGGTTGCTAGAGAGTTGAGTTTTTCTACACACTCAAGCACCAATGAGGATCTGATCTCATACGATGATAGTGTCTTAAGTGCTGCTTGGCTGTCACTTGCAATGACTATCCGCTCATTGCGATAGTTCCTTTTTAAGTTTACCTCTGCACGCAGGAGGATGGCGTACACCTCCGCCTGGAAGATGCTTGGCATCTTACCCATTGGCACAGACAGGTGTGTTCTGGGACCGAAGACCCCGGCCCCTATACCCTCCGGAGTCTTTGATTCATCCGTATACCAGTGCAGGGTGCTAGCTCGGAGGTGTCCCTCCAGCGAGGGCGTACTCCATGAAGCTTTGTTTCCTAATTCAGTTTTGAATCTTTTCTCAAATTTAGTTACTTTAATGATCTCATCCCTTGGAAGCTGAGCAAGAGGAAGCTGGGTGCTCAGCTTCTCCATGTTTTGGATGCTATAATCTTACCTTTTCCACGACCTTCCCTAATTATGTTAAGTAGAGTTCTATTGGCTGACTGTTCTATGTTTATGTGCAGTGGTGTCAAGTCCACTATCACTTCCAGCGCCCCCGTTGAACATGAACGCATTGCTCCCGTTATGCATACACATGCCAGACGTTGGAGCAGTGTACTAACACAATTTATTTTAAAAAAAAATTTGCGGTTATTATGTTTAAGACTTTTACCAAAATACATACTAGATCGAACTTGATACAAAGTTAATATTCGTATGTAAATATCGCACATCGATATTTCTAAAACAAAAACAAGATTTTTCTTTTAAAAAAATATCGATATTTCGGTAAATCGATATATCGATAATTTTTATCCAAGCCTAATCACAATCACTCAAATGTCGATTTTAGTCGAGTACTCATTGAGATCGATATCAAAGACTCCACCAAATTTGGATTTTGTAAAAGATGTTCTAAGCCCGAATTGAATAAAATATATACATATATTTTTATCAGCATGTGGTGAATTTTTTAAAATTTTCCGTCAAACTATAATTAATATTTTTCTTGGAGACAGCAGTCTGATCAGATGATCCATAAAATATAAAATACTAGGAAAAAGAAGCTAAATAAAACTCGGCAAGTTTTGTACAAAATACTAAGCTCTACATTCGTTACAGTCTGGTGCCTTGTACTTCGACACTTTTGCATCGTAAGTAACATATCATTTCCTTATACCAAATTTATTATCAGGGGTTATTGTAAAACACTATTGAGACAATTTAAGTCAACGGGATTCCGACTAGCAATTCGCCTGGGTTTTTTGGAGTTCTACCAAGTTGTTCCGCGAGACTCAATTTCTTTAGATTTTCTTACCTTCATAAACTGCCTCATCGGCTAACAGTTTGCGAGTACTAGTTTATCCACATTCTTGGCGTTTGGACTTTGTCAAACGAAATTGCTGCATCATTCCGGCAGCCATATGCGGAACTGCAGCATCAGTGGTTCGTTAGGTTATCTGTCGTATTCTGACTATATTCTAGCGTATTCTTTTGCTTCGCTTTGCTCGCAATATGGGGTTCCTTTCATGTCTAATGCGATGAAGATACGCTTTAAAACCGCCGTGGTGTATTTCGGTACAAGCATCAACTCAGGGGATAAGCCGATGAGTCTACTTGCCCTTTTTGCGCTATCCCATCATGTCTGCCACTGGGCTACGCAGCGTTGCTTGGCTGTTTTCCTGAGCGCACTTAGGTTGCTTTGGGTTTGGCTGCGCTTCATGGACCTTGCTTATTGTATCTCTTCAACTACGAGATCCCATGAGCATAGAGTTGCTATGATGAGCGTTGCGTCTGCTGATACCGTTCTGAACGCAGAGCAGACTCTTCTAACAGCACGTAGGGTTTATACTTCCCAATGTTCGTCGTTATTCTAACCAGAGCTACCCATCGCAATCGCCGCTTTTTTACTAGCGTATCGCAGAGGCTAAGTCGAAGATCCACCAAGACCCCAAAGTATAGCTTCCGTTTTATGAGCTGGAACTCCACACCAATATTTCCAAGCGTTGTGGCATACACCGCTTATGCCCGAAAAGTTAAATTAGTGCAATTGTATGAAAAAACATCCATATCTAAAGTCCGTAAAGCGCAGAAAGCCTAAAAGTAGCCAAATTTTAAACTTTTCCCAGGCGTTCCCCACCAAGGTGGGTCCACAGGAGATGACACAAAGATCACCAATGCAAATCCGAATGCGGCCAGTATTGATCATGTATTTTGTTTTTGTAAAAACAAACAACCTAGAGAATTGTTTATGCAAATTTTGCATAAAATTTAGATAATGAAATGAACAAAAACATTTTATAATATTTTCATGTGTCCTTGAAGTAGAACTCCAACACAGTAAATTATTAAATAAAAAAAAATTATTATCATCTGTTTCACATGTATTTAATGGATAACTTAATAATATCAATTATTTGGCGCTTACACCATAGCTTGATGTTTTTTTAGTTTTTTTCCATGACAGAAATACACTCGGAGGTTTGCCATTGCCTGCCGAGGGGCTATTAAAAAAACTAAGGTTTCTATAATTTTTTGAAGTTACTTCCAACCCCCTCGCCCCCAGGATTTGAACCCGTAAGCCACCGAATAAAGTGCGCCCATTCTTCGGACGATAAATTACTTGACTGAAAATTCATCTCTATGCTTTTGTGTACACTTTTAGGTCTGTTCGATGAATGCACTGAATGTGTAGAACAGTGCAGACTAACATCGCACAGAGCTGAGAACGGTTTAATGTAAGAGCCCTAACGAACGAAAACCGGTGAAATTTATATATCAAAAATGATGCTATATATTTTAAATTGACTTCGCTTTTTTAGTTTTACTTGTGTATTGCCACCCATCCAACTAGTTCTCTCTGTTTTGTATTGAACGAATATTTCAAACACAAATCAAGCAGCACTTCTCCAAATGGGGTGTGGACGTTTTGATGCATTTCACAAATTAAACTTTTGTCTTCATTCCACCTTTTTTTATAGATTCAAAGTTTATTTTGTATTATCTTAAACCTGCATATAAAACATTTAATTTGTAGAACATTCAAAAGTAACTTGTGAATTAGTAATTGTGAATTAAATCCATTTTTCTATACAAGCAGAATTTAAAGGACTCATTTGTACTATAAAATTCGCATATATCCTTAATATATCCTTAAATTTTGAATTCACTACCATCATTGCTTTTTCAACAACAACTTTATAATAATTTTTTAAATAAAAATGCTAATGGCAAAAATATTTACTAACACGTACACACACACACACATACACACACTTGTCTACTTTTGCATACATATTGAAGACTTTACCTGGCATTTAGCATGAACACACACACACACACACATACATACTCGTACTATGCTATAAATGCAAAATAATGGCAAAAATTAAAATGCAAAATATGAATAAATGTGTATTCAGCGGAGACGAACGGTTTGTATTCGTGTATGCACATACATACATACATAGATATAATGTTGAACTACCAGGCTGCATCGGCAGCGGGCGGAGGGGGAAAATAAATGAAAGCGATTTTTATGCTAAATTACAACTTGGCAAACTGATATGCAGATCACTGTGTGGAAGTGAATTTTTACGCTCATTTATATGCGCTCACACACACACATACCCACACACACAAACAACTAGGCACATGCGAAAATGTTCATATACATATGTAATATACTATGTGTACGCCGATTTGTATGCACATTATCCTTACATTTTTTGGCGTCTCACAAGCCCACACACACACAAAGCTATTTAAATGCCAAATTTGCTACACTGCTCCCGCTGTGGTGGTGGTGGTGGTGGGTGTGGAAAGCAGGTGTGCGCTGGTTAGCGTTTGTTGGAAAAACCTATGCATTATTTAAATGTAAAAATACAACATAACTACTGCAACATTTTCGCTTAGCATTTTAACTTGGAATTGCAAAATGGTATGGATGTGTGTGTGTGTGTGATGATCTCGAGGTACGCGGTGCCATGGCACACCATACGCGTGTAATTTCGCACTGGCGTAGAGGAACCGCGTTTTGGAACGATACTGTTCCTGATTTCTGGTTTCAGAGGCCTATCCACAAAAAATTTTTCTAGGTCTGCCCATTTTGTTGAAATTACGTTTTGTATCTTGAACAGCAGTTTTTTATGCTCCATAAATCTTAGATCAAGCTCTGGTCTAAAACTTGGACGATAATTGGCGGCCGATAATATTTTTCAGCATTTCCAGTGTAGTTGTCTCGATTTTTTTTTTAAGTCCTGCTCATCGTGAAACCACTACCTCCATTCCAGTAGCTTCTGCGCATTGCGTTGCTGATTTTATTTTATGTTGATTTTCATTCATTTTAAAGAAACCTTTACTCAATCGGATGAAAATATCGGAATTTGATAAAAAAAAATCTATCAAAATAAAGAAAAGTTTGCTGAGGTTCCTTTGTTTTATTTTCAGTGAATCCGTTCACCGTCCAGATCTTAAATGGGGATTTCGCTGACTGCGATTATTGTCACATTTTGCATCGATTTCGGACTGGTATTGAGACTAAAGTTGTTTATATTAACCAGGTACATTAAACAGGCGATTTCTGCCACGTTTGAGATTACCCTAATATGGGTTTCGCGGCATTGGGATATTTACGGTAATGAATCAGTGGATGAACTGACGAGGTGTGGCTCTGCATTGATGAGCGTGTCCCTCGCGGTGAACATGGATGCCTCGCTCATAGAGTTAAAGAAAGCAAAATTTCCGAGTTTTACTACCCAAAAGCTAAGCAGAGGTGGAACCGTACAGGATCGCATAGAATGACTCGGCAGTTTTGGGTGTCCTTTGATCCGCCTAAAACCAGAGCTCTTTTAGGTAAGAGAAAATACCCACAAACTGACGGAGTGCATACCGAAAGAATTGCCTTAGCCTACAACAGGTTCTGTCGCTGCTGAGGGGACCTGGGCTCTAGAGGGACAGTCGAACACCTACTGTGTGAGTGCCCAGCTCTCGCTAGGATGCGGCTAAAATCACTCGGTAATCCTTTCTGGCAGAACATTTCAAAGTATAACCGTCTCTCTTTGCATGTCATACTGAAATTCACTAAAGCCGCCGTATGACTTTAGGTTACTCAAGTTTTATGGAATCAAAATTGCTAATTTGCTAATTGCTTGTCTCCAGGGTGGTGGTAATCCACTTAAACCAACCAACTAACATTAAACTGGTAATTGCATTAGATAAAATAGAACCCTGACATGTACTTTGTTGTTGCAGGAAGTTCATGCCTCGTCAAACTAGAAGTGTCAAACTTGGTGAGTTTGACAATTCAAAATGTATACAAAAGTCACGCCAAAACAAGTCAAAAATCCCAATTAATTATATTTTGTATTCTGGCATTGAATTTCAAACAAATTTGATCTTATTGCTCATAGTTTGCATTTCGTTGTCTTCTCTCTCTATGTAGATCAGATTCTGAAAAACGACCTAAACAAACCCAACCGCTCGCAGGAAGTTCCACACCACAAGCGCTGTCCCAATTGTGCTTCCTCCTCTGATCTGCCGGAACTTAAAAAAAAATCCAACGCATTTTTGCCTGCTCTTCTTGCACAAATAGCTTTTTCCCATTTCCGATTTTTTTGCATAAAATTCAAATCAAAATTTTCTAGGTTTCAAAAATTAAACTTCAGTTTGTTGTGAAACGGAGAAATGTAAACAAAGGTTGGCAACTTCGAAAGAAAAAATCATAAATACAACCCCGTTGCAGCTACCTGTTTAATGTGCAGCATAAAAATTAAGTACCACCTTTCAGTTTTATGTTTAAATTATTACGCTCGAAACAGAAAGCCTGGAGGGTTCAAACACTACCATTAACTATAAAACATTAATGAAACTAGTATGACTCGTAATTTCATAAAGTTTCCCCAATATTCACCACATCGCTGACATGCATTCACACACACAAATACATACTCGTATATACACTCTTTAATAATCAGCACATCCCTGTGTAGCGCAAAGTCAGTCTTGATTTTAACACAAAGTTTCAAATGGCACCTTTTCATCGTGTTCTGTGTGAATGGCGTGTGAAAAATTTGTTTTTAATTTTTTTTCATGTTTTTTTTTAATTTTTTAATTTACTCAACACTCTGGTAAAATGTTTTTTTTTTTTTGGCTTTTCACTTCATCTAACGCTCCCGTAAATTAATGAAATTCGCAGTTTTGCTGATTTTTCGGGGATTGAATACGAGCTTAAATGCAGAGCAAATTTGGAGTACATAATTATTGGGTCATTGCAGCAGCAGTAGCTTGTTTGGTAACGATAAAATAGATTACAGTTGCAATAACATTGATTTTTTATAATTTTGCTTTCACACAAAAGATATGTATACTTCGCCGCTTATTTTCTTTTTACCGCTTTTTGCATTGGTATCCCAATTTTTTATATTACTCATACGCACTGCTATGCGTTGGCTTAGAGTGTGACATTTTCAAAAAAAACAAAATTTTGAGTTAAGCATGTTGAAAGTATGTCACCCTTTTTTATTTTATGTTGTGTAACAATTTTACAACGAGATCGATTCACAGTTGGGCATTAAAAGAAAATGTGTCTTATGTAAATTTCAAAGTTTTCTAAGTCGTTTTTCTGGAGTTTTTGGTTTTGTGAAATGTAAGTAAGGGTCCTTAATTATAAAAGTGTTATAAGTCAGAGTTAAAAAAAAAATACACTTGTGGTAGAAATTAGTGAAAGTAGTGGAAGAAATGGGTAAAAATAGTGGTAGAAATTAGTAAAAAAAAGTGGTAGAAATTAGTAGTACTATTAGGAAAAATAGTGGAAGAAGCTAGTGAAAACACTGGTAGAAACTAGTAGTATAAGTTAGAAATAGTGGTAGAAATTAGTAAAAATAGTGGTAGAAATGGGTGAAAAATAGTGGAAGAAATAAGTAGCACCATTTGGAAAAATAGTGGTAGAAGCTAGTGAATATAGTGGTAGAAGTTAGTAGTACCATAAGTAAAAAATAGTGATAGAAATTAGTAAAAATATAGGTAGAAATGGTTAAAAAATAATGGAAGAAATTAGTAGTAGTATTAAAAAAATTGTGGTAGAAATGAGTAAAAATAGTGGAAGAAATTAGTAAAAATAGTGGTAAAAACTAGTAAAAGTAGTGGTAGAAATGAGTTAGAAAAAAATGATAGAAATTAGTAGTACCATTAGTAAAAATAGTGGTAGAAATTATTAAAAATAGTGGTAAAAATTAGTAAAGCGATTCTGACGCGACTGTCGTTACGCGATGTACAAAGTCACAGCCGCCAAGGAAGTTTTACTTCAAAAATTAGTTTTTCTTCGACACCATACTACTTTTTTTAAACTAAATTTATTCAATGTAAGTTTTACGATATCGTCAAAAATGAATCTTGCAATAGTGGTTGTATTTACGAAAATGGTCTATGTCACAATAGAACGCAAATTTTTGTTATCGGGTCATTCCTTTTTACCGAATGTCCGTAGTTTTGATTTGATAGATATGAAAACAAAAAAAATTTAAAACAAGTTACTTATACAACCTCGAGCATTATTATTCGGCTTATCGTGGTTTCCGAGTCCCACTTGTGGACTGTACGCTGTCCCAACGTCCATAAAAAAGAAAAAAACATAGGTACTGGAATGCGTTAGCTTCTGTAACAAGAACAACATTAAATATAATAACACCAACAACATAGACAAGAATTCAGACATTTTCATAGTGAACAAAAAGTCTAGGTATGGAGTTTTTTCTCCCTATTTGGCAATTGTCAAATTAAGCGAAATCCAACTAGAACAAATTCTTTTTAATTTTCATGCAATATTATTTGTTTGCAAACCCAGCGATGTCAGAATCCAACGGTATGTCACATTTGGCTCTTGTTCTATCATTTCACGAACATTTCTAGATATTTTTTAATTAAAACTTCTTTAGCGGCATGTGAGTGATTTTTCAAGGTTGCGTCACACTTTCACGTCACGACACGACGCTTTTGTGAAATGAAGCACACATACAGCTTGTCACCATTTGCGAACGCGTTCTGATATATTTCGACAAAATTTGGCACTAATTATTTCGGAACTATTTCTGGTCCTTTTTCAAGAGCATTTTCAGGACGAGTTTGCGATGATCGACTGGTCCCGAGTTGAGGATTAGTTCAGGAATGTTTTGAATGTAGTTTGAGACTTTTGCGACACAGATTCGGCGCTGATTTGGGTCTACTTCGTAGCCAGTTCGAAACTAATTCGGGACTAGTTTCGCAATAGTATGGAGCTAGGTTGAAACTAGTTCGGGATTGGTATGAAACTATTTCGGGAAGGGTTTTGAACTAGTTCAGGACTGGTGTATTACTAGTTCAAGAGTAGTTTGGAGCTAGATTGGTGCGGTCCTGAACTAATTCTGAATGAGCAGAAATGAAAATTGTTACATATTTAACAAATGTAAATGAAATGTCTGTGTCTTTCTCACATTCTCCTCTCATCTTTTGATGGAATCGACAGGGAAGCTTTAGTTCTGGCCCGTGCACCAGATGCACGCGTGTTTTTTTTTTTTTTTTGTAAATATCTTTTCCCCGTAATACAAGGGAGGAAAGCCTATGGAGTGTTCAAAGCAATTTGCCTGGCAACTATGCGAATTTCTTGTCGCTACTTTTCACACATTTTATTACTTATAGGAAATCAAGGCAGACGTTGTTGTCCCGACTATATTTATTTGTTAATTAACCTTTGCTTAAGTAATCTGAAAACGCATTTGGGTCTCTCGAAAAATTGTGATGACTCTTGTGCTTCCCTATAATTTAATTAAATTTGATTTTTTTAAAAAGGTGGCAACTCTCTTCAAATTATGCTAAAAACTTTCTACTAGCGAAATGCGTGATTTGATACCAATATTTTTATATTTCAAATGATTTGTGTATAATTTAATTTAATTCGACTTTTTCAATCAGGTGGCAACCCTCTATATGCTATAAACTTTCAAAGTAATTCCACTTTCATTTAAATACACATACAACTAACTACATACCTATACTCAAAACTCCGCAATAAATCAGCAAAATTAATTTGGACCTCTTTGGCGGTATAGTAGCCCCGCGAGTCCAGCTAGGCAATTTTGTCTATTTGTACCACTTTTTTTGCACTTTCATAACTGAAAAGAAATTATGAGCACAAGTGTAATAGAATGTAATTTACGGAAATTATAAAAAGTGAACTACACTAATTGCAACATCTTTTTTCGATTTTATTCACATATAGAGTAAAGTTGCACGAAGGCGAAAAAACAAAATAAATAAATAAAAAACTGTATTCCATTCAATCCGCTATTAACATTTTCAGTGACTTTTTTGTTTCTTTTTCATTTAATTGAGTGCTTAGGGACCACTTTACCAAGCTATTACATTTATCCTTTTTTTCTTATCTCCTTTGTTGCAATCATTTTTTTATATATTATTGTATTTATTCTTCTCTTCCATTTTACAAGAATTACGCTTCATTTGCTGAAAGTGCTTTTATTCACCCAACTTTGTAATTTGCTATATCACCACAACCCAACGCATACAACCGTGCATACGTATGTACGTGCATACATAGATGAATACAAATACAGGGTGTGCCACCAG
This sequence comes from Anomoia purmunda, assembly GCA_951828415.1. Lineage (NCBI taxonomy): Eukaryota > Metazoa > Arthropoda > Insecta > Diptera > Tephritidae > Anomoia > Anomoia purmunda. The sequence goes on along the minus strand of OX639993.1, from coordinate 195,070,245 downwards.
GTGCTCCGGTATGAGAATGTTGAAAAACTTTTGGAAAAAAAACAATAGATTGCAAAGAATGGTGTTCTATTTTTTTTAGTTCAATCTTTTTTTCCATTTTATGTGGACTACTTTTTGAAAACAACATCGCTTAAATGACTAACTTTATTGACGGGGAATTTTCCATCACTGCTTCGAGCAGCTCGGTCGGTATGACAGCTATTTCGGCACAAATATTGGTTTTGAGTTCGTCAATGGCCTTCGGCTTGCTGTCGTAAGCTGTAGGTACTCTTTAAATAACCCCACAAAAATAAGTCCGGTGGGTTAAGTCGTGGAAGCTTAGCATTCAGTCAGACCTTAACCCATTTACGGAAACGCAAAATATGCCAACATCTACCGATATCGTTTACCAGCTACTGTTACGCTGTCCTTGAACAAGAATTGTCTTTTTCGTGATTATGCCCGGCCCAAATATTCACTTTTTGATAATGTAATGCCGTTTCATAAATCTCATGAGGATTTTCTGCCCCCCAAATGTGTTAGTTTTGTGTATTGTGTTAGTTTTGTTTATTAGCACCGCCAGAGAGGGTGAAATGCCCCTCGTCGGTCACTAAAACTTGCATCCAAAAGTCCGGAAGGGTTTCCAACATTTGGCCGATTGTTTTGCTGTATTATATAAGAGATGTCGTCTCTTATATCTATCTGTCTATTCTTTCAGTTAGTCGTATTTTGTAAGGAAACAAGTGGAGATCGTCCTTCAATTCAACTGCTAAACTCGGACGCATCTGTTCCGCGATCAAAGTAGTTTTTAGCCAGCGGCCGAATTATTTTATAGGCGCTTTTTTGCCGTGATATTTTGCACGATATGCACTTTGAGTTAGCACATTTGAACCATGGTGAAAAGAATACAGAAGATGGCGCAGGTCGTGGTACCCTCTCTTGAAAATTGTGACAGAATTTCTACGTCACAACAGATTTTGTTTACAAAAACCGTGTATGTTTGTATATTCGCAACCGTGTATATTCTTTCCCACGTGTTTAACAACTTTAGAGTGTATTCTTTCTAACCTGTATACCAATGTGTTTTTTCTCATTTCTCTCCACCGGTAAATCTGGCGTGACATCACAGCAAAGCTACTCTCCGAATTTCAGATCAATCAGCGCAATTTTGTTTTCTATCATTCATTTCAATTGAACGACTATTTTCAATGTTCATAGTCATAAAATCCGGCGCGTTATTTTGGTGTAAAACGGTTCAGGATTTAAATTGTACTGGTTTGAAGTTTCCACAAAGTGTCTAAGAAAGTAAAGCGGTTGACAAATGCCGAAGTCATTTAATATTTATACACCGAAGGAACAGATGGTGCACCCTGTATTCTGAGCGCATAAATGTTGGTAAAAATATTCATAGCAATCTACTTTCCTATAGTACATTCTCAGTTTGATTATTATTAATATTTTTTATTTGCCAATCTTTTTAATCGTTGCTGCTCCACAGCAGGTGGCACAAATACTCTTACCCGTCATTTGATGTACTTGCGTGAAAGGCCTTATTTGTTGCAACTTTCCGCTTTTTTTTTTATTCATTTTCATGGCATTTAATCTATACAATATACATATCTGCTGCCTCACTTTTTAGCATCATTATAATTAATGAACTAAGTTAGTACTATGGATATTAGTTCATTGCTTTATTGTCTACTTATGAAATGAAATGAAATGAATCAGCTATGAGTGGCTTTCAGTTGAAATAAATATTTGCATAAAGCCTCTATACTCTTTTTAATTTGGTTATATGAGTACTGTACTGTACTGCAATTGAGAGCCACATAAAATATGCAACATTAGCTGCACACAAAAGTGATTACTTGATTGGAAAAGTACTTATTAAATTAATGTGGGTTTATTAAGTATATGAAATGAAAGCATTTGCGGGACAAGGATTATTATATGTTTTTGAATAGTAATTTATTCCATTTTACATAGTACATGATGTCCTACTTTCAGAAATTGTTCAATAAATGAAAAATAATTTAAAACAGATGAAAGATTTGTAGACCCAAGTGTAACTGCGTAGCTCGAAAGGATTAAATATCAAATATTTATTAATTTTAATGCTACTCTAATAATAATATTTCTAACTGAAGGGCCAATAAATTAAATGGGTATACTAAACACTCTTACTATCAAACTACTCAAATAACTAAGTTCTTTGATTGCAGTTCAGTGCTATATTTTGGAACGCATTTCCATCATACTTTATCAAATTCGGTGTTTTAACATTGCGCCATTTTTACTGTCAAATTTTCTTCATTAACTCTTTCGAGCTGCCTAAAATAAACAAACACAAATATTGTCGAAGCTATTAACGCTTTTCTAATAAAATCTAACCGATTTCTATTTATTTTGCTAAATTAAAATTATACCAAATTGATATAAGGTATTTGTCGCTTCGGCCACTCGGCCCTAAAGAACCCGATGCACCTTCTGTTCCAGTGTAACGCCATCTCGAGAAGACGGAAGAGATATCGCGTCTCGCATAGCCCTGAGAAGGAACTCTTAGGCTCGCTTCTAAGCCTTCCTAAGTGTGTTGGTGGATTGGGCAGAGTACACTTAAATCCCAATCAGCAGGTAGTATGCGTTCATACAACCATATTTTGCAAATGACCTGGTGCATGCACTTTACCTGCCCCTTGCCGCCTCACTTGAATAGCTCTGCTGGCAATCCGTCAGCACCAACGGCCTTATTGTTTTTTTAGCCGCGCTATTGTCGTTTAAGTTTCGTCCAGGTCGGGTAACGGTACTTCGACTCTGTATTCATTGATTGGAGGGTCGCGTTCATATTCTTCAATGTTTTCTGCGCCACTACCATTAAGCAGCGTGAGTGTACTCTGGATGTCGGTCATCAGGTCCCCTTCTGTAAGCCGCCGCACTTGCACATTTCGACCTCTCTCTTCTTTTGGAAAATGCGCCTCGTTTCTTACTCACGATATCTCTACCGCGTTCGCCTGATCGCAACGTGACCCTCTTCAGCGGCAGTACGTAGTATGCGACAAATATGGTCCCATTTCGCGCAGATATCCGCTTGTTGAACATTCCTCCCAGAGAGCTGGAGTGCAAGTCGAGTGGTGAAAAACTCGACTCTCTATTGTGATTGCAGCTTTTGGATGTAGAGCTTTCATTGTGTCACTGAGTGCGCGCTTTTTGCTGCACAGAGGCGCGTGCGAACCTTGGCTGCGACAAGACTTCCGACTAGATGTTATCTCCTCGAATAGAGCGCACGATCGTAAAGGTTGAAGTGCAGACCTCAATATCTATATATAATACATGCCATTGAATTTACTCAAATACTTTTTATTTTTCTAAGCTACATGTCAAAAAAGTTAACACCAAGAACGTGATTACTGCATAAATAACAAAACAACTGGTCATTGACTAAAAACTGCACTAGAGTTTTCCATATTGATACACTGCGCTCTGTCGACTATTTGAGGCACCATAAATGTACGTATTTTTTACAGCATCTGATCAGAACATCTAGTCAGTTTCTGTAGTTCAAACTTCTTTATCGAAGGCGATAACCAAGTTTGCTCCCTAAGTGACTCAGAGTCTGGTATCTGACACTAAATAGTCGTAAATAGTGAGTGGTAGCTACTGAACTCTCTTAATCAATGCTGAGCGCTCAAAAGTATATTCAAAATAAATAAATTGATTTACTGCTAGCATTTGGTACTCAAAAGGTTTAGTAAAAAAATTGTAATCGTCATCGAACTTAAAGTACTTAGTACTAAGCTCAGGGTAGATATTTGCGCTCACGTGAAATTAGCTGTCAAAATGTATACGAAATTGTTTGCGGTAAAATATGCGCGAAAATCCACAATATTTCCACGATAACAGACTCAAAATATTGGCAAAATTTGTTTTACAACATTTGGCATTTTTTAGGCGTTTCATAATTGTGGTTGCTAATAACATTTCGCGGCAATCCATATCCATGTTGCCGGCGAAATTTCACGGTTGTGCACTAGCCTTAAGACTATACTATTAGAAATTCGCTGCGGTGCATTACATATATCAAAATTTGTAAATAAAAGGAGCAAGTGTTGCTCAAAAACGAATGATGCTAAAAATTTCGACTTCGGCTTCGAAAACGAACATATTCGGCCACCAAAGTTCGGTTAGGATTCAGTCGGTTTCGGCCAAAAAACCAACGAACTTTGGCCGAAGAAATATTATTTGTCACTTTTTTTAATGACGATTTTAAAATTGTTTCAGTAGTGACTCGATTGTGCAGCTCGTTTAGAAAAAACTCAGAGCAGAGTCTAAATCATTTCTGCAGAAAAATTTATTTTTATTTTATTTGAATTTTTTATAAAATACATCCTATATTATGCCCGCGGTTACTGCTTACTCATGGTAGTTATCATCAAACGAATCTATGAATGGCCCGAGGAAACGAACTGTTTCCAAGAGGCCGGGTCAAAAGGAAAGGGGTGATAGATGAGTAGCCGGTTCTAGGTACCTGAATGACTCGGGTTTCACCCAGTCAAAGGATATTATTTCAGCGATCTGCCCTGTTTACGTTAAGCAATATTATTAGTCAAAATTGGCTTGGACTTGCTTTTTATGGAGTGTGTTGTGGAGTGGGCAGATTTAGTTCTGCAAATGCCGAAATATCAGCGCATATTTTCATGTATTTTGTACTCTCTCTGCGGCAATTTATAATGAGATTTTCAGCGCTTATTTCGAAAGAGATAATTTTATTAACCAAATAAAAATAATATAATTTCATATTTCATTTACATTTAAAACCAAAAATCTATTACTTTTAAAGATGCTGACTGCAAATCTAACCCTTTTATTTCTATTCGTTTTTTTTTTTTACTTTTTTTCAGCAGGAAATGCTTTCATGCCGCCTACTACTACTTGGACGATCCTCCACATCATCCCAATTTACCACAAGTCGACTGGGAAGCGCCCGTTGAAGTTGCTGGCGAAATACGCGCCGCAGTGCCGGTCAATGAATTTGCCAAACATGTCGCCTCCCTGCATGCGGATGGCGATATTGGCTTCAGCCGCGAATACGAAGCGATTCAAAACGAATCGATCGACGATTTGCCCTGCGAACATTCCCAACATCCAGAGAATAAACGCAAAAATCGCTATCTTAACATAACCGCATGTAAGAAAATAAATTTATCGTATATTCAAAGTGTTTTATTTTTCTTTTTTGCAAAATTTATTCAAAACATTAACAGATGATCACAGCCGCGTGCACCTGCACCCAACACCAGGACAAAAGAAGAATTTGGACTACATTAATGCAAATTTCATTGATGGCTATCAGAAATCGCGTGCCTTCATTGGCACGCAAGGCCCACTGCCAGACACATTCGATTGCTTTTGGCGCATGATTTGGGAGCAACGTGTAGCTATAATTGTGATGATTACGAATTTGGTGGAACGTGGACGGCGGAAATGTGACATGTATTGGCCAAAGGATGGCATTGAAACCTATGGTGTTATACAAGTGAAAATGGTCGATGAGGAAGTGATGTCAACCTATACAGTGCGTACGCTGCAAATCAAGCATTTGAAGGTAAAACAGGTACGCCACGAAAGCTACATGGAAGACGTTTATAAATAATTTCAAATATATTTCATAGTTAAAGAAAAAGAAGCAGTGTCAGACCGAGAAAATTGTTTATCAATATCACTACACCAATTGGCCCGATCATGGCACACCCGATCATCCACTGCCCGTGCTGGATTTTGTTAAAAAATCTTCGGCAGCAAATCCTGACGATGCGGGTCCCATTGTGGTGCATTGCAGGTTTGTAGTTGCATACATTAATTTTATTACTTACTTTCAATTCAATCTGATCGTTATGCTTTTTTTTTGTCTATCCCATCACAGCGCCGGTGTTGGACGCACAGGCACCTACATCGTCTTAGATGCCATGCTCAAGCAGATCCAACAGAAATTAGTCGTTAACGTATTTGGTTTCCTACGACACATACGCATTCAGCGTAATTTCCTGGTGCAGACCGAAGAACAGTATATTTTCATACATGACGCCCTGGTCGAAGCGATCGCCTCGGGTGAAACGAATTTACGCACCGAGCAAATCGAAGAACTGAAAAACTGCACACCCTATTTGGAACAGCAGTATAAAAATATCATACAATTCCAAACGAAAGACATACATATTGCTTCGGCGATGAAGCAAGTGAATTCGGTGAAGAATCGTGGTGCCATATTCCCGATTGAAAGCAGTCGCGTCCACTTGACGCCCAAACCGGGTGAGGAGGGCAGCGATTATATAAATGCGTCGTGGCTACACGGATTCCGACGATTGCGTGACTTTATTGTCACCCAGCATCCGATGTCGCATACCGTGAAAGATTTCTGGCAAATGATATGGGACCATAATGCGCAGACCATTGTACTGCTGTCATCGCTGGACGAAATTGTAAGTGAAAAGTGTAACATTTTAATATTAATTTATTTTTGTTCCATTACAATGCATACTATTCAATTCGCACTGTTGTTGTTGTAGCAGTTGCTCAAGCCATGCAAGATTGGCTTAGCTATGATCATTATCACCAAACTCATCTAAGGGATGCCCAAGAAGCGCGCAGTTTCGACCGGGGGCAAACCAAAGAGAGAGGGATGGTAGATGAGTCGGTTTGAGAGGACATGTGAATGCTAGTCGTGAGCTGAGATTGTTTGGGTTGATTCTGAATATGTAGGAACTGAGCCTACTTTAATATCTAGATCTAGTAGTTTGACTAGAGTGACGCGAGACTCACGAGGCAGCTGAAGCTCTCCCTATGCAATTGTTGGTTGTATGACCCCAATGAAGGCATTCACAGAGCGAGAGTTGACGAAGGTGGTGATTGTCTCTCGGTGAATGCTCGGAAAGATGCCTTCTGACGTGCCTGGGAGGCGGGTTTCGGCAAGCAGGTTCCCGTTGGGATGACTCCGATCGAACTGCCTACAAAGCATAAAATTATGCACAGACGCCTCATGTCACCGTCCAGAGTACTGCGCTTTGGTCTGCAACTTTGTCCACAGTGTCCTAGGGCACTAAATTGGTGGAGCATAATTTAGAACCGACCGGCTAATCGCCTTATCAACAGCATTTCTTTGTCTTTGTTTCAAGTGCTGCCGGCTGGCGATTGGAGGGCTTTTAGGGTGCGTTATTGTAGTGATGGGGGTACTAACTAGTACCAGCCTAACCTCTTTCGCCCAGAGGACGACTTGTATGGGAAAATAATCAAGTTCCGTTCAGTGAAGAAATGAGCAAGGTCGGAGAGATAACCGTTCACCTTCGAGCACAAGTCATCAATTGCATTGCCTGATGCCATATTCGAGCAATCGTCGGCATATGAGACTATGGAAACTTCCTCGGGTAGCTGAGATAGCTTCGAGATGGACCGATTAAACAATGCCGGGGAGAGGACGCCACCCTGTGGTACCCCGGTTTTGATTTTGAACCTCTGAGCCTCTGAAATATACCGACAGCTGTCGGCCACTGTTGGCCATTGCTTCAGACCCTGCGGGAGAGTGGATAGCTCTACGTCGGCTGGTAGCGTTGCATGGGTTACTGTATCAAAAGTCCAACGGTACTAGGACGGTTCTCCAACAGGGGAGGTTGCTGTTAAGGACACGGTTCACCTGTGTGTTTTTGGCGTTTAGCGTTTTTGCTGTGCTAAACACTTTCTAGAAACCATGTTGATGCTTAGCCGAACCGAGGTGATGCGCAAAGAAAGAGAGCATCAGAGCCTCAAGTATCTCTACAGTTGGTGAAAGAAGGGCAGTTTCACCCTTTTATTTTAGTTATTGACAAATTTAAAACGCTTGGCTCCCCACGGGAGTGGAGCCCACATTTTTCAGCGTCAACATGATTAGCCCATCAGTTCTACTGTCCTTGGAAACTTTCGCCTTTCGCGGTGAAAAGTAAGTGCTGCGGCAGAAAACTTTCACAATGCATTTGGAAGGGAAGTTGTAAACTCGTAGTGCGAAATTTGTCCCACCACGAACTAGCAAGCAAGAAAACAAGCTGATTGTGGCATTTGGTTTCATTTGAGTCAGCAAAACAATTGGATATTTCAAAATATAAACTTGCAAAACGAACTTATTAACGAAAAAGCTGAAAGCCAAAAAAAAAAAAATCACCTGTTTAACTAAAATGATACAAAGCCATAAAATCAAATGCAACTGTGTGTGATTGCTTGCAAATCTTTACTAATTCCTCTTCGCGCCGCACTTGATATGTTCTGCCTTTGAGATAGTAAGACATTTTATTCGCTGAACTATGTTACTTACTTTTCTGCGCGAATATATTTTTCTTGTGCGAGTACAAATACTCCATTTAAACTTAAACTTCTTTCCACCCTCCCCAAATTAAGCATTCACTTTATTATTGCATTGAAATTAAATTTTACAACATTTTACATTCTAATAAAAACACGCTTGTGGCAAACTGTTTACTCACACACATATACATATTTGCATTTCCCCTCTCGCCTTTCAGAATTTCGCACAATTTTGGCCAGATGATTCAACACCCATCGAAAGCGATTACTATCGTGTCAAATTCCTACGCAAAACGAACAAAAGTGATTATGTTAGTCGTGATTTTGTCATTCAATCGGTACAGGACGACTACGAGCTGAGTGTGAAAATGTTGCATTGTCCCAGTTGGCCGGAGATGTCGAATCCAAAGAGCATTTACGATTTTATTGTCGACGTGCACGAGCGATGCGCTGATTATCGCAATGGACCAATTGTCGTTGTGGATAGGTAAGATAAATTTTGAATTACCCACACTCATACATATACACATGTACTACGAGTACCCTGTGTCGGAAAAAAATAGGTCAATTGCATGAAAAAACATATATAGAAACTAATTTTTTGTGAACGACTTTTGCACCAATTTAATACAAATGCAGCGTGAACCTGTTTTCATTTTTATATTCTCCTCTCCAGTGCTAATTTGAAGTGAATGCATTTTTAAGTAGTTGGATTTAAATTACAAATAAAGTAATTGAAAACATATACAAGAGAGGATAATTTGACTTAGGACGATTACAGTAGTCAGTAAGTAACAGTCTCAAAAAATTTCAGCAAAGACTGTGATGAAAAGTAGTAGAGCCAATCAGGAGGTGGTATTTTTCAGCTAGGGATGCATAATGAATCTTTATTAATCGATTGCACAATAAACTATTTCAATTTGTTGCCAACAACGTTATTTATATTTACAGAAACCAGCAGGGGTTCATAACTCAAGTAATTCGATTATGCAAGTCACGAAAATTTTTTTTGTAACGGGTATTTTTAGACATGTGGTTTTCAAGAATAAATAAGATGCATATTGTTTAATGTTATGGCCAAGATTTTAGCTTTATTAAAGCGATAAGGGTTTGCGATTATTGTTTAAAAATGGTTTCGGACAAGTGACCGCCGCGGCTGGCTCGAATAAATTCCAGCCGAGATGTCCAATTTTCGACCACTTCTTACAGCAATTTGGGGCCGTATATCAGCAATAACTTGCCAAATATTATCTTAGAAGACATCAATCGTCTCGGGCTTATCTGCGTAGATAAGCAACTTCACATAACCAAACAAAAAATAGTCCAGCTTCCTTAGTAAAAGCTTCCTTCGTAAATTTATTGCTTCGTTGGCTGTATGGTATCTAGCGCCGTCTTGTTGGAACCAAAGGTCGTCCACATCAGCATCCTCCAATTCAGGCACGAAAAAGTCTTTAATCATGGCTCTATAGCGTTCCCCATTGACTGTAGCATTACTATGGCCGAGTTGATTTTTGAAGAAATACGGACCAATGATTCCCTCTGCCCATGGAGCACGCCAAACAGTGATTTTTTGATGATGTTACCGCATCTCAACAATGGTTTGTGAATTATCAACATTCCAAATGCGACAATTTTGTTTATTGACGTACCCATTCAACCAAAAATGAGCTTTATTCGAACCGATGGAATATTGAACGCAGCGCGTGATGCGTTGTGTGAACCGAGCCATTATTTCGATAATAAATTTGCACGAGTATAAATCAAGTAACAGCTATCAAAAAGACCAACTCCGAAAAAAGTATTGCCTCTTTGAAAACCACAAGTCTAACAAAAACCTCCCTTTACTTAAGTCTATGATTTTATTTTGGCGCCACCCAATGAATAATTAAAAAGTTCAGCATTGGACTTCGATTGTAAGATAAAACGCAACATTTTCCAACATTAAGAACTTCATGAATTATTTTAAAGATGGAATCTGTCCTTTACCAATTCAATGCAGCTCCAATCAGTTAAGCCAAGTTCGGAGTTAATCGTATCATATGGAATAGGGATCTACTCCACCATATGGCATTGCGGTTGGAAAGTAGTTGGTGTTTCTTTTTGAATTTATAAAATTCCATGCGATTTGAAATTACATTAACTTAAAAAAAAAAAATCTGACCTCTGCATAGTATCAAATTTTTTACGAAGATATACATATTTGTTTCTATCCCTCAATAAATGGAACCTCTTGAATTTTTTAAGGGCCTTGTTTTTCTTATTCCTTAAGGAGTAAGGCTAGCTTTAAAATATGATGGTTTACTATTTCGAGAGGCTTTTTCAAAGGAACGAAAAAAGAAATTATAGATATAAACCTATCAGGAATTATTTTATATATGAAATCTGTTTCTTTCCGATTCAAGGCAGCTCCAATCAAGTAAGCTAAGTTTCGAGTTGACCGCATCGAAGTTATATTTTTTTATAGTAAATAAAGAGGGCTAAGAGTAATCACTTAGGATTTCAAAGCTATTAAATTCAAATTTTAATGATGAATACTCTTCGAAGAAATTGGTGCGAGGTTCAATTCACCGTTAGATCTAAGATCAGTAGTAAATATAAAATACAAGATCAGTAATCTAAATATTATAATCTTTGTAAAAACTATTTATTTGCTAAAAATGATTGAAAGTGAAAAACCTAGTGACCGATGATTCAGTATTATTTTAACTAACCCTATCACTGAAAATTGAGTGCGTGGAATTCCTATGCGCAGAAGCAGTGGAACTTCATAACGAAAATTCCGGAAAGTAAATGGGTTGCGATATATTTTCTAATACAGTTATCAATTCGTTGTCTTAAATTTTTCGGCCGGCAACCCTATTTGAATATATTTCCGTAACTAAGCTTTACAAAACCTCTTGCGTTTCATACCAATATGGTAATATTTCATTTAACTTATAAATTACATTGTATTTAACTTTTTAAATAGATCCATTCATAATAAACTATAAACTAGAGGCAAGAATGACAGAAAACAAGATTGCACCTGACGCACTAAGACCAACAGAAAGTGACGTAATAAAAACTAGAGAATATGAGGATAAAAAAAATTCATAATAATAAGAGGAAGAGCGCTCAAATGACAGAATAATTGAAAGTTTTGTTTGCATTGTATGTGTAGAATAAAAGAAAACGAATTTTATTAAGTCAACGAATAGGGGATATTGTCAAAGCGACAAAGAGAGGACTAGTGGTCCGTGGAAGGTGCAATCTTTAATCCTATCTTTCTGAATAAATACAAGTGAGAAGTCTTCTAAATTAAAGATGGTGGCGGCTGGTAATAAATGACACAAATAGCCATTATTAATTGTCAGTTATAGAGATTCGCTTAGTGAATGACGGAAAAAAGGTGAGAGTTTCTGCAACAGATGATCTCAACTGTGCCGAATTTTGAATTTAAGATTTTTCACTTGTATTTATTGTATTTACTTATATCATTCTTGAACTAGAGAACAAAGTTATCTTGGTATCCTGGTGTCTTCAACTACGCTTTCCATCTGTCTTATTTTAACACTAGGTAATTTTGAATGTCATAAAAAGAGAGCGGTTTTCAAGTTATGATATTTTCGGCAAATTTGATCTCTGTGTGTCCCTTTTCTTCACTTTTCAAAGCCGCTTTTTATAACAACGCATATAACTGTTATAAAAAGAGCTATATTTTTGCTTTATTTCAAAATTCGAATTACTAAAATGGCAAAATACTTAAATTTCGACTAATATCTTATTTTATAGTACAACATATGGTATAGTGAAAGCCAGATATTAGCTTAGTTAAACCACTTCTACTACAATACATACATATATTTTAAACTATCGGTTGATTCGACTAGTTTTTATAAATCTGCACGTCGAATGCATTAATATGAATATTTTTAATTAATTTCACCTTTTCTTTACCTCCTTCACAGATACGGCGGCGCACAGGCGTGCACCTTCTGTGCCATATCATCGTTGGCGATGGAAATGGAATATTGCAGCACGGCGAGCATCTATCAGTACGCCAAGCTGTATCACAACAAACGGCCGGGCGTATGGACTTCCAGCGAAGATATACGTCTAATCTATAACATACTCTCGTTTTTGCCGCGCAATCTACAGCTGCTCGAACGTACAGCGTTGCGTACCGAATTCGAGGATGTGACAACGGCCACGCCGGATCTCTACAGTAAAATCTGCAGCAATGGTAATATAAATGTCCAGCAAAATTGTAATAATTTAGTAAATCAGAAAAATAGTAGTAGCGTAAATAGTAATAGTATTAGTAGTACAAATGTGGAAAATGCAAATGCAAATGCAAATGCAAATGCAAATATTTGCAATAATACCAACAACACCATAAACAATTTGAATACAAATAGTACTATAACGACAGCAACTACTACCGCAACCACAACAACAACGACACCACCAACGATGACACCCAATTCGAGTGCAAACAATTTACAACATCAACATCAACAACAACAACAACATTTACTCACAACACAATTGTCGCTAGACCAGCAACAACAACAATATGCAAGACAACAATCACAGTCGCTCAATGCAATCCAGTCATCACAACCACCAACACTACACCCACAACAACAACCACAACCACCAACTCCATACACGTCTTCACCATCATCAAATTCACAAACACCTCCACCAACATCCTCACCATCATCAATGTCACCATCATCGCCAAATCAAACAGCAACTACAACCGATTTGACCAACATGACGACAATCATCAATAACACTAACAATTGTGATGATAATTTAATTGGTAATGCTAATTATAGCACAAATTTCGCTAATACTAATACTACTACTAATGCTACCACCAATACAACTACAAACCTCAATACCTCAATACCCTATTCTTCCAACCCCGCCAACAATATCAATTCCAATATAATTAACAAATTCACACCTACAACAACAACAAATACACCCAATTCCATTGCTGCTATTTCCACTAATGGTGAACGGTTTTCTATTGTAAATAATCTGCACCCCAACCAACAACCACAACAAAAACAACAACAACAATACCAACAACAATCGCAACACACCCAAATGTCGTCTTTAACTGACGCTGTCGTTGATCTCCACGTTTACGGCGTGAATGGCAATTCAATAACGTTGGCAAAAACAACAAATGGTATTAATGATTACCTTCCATCGTCACCACCACCGCCACCACCGCCTGCCTTCGAAAATGACGCCACTGCGACATATCATCATCACCACCGCCAACATCACCAACATCAATTGGATCCGATTAATTCGAACGTTAACATTAACTCCTCCACATCCGCCATTTGCGTTGACGATGCGATTGATGGTCTAACGCCACTACTACCTCCGCCACCGCTAACGCTACAAATCCCCAACACATATGCGAATAACACTTGCAACATGGGCGATGCATCCTCCTCCACGCCGTTAACAAAATCCTCCTCCAATAATTCTTTATCGCCGGCAATCGCCGCCACTGCTAACTACATTCTTGGTAATGGTAATGGGAATGGTAATGGTAATGGAAATAATAATGATGCCCATGTGCATGGAAATGGTAATGGTTTGTTGAATGTCAATACTAATACGAAACAAATGACAACTACAACAAAAACTAAAGCAGCGACTGTTACAGATGCTCAAAGTTTAGATATCGTAGGTTAGAATAAAAATTTATTTTAAAATTATAAATATTAGCAATAGTTAATTAGCTAAGTAAGTTGAAAGAAAAGAAAATGTATTAGCTTAAATAGACTAACAAATTATTTTTATGATATGCAAAGTGAGAAAAAAAAACAAACAAAAAAAAACAACAAATGTTCGCAGAAACCATAGAAACCACAAGCATAATTTTTTTTCTATGAAGATGAGCGTGAAAAAAACTGGTAAATTAGTAGTAGTATTTTATGTAAGCAAATAACTACAATAGGATGAGGAATAAAATTACATAAATATTTATTTTTACTTGTATTATTTAGAACTGTCTGTTTATTTTTAAGCAGACTTGTAAGCTGTATGAAAATTTGCATTGCTTTAAAAAAAAAAAATGTCGATAAATATTCAACTATTTATTATGTGTGCAAGTGTATGTATTCAACTACTGTCTTACACCGATATCTTTTTAACTATATACCATGTATGTATGTGTATTATTGTAAACGGGTTTCTTTAACATAAACTACTGCATTTTGTCATAAAAATTGTTGAAAATTTCGTGAATACCCCTTTTGAAATGTACTTTCTACTGTGTTACCCATGTGAGTTATTCCTTACAAAACTACAAAATATAATTTTAAAATGCTATATTCTACATTACGTAATAAATAATTACATATTAAGTTTCGCGAACGATTTTGTATTTCACAATTTTATATTACCCAGTCTAAGTCTTATGACCAACCTGTATGTATACCGCGAAAAAATACAGAAGAACAAAGAACAAAAAAAAAAAAAAAAAATACTTAATAATCGTACATCACAAGCGTTTTAACGCAATACACATTGTATAGACATAAATTACAGAATTCACAAAAACAAAATAAAATTCATCTCATATGTTAAATATACATACATAGTACATAAATTGGTAAAAAAAAAAACAAAAAAAAACTCTAAGTAAACAAGAAAAATCACAAAAATTAATGCACTTTATTGTTTTTGGCGTGTAATTACCTACTCGTAAGTAACGAAAAAAAATTATAAATATTCATATTTTTCCTACATAGTGCAAGCACTAACGTGATTGGCAACATGCTGCTGAAAACTATTGGGAAACATTGACAGTCCGAATCTATTTCGGCCACATATGTATCGGCAGATATTGCGGAAAATGTTTGAGTAAAGCACAATATACACATACAGACTGGTCTGCATACTTGTTGTCATGCCAGGTATGTATATCCTATGCCACAGATAACAGATACAAAACTCTCTCAATTGCTTCCAAAATGAGTAGCATTGAGAAAGAGTGCAAGTGAGAAGTCTTCTAAATTTAAGAAGGCGACGGCTCATATTAATAGCGTTATCTTTTATCGAAATAAATGTGACCTTATTCTAGGGTAACATTACAAAAATGTTACCATGGTCCCTGCGAAAATGTTGCACTTTTGTCGGGGCATTTTTAGAAAACAACAAACAAGTCGTAGAAAATGCAGGGTCACAAATGGCCACAAACGTCAGGCATAGAAATTCGCCTAATAATAATGGTGAGTGTTCCTACATCAGGTGATCTCAGCTGTGCCGAATTTTCACGTCCATGGAGTAAGATTTCTCACTTGAATTTATTCACAATGATAAAGGGCCTGAACTTGAGTTGTAGGCTGGCAACATTATCATTTCAGTCCCCCTAACCCCGTGTCTTGACATATGAATGCCAATCTCAAATCATCTCTTAAGATATATTGCAAATAGAGAACTATTGTGTGCAATGAGCTGTCACTTTTCCACTTTGGCAGCTACATATATTTCTATCAACATATATTTTCCAAGAGAAATCGATATATTTTTCAAAGTTTTTCTAGTTCGAATTTTTTTTATATCGCAAGAAATGAAGTATTATTCGATAAAATGCCCATGTAAAAAATATAAAAATAAATAAAATATCAAATTGACAGTTCTCATGAGATAGCTGATCACAAATGGAGACGTGGAGTTATATCATCTGCCAAGTGAAAAGATTTACTACCATAGATAAATACGCGAGAATAACTGACAAAATGTGTGCGTATTTTTAATTTAATGGAAAAAGGTAGTAAATGTTGTACTGCTAAAAAATTGAGAGATTCATATTGAAATAGTAAAAATGGAAATGGATTTGATTTTTGAGAGATAATAAGGACTATGGTGTTTAATTTGTCATACAATTATTGAGCTAATTTAAAAAAAAATCAGAGCTAATGCTTTCTAAAAGTTCTCTTTTGAGAGAACTGCTTGTGGATAGATTTTTTTAATACTTCTAAATTTATATATAAGCATGTATGTTATTTTAATTATTAAATTTATTTAAATATTGGCATTATTAGTTCATGGAAACAGGTAAATTTCTTTGATATTTTCAAGTTGTCATGTTGAACGCATACTTTTCGAAATTTTTTACAAAAACCTGAATCAATAGGTTTTCTTATTTTTTAGTTTTTATCTTTCTCAGTTTTATTTTTATTTTTTTTTTATTTTTGCATTTTCAATTAGTAAATTCTGAAGTTAGTGTGGAAATTGCAAAATCTCCTATACGAGCATTTTAAATTCCCAAACTTTATTTTTTCCATAAGGCACCATTGATAAATGTTATAAAAAATGCGCATTTTGGCAGCGCTCTCACGAAGCAAAGAGTTTCGTTTCTTATTACCTATGCCAAAGAACATAGAACCATAAGAATGAAGAGCACGTTACATTTGCAATACTTGTCATGTAGTGCAAGCAGGTCTGCATGTTTATATTCTGCTTAATTGTAAGAATATTGTTTACAAGAATGATAGAATACAAGATAAAGCCTTCCGCGCTGAGAGCAACTGAAAGTGACGTAATAAAAGTAGAGAAGGAGAGAGCATAGAGAAAATTCCATATATGTAAGAAGCGAACAAATGAAGGGAACGATTGAAAATTTTGTTAGCATTGTTTGTGTGAAGTAAAAGCAAACCTGCCAGCTCTGATTCCGTACTTTTCGGAATAAATTTGGTAAAACTGTCATAAAACAAAGTACAGGATCGCTTTCTGGTAAACAAAATATTAATTTCTTACAAGCGCGGCCTAAACACTAACTTTTGCAAATAACCAGAAATGCTATAAGTGCAAACAT
This sequence comes from Anomoia purmunda, assembly GCA_951828415.1. Lineage (NCBI taxonomy): Eukaryota > Metazoa > Arthropoda > Insecta > Diptera > Tephritidae > Anomoia > Anomoia purmunda. The sequence goes on along the minus strand of OX639993.1, from coordinate 195,053,108 downwards.
TCGTTCATTAGGCTCCATTTATTCCAGTCATTTTATAATTTTCAGACTATACTTTTGCTTTGTTTCTAATTGTCTTGTCAAACACACTATAGCTGATGGTTTGACGCATTTACCAGAATTTACTAGCAAAAATTCGTGGAACTAAAACTAGTAGCTTCTGGTAAAGGAGAACCTTATTTTCTCTTAAAATTACACTCTATTTTACTAGTTTACTTGAGATTTCAAGTTAAATTTGTAAAATTCTGGTAAAAAAAATTTAAAAGTTCGTACTCGTACGGGAGCACAACTACTTTTATTTCGTCTACAAGCGAGTGGTTGCTGTCAAATCGACAAAGAGAGAACTAGTTGGCCACAAAAGACACAATCTCGTATAATATCGTTATTGTCTTGGTTAGTTTTATAGATGCATAATCTAGTACTTAAAGGCTTATTTTAGATCCACAAACCCTGTTTCCGACATTAGCACAATTTGCACAAAGTGGTCGGCATGATGTTGAAGAAAAATTTTCAGCATTTGTTTCAGATGTAATGCAATTTTGAAGTCGGCCTGGTTTTGTGTTTTTTTTTTTTACCATACATATTGTACAAAAACACAACAAGAAAAATGGTGGCGGACATTTTTTTTGGTAGTATGTTGCAAACAAATGTCGAGATACATTGAATTATTTCCGATACATAGTTAAGTAACAAAGTGGCTGGTTATTGAGGATGGCAACTTGTTGCAAAAGTTTCCTACAGGCTAATACCTACTAAAACTTCACAGCAATTTGGATTCCCGGGAAATGTTGCTACCACCAAAATTGTCGCGGCGCCTAGAGGATGTCGCATAAAAGGAAACGTAAACAAATAATGCAAAAACAATTCCTTAAGTGATATGTCGAACTGTCACATTTCACGCATATGCAAAAATGTTGCTGGCGTCATGTTGTTAATATGTTGTGAGCCTTTTTATGGCGTGAAGAACTGAATATAACCTTTTTATATGAATTTTAACAGCTTATTTCACGTGAAACGGGAACAAAGTACTTGCTTGAAGTTCTGTGTAAAAGCATAGTTGATTTTCATAAGTATTTCGCACGAAACAATTTACGATATTTAAACGAATTTGCTTGTTTGAATTCCGAAAAATTCGAAAACGCATAAACAGTTATGAAATTCCGATGTCAGTATGATGTTTAGTGGACTGCTACTTTTATAAGATTATATTTTTGTGTGTATCTACGTCAGTTATTATAAAATCTGTATAGTAAAAACAAAATAAAAGATTATGTTATGAAATCATTACAACTTTAAGTGGTTTTTTTATCGTACAAAAAAAAACTATGATATGGTAAAAGTATTTTGTACTAAGCAAAAAAAAAATTGTGTATCAAAAACTTAACATCAAACTATGGAGTGTCCTTGTCTTGTTTCTCATTTGTGTATATTCGTCCGTCCTCATACTTTCCTTTCAGCACAAATGCATAGAAATATACGAATATTGATAAAATAATTAATAGAAGAGAAAAAAAAGTAATTTCCAAATGCACAAACAAATAAGCAACTCTAGTAGACACAGACATATATAAATTATTATTGATAGGCATTGAAGAAGTATAAAACAAAAACAAAAAAATATTTAAAAAAACTGTACATGTATTTAATTTAAGGAAATTATTTGTAATGAGAGCGAAGACGGAATTATGTGTATAATTGTAAATTTGGCCACTGTAAGTAAACTAACATAATCACATATAGTACATACATACATACTAAATTAAAAAAAAACACACACACAAATGAATTTCACAAATAAAGTTTTACTAATTAATTAAGTAAATACCACATAACGATATTGATAGGCAAAATAAGCATAAATAGTGAGCAAAATGTAGTGAATCACAAAGCGTTGAAATCGGTAATTGAGCGATGGCATTTTTGTAGTTTTGCACAAGAAAAATAAACAATCACCTTAAATAAAAACAAACAAAAAATGTATTTAAAGTAATTGCACAAGTAACAAATAGGAAATGGAATTAAATTTAAAAAAAAAAATAAAATAAAATAGCACAGCACACCACCATTCAACTTAGCATCAACTCATGAATACTCTGAAATTTGCTCATGAGTTCTCATTCACTATTGTAAATACACACATACATAGTAAAGGGTGTTGTTTTTAGACTGATAGAACTTTAAATTGAAATAAAACACATAAAAAATGAAGATATTTTCATAACATTTAAAACGATTTCTGGCATATGTCCGCCACGATTAGCTTTAGTGAATCGGATGCGATCTGTCTAATTTTGAACCACTGCAAAATTTCCATGTTGTGGATGGACAAAGTCCAACTTGCTGAGCACGGCGGCGAATAGACAAATTCGGATCTTCTCCAACACTATCACTTACAGCACCAATATTGTCTTCTGTACGATACGCTGGTACGATATGCTGGTTTTTCATCGAGTAGAGTAAATGTTGTTCGAAATTTATCAACAGTTCGACGAATAAGCTGCTCTGATGCTCGATTATGTGGACCATAAAATTCACGAAGTGCTCTATAAGTTTGGAGAACAGAACACTGATTTTTAAAGTAAATTTCCACGAGTTGTAAACGTTGTTGCGGCGTCATTCTTTCAATGATGATTTGTCAATGCTTAGTGAACAGAAATGTCAAAACGAAATGTCATTTACCAGCTGTCAAGTGACAGCTATCCCTATCGAAAGTTCTATCAGTCTCAAAAAAAAACACCCGTTACATATACATACATACTTACACAGCTACATAGAGGGACGAAAAAATATACATATGTATATAATATAATTGAAGCGAGTTGTGTGAATTTAATTTTAATTTACGAATTTGTAAATAGTAAAAATCTAAAAACAACGGAAACTACATAAAACTAACAAAACAAATTATATTTCAAAAAAAAAAAACGAAACAAAACAGAAGAAGTAACAAAGCTAAGTGTGTGACCGACTTGTGAAAACTAGCAATTAAAATATAAAAAAATTATAAAATATTTGCTTAAAGATATATACGTATATATGTATGTATGTGTATGTAGGTAAAACGATGGCAAGTCTGACTTACCATGCAGGCGCAAAAAATCGCAAGCCGATTAGCGCTTTGAGTTGAACAACTAACTGCCCGTGTAATTAAAAACAAAAAGAGTAAAATAGTGTGAAGTATTGTTAATAAATAATTGATTTAATTAGCATTGAACACTAGAGTGTGCTAAATGCGGAATTATAGCAATGCAAAACTGATAAAAAGGGAAAAAAGCCTATAATACATGCAAATTTTCATATTTACCCTGTCGGAAATAGAATTAGTTTCAAAACAATTTTGCAAGTACTTTTCTACCAACTACAAGTGATTGAAATTCTTACTTTTTTCTTGCAAGTAACTTACTTTATTAACATGGGGATGTCCTAGAAGCAAGTCAGTTATCTGACTCTGCATTTGATTTCAACTACTTTTGAATATCATCAAAATTAGCAACGGCTGATGTTAGATGTCACAAATGGTCATTATTAACTGTCAGACACAGAAATTCGCTCGGTGATTGACACAAGAATTTTGAGGGATGCCACATCAGGTGATCTCAGCTGTGCCGAATTTTGACGTACTTATATGGGCTAAGATTTGTCCCTTGTATTTATTCACCATGCACGACCATTTCGAGCATCAATTCTCGAAAGTATTGTGAGTGTCAATTTCTTGTTCAATTGCACTACTTTATAGGCAAAAAAAATTCAATAAATTCATGTATAGAAAGTCCATTTGTTTAGTTTTCCTTGCTAATAAAAGTGGATTATTTTCTGCAAAAGCGCCCATTATATCCAACACTATTTAGAACTCTCCGGACTGTGCAGGATTGAACTAATTACCACACCAGTGTCTTTTCTTTAGCATTTAACATTGAGGGTGGGGTTTTCGGCTCTTTTATATTAACCCTTTTATTCCAATCTGACATTGAAGTGACCGTCCACTTCTCGGTTGCACTTACAGCCGGGATTATTTCTAAAGCGGTTTATTATACCAGTAATGGTAGTTCGGGGATCTTGGACTAAATCAAAGACTTTTGTTGAGTATAAACGATTAAGATAATGTTACGCTCTTGTAGTTTCTTTCCTTTTTTGAGTCATATTATTATCAATATTTGTCGTTTGCCAACTTCTCACACGAATAACGGTAATTATTTGTGACAAATGCATCTCAAATTTGCCATGTTACACGAGTTATGTTTTCGAATTCTCCAGTAAAAAACTATCTAGTAACTTTTGCTGGAAGTACAAATCTAACCCAAAAGTCCTTTATATTCAGCCCGATTATGGTTGGCGTTGGCGTCAATTTTCAGTCGACATCGACTCCAGCAGCAACACTTAACTTGGTATTGACTACAGCTGCTGAGAACTAGGTAGGTGTTGTTATTTTAATTAGTGCATTTTTATACCAAGTTCAAGTGAAGACCATTATGTTTTGGTAAAACAAAAACAACTTAAAACAGCAAGATAAGTTCGTAGGCAATTATAAAACAAATTAAAATTGGCAAACAACAAGAATCACAATTTCAGAGTTTAGTGTTGACTAGGGCATGTTGGCTTGCATTTAAAAAACAAAATAATTCGTCTGATATGTAAATACATATGTATTAACATCTATTTACTTTGATTTACGATCAAACTAACAAACATTACCATACATTTTCTTCTTGTCGTCAGAACTCGACATGGACATCAATACTTTATTGCCAATACCAGTAGTTGTCGATGACGACTGTGAGAATACTTATTTTGACGAGTCGCCATCGTTAAGTGTCGACGACGCCAACCGGCCTGCAAGAAGCCGAAACTAAAACTATCGGCTATATTAGCGGTAAAATTAACTCAAAATATTGGCCAGTTTGACGGCTATTTTTGTATGGGCATCGGGTATCGACTGACCTCATCTCTTCCTCGCATTTTTTTCATATATGAAAATGAATTCACAGAATTCTTTATTGTGTGTATGTCAATCGATAACTTATTTTCGATATGGTCAGGCAATTTTTGCCATAGCTCCGATTAACTGAAGTTTCATATGGACCACTTGATAGAAAGTGAACTATATCAACGTTCGTATAATAAAAAAAAAAAAACAAATAAAACATATATGTATGTATGTATGTATATCATTTTGGATATGGCGTTCATAAAAGTATACACAAAAATTTTGTGTTTTGTCCGGAACAAACCCGCGGCGCATTGGGCTGTCTGTGGAACTGAGTTATTAAACAAACCGGAGATTCAGAAATATAACTATTTGACCCTTGAGCTTTAAAAAAAAAAGTCATTCATCATGATAAGAATTACAAAAATCTTTTGATGGCAATTATGAGTGTGAAGATTTTTTTAAATCAATAATAACTAGTATTTTGACACTTATAATAAGTGTTCCAATAATAATTATCAGCGATATCAATTTTTTTATGACTAGTTCTTTCTTTTCTCAATCTTTTCAGAACTCCACGAACAAATTATGAGAAGACAATTATAATATACATATGTAACTCTCAAAAAAATTATTTGAAGACTTAAAAAAAATGTATGTATACCGCTGACAATAATTATCCGAAAGCTTTTATAAAATTAGTCTTCAAATAAAAGAAGACTTAAAAACTTCAAAATATTTATCTCACTGACAATTTTTATGAAAAGATTTTTATAATTTAATTCTTTGAGTAATATAATAATTACTGATTAACTTTTACTCTTTTCTCTTATAATAGTTATGTCTCTGAAATAATCGCCCATTAGGCTTTGAAAAGTAAGGTAACAAATATCTTGCTTCGCTATTTCTACCCGTCTCTAGAATACTTGATACAAATCAGAGCGAACACCGATTAAAAAAATAATGCACAGTAATTTTATTGCTAGCCCAGGAGTGAATATCATTCACGTCGAAACCGTATCCAAGAATTGTGTTTGAATAATTTGTTTAATCTTGAAATTTAATAATAAGATTTTTTTTATTTGTTATAAATCTGAAGAATTTATTTATTAAGTTTCTAACGTGCAATGCTGAATACATTTGCACTTTGGCAGATACAAACTTAAAAAAGTATAAATTAAATAAATTAAAATACGTTTTCAAGACTTACATACATTCATTAATCAAGAAAATAAATCAGCTCAACATCAGATCTCAAACAACAAAAATTAAAGGGTAAAAAGATACAAATTTGAAATAACTGATTCAACACTTTCTATTTCTTCTTCAAAATACTAAAACTGCAATTCGTCCGTTTTCGTAGCTCTCACCATATTAACGGAATTTTAGGGTTACCCTATGAGACTTTAAAAACGTTATGAAGCAAGTAAAAATTTAGGTTGCAGATGGCGAAACGAAGCTGCTGTTTTTTTCCAAACATAGCTTAATTCTAACACTGAAAACTGCTTAAAAACTTTAATCACATAATTAGTTTTTCTAATAGGTAATGGCAAACCTCTGAGTTTATTTATATGCCATGAAAAACTTCTCACAAAAATTATTTGCCCTTCGGCGTCGGCGTAAAATTGTAGATCCCACAATTTGGGGCACAACATCAAAACGCACATCACAAATTGTAGGAGAAGTTCGGCAAAAACATCGAGCTACAATATGATTATTTATTATATTATGAAGATTTAATGGTTAAAAATTACAGGATACACACATAGAAGTAATGCTGCCGTGAAAAATAATAAAAGAAAACATAAACCCTAAAATAGCCGTGTATAATTTAAAAGTGAAATAAAATGTGATCTACATGTCGTAAAATAAAACATAGCTGCATACATATGTACATACATAGATACATTTTTATGTGTAGTCTAAGTGATCATTTAATACAGTCAATGCAATTTATGAAATGAATTTTAAAAAAGAAATTACAGTGAAACATTTACCTTTGGGATTTTTCAAACTCGCAAATTCGGAGTTTTTGTTTCACGAGCACGAACCCGTTTGAAAAACATATGTATGTAATTAAAAAAGACGCACATACTCGCAAACATTTATACATATGTATATGTATGTATGTAAATATTTGCATACAAGCAAATATCTATTTTCCTATTTTCCCATACTACTTAATTGGCGAGACAAGGCAAAGCTTCTAAAGCTATAATGTAACTTTACATTTTCAACCTACATACATACGTATATATTTATGTATTGATGTGAAATAGTTTTTAAACATGGCAAATATGCATAAAATAAACAGATGAAACGAAGCAGGCAGCAAAATTATGGAAATATGAATAAAAAATAAAGTGGAAGAATATTATAAATATAAAATTAGTAACTGCTAAGCATAATGAAATTAGAATTATAAAGATATATATAATATAGTATATACATATACATATATATATATATATATTAATGAAAACAAAAAGTGAAGTGAAGTAAATATAAATAAACTAAAAAAGATATTTGGAAAAGTTGTGTTTTTATTATCAACATATGGCACGTAAGTTTGGCGAGTTCGAAGACAAAGAACTTAGATTGCAAAGGAGTTATGTACATCGCTCCCACCGTTCCCCTAACAGAAAAGTCTAATTTGGCTTTTGCTGATTGATATTGGCATCTGATTAGATACAATTGATATCTGTTGTGGTGAAATTGGACGAAAATACTTACCACGGGAAACGAAACGTCATGCAACTTTCTTGTAATCTAGTAAAGGGAATGCATAGCTTAAATTCGTATAGCACACGGTGAACTAAATACAGAAGGTGACGTCATGAGTGGTACCGCCACTTTGTAGAGTAGAGTACAGGCGGCAAAGAGTAATTTTTTTAGTATTTTGTAGATTTAATTATTAAATGTCTGCCTATAAATCATATTTTTACACTTAAATAAAATTAAAATACGTTTCTTACTGAAATATTGGAAGTTATTCATTCTTCTCTCCTGTATTCTTTGTTTACAGAATTTGCGGTCTGTCACTTCGCCGCGGGAAGGCGCAATCTTGTATTCGTATCATTTTTCGTTTTCTATACGCAGGATTGGCAGACATTTAGTTTTTTTTTTTTTGGTTCATTCTACTTCATTTGTCAGTAACTTTTTAACCCGATAAGTGAATAATTTTGTTTAATAAAATATAATAACGCCAGCAAGCAAATGTTCTTTGTGAAAAATACCACATAACAATAATTTTTGATGAGAGAGTATGGCGGCGAAAAAAGTTCGCAAAGGTTTTATAGTACATTGTACAAATAGTAAAAAATATTAGTATCAAAACCTTTCATGGGTTAAACCCCAAAATGATAATATGGAAATTTCGAAGGTGAGGACGTCAACTACTTGGCACACTTTCCCTGCAAAAATTCGATAACCGAATCTCTAACATACTTTATTTGCTAAGTTATTCAACTCTAACAAATACAAACTCTATACAAAGGAACATACGAAAGAAACGTTGAAAAAATATCCCCATTCTTTAACGAATTTGACCAGAAATATACGGAAAGTAACAGTCATAGAATAGCCAAGCAAAATGACGTGTAAAATTACCGTTACATTTCTTGGAGGGGGATTTGTACATAACGGGTATTTTTTTTTAGACTGATAGAACTTTCGATAGGGATAGCTGTCACTTGACAGCTGGTAAATGACATTTCGTTTTGACTCTTCTGTTCAGTAAGCATTGACAAATCATCATTGAAAGAATGACGCCGCAACAACGTTTACAAATTGCGGAAGTTTACTTTAAAAATCAGTGTTCTGTTCTCCAAACTTATAGAGCACTTCGTGAATTTTATGGTCCACATAATCGAGCATCAGAGCAGCTTATTCGTCGAACTGTTGATAAATTTCGAACAACATTTACTCTAGTCGATGAAAAACCAGCAACAAGACAAAGAACTGTACGTATCGTACCAAGGCGAATTCATACAAGGTGGTGTGAAGAAACAGCTGAGTTTTACTTTTTTTTCAATTCGGCGAAGCGGGTGTAATGTCAAACTAGTTTTGTTTGTTTACATTCTAATTTGTGTGTTTACATTCTAATTCAGATTTTGACATAACTCCCGCTCAAGGCGCAACAACAAAATACATACGTTTTTTCTTGCTACCACCTGGTATGAATTCGCCTTGTATCGTACAGAAGACAATATTGGTGCTGTAAGTGATAGTGTTGGAGAAGATCCGAATTTGTCTATTCGCCGCCGTGCTCAGCAAGTTGGACTTTGTCCATCCACAACATGGAAATTTTGCAATGGTTCATCCGATTCACCAAAGCTAGTCGGGGCGGACATATGCCAGAAATCGTTTTTAAATATTAAATGTCATGAAAATATCTTTCAAATAAAAAAAAAAGGCATCACACTTCATTTTTTATGTGTTTTATTTCAATTTAAAGTTCTATCAGTCTAAATTTATATTTATTACAAGTGATGTTGCCATATTGTTAGTAATAAAATATAAAATGTGGTATTTTGGGATGGGAGTTTCAGATAGTTTTACTGTGACTTGGTCGTTTCAGACAATCGTAGTACCTGAAAAAGGGAGTCCAACTTAATAAATTTTTATGGAAACTATGTTTTTGGAGCTTCAAAATTTTTTAGCAATTATGATTATAAAAAGACACGCCCTTTTATGACATCAGTAAAATAAACTAGGGAATTGTTTTTTCCGATACTGGGGAACAAGCGCTCGATTCCAAAAAATATCGGTTTGAAAGTATGAAGTAAAAACGATCGGTATCGAATAGTTGAAGTATCGAAATTCGTGTCCCTATTCCAAAGCTTTCACCAAATAGGATTCCGGAAGAACAATTTATATCCACTTTCACATGTGTGTATATTTAACCGGTACTATCATTAAATCTATCGTAGTCCGAACCCATAGTAGTTCAAAAGTAACATATACTTTGAATGTATTCGTTTGTAGCAAATCGGATTCAGTGACGCATTTTCGAAGATTAAGATTAAGGGTAATTTTTAATCCTATATTGGGGATTGTTGACGAAATCGTGACTTTTACTTGCTGATTAATTAAAAAACGTTACTTTCTTTTGAAAATTTATTGTCATATATTTTTTTTAACACCCCTAAAAAGATGGCCGAGTTAGGTCAAGGAGAGAAAGAGGGAAGTTTAAGAAATAAAATAAAGTGTTGCTAGCTTGTCTGAGTTTTTAATATTTTGGGTTTACTTTCAAAATTCTGGTCGTTAACATTTAATTTAGTTAAAGGCAAGTTTCCTACTGAAAACTGTTTTTTTCAATATAATATCTAAATATTGATAAAAAAAAGTTATATTTTATTTCATTTAATACAAACATATTAATTCCTAAAAAGCTCCTTTAATTCGTTCTGTGATGCTGTAGCTTTTTTTTCAAATTTTCTTACTGACATTTCCAATTTGGTTTTGCTTTATCTTATTATTCGAATACTAATCCGACAAAAGTTCTATGCATGAGAACTGCAATTGTTTCATCTAAAGTATTTATTAATCAAGCCTATTCCGGTAACCTACGGAAGCTGGGAATCGTATTGAGAAATTGTGGTATTCTCATATCCGATTGATAGAGAAATTGGCGGACAGAAAACAAATTTACTATATTCCAAGGCACTTTAAACATGAAGCTGCAACAGGGTTGATTTTTTCATTCGACAGGGGTCCATGATATGTCAAACTACAAAGGCACATAAAATTGTCTTCTTTTTCAGTCGCTATCGTCAACTTTCCACGCAACTTTTTGATGTTTCAAGGGCTACCAGCAACAACAAAATACACGCATATTTTAGGTTTGGGAGAATTGCGCAGTTTTTCAAACCCACATGGATGTAATAAAAAAGCGAATTTTTTATATTTTTAATTTTTGGTGAAAATTATCTAATTCTACAAACGTTAGAAATGAACTCGAACCGCAAACCGTGAAGAATAGTCAGATTTTCAAAATAAAATAAAAAAAATCACAAACAACAGGAGCCAAATGGGAGCTACAGGCGGAGGTTCAAATGCAGAAATTCGTTTGACTGCTTTGGGAGAGGAAGTTGCGCAGTTAGTTTGTGCTCAAACCTCCATAACCTTTAAACGTTTGGTCGGGCGAACTTGTTAAAAAAAAAATTACTACTTGTACATTTAACTTGCTCCACATCAGGCAGCTCGAAAATGTTAGCTGCACATATCGCCTAGCGTTTGTTGCGATACTTCCCGCTCTTTCATTCAAATTCAAATAAATTCAACTGAATCTGTGTTTCCAAAAATGTCTTTGTCATAAAAGCAACAACAGAGCAAACTGTCAGAACAAGCTTCTGATAGATTCCGCTAGGTGAGTCGATAAAACAGCTGTTTCCGACGGATATCATAATTGGGAAAAATTAGACAAGTGTGAATCGAGGGATTATATTCGTGCGAATAGTATTCGTCAGTTAATGGAAAAGGCATGAATATATTTTGTCTGTAATTGGTATCCGCGGTCAATAGATCACCATTAATTTTGACAAAAGTTTCATTAGCCTGTTCCAAAAAACGTGAGAGCTAAAAATTTTAAGTTTGGACTATTTCCTACACCCAAATTGATTTAAGCCTGTTTTTAAAATAATTTAACCACTGAAGTTGACAAGTCAATATCATATTGCTCATTTATGAGATTTATGAAAAATCGTTGGCTTCGTACTGTTTGTTAAGCTTAAACAGATATTCCCATTTTCAATATAATTCAAAATAATACAGGTAGCAAATTATGTACCTCGGTATGCATTATGAGAATTTATGGAAATGCTGCTGAAGTGACGGTCCCTGGCCGGATATAAATTCCGGTATCGTAGAACCAACTGTCGTGGGAACGGCATTTGAGCGCATTGTTGGGTTGTTGTTGTTGTAGCGGCTAGTCGCGCCCCGTAAAGAGCGGATTCACCCATGGTCGTTGTCGTCGAACTCATCTAGGGGGAGGCCCAGGAAACGTGCAGTTTTGACAGGGTTGGACCAGATGGAGAGGGGGGTTAGATGAGTGGGTTTGAGGGGGCATGTGAATAGGTGGTTGGTGTCGTGCGGAGAATCTCCACATGCCGGACATGTGTTGGGTATGTCGGGGTTGATTCTGGATAGGTAGGAGGGATGTTGCTTAGCACCCGCCGGTACGCCTCCGGATCCAGCGGTTGCGTGATGAGTGACTGGATGTTGTTGTTGTTGTAGCGGCTAGTCGCGCCCCGTAAAGAGCGGATTCACCCATGGTCGTTGTCGTCGAACTCATCTAGGGGGAGGCCCAGGAAACGTGCAGTTTCGATAGGGTTGGACCAGAGGGAGAGGGGGGTTAGATGAGTGGGTTTGAGGGGGCATGTGAATAGGTGGTTGGTGTCGTGCGGAGAATCTCCACATGCCGGACATGTGTTGGGTATGTCAGGGTTGATTCTGGATAAGTAGGAGTTGAGCCTGCTACAGTATCCAGATCGTAGTTGTGCCAGAGTGACGCGGGACTCGCGGGGCAGCAGGGACTCCTCATCTGCTACAGGTGGAGGTTGGGCTCCGATGACCGCATTTGCCTGGCGGGAGTCGATGGTGTTGGTGACTGTGTCTCTGTGGATGTTGCTTAGGACCCGCCGGTACGCCTCCGGATCCAGCGGTTGTGTGATGAGTGGCTGGATCTCGTCCTTTAGTTCAAGTAGATGTCTCCTAATGTGCCTGGGGGGCAGCTCCACTGCAAGCAGATGCCTATTTGGATGCCCCAAACGGTGACATCCGGCAAGGAACTGCTTGCTGAGCATGAGGTTGTGCTCCTTAACTCGGAGCACATTGACCTCTTGGTGGAGATGCTCCTCAGGCGACATCAGAAGACATCCCGTCACCGTGCGGAGTGCGGCGTTCTGGCAGGTCTGCAGCTTCATCCACTGTGTCCTGCTGGTTCCCGGCGACCAGACTGGCGCAGCATAATTTATTACCGGCCGGCCAATCGCCTTGTATGTTGCCAACAACGTTTCTTTGTCTTTGCCCCAAGAGCTGCCGGCGAGCGACTTGAGGACATTGTTGCGGCTCTGTACTCTATTAGCGATTGCGGTAGTGTGCGCGGAGAAGGAGAGCAGGCTGTCGAAGGTCACCCCCAGAATCTTCGGGTGGTTAACCGTCGGAATGTGGGTGCCATCGATATGGATGTTAAGGTCCAGCCTGACCTCCTTCGTCCAGGTGGTAAAAAGGGTCGCCGAGGACTTAGCAGGGGACAGCGCCAGGTTTCTGCTGGTAAAGAAGTGGGCAAGATCAGAGAGATATCCGTTCACTTTCAAACACAGATCATCAATTACATTGCCGGTTGCCATTATCGAGCAATCATCAGCATAGGAGACAATCGTGACTCCCTCTGGCGGTTGAGGGAGCTTGGAGATATAATGATTAAACAGTAATGGGGACAGGACGCCACCCTGCGGTACCCCTCTTTTAATCCTCCTTGGTTTCGATGTTTTATCTCTAAACCATACTGATGATTGACGACCATACAGGTAATTCGCGGTGCACCGTTTCAGTCCCTGCGGGAGAGTTGACGCTTCCACGTCAGCTAGTAGCGTGGAGTGACTGACTGTGTCGAAAGCTTTCGACAGGTCCAACGCTACTAGGACAGTTCTCTCGCAGGGGCGGTTTTGGTTAAGACCGCGGTTCACCTGCGTGTTTATGGCATTAAGTGCTGTTGTTGTGCTGTGCACTTTCCGGAAGCCATGTTGATGCTTAGCTGACCCAAGGTGGTATGTATAATACGGGAGGAGTAGGGCCTCAAGTGTCTTTACCACAGGTGAAAGCAGGGAAATCGGCCGATAGGAATCACCTTTGTCGGCCGGTTTCCCTGGTTTCAGTAGTGGGACCACCTTCCCAACCTTCCAGATGTCTGGAATGATGAGGGTGGCCATAGACAAATTGAGGATCCCAGTGAGGAACTCAACTCCCGCGGGTCCTAAATTTTTCAGCATCAACACGCTTAGCCCGTCGGGGCCAATGGCCTTGGAGGCTTTCGCCTTCCCGATGACCTCCTTTACCTGGCTGGATCTCTTCCTTTAGTTCTCGGAGATATCTTCTGATGTGCCTGGGGGGTAGCTCCACTGCAAGCAGATGCCTATTTGGATGCCCCAAACGGTGACACCCAGCAAGGAACTGCTTGCTGAGCATGATGTTGTGCTCCTTAACGCGGAGCACATTTACCTCTTGGTGAAGATGTTCCTCAGGCGACATCAGAAGACATCCTGTCACCGTGCGGAGTGCGGCGTTTTGGCAGGTCTGCAGCTTCATCCACTGTGTCCTGCTGGTTCCCGGCGACCACACTGACGCAGCATAATTTATTACCGGCCGGCCAATCGCCTTGTATGTTGCCAACAACGTTTCTTTGTCTTTGCCCCAAGAGCTGCCGGCGAGCGACTTGAGGACATTGTTGCGGCTCTGTACTCTATTAGCGATTGCGGTAGTGTGCGCGGAGAAGGAGAGCAGGCTGTCGAAAGTCACCCCCAGGATCTTCGGGTGATTAACCGTCGGAATGGGAGTGCCATCAATATGGATGTTGAGATCCAGCCTGACCTCCTTCGTCTAGGTGGTAAAGAGGGTCGCCGAGGACTTAGCAGGGGACAGCGCCAGGTTTCTGCTAGTAAAGAAGTGGGCAAGGTCGGAGAGAATATTTGAGCGCATCGCAAACACTGCTATGGAATAACTGGGAATTTAAAGAACCTTACCCTGTACCTTTGCAAACTTGCTTTCTATTTGGGTACTGATAAAACTAGCAGCCATTTTTTCTTTATTCCCATTTTTGTTAATTTAAAAAAAATTGAACGCACATAAAAATTTGTTTTTTTTTAATTTCTTTCGGTTATGGAATATTAAATTGAATTTTATAAGCAAAAATTCCCACAAAATTTAATAATTTCATTTTTTTTTTATTTTGATTAACAAAACAGTTGCAGTTAGCCTTTAATTTTAAACTAATTTTAACTTTTAAATGTAGTGTGATATTTTGGGGATACGCTTATTAATAACAATTAATATTTAGCATTAGTACTTCCAAAGTATAGCAGCACTTTTAAATACGATTATCACATTAATATGTAAATTAATTAAACTAGTTATTCGGTAATAGTATATGTACAAATTTTCGACCAGCGCTATTTATTTGCCTTCAATTGCTCTTTGCATTTCGTGCGGATCCTGCACACCTATTGAAAATTCCAATTTCATAATACCATGGTGACTTTTCGGAAATGCATTGGGGAGCCATTCTAGTTTGAAACAATTTTTATATTCCTATAATGTAACGGCATAAATTTTAACTCAAATAATATTACGTTTACAATAAGCAGCATTTTTCAAAAACTTACACTTCTACCACTTTCTAGCCATATTTGTGTCTTGTACAGTGATAGTTTGGGATAGACGCGCTTGTGTTTGCCATTTGTAGCGGGACCAATAGGTTGCCTTACATAGGGCACAAGCATACCATCAATGTTATACTCAAAAATACGTTCAGTTTCCAGTGAAATCTGAAATATATAAATAGTAAATGGTATTAACAAGAATTTTTCGCAGACGATTTCAAGCTGAATTTAGTGAATTGATCGTACATTTTTTGTTGTGAAAATTCTCCGCACTGTTGTTGCATTGTAAAAATACCAAACATACTTGATAAGACCTTTGTATTTTCCAGTTTTAACAACTGTAGTAGAATTCGGTATACGAAGTTTGGTGCCGGCGCTGAAACTTTTGCTAAAATGTGCAAATATTTCCTACAAAAAAAAAAGTTATACACTTCGATCGGTAAATTAAAATAAAGGTATCGTCATACCTCATGCACATGAAAAGTATGTTCAACATTTCTTTCTTCCACAATCCCAACACTTTCGTTTATCACTTCAATGATATAATCTAACCAGGCTGAAAAAGCAAGTGATGGCTCTTCTTTCTCCAGCATTTTAACTCCATCATTTGTTTCCTGCTCTTCCGACTTATTTGTACCATTCACAATTAGCGATCGCTTTGCCGGGAGTGGCGGAAATTTTCGCGTATTTACCTCAGTCACCAATTCCGATACTTTAACTGGATATTTTTTTACCATAGCAATTGTAGGTAATTCGATCGGTGGTGCTTCAACAACTTGATTTGTTTTCAGCAACGAATTACTATTATAGTAAGCTGTATGACGTGTTACGTTTGGTGTTTTCAAAACAGGTGGCACTTCATTGCAGCCGTTAGCTGGTACTGTACTATTTAATACCGGTGCTTCGAGTATACTTATACCGCTACCTAGCCAAGTTTGTTCTTCCTGCAGGGTGATATCATCCGTTGTAGAAAGATCAATTTGATCGGTAAGTTCAAACTGATCCATTAATTCGATTTTACAATCACTAAGCTCCAAATGCGCTGTCGTTAAACTACTGACCGGATTTGATGACACCGTTTTTACACCACTCAAAGCAGGAGCGCTTTGTAGTTGTATGTCTTCTACATCTTCTGCCGTAATGGCAAAACTTAAACCTAAATTCGGATCACCAGGATGTAAAATGTCATTGGGAGGATTTGTTATCGAATTTATTGATGTGCTATTATCAATACTCAGATTTTGTAAATGCTCTGCAGAGTTCGACGGATAATTCAGGATAATATCTTCGAAGTCAGGAATATTCTATACATGTAAATGATTAAAAAATAAGTCAATTAGTACAGAGTTATTTGTTTTAAACGGAAACTCACCTCATCCGACATAAAATCATTATTGTAAATAAATATATCGTCAGACCGTCGGTTATCACTGCCGTCTATGTTGAAATTGCCACCGATGTCTATGCTTAAACCGAAGAGCGCATCTTCCTGCGTTGAATCCACGATTGGTGTTTCAATACTTGTAGGCATCCAGTATGATTTCAATGCACTTGCAAAGTTTCCATATGCAGTCTTACCCTTTCGATTACTTAACACAGCTGCTAATACTAGCAAAATGTGGTCACACACTTCCTCTTGCATCACGACTGAATTGTCTTGCTCGACTATAATCTTAAGTTTTTTGCATGAGCAAGAATATGCCCCTTTGCGCGTGGAAATGCCATTACTCACGGCTGTGACGTGTAGCCGGCCAGCAGGAAAAACTTTCGACTCATCACACCTGACCACAAACAGTGAACTAGAGATGCGCTGCACCGCTGGCACATTATTTTCTTCTTCCTTGTACATACCCCAAAGTCGTTCCTTGTGCTCATCATCTAAACCATTCAGGTTCCATAGAACATCGCGTAAAATTGTAAATACTTCTGCTTCAGCTACATTCGGTGCATTGCAGGCTAAAATATGTTTGCAAAATACTGAACCGTTAGTCCCACTAAATTCGCAGCTATAGCAATGAAATGGTATCGACACACGTTCGTTTGTGGCACTGACCATCACAAAGTTACGTGGTTGCGCATTTTGCTCCTTACATCGCAAGGAGTACAGTAATTTATGTTTATCCAAACTCTCTAATCGTATGGGATCTAATGGTATACGCGAACGCAGTGCATCCTGCCTCAATTCACAATTTACATTACGACAGATAGAACTTCGCACACCATTTAATTGGCCACATCCCTTACATCGCTTTAAGCCTCTTAATGAGCCGCGAGCTAATGAAGCCGATATAAATTCAATTTTTTTTGGTAAATTTACCAAATCGGCGCGCACCTGGTCAGTCATGTTTCAGTAAAAGAAAATTTCCCTAATATTTGTTTTTTGTTGTGCTCTCGTATTTTTGCATAAAAAAATCAAGAAAAAGACACAAAGCAAAATGAATTGCAGTGCTGTTCAAAGTTTAAAAGTGTTGGCAAATAATCAGAGAACGAAGTACAGTGATATCTCGATATAAGCGAAGCGGACATTAGCGTGGCATGGACGCTGCAAATACGCACAGTCAAAAATTACAACAATGGCCCCGTTTTATAGTAACCATTCTGCAAAAGAACGCTCCAACTCGGATAAAACTTCCCTTAATTGCAAAAGCAACCCTGTTTGTATCTTTCAAGAAACATGAGATTTATTTCGTTTCATGCTATTTACGAACGAAAATTAGCTGTGATACTAAATTTCTTGTTGATTTTGTTATATATTTAAATATACTATGCAAATAAAAACGAACTAGGTGTTGAACTGAAATTTCCCATATATTTTCTTAGAACTCATTCACAATAGCACATTACATTTCAGGTTGGATATCATTTTACCGAGTTGGCTCAACTCGCATATTTTTCCGAGTAAGCGTTGATGCTTTACATGCTATTTCTTATCCTACTACTCCTAGTGTTCTTTTGTAACTAGGTTACAAAAAAACGAGACCAATGCTACCTAATATGTTAATAAGCTAGCGCATACTAAAGTGCTTAGATTGTTCGTATGGCAGATAACTTGTACAAGCTTGTACCAAACACATTCATTTAGGCAAAAACTTGCTCAGGTCGAGCGCAATTTTGACATTTCATTTGAGGGGAAAACAGCTGATTGTGGCATATGCTTGCATTTGACTCAACAAAACAGTTCGGTAGTTCAAATAAAAAATTTGCAAAAGCATAAATATGAAAGATTTACTAACGAAAGAAGAAGCAATTTATTAACACGTTGACTGCCAAGGCCATTTTCTGAAAACTGTCCAAAAATGACATTTTGATTTTTTCACATTATATTACTAAAACCTCTATTTCTAGATCATTGGTATCATCAAAAATCAAAAATGATGTTTTTTAAAGGAGAAAAAGGACCTACGAGTTATCTCGTAGTTGGCGTCTGGGAAAGAACGCTACGAATTATCTCGTAGTAGGTAGGTCCTTTTTTTCCTAAAAAAAACATCATTTTTGCTTTCTATAGTATTTTGTTTTATAGTTATTATTATTTATTATAATTATCATAATAATAACAGAAAAGGAAACCCCAAAGATGTGGTAAATCGTAAACTAAAAAGAGGGGAGTGTTTTTGGCAGACAAATGGTCATGTTACTGTATGCAAATGGAAAGACAAACGAGAAGTCCTTTCCATTTCAAACATGCACGCTATTGAAATGGTAGAGGTGCCCAATCGCAATGGAACAATTTCTATGAAACCGAATATAATTCGAGATTACAATAATGGAATGTCTGGCATTGACCGATCAGATCAAATGATTTCGTACTACTCATCTCTAAGAAAGACTATTAGATGGCACAAAAAGGTTTCACTTCATATTATAGAGATATATATACAAAATGCTCACAGAATTTACCAAAAAGTAACTTCATCTAAAATAAAACTGATAAAGTTCAGAGAAGAATTCGTCTTGGCGTTGATTGGAGATTTTCAACCACTTTTTAAAAAAAATAGATCTAAAGAGCTCCATTATTTAGAGTGTTTACCACCAACGAAAAAAAAACAGCGTCCGACAAAGCCATGTCGTGTATGTACCCAAGAAAAAAACGCCGAGAAACGCGTTACTTCTGTCCAGCCTGTCCAGAGAAGCCAGCCCTTTGTGTGGAAAATTGTTTTAAAAACTACCACAAACAATAATATATTGCTTTATTTCTTGTATTTGAGTTAATTTTTCCATTATATTGAATGAATTTTTGCATTACATTGAATGAATTTTTCCATAAAATTTTTTTTTTTTTAATAAAAAAAAGCTCACGGAAGCCAAACCCAAAATTTTTTTCTTTTCCCAGAAGGCATTTATCGATACTAACACTATTATAATACGGTTTTACTCGTAGCTACACAAAAAGTGGTAGTTTTAGGTAGTACGAGATAACTCGTAGTTGGCTTCCTGGAACGGAAATCCTACTACGAGTTATCTCGTAGTTGGCAGTCAACGTGTTAATGAGCAAGCACAAACCATAAAAAAACAAACCAGCTCTATAAAAAAAAATGATTTTAAATCATAAATTCAAATGCAACTGTGTGGGCTTCCCTGCAAATGTCTACTAATTCGTGTTCGCGAAAAATCCATTATGTTTCTGTCTTTGAGAAAGTAAGAGCCCTTATTCTCTGAATCATGAAGTATTAAACGTAGAATACGAGGCCTTCAGAGCTACCGCTACTTTGGTTTTACCGATTTTGACAGTTCTCAATTGCAACTAGACAAAGCTTTTTTAATTAAAACACTTTTCTCATTGAAATATTGGAAGTTATTCAATTTTCTTTCTCCCGTATACTTGTTTACTAAAGACGAGAACTGTCACTTCCCCACTGGAAGGCGCAATCTCGTATTCTATCATTCTTGCATAAGATTAGATGGTGAGTTTTTTTTTTCAAGGCGCTCTGATAAATTAATCGTGACAGTTGACACGTTAATTATGTTAACGTCGGTGAGCGAGGGCATTTTACCGGCTTCTACTTCGGCAGAGTGGTTAATTTCCCACCCCTCCGACAAGGACGCATAGTGCTCATTCTCAAGACCGTATGAATTTATGAAGTGGTAATAAAATCCAACGAAAATCAAAACTATGATAACCAAGCGGATGTAAATTTTGATATTTGGTCTTTTTTTTGTAACCGACTGTCAAAAGAACACTAGATAGGAAAGCAAATTGCATGATGAAAAATTGTGTCCGAGTTGGAGCTATTTTTTTTTAGTCAGTTACAAAGAAACATACCTATTACTGTTTCATGATTCAATTAATAAAGGTTGACTCAGTAAAGTTTTCTCACCTCCTCTTGACGAAATCGGCTCCCTTAGCAAGACTTCATGTTACTAAATCTTCAAATTGGAGTAAAAGCAATATTTGTGGAAAACATATTTATATATTATCTTTGAATATAAATTTAAAATTGCATATTGGATAAAATTCATGAGCGGAAGCCTTAAATAATTAAAATTTAGAACGCATCATGAACAAAAGTTTCATTTCACACAATTCTAGTCCATTTCTATAACCTTGAATATCACGTTAAAATACCACACTTTTAAACTCAGCATATGCAGGTTTACAGTTGTACTGTGATATTTTTTTCGCACACACATTGTGAATACCCTAAATACCGAAATTGATATATCTTGAGTTCATACACTTTTGAACAAATATTTGTTTAACCTAATAAAAATTTAACGATGAGATTCGAGTCATCTGGCAGCACTTAATTAATATCCGAGATCAAAACAGAGAAAAAGGGTAGAATTAAAAGATAATCATAATAAAAGTTAGAAACCACGACTTCTAACAAATATTGCAATTAGTACAACTGGATTTAATCCACCTGGCCTTAAACGCTTTCTGTCCACTGCATATACATCTTAAGATAATCAAAATGTTCCTTTTCGTAACTGTTGCGACGCTGTCTTTGCTGCTGGCTACAATAGGTGACATCGTTAAACTGGTGAGTTTCTATACGCAGATTCCGCCGGTAGCACATGTAAACATTAAGTGTTTTTATTACTGAAATTACTTTTATAGCTGCAATTATCCAAAATATTTCGATGTGTTTCCGGCTCTGCCTGCAGTGATGAGCTAAAACAACAACTAAAAGAAGCCCGCGAGAAAGTGGAACGGATACGAGAGTCCTCCTCTAGTACAAGCCTCTATACGTACACTGTAAAGCTAATGCGGGCCGAAAACGAGCTAAAGGCTATACAATCGAAACTCCGTAGCGATGACAATATGCAACGTCTGAAAGGTACATCCGTCGAACTTATTGTTAGCTACCTTCTAAAAGCTATAATATCATTGGCGCTTTTCTTTATAACCATACGCAACCGATATACGCCTGTAATTGTCTTTAATGAAAATGTAAGCTTCGAACCAATTGGTACCCTCTTGAGCTTCCCAACTGGTGTGCATAATGCGATATCTGTGCCGTTTTGGGTGATGTCCTGCAACAGTGCATTTCGGTTGATTCTGAATGCACTGAAAGGAAAGTGATTATACTTGATTTGACAATTGACATACATACTAGGTGGCGGCAAAGGCAATAAATAAGGAAATAATTGCTTGCTATGAGATGACTTTAATATGATGGGTTAGCTTTAATGGGGCACACAACAACACGTCGTAGGTACTATAAAGTTCAAAGCCTTTATAATTGGAACCATGTGCTCTGAACTGCCATACAATTAATGCATTTCATTTTGTTTTTAATCAATTGTAATTAAATTGTATAAGTTTATTTATAATGCAATAGTTTTCAGTCTAATAGACGATCTATTCTCAAATAAAATAAAATGGTATAGTTTACTTAAAAAAAATTTATATGTTTTAATTATCGTATTTTCTTAACGAATCAAATTTATCTTCTCCAGCAGGGAAATTGCATACAAGTAAAACAATAAATACTAAACTTGGCCTTATTAGTAGCTTACTAGATTTTAACCTTTAGATTAAAATACCTACCCATTGCTTGCATTCCACCAACGGTTCTTTCTAACGGAAAATTATGTCAATTTTTATTTCCTATAATTACTTCATTTGCTTTTGATTCGTTCTAACTCTAACTTTATTTATTGGTATTTGTATGTCCATTTAAATTTTGTTTCATTCATTTTCGAAAACGGATAGTCTTGCAGAAATTTGCGTATAAAATTAAAATAAAACTAGACTAAAATGGTGCATAAACTACGTAATCGTGATGTTTGTCACACTTCACCACGTCCTGACCAAAGTCAAAGTAAATTATTTCGAACTAAGCAAAGAAATGTTGCACATTCTACGCCTAAACCCAGTGGACGAAGGCAGCCGCACATCCATAGCCAAGTAAACTAAAGATATTATTCTGGCTATAATATAGTATAAATTTAAAACTATAATTCCCGCTTTAGCTCAACCGCAGGCAAGATACTATGTTGGAGGATGTAAGCAATGTGCTTAGCACGGTTACTTTCAGTCAGATGCAGGAACCAGTGTATAATGAGCAATTTACAGCTTTTGGTGATTTAAACCAATCAAAATATGAATTAAAATTGCATCAAATGGTTGACGAGTATATATTTTCACATACCTTCAAAAAAAGGAAAGGAGTCTCTTTGTATGCGATTAAGAAATCAATTAAGGAAGAGAATTCGAGCTATAGATGTAAGTTTGCCGTTAACACAAAGTCAAAACAGATTGTACAATTTTTAAATTTTAAGTTTCAAAAGGTGTATCGCGTTATATTGCGTTTTGCATTGGCACTGGGAAATTACAGCAGATTACCGGTCATGGAGCGTCTGGCACGTTCCGGTTAAATCGCACAATACATAAGAAATATGTGCGGCGATTCGGAAAACTTCGTAAAGGTGAGTCTTTCAGCACATGTAAAAATTTTTTATTCTACCCAAAACATGCAAATTTTATAAATATCTAAATATTTTCAGTTTCCTCGCAGTCCCATATTATACAGAAACGGGCCAACAAGCAACAAGCACTGCGTAATACGATAGCATAATTTGAAGCTTGAAATAAATACGGACAAAAAATTGGATTAACAAACATCTAATAATAACTTTGTTCGGCCAAAGTAATTAATTAAGTTGTTCGAAAAATTGCAAAATACAAAGCACGAAGCCAAAGTTATACCCAGACCAGAAATCAAATTTAAGTTCAAATGTAACTGCATATGTTTACTTATATCTTAATTAACCGTAAACTTTATAAATAGATTAAATTTTCTCTATTAAAAATCAACAGTAACAACAAAAAAAAAAGTATATTTAATGTCAGCTGTGGTTATTTAAAAAACACCTAACTTCTGGCTGCATAAATCTGTTCATTAGCCAGACAATCGAACTCCACTTGCGCCTCTATCCAACTAGCAACACGTAGTAGCATTTCTTCGTTTAGTGAGCGACTCATTAACTGCAACCCGATTGGTAGTCCGTTTTTGGAAAGACGTATGGGAATGGAAATGGCTGGTATGCCTGCCATATTAGCAGGCTGTGTACAAAAGTCTTGCATTGCGCACTGATCACGATTGCTGAGCGATACAAAATCGCTATACAGTGGTGCTTCAGTTATTGTTGTGGGTGTGAGCAGTACATCCACTGTATTTTCACCATCTTTGGGGGTTTCAAATACGTTTTTGAAGTCTTCGGATATCAGTCTTCGAACACGTAGCGCCTTTTCGAAATATTTTTGATAATTCTTACGCAGCAAAAAATAGTTTCCGGTTAATATACGCGTCTTAACAACGCCATTGAAACCTTCAGCTCTTGTCCTTGCATATAACTCTTCTGTGCTGCTTTCATTATCGGCGCGGTGTCCATATTCGATGCCATCATATCGCGCCATATTGCTTGCCACTTCACACTGATTCAATATGGAGTAAACGAAAATGCTTGCCGCCGTGTTTGGCAATGAAACTTGTTGCACACGCGCCCCACCGTCTTCTAATAAGTCTGCAACTTTCATCCATGTCTCCAAAACTTCGCCGGAAAGTCCGTCGCAATGGTATTCTTTTGGTATACCAATTCGCACGTTTCGGAGGTCGTTTTCTCCGGGATTAGGTATCTGTATTTCTTTAAATGATTTTCTTAATGTAGTTGAATCCTTAATATCTGGACCAGCAATTGTGTTAAGTATGTCCACACAATCGCTAACACTACGAGTAAAAATACCAGGCACGTCCATGGAATTCACTAAAGGTATGAGACCGTAACGTGATACAAGGCCATATGTGGGCTTTAAGCCAACAACGCCGCAATATGCAGCAGGATTGCGAGTGGATCCACCAGTATCTGATCCGATAGCGCTTGAAAGATAATAAAAATATGAGTACATTGTACAGTAAGAATTTTTAATAAGTACAGCAATTTTGGGGATGACTTGATACGATTGGACATTTAGTGGCAGATGAGCTAAAAAAAATATATGAAAAAGTGGGCATGGCCCTACTTTTTTCTTATATTAATTGTATACAATCTGTTCGGTGGATACTTATTGTATTGGTAGAATCGATTTCGTAAATTTAAAAGCAAATATTGAAAAATATTCTTAAACGAATTTCAAAAAAGTTAGATTAATTGAAAGGAAATTGTAATTTTTTTGTATACATTTTAAGAAAAATTATTTAGAAAAAATAATTTGTTCCATAAATAACATGTTTTACTAAAATAAATGCAATCAATCATATACGGAACTAATCAAGTTAAAATATATTTAATGTGATATTTAATTTAACAAATGAATATTCATTTGTATAAGGGAACAGCTAGAGAAAGCGGGTCTCCTCTTCCACGGTAAAAGAAAGGAGAGTTCTGCTGACTAAGAGTTATGATCCTGAGCATGTTTTTGAGTCAGAGTCTGATGTTCGTAAATTGATGTCCTCTTTTCAATTATATTAAAACATAAAACTAATTATATCAATTGATTAGTATTTTAATTTCCTTTCTAATTACATCTAATTTTAAATTGCGTTTCACTCTCTAGCTCTTTCCCTGGCACCTGTAATATGAGATTGCACCAAAAAAATTGTATGTATACCATTAAAATTATAAAAAAGGGCGAACCACACCTATTTTAATTAATTAAATTTTTGTCAACATTTGGCCAAGAATTCAATTCGGTGATAAAACTTGCAAAAATTTAAAAGTTAAAGTTTTTTATAAGTTATACTATAATAGTAAAATAACATTAAAAAAAAATTTATTTTATTTTGTATCTGGTAACATACATATTTTATAGTTGTTGGCAACGCTAAACACATTTGTCAAATTTGTCAAAGCTCTGCCGCGTCTGTCAAAAACGTAAAGTGCAAAAAAAGCTAAACAGACCAATTACCAAATTAAGTTTTTGTGGTGATTTTTCACGTAATTTGTACATTTTAGAAAAATGTCGGCACTTTTTCGCTTAGCCAATCGTAGTATGCTTCAACGTAGCATGGGGCTACGTCTGTCGCGTTCAATCAAAACGTCACAAAAGAAGGACGATACTGCAGCGGTCGTTGCACCAACAACCAAAGAGGAGTTCGCCAACCCTACCCCAAAGAACTGGGTTAGCTATGGATTCGATTATAAGGATAAAACAAATGATCGCAACGTGACAAAGATGAGCTTTTTCACAGCTGTAACACTTTGTTTGGTTTGGGGCACGTTTCTATGGTCATATTCGCCTGATCCACAGCTGCGCGATTGGGCACAACGTGAAGCCTATCTCGAATTGCGTCGCCGCGAGCAAGCTGGAGTCGATCCAGTAAATCCCAATTATGTGGATCCCGCATCAATAAACCTGCCATCTGATGAAGATCTTAACGGAGTAGAAATTATCATTTAAATTTATATAATTGACATTTTTAACTAAACTAATTCTTTTGTTTAAGCGAAATGCCCTTTTTGTGCTTGTTATGTAATTGGGTGAGATAGGTGCTAAAGCACTATCTTAAAAATAAAATGAAATGCACTTTCGAAAATATGGTTTTTAAATTTAAAGTAGAGAAATATATAACAATATGCATAAAACTAGCTTAAAATAAGCAAGCGCTGTATATTGGTGCTAGTGCCAACTAAATTGAGGTTATGTTTGCAAAAACAAAACAAACAGTGTTGCACACATCACACACGTTCATCAAAAATAAATTAAGTAAATATTCGCGTTTTTTCAGGAAACCTGAAAAATAAATTGTTGTCTAAAGATCATTGTATTTAGACTGAGAAAGTTTGTAACGATTTGACTCGCTATGTACTGAACCGATTGTAATAAGGCATTTTTTTAAAGAATATATAGTACATTAGCGTCCATCACTACCCATGCAAGAAAAGATCAGTATCGTCTTTTCATCGGAATTGTAAAATTCATCATATTCAATTATTTTTTGGAAGATTGATTTAGAAAATTTCGAATAACGCAGGCAGATCGATTAAGACTAAGGGTATTTTCTCAAAATTTTTATTTCAATATCATTATTCTGATTCCGTCAAACAAATTTTCGAACATTTTAAGCACTTTTTTTATCATAGGAGTTTTTAATAAAACGTTGAAAAAAAAAATTTTTTTTTCCCCATTTTTTGAGAAATTTTTAGGTCGAAATATTTTTGTGAGACACCCTAATGTAGCCTTGTATATTTTTTTAGTGATACACAAGTGTTTTTTATAAAATGTTTCAGTTCATAAATGAATAGTGAATGAGAGTACATTTGTCAGAAATGAAGAAAAAGTTCATAAGCTTTGCTGGAATCTAAATATGGTCAAATTTTACAATTATCAGAAATTACAAATTTTGAGTTAACGATCCTCTGACTAGCATGTGCGATATATAAAAACATGAGACCTTTCTAAGATAGTTATAATGTAAACTTTGGACATACATATGTACATATTTAAATATCGCTTCTTTACTAGAATAGTGTCATAATCAAAAAAAAAAAAAATCAAATCAGAATTGGCCGTTAACTCTTCCTCTATGTTGTGTTAAAATTGCATAGCTCTACCGAATAATAGATGCACACAAAAATGCAATGATTTTTAATTTTTACTATTGGCGTATGGAAAGTGGAGATTTTAGTTATTTGGATTAGTAAATAAGCGCAATGAAAATGTAATTGTACTTACGCATAGCAAATACCCGCAGCTACTGCGGTCGCAGATCCTCCAGAGCTTCCACCGGCTATATTCCATTTTTTATCGCTTAAATCCCGGCTCCACACATTTTTTGTAGGTCCGTATATAGAATCCACCGTACCTGACCCCATAGCAAATTGATCCATATTTGTTTTACCTATTAGCACTGCTCCCGCCGCCGATAGTCGTTCACAAACCGTAGCATTGAAGGGAGGAACAAATGTCGATAACATTCTAATATTTAATGCACAAAAACTTCAGTTTTTCCACTTTTCTTAAATTGAAATATGAACTTACTTGGATGCACAAGTCGTTGTTAGGTCTTTTGTACAAAAGTTATCTTTTATCGCAATAGGAACACCATCAAGTATACCTAGCTGCTCTTTCTTCTGGTAACGATATCTGGACTCTTTAGCTTGATGTAAAGCCTTTTCAGGAGATAAGCGTATAAACGCATTCAAATGTTTCAATTTTACAGCGTCATCCAACGAGTGGTCCACAACCAAACGTGGCGAAACACTCAAATCCATATAGCAGGTCGACAACTGAAAAAATAATACGGTCATATTTGAATATAACCTCAAGTATTTGAATTCACACTCACTTGTTTTATGCTTAATTCAAGATGCCGCTTCATAACTTTTCAAAATTCCTTCGAAAATAAACAAAAGATCAAGTGTTATCCAAGCAGCTCCAAAAATAAAGTAACCCAACGAAGTACAATAAAAACAGCTGATACATTTTTTTTTTTACTTCTGCTTTATTTCTTGCTCTCATTCTCGTTTCTTGATTTCCCTTTCTCTTTGCTTTCGCACCTTTGACAGACCAGCTTCTGCAATATGTAATTTTGTCCTTGAAATAAAACAATTAGGATTATAATAAACTTAATATATAAAAAGAAAAAGGATTCCTGTTAGATAAATGAATCGGGAATTAGTAGAAAACATTTTGACCGTGCTTAAAACTTCTACGGACAAAAGTGTGGTCATCAAAGGTCTTGTGAAGCTACGCACGGACGTAGTGAAGGATCATGATGGCATTGTACTATTCCGGATAGCTGGAGGCGTACCACCTATGGTGCGCTTTCTTAACAAGCCACATGAAAACATTTTGGAAGTAGCCTTAAGTATACTTGGAAACTGTTGTACAGATGAGGACAGCTGCAAAGAGGTAAGTCTATTAAATAATTTAGCTTAATTAGCGTATGTTTAATGCTTTCCCCTTCTTGTTTAGGCACTGCAGTACAAGGTGGCCTTTCCGCTCACAACAATTTTGAAATCAATTCCTAATCCTGTTATACAATGTCGCGCTTGCCGATTGCTAGGTAATCTTGCCAAAGGATTCGCCAGTCAATTACTTGCCGCACATTGTCCTGCCATTGCCCAATCAGTTTGTCAAATCATTACCGAAACGAGCGATGTGAATACACGTCTTATGGCTTTTCGTGCCTGCAGATTCTTGCTGCCGAGTCAACAATTTGTACAATACTTCCTCGCTGCGAATGGCTTTATAATGATGATACGAATTTTAACTGCTGTCATGAAGGCAGATGCACCTGTCACACCACAAGAAGAATTGTTAGGAAATGGTAAAACCAGTGCTCCTGTAGTTGGACTTAAAAATAGTCAACATCGTGAGAAATATTTTGAAGAAGTAGCACGTAATCTGGAAGGTGTGCGTAGTGATATATTTGATCACGAAATGTTAAAAAACCAACCTCGTGCATTGGGCGACTACGCTATGCCAGAGGAGCGTGCAGCCTTGGAGTTGGCAGGCGAAATATTTAAATGCCTGCTTGTGTTAGCTGAATTGCCAATTGGTCCCTCTGCTTGGAAGGTAAGAACCGAATGCTGTTTGAAAACGTGAAATAATCAATATCAATATTTGTTTTAGGCTCTTAGCAGTAGCGGTTGCACTTTTGCTCCAATCACTTTTTTCATTACGGAAGATAATACACAACGCGGAGTTGCTTTGAAAATAATTTCAAATTTCTCAAAGCAACTTGATGCATTTCACATGCTAAGCTCTGCAGATGCAGTGGTGGCCGCCTGTGAGCTACTTGTTGCGGACAATATGACAAGACCTTTAACAGAGAGCGAAAAACGCCATTGTATTCATATTATTTGCATGCTCTCTCCAGATGCCTGTAATCGTTCCAAAATACGAAGGTCGGGTGCCTTGCGAAAACTCATTGCAATGGTTCGTGATTCGCAGTCAAATACGGAAAAATCTCAGGTAAAGCAATTGACGACTGGTGGATGGGGTTCTGTTTAAGCATTCAATTGACATAACAAAAAAATAAATCTAATTGCACATTCTTTTCAGATCTTATACTTGCTGAATAATTTCCAATATGATAATATGAGCATGGATCTAATGCTCCGAGAGGGTCTGGTGCCAGTAATTGTAGGTGAACTCAACACCTTCCTAACCAGCGATGATGAATATCATAAGAAGAAACGTGAAGAGAAGCAACAAAGTTCAAAGAAACGCAAACTACCGAAGGAAGTATGTGTGGAGTCCAAAAATAAGGTAATCATATAAGGAATTATTCTTGTGAAACGTAAATACATTTCATAACTTTCGATTGTAGGTGAGCAAAGTGCAGGATAAGGTATTCCTTATTGATTGCGAGTCTCCCAGCAGTTCACCGCGCTCCTACAATACCCCGTCTAGTCCTTGCAGCTCTCGTAGCATGTCACCAGTTGGAAACAATACTTTCAAATTAGAAGGTAAACAATCTGCATATAATTTTAGAATAAAATTGTGTTAACATATATATGTATATATTGTTTTTCGTTTTAAATATTTATTTAGAAGAAGCTTCTGACGACGAAACATATTCGCCCGTTTGTAGCGACGATGAAGACGACGACGAGGACGGGCCGAACATTGATACAAATAACGAGGCAATATCAGCCAATGTTGTCGAT
This sequence comes from Anomoia purmunda, assembly GCA_951828415.1. Lineage (NCBI taxonomy): Eukaryota > Metazoa > Arthropoda > Insecta > Diptera > Tephritidae > Anomoia > Anomoia purmunda. The sequence continues at coordinate 195,022,748 of OX639993.1, read as the reverse complement.
GTCGTTGAGGCAAATTTACCTCTTAATCACAACGCCAATCACAATAGCACTGCCGATAATTCGGAAATAATGAGATTACTGGATATTGCCAGCCAAACGAATGAGACAATCGAAGACAATATGTTGGATAAGGAAGAAGATGATGAACAGAGTCAAGATGTACCGTATCAGAAACTGCCACAGTTGGGCAATATGCCTCGTAGTACGCTGGATCATCTGGAAAATTTACTCTTCCGCGTTACGCTACTCGTAAATAAGCGCGGCGAATTGGGCAAACCGGAAACAATGAATACGCTTATCAAAGCCATAAATGTATTTGGCGCAAATAATAACTTCTCTAGCTCTTTAACAAATATTTTACAGTAAGTTCTGCATACATTTGGCATATACTAATTTGCAATTAAATTTCGTTTGGTTTTTCTGTTTCAAAGGGAGAGCCAGTTCTTTGCTCAGGTCATTCGCAGTGGCATAGCACATCAGCTTTATCAATTGACGAAAAGTGAAGAGGTTTATATTAGATTTTGTTCTTGTTGAATGTTTCAAGAATTTTCAATTAACTTTGCTTTGCAGATAAACAAGGATGGTTTTAGTTTTTTGGTTACCCTCACCTGCGTCGGCGAATCGAATTATGGTAAAGCGGAACTAGCACGCTTTCTACGCAGCGACGATGAGTACGCACAAAAGCGTGCTGCTATTACAGCAGCTTATATAATTAAGAGTCAACGCTTACTGTATCAATTCCTAAACGATGGTAATGCGCTTAGTTTGTTACTGCAAATCATATTGAGCGAGAGGCATGATGAATTAACAGCAGAAGCTGTAGATGCCCTAACTGCAATGTCGAAATATACGCTTGGAATTTCAGTGCCCCGCATCAGTGAGGCCACAATGCGTGCCGGTGAGCGATATGAAGAGTTCGTTGATAACGAAGGGAAAGCACTGCATGAAAATTGTGATATGCGCTTTGTTGTGCACACAAAGCACGCTAAGTCAACTGATGGTGAGGATTCAGTTATTACTGTCACTGCTAATAGCGAGCAAATAGTTGAATTCAATAAGGATTTATTGTGCAATACAAGCGAAGTATTCAACACAATGCTAAATAGCGATTTCAGGGAACGCAATGAAGGCGAGATACATTTGCGTACATGTTCAGTGAGCGGTTTACGCTATTTTCTCAATTTGATTGTAAGACGTTCGAAAAAAATGAAATACAATATACCAAGTGTGCGCAGTTATAATGCAATACTTGAAGCTTTCGAAATGGCACGCGTCTATATTATAAGCGAAATGGAGACATTCCTACAACAAATGCTGATCGGGTTGCTGGATGACACGAATTGTTTGAATGTACTCGAATGGTCACTTCGCAATTACCACGCAGAATTAACCGAAACTGTTATCAACTACTGCTTGTGCTCAACTTTGACTACGGAAGCCAAAGTGAAGTTATTCCACACCGCCGACTATTCTGAGTATTCTACAGAGTGGTTCCAAATGATTGTCGATGCGATATTAACTCGTTGCCGAAACGGTTTTTAAATTAATTTCACTCTCGGGGAGACTACGATTTCTGGGGTGCCGCGATTTGATGACTGATTCTGGTAGAACTCGACGAATTAAAGACTTTTTCCGGAATGAAAAATTTCGATATCTCGCTTCGTTTCCGAGATACAGCGAATCAAAGTTAGAAAAAAATGTTCGCTACCTGCTGCTGCAAGGAATACAAAGCGCGACACGGCATTCGGCACTCGGCAGCGGCGCGAAAAAAATAAAAAAAAAGTTTACGCTGGCACTACAAATTCTGACAACCACGGACGCACTTCGCGAATTACGTGGTGGTGAAACTGGGCACGCGATACCAGAATCAATAATCAAATCGTGGCGCCCCAGAAATCGTAGTCTCCCCTCACTCTCTGCTTTAATATTTTACTAGTAAAACATTCATTTCGAAATTTACATATACATATGTATATGCATAGTATGTGTGGATATAGTGAAAGTAGCCGCTGTGAGCCAAGCAAACAACAGCATGGTATTTATGCAATGTCTACATAGACTATAGGATTACAACATTATTGTTTAAAATATGATAGAATTTAGTTTATCTCTGAAATATTGTGTATTGTATGGTTAAACATTTATAGTATGTGTTAATGTATGTATTTTTTGTGTAGTGATATGAAAGTATTCACTTCCGGATCATTTTCAAATGTAGACGGAAAGTTCAATATAAAATATTGCAATTAAATTAATAAATGGAATGAGTTGATAGATTTAATTTCTTAAAACGAACCGATAGGTGGATATAATTAGATTTGTGCGAAATTACTTGCTCATATAAGCTGAAATCTGATCGGGATATGTACATGACATATTTTTAGAAATTGTTGGTAAATATATTTCACTGTTTTCTTGAAACAAAACTTTTTCCAATTTCGAACTCGTATCAGCATACCAAGTGAAAGCTTTACTCGAAAATTACCCAATTAAAAGACCATGTAGCGTTGGTGGGGAATTCGGTGTAAATTAATTACAGTGCGCATCTTTTCAAATAAAGCATTTTCCAGACTTCTAGCAGCGATAATTACATTCCTGCAATAGTAGGGGTTCAGCAGAGGTTAGTTATTTCAACAGCTTTCAATTAAATTGTTATAGATATAACGTGAAAATAATTCAAGAATCGCTTCCAGTATCGAAATAAAATAATCATATATGTACATATGTACCTATCCACTCACTAAGCGTCCGAAATGTTCGTGATGCATTTACAAAATGCTGGTTTGAGTAATGAAAAGCGACGAGTTGTGCCAATATGACTAGAATAATTGAAATGTTCAGTTCATTATAATATCTAGACGATTTGCTATACGGAGAATGGGTTTGACTTTGAGGCATGAAAATTAATCATCACCTGTGTAGCAAATTGGCACACCTTAAGAAGCACACAGCTGAGAATTGATTGCGTTGCCATCAACGGTGCAGGTATGTACATACATACATAACAATTATTGAGCAACACTAACCAAACCAGTTGCGAAATGATTGATAAAACTAACTAAATTTGAAACAGAAGAAGACAAATTTTAATTTTTTAATTTTAAAATCATAATTTAATCATTATCTTTACCTTGATTTGTAATCGTTTATGATGGTTCTTTTTTCGATCAGTTTTAGTACACCCCTAGTAGGAATATCGACTGGCAACCAGCAACCCTGTGAGAAGGCCTATAACTATCGGTTAGTTTAGCGGGTAAATAAACTCAAAATAGTGCTCAGTTGCTGCGGTTAGTTTTGTAAAAGCGTTGGTTATCAAATCACCACTTCTCTTCTTCGTTTTTTTTTTTACATTTATAAAAGTTGATAACTTTAGTTTTCTGTTAAAACGCAAGGTTTTTTCGATCAAAAATTTAGACCCTTATTATGAATTGCATTCGATTGTGAATTTCATAGTCCAAATAAAGTAGACTTTTAAGTTAGTTGAACCTTAATTTGACTTTAAATCTGTGTGTAGTTCTACCTGGTGGTATTGATACCGAATAGAATTTTGTTCCAAATTTTCAGCATTTTCAGAAATTTTCCAACCCTAAGGTACAGAGTCGAAATCAAGCATAATAAGGGTCATAATCGACTAAAGTTATTAAAGCTAGTCGACATTCGATATAGGGATGATAGTTATTTTTGGATCGAAAAAATAAGAATTACATACATCAACCCTATCGTTGAATCCATCGTAGTGCGAACGTAGCTATTCGGACTTAACGATGTCGTTTTGGTGCTACGATGGATTCAACAACAGGGCTGAATAACCAAGAAAAATTATCCCAAACAAAAGAATCAAATAATTACGATTAAATTATTATTATTATATTTTACTGTCTCTGATAAAACAACATATTTTATTGGAACATCAGTTTTGTAAATATAACAAATAAATAGAGATGTAATGCACTTCGACTGTTTCCACAATAACCGAGGAGCGCTTTCTTATTACTTTCCGGAACTCAGTTTAAACTAAAATCAAGACTTGCCACTCCGAAATTTAGCAAGCGCTCATCGAGGGTGTTAAGCTATTATAACAACGTAATTTCAGCAAGTGAAAAGAAAACCAGTTAGTTTTGTTTTTATTTTAAATTTATTAATGTACTTTATTTCAAAGATATTTTAAATTTAATTTATATGTGTTTCATAAAAAACGGAAAAGTACATAAATACATACATACATAGAAAGAAAAATATGTGCTCGATCGCGTATAAGCATTGCTTCATTGCATTATCCAAATTATTATACATAATACTCAGCAACTCATAGACGAAAACTGAAAAAAAAAAAATTCTTAACGCGAATGTTGTAAATTTACTCCAACCTAAACAGCATCGATTCACGTAATTTACATTTTATTTTATTTTTACAGCACATACAACTGTTAGTCCTTACGGTTTTAGCATTTTATTGGCCTATGTACGCGTCAAAGTTTCTTTTTCTTTTAAACTAAATACAACTACTTGAGTAGCATAGATAATAAATTTTCTTAAAAATGAGTAATAAGCTGCAATTTACAATGGGCACACAAAAAAGAAAACGTTTTAAATTAAAAAGCAATGTTGTGTTTTTGTAGTTATTCCAGTTTTGTTTGGCGAGATTTTTACGCTGAGAAAAATTAATTCTCCCATTTATTATCTTGTTTTTATCGGCTTAAAAAATGCTTTTATTTTTAATTTTTTTTTGAAATTTTTCATTAAATGTATTTCGCTTGGTAAATTATTTTACTTATTGTATAACCTTTTGCATGTATCATGTATCATATTGTTGTTTATTAAATTGTATGTATAATTGTGTGTGTAGTATTATTTTAATATTTATATTTATATGTTTATTTAAATTATGTTTAGTTGCGAAACTATGCGAATATGTTTTGTTTTTCTCTTTTTGCACTACTAAAATCCAGCCGATCTGTATTTGTGTCTATTTGCTCTCTTGCCAATTTTTTGCATAGCCGCATCGCTATTTTTTTAAATTTTTATTTGCCATCATTTCACAATTGCATGTCCTTGCCGCGGTGGCTAATATAATTAACAGTAATTACATTAGCACTGGCAGTTATCAGTATTACCATTACGACTGTTACGATCGGTATTAAGGCGGATTTGATCAGGAAATTCATTGTATAGCTCAACCTACAAAATTCAATGTGAGTTCGATTTAGTTGAACACAAAATTATGGGATTCACAATACATTTAGATTGGCACTCACCTCGGCTTCCTGAGCAAGCGCATTCTTGGCAATGGTCTGGAAAGCCAACTCTACGTTAGTGCCATCTTTTGCCGATGTTTCAAAGTATGGCAAATCATTTTTAGACTGACACCACTGTTGAGCGCGTCGCGTCGATACCTTATCATAAGAGTATAATTATAGCAGTTATAAAAAAATAACATTTTTCTTGTTGCTTAAATATCGCTAGTACCTGTCGATTATCCATGTCAACCTTATTACCCAGCACTACGAATGGAAAGTGATCGGGGTCTCTAGGACTGGCCTGTATCAAAAATTCATCCCGCCATGAATCGAGATTTTTAAATGAGTTTGGCGATGTGACATCATAAACGAGAACACAACAATCGGCGCCACGATAAAAAGCCACACCCAGTGATTGGAAACGTTCTTGGCCAGCAGTATCCCAAATCTATGAAATCAAAGGAATGCATTGTAACAATGAATTTAATTAAATGAAAAATTGTAAATGTGTATGTATGTATGTATGTACATACATAAATATTAATTCATTGCACTTACTTGCATTGTGACTACTCGGTCATCAGCAATGATTTCTTTTGTACAAAAATCAGCGCCGATCGTTGCCTTGTATTGATTTGAAAAACGTTTGTTTATATATTGATTCATTAGTGAAGTTTTGCCGACGCTACTATCACCCAGAATGATTACTTTTAGCAAAGACTTCTTGCGCGATGCCATAGTTACTTATTTCGTTGTAATTTCTACCGAACTTTGCTCTTGATTGATTGATCTACGTATGTATGTATGTATGCTTGTGGCGTTTCTGTGATAAGCCTGAAATAGAAAAAGTAGATCACAAATGGTTTACTTATTTGATTGCAATGGCGTGGTCAATAAAATAATGTACATACAAAATTATTATGTCCTGATTTGCTATGTTTAATATTTTTGTAGGTTATTCATATACCTATGTATTTGTGTATGTATGTATGTATGTATGTAAGTAAAATGAGTTTCCTTTATAATTACAAAGAACTTGTTCGTTGGAAGGCTAAGTATCAATGGACACTGCCCACTACAAAGAGTGGAAGAAAATTCACTGATTACATTTGCATATACAGACATTTGAACACACACATATGTATTTACATATGTATGTATGTAAACAACAATTTACACTTACCCTGTTGGAAATGAAATTAATTTTAAAGTAATACAATACATATACAATATGTATGTACTATATACATTCAGAAACATTTAAAATTAAATATATACCCAGTTCTCTCAACAATCAAATCGGAGTTCTTAATGGATTTTATTTTTTAATATAAACAATAATTGTTTAAGAAATTGAGCACTATATTCTTTAATATCCTGAAAATTCATATGCACGCTATTTTTAATATTTCACTCCCCATTCTATCCAATTAGAAAATGCTTTTTTTTGTCTATTATTTGGCGATTTTTACATGTCAGCTGATAATCATCAAACCCCAGTTCAGTCAACTATGGTAAGATACTTAATTTATAAGGTAAGGTGCCACTAAGGCTGAAGATGCAACCCTGTTTTGATCGGCCTCCCCCAACCCAACCTGGACTATCTTCGCACGCACACAGATCCTGAACCTCTTCATACAATAATAGTATTTATTTATTATATATATTTTTCGCCTTTTTGAAGTCAGAAAATTGAAATTTTTAATAATTTTTTTTTTATATTTGTGATCAACTGGATACTTTCAATCACCTTTTTATCTTACTACCAAATTCTAACTAGTAGGAATTTATCCAGCTGTTATTTTCCTTCTCCCAATTGTCTCTCTTTTGCTGGTTTGTAGCAAGTTTTGGTCCCAAAAACGTAGATTACAAAGAAGTTGCATCCCATCCCACTGTTCCTCTAAGAGAAAATCTCGTCCAATTCACCATATCAGAATTAATTTGAATTTGACTGATTGATAGAATAATTTGATTAGATCCAATTGGTTTTGTGTGCAGTGAATTCGACGAGAAAACTTACCACAGGAGACGAAACGCCAGGCAACTGATTTCTAGTTTGGTCGACGCATTTTGAGGTACCGCTACTTTAGTTTTGGCGAATTTTACATTTCTCACCTGCTACTATTTTTTACAAATCGGGCAAAATTTCTGCCTTTAAATCATCTTTCTACACTTTAGCATAAATAAAACACGTTTCTAACCGATTGGAAGTTATTCAAGTTTATTCTAATGTATACTTGTTCACATATTGCGAGAAGCCACTTCGTGGCGGGAAGGCGGAATCTTGTATTCTATCATTCATCTTTGTAATCTACGTTCTTTGAGGTGGCATCATTCCAACCGTTCCTCTAACAAAAAGTCACGTCCGATTTCACCATACCATAACTAATTTTACTTTTATTGATTGACTTGTTTTTCCAACAGGGTATGTGAATATATAGTACATACATACATATATCGAAGTACAAAATGAATAATACTGACGATCGATGAGTCAATTGAAAGCAAGTTATCAACAATGACCCCAAACAAATGCAGCGAAGAATTGAATTCTTATCATACGTGCGATAAATCCGGAAGTGGAAGAAAAAAGGAGAAACGAGAAAACTAACACTATGAAATTTATACTAATTTGCTTCTACAATTTTTGATGGTTTATCACTGCAGCAGTTCTCACTAAATATTTCTGGAAATTACTCACAAAACCTAAGTAAGCAGCATTCGCTTCTTTACTCTTACGGGCATACATACATAGATACATATGCATATATTTAGTTAAGATAAGAAGAAATCTAAGTGTGATCATGCTAATATGTTTGTAGTTAAGTATGTATGTAGGCACATATAAAGTTTTTAATAAAATTAGCAAAATTGCTACAAATTTTTTTTTAACAAATTGTGTTTCTAATTAAATTACTGACAATCTTTTAGCTATAGCTAATATCAGTTATTTTATTAACATTATTTTTAGTAGCTATGGGTAAACATTTTGTTTACGTTAGCTTCTAATTTCATTGGTTAATGGCTGGAGCTAACTTGCTGGTTAGCATTTTCTACGATGTTGAATAATCAGCACTCTCAACTTCTGCCGCCCCCTTCAACCAGTTTTTTCTATGCCGTTTTATTATTTTTAAACACGTACTTCACTTTCACATCTACAACCACAGCCTTCACGCCTCTAATTCAATTTGCACCATTTATAGGTGGTTATGAAAACTCATTGCATTTCTTTGTTTGGATTTTCACCTTCTTACCTTTTACTTTTTCTTAAATACGCAATTATGGCCTTTTCAACAAATCAGCTGATCTTGTACAATTTTTTATGCTAATCGTTAGGGAAAAGTTTGCAAAAAATATAATTAACTACCAAAGATGAATAAAACACACAACCAATGACCAAAATGACTGACACCGAAGCACAATAAACACACCAATAAAAAGGGCAAAGAGGAATTAGTGTGAATAGAGAAAGCGAATGACGTAGACATAGAAGTGGTGAGTTTTATACATTGTAAACACTGCTGCCTGAGAGCTTAAAAGAATTCCTGAAATAAGTTCCCTTACATTTTATTTCCATGAATCAATTTGTTCAGTGTAAATGACACTTTGGAACTACTTCTGTAAGGATCAGTTACGTCTTCTGAAACGAATGGAAATTCTAGACGTTTTAGCACTATAAGAACAAAAAATACGTCAAAGCCCTCACATAAGTTTTGTACCTTCGTCCTTTCGGTATTTTCCTTGATTATGCTAGCTATCAAATTATTCATTGGAGTTGTCAAAAAAATGACTTTCCAAGTACCTTTATGTCATTTATGTTGTTGAAAGTTGTAGTTTGGTGCTAGCTTACGGTAAAACTTAATATAATACGTTAGTTTAGTTTTCCGAGGCAATACAGACCCAAGAATGATAGAATACAAGATTGCGCCTTCCCGCGGTGAAATGACAGATCTCGCCTTTAGTAAACAAGAATACGGGAGAGAGAAAATTGAACAACTTCCAATATTTCATTGAAAAACGTGTTCTAATTGTTCTGAAGTGTAAAAGTATGAATTTATAGACAGACATTTAATAAATAAATTCGCAAAATACTAAAAAAAGTGTCTATTTTTCTTAATTTGTGAAAAAAGCTTTGTCTAGTTGAAGTTGAGAATTGTCAAACCCGGCAAAACCAAAGTAGCGGTACTTCTAACGGCGTCACCTTCAGTATTCAGTACACCGTGACACCTATACACATTTTTTAAGTAAAAACTAGTAGGGTAAACCGGCTGGCAAGAGAGCACTAGGTAAGATGAGGTGTTGAAATTGAGTTTTAACGTCAAATCTGTTCTTATTGATAAAGTATTTTTAAATATATAACAAAATCATTTCAAAAACAATACTCCTAACGATTTTCATAAAACAGTTTGTTTTTGCAGATATTTACATTTCATCCGAGTATGAGCATTCTTTGTTTGCATGTTGGTAACAAAGAAATTGGCCTAATAATGACCAACACTAACCCCCTATGTTTATGGCCTGACAAAATTTATCACCTTGACAATTGTCTGGTTTGCTGCGCAAAAAATTATACAGCAAAAACGGTATTCAGCCCTCTAATTAATAGGCAGTAAGAATTGTGTTCTTTTAACTGAATTGAAACAAATAAATAATTACGTCAACAGTCGTTGAAGTAATGTCCTACTGAGAACGTGACATCGACGTTATATTCTGTGACATATTTTTATCATCAGCAAGGGGTGGTAAGTTAGAAAATTCACCATAGTGAATATGCCACTAAATGTAGGGAATTAAGAAAAGCAATTGTATTAGCCAACACTGTCAGATACGAATCATAAACAAAGCAAATAAGAAACAAAGTTCAAAAAGAATAAGAAAAAGAAACAAACGTAAAAACAACGCAATTGAATCGAAAACTTGAAATTGTAGTCTTCAATGCGTAATTTTTTTCTAATATGCGCCATAAAATCAAGTTATATATGACGTAAATGCAATTCCAGGATTGGCTGCACGTTGCTTCATTAAGAAATGTGTGTATATGTAGAGTTGTACACTCTCTTTTAATTACATATGTACGTAGCATTTTTCACATCACTTAAATTTGTTTTCAATAATTGCTTACTAATACGCTTTTTCTCAATTGATGAGTGATCGTTTTCCTTACACTTGCGATAACAATTAGCTACCGAACTTGTAATTCGACGAAAACAAAGAACTTCTACTAATTATTATCTGAACGAAAACTGAAATATTTAGATTTATGTAAACATGGACAACTTAATACCGTACAGCTTTGAACGAACTTTGACACAAGTGTTGAATTATTTACAGAAACTGGACACAATAATTGCTTTACAAAAATTCACTTTAAATTCTATTTGTACAAGAAAATAAACTAAGGCAGTTTGAGTTGCCAACCTTGAATTTTGATACCTTGTTGTTTTGTTAGGAGGCTAGATGGCGCCGTTAACAACTTAGCGCATGGTTGCATATAAGGGCCGCATATTTTCAGATGAGTAGATTTATTTTTCGCTCAATAAATTAAATGTTAAAATTAAATATTGTGTATGTGTGTATGTATATCGTGCATTTTGGAAATATGTATACGTTTCAGCATTACATTTTAAGTGTTCATTAATTTTTTTTTTTAATTTTATATCGATTTGTGGCTATCTGGCAGTTCAACATCCGTCAAATCGCAACTAGCGGAAACTGGAAGTGAAATATTTTACCGGGAGCGATCGGCGCCATCAACAAGTAAGAATGATAGAATACCAGTAGTGCGATTCACTAACTTTAAACGATGCGACAATCGCAATTTTTGACGACAATATTTGTCGTTTGCACTAAAGATTTTGCGATTCACTAACTTATTCTTAACGGCACTTAACAGCTGTCTCGTTGTATTTGTTCAAAGTACTAAAGAGTGGCATCTTGGTCAAACAAAATGCCAAAAAGGGCGAAAACACAAAAAGGGGAAGAAAAAAAATTAATGGGTGCAGCCGAATAAAAATTTGAGCGGGTTTTTATTATACATATTTGATAAAAGTGAAATAAGATACTAGTTTAATTCAAACTACAAATATTTATAATTGTTTTCATATATGTATCGCAATGTTCCATTGTAGCAGAATTTCGGACTTTCCTCTGATTTGGTAGACTAGTCATCAGCTCGACTGTAAGGTACATCCGGAATTCAAAAATTCAAATCCATTCGCTCCATTATGAATGTGTTATGCTCTTGGGTTTTATATTTCAGATTTTTTAATTAGGATCATTTACCTATGTCTATATTAAAAATAAATTATATTATAGTTTATTATTATCTTATTATAAGTATAAAATTGAATCCTTGATATAAGTTTGCCATGTGTACAATAATTGAATCGTAGAGATGGATAGATGGCAGCTGCCGAAGCCGAGTGTGTAGCGTGTGTGCGCTTCATTCGGTGGGGCCCGGGTTCAAATCCTGGCCGGGGCAAGTAACATCAAAAATTATAGAAAAAAGGTTTTTCTAATATCAGTCGCCCCTCGGCAGGCAATGGCAAACCTCCGAGTGTATTCCATTTCTGCCATGAAAAAACTTCTCACAAAAAACATTCGCCGTTCGGAGTCGGCATAAATCTGTTGGTCCCTCAATTTGTGTTACAACATCAAGACGCCCACCGCAAATCGTAGGAGAACTTCGGCCAAAATCGCTTAAGCGGTTATAGCTCCAATTTAGTAAGTAAGTAAGATATGATGGTTGACAAAAGCCTCCTCATGATTCTTTGGCGCCAAAATTGATACGCGAGTACAAGTGACCATCACAATTGCGAAATTAAGTCTTCAGCCAAGTCTGGAGTTAACTGATACAGCTTCTGAAATTCTGTTGCATTCAAATGAAAGGGATTGTCCAAATCCCGGAGTAAATGTGGATTCACTATTGGAGCCCTTACTTCTTCGTCACCTTGTGATATCTCATATGCCAAATATGTAAACGACTTTATTTAATGTTCCTCTTATAATGTGAAGGAAACCAATCACCGAATTTTAAATTTATCTTTTATTTATGTTGAAACCACGAATTTTTCTTTTCTCGATTGAGTTAACAACATCAAATTTGTTGTCGTTTAGTTTTCGGTAATCGACTAGCTAACGACAACAGCTGATTCGGCGAATGCGAAAATCGTTAAAAAATGGCTGCTGAATAGCAACATCGTTAAAATCTCCGTTAAGATGAGTTAACCATGGGTAAAGCGTTAAAATAACTTAGTGAATCGCACTACAGAACTACGATATTCTAGGAGCATTTCCGTATCAAAACGAATATTTTGAAAAATATATCGTTACAATTTTTTCGCAGTTATGACTCGAATATATGGATTGACAATCAGGTGGATTGAAAACAGTATTAAGGAATAAGAGGCCTGCATCAAGGTAACACTGTGAGCTTATCCCTTTCTAATTTTAAGTGAGGTACGTCCACTGTTCTCAATTTTTGGTCAAGTTTCAAGTGCCATATTGGTAAAATAACACGATGAACCCGGAAGAGTATCAGTTTTCCAAAACTGAGTATTTAAATTCGACATGTCAAACCAACTGACAGGGTACGCTTTCAAAAAAATTAAGACTGGACATCATTTTTAATTTAGTATACCCAGTTTAAGAAATTTGATATTTATGGGCACCCGATTCTATTAGAGCGATACTTTGAATGAGTACTATATCGAAACTTTGTATCCGAAATCGTGTCCCTAACTACAGCTAGAGAAGAACAAGACTGAGCAATAGAGCTATATGATTGTGTATACGGTAGTATTGATGTCTTATATGCAGGACACACTATAACTACTTCGCCTAAACCAAGTGCGTCTGCACTAGCCATTTCTAATTTATCTTGCCCGCTCTGTAGCCACAGGGTTGTATAGTTCTTTGATTAAAGGGGAAAAAGTGAGAGAATGTTTACATTTTTAATATATTTAAATTTTATTGTGATCATACCCATTTTTAAATTTACGATAATGAAAGACAACTTCTAGAGGCAGTAAAAGTCAAGGAACAGTTCAGTGTCGTCCAGTTTGGCTATGTGAGAACACATTTTTCGATTATTATCGATAAAATTTAGGTGCAACACTATTTGGTCGTGATTTCGTTCTTCGTTTATCTTAAAATACCTCATTTCATCTTAATTTATTGACAGATTTTACAAGGCGGAATTTGATCATAAATAAAAAATGAGGCATAAATTACTATAGTTTGTCCGCTGCCACTTTCAGTTTTTGCATAATGACCGAAAGGAACTGATATCAACCAAAATTTATAGAATAAGTGTTAACGCTTTGCTCAAGTCCGTTACTCTTTGCTTTACGATATTGACGATCAGCTGTTCGAGTGATGGGGTCGCATCCTCAAAGTTTCTTGAACATTGCACGCCAATGAATTGATTATTTTGGTTTTTTATTTATTTCGGACTTTTTATTATCATTGAGCCATCTTAAACTTGCACTCTCTTATTCTAAAATTGAATGGGCTATTAACTGCATACCCAATAGTTTTGTAACAATGCTGATTAAGTTTGAAATTGCTATGAAAATTTGCAAATTTTTTGTATGTATTGCGCAATGTTTAAATCTTTGGTTTCTAAGGGTCTTATTACAGAGTGAATGGATATTCTCCCTTAGCTTAATAAAGCGGACCTTCATTTAAATGCAGTTTGCCATTTCAGGATCGAAAGTTGGACTTTATGTCTCACTGGGTACTAGACACTCACGTATGAAATAAATACATACATACATATGTATGTTGCACAATATTTTGCAATGTTTATTGATCGATTAGTCATCTTTTGGAATTGAATTTAGCAAACGAGCGGAATCCTTTAACAATCTGAGACAACATTAGCAAAGAAGTAGTAAAAGTTGAAAAGTCAAATGGCGATCTACGAGCAACTCATACGGAATAAAGGGGGGCCGACGAGACTCAAATATTCAGAATTTTGCATACATAATATTGTCGTCCGTGGAGTTCTTTCAGTTGTATGAATATCAATCTAGGATATCAACTTTGTTCTCTAAGGGCTGACAAATTTCTTTCAGCTCAGACCGTCAGATGTACCACCAACGGGCTGACGCTCTTCTTGCATGGTACGATGCTCCAAAATTGTATGACAACAAAATAGCGAAAAGGTTATCAAAACCATGCTATAAAATACAAATCGTAAAAAATAGCAATAGCAGCACTTTTGTTCGTACGTACGTTTCTGAAGATTCATCATATCCACTGGCTAGTGATGGCGTGCTGTGCCATCAACCAAACAGAAAGCCAGACGTCCAACTGGAATGCAAACAAAAATGCAACGGGATATGAATTTTATTTGATTTTTTTTTATTTTTTGAACTGCGATTAGTTGGACCATTAAGCTATCTGGGGCACATCGGCCAGATTGGCGTAACATCACAGTTGCAAAGCCTTTTGTTTTTGTTTTTTTTGAATTCAAAATGACCAACTAATTATGAGAAATTGGTCTGCTGTACCACGCACACACATATTACATACAAACAGGTGGGTACGCACGATGGAGTACATACATACGTCGCGTCGAGAAGCATCACGATTTTGCCATCGACGTAGTCAGGCGTTTGGTGTGGATCATCATCAACGCCAGCGCTAACATTCAATGCCACGCCCGTCTGCACGTCCCATATGTGCATATAAACATCAATGCGCATGTATATATGTATGTATATATAGTATCTATAGTAAAGCTTATATGCTTGCTGGATTGGGATGCTGCCTTCGCATTCGTTTTCGCACTTGTAGCCTCTTCGTCAGCTTTTGAGCCAATAATTATGGTTATTAATCGGCTGTGGAATTGGCTGCTAATTTGCAGTTTAGTTACAAATTCTTGCCGCTGGCGTGCAATTATGCTCTAAAGTATAGCTTAAAAATAAACAAAACGCCGCATTGAATGTCAGCCAGTGCGCTTCAAGTGCCCAATGTGTCTACAAACACAGCGAGTGTAGCAACAGCAGCTTGAGACACAACCACAATCAGCGAGAGCATCAGATGCCAACGCATCAGGGTAGGATCAGATCGTTCGGGAATCACTTCGTGTTGAGTGGTGAATGGTTCTGGCCTTTAAATGCTCTCACTTGTACATTCTAAATGTATGTTCCCTCAAAAACAAAAAAAAAAAAATAAAATAAAGTGAGCAGTTGTAACGAATCATGAATATGATCGATAATCCTTTTATAACTTCATTATTGTATACTCCATATTGTTCCTTATAATAAGGTATTAATAATCCTTATTTTAAGCTAGGCCCGTTTCTTTGTAACCGACGTGAAAAAGAACACTAGGTAGGATAATGATTTGTACGCAATAGGCCATTTCCACGGGCCCGAAATTGCACAATTTCGGCACTCAATTTCAATTTAAAATTGTGACTACTACACGCCCGTCTCAATTCTAATCGCAATTTCGTTGACAGTTTTTTCGATGTGATTGGAACTTGTTCCTTAGGTTCCGGACACGATGGGACTTATAAGCTCACTTTATATTTTATTCCGGCATGGTTCTATTCAATATATTACAATTTCAAATCAGAAATGCCATTTTTGATAATTCAAGAGATAATTTTAATGAGCTCAAGGCCATTTTTAATAGGAGAATTTTATAGAAAAAACCACAACGGTAGAAGTTATAGTTATTTAGGCTTTGCCTGAACGCGTATAAGCTAGGGGACGCGAGTTCTATCCCTGCAAGAAATCTGATGAACGAGATGTAGTGATCTCCGAAATATGTCGTTATAACTTCCACCATTTTTATTTTTTCTATAAAATTTTACTATCAAAAATGGCCTTGAGCTCATAAAAATTATCGTTTGATTTAAATAAATAGGGCGAAAAATTAATATATGTATATATTTTTGATATTTAAAATTTGAATAATGATGTTTTTCTCTTCTTCTTCCTTATCTAATAGCCACAATAAGTAAATCACAGAGTTGCACAGGCAAAATTTAATGAAATTTATCATATCAAGCACAATTTCAGCTGATAGATTTTTGTAAAACCAAATTGGGAATCTAGTATTTTTAAATATACATAACTATATCTAAATCAGCCAAATATTTGTCAGTCTTATGACCAATTCAAATTCATACTTATAAGGTGGGTTTGAACGAACAGTTGAGCGATTTTATCTCACGGCTTGAAATGTTAAGTTACATGTACTACATATTTTTTATTTGCTTTTTTTACGACTTTGAG
Source organism: Anomoia purmunda (assembly GCA_951828415.1). Classification (NCBI taxonomy): domain Eukaryota; kingdom Metazoa; phylum Arthropoda; class Insecta; order Diptera; family Tephritidae; genus Anomoia; species Anomoia purmunda. The sequence goes on along the minus strand of OX639993.1, from coordinate 195,006,259 downwards.
AGCTGAAAGCAAAATAAGAAAAAAACAAAATATATGAGAATTTTGCTGTTGGGTATTTGACATCACCTAATATGAATTCTTTTTGCTAATGACTCACCAAACAATTTTACAAATTCAAAAATTACGCATACACTTAGTGTTGTTATTTTTTAGAATTATCAATAAAATGGTTTTTAATTTTAAATATTGTTTTTATGTCAGTTATTGTGACGAGAACACAACCTGTTTTCTGGATAAAAAGTGATGGACTTCCTTTATAACCAATGATACCTAATGATAACTGTTAATCCAGGGTATGTTTTAAATGTTTTATGGTGTCGTGAATTTCATTTGCGAATAACATTCAATATATATTGATATAAACATTAAATAAATATTGTATAAATGTACTAGTGAACATCATAAACGGTTAGTTTAGTTTTAATGGGCAATGCTTAGCGGGAATACAAATATAGATTTGCTCAATCCTATTCGTACTTGATCCTGTGCCAATTTTTCAATTTTTCGACAATATTTAAGTAGTAAACAAATACAAAATCATAATCAATTCATTTGCAAATTTAAGTTTTCTCTAAGCACAAATTTAAAATTATCTAACGTAACTGAAATCTCCTTACAAAAAGGGGGCCATACACTGTAAAAACTTAAATGAGCTATGCCCATTCGGCAAAATAAGAATTTATATTAAGGCCATTTCAGCGAAGAGAAATGCTCAGTTTCATTGATATTGTGCCAATTTGATTTATGACATTGCGACCATTTCAAATGGACGTGGAGTTCAGTTTTCAACTCCAAAATTCTATATTCATGGGAAGAAATGGTATTATGATTTTGGGTCGATGTTTTTAAGTATAAGAAAAAGAGGATATATACCCATAAAAAAAGTATACCAAATTGATGAGCTCGCCGAACTGAGTCCAAATATCTACAAACGCAGCGAAAACAAAATTTAGCCTCAGCGAACACAATTTGAACCATTTGAGAAAATTTGATTTCTTAAGCTGTTCCGAAACAATATCAACTCTATATACATATATGTATCGAAAAATATACATATATGTAAATGGAAGAAAATTATTATTTACTGAAAGAAAAACATATTATGTAGTCATTGCTGCTGAATTTAAACTATTCCATTTTATTTTTAAAATAATTTTCCGATATCTTTTTAAAACTTTACAAACAAATATTTTCTGTTACAATATTTCCGTTATCTTTCTTCGAATTTAACCAACTAATTTAGCAGCTATTGGCAGAGCTACTTTTGCAACTTTACCAACTGTTCTTAAAACGCTCTTTACACTACGTTTAGCCAATTCAGCTTCTCCAGTTTCAGTTGCGTCAGCGATAGGCAGCATAAAAGCCTTGAGAAGGAGTAAAATTAAATTCATTTAAAAATATTAAAAACTTCTACGATTCGAGTATATTTACCGCTGTGAAAAGTAGTACAGCGAAGCTGATAATGAGAGTGTTCTTCATGGCTGCCATTGCGATTTGAGTTGAACGTAGTTGAAGTTCTGGATAAATTCAAAAATTGACCAGACGATATTTATACTAAAATTTTGCCGATGTAAATTAATGAAAATAGTTATCAGGCCACGCTTTTCACATTTTACGAAATCGTGAGTTTGATTATTAGAACAAAGGCATTAAAAAAAGTTGAGAAAAGTTCATTTAAATACGGAATTGTGGCATACAAATAAATTGAAAAAATTATTCAAATAAAACAAATGCTTTAAATTAAAATGTTTTACAACGAACTAAAAAATATACTATCATATTTTCGTGACACACATGAACCCAGCAATTCCACTTTTTTTAAATAAATTTTTTGTAATAAATTTAATATGCAATTTCGAAAAGGACACAATTTCCAGGTCATTTTGAAAGTCCCTTAAATATTTGAAATGAAATACTATTGTATATATTTTTGATATAAGCTATTAAATTAACAATTTTGTGAAATTTTTATTTTAGATATCAAAAATTATATATAGCATATCAAATATAGTAGTATATCGCAAGATTCCATAAGAATCTTCTTCTGTAGGATCTCTTTCGGTTGTTGTTGGTAATTACGCTCGTAGTATTCCGTCATAAGTCTGCAATTTCTGCATTGTTTCACCTTTGGTACTTTGCAATGCCTTTGCTTCTAAAAGCTAGGTTCGAAATTTTTCGTGTAGCCTTGACAAAAATACCCAAATCGGGAGAGTGCCACTAAGGCACTTAGTGATCCCTAGGCAGCTGGAAAGTTGACCGCAAGGCAACTGAAGAGGAGAAGGCAGAAGGAGAAAGTAGCTATGGCAATAGCCAAAACGAACATACTCCTTTCGACTTCTGCCTTTACCACCCAAAACGGCAACATGGAAACGTAACATATCTGTCGATGAGTCGTCTATTCTAGCGCGTTCTACCGATGTCGACCAGGAGTCTGTATGGGTAGTTGGCAAGAATCTGAATTGGACGTGCCGGCATGCTTTCGCAGATTGATCCACACGTATGCATTTTCAAGTCCAAGATAAAGAGAGAGAGAAGGCGAATAAATAAGCGTCATAAACGTCCTTAAATTTAGAGGGAGAAAAAGGCCGAAAAGGCCAGTCGAATGTGCGATACTTAGAGCGTTTTGCTCTCAAGATATCGTTGCTATAAAAATCTGATACAGTATTGGCGGTCGTATGGTAGTGGAGAGAAAAATCTCCCGACTTACAGAATGTTTTAATAATAACTCAGCCAAAATTTGTAACCGATTTTTAAAGCGGATACATGTTTTACTCACCATTAAATTTATTTATTTATTCAGCTAATCAGTACTTGAATGATCTCTTTATAAAATAGGGCTTAAAGTTATTGCCAAAGTTGGAAAAGGCGAAAAAAAGATGTTTGCAGATAAAATACACAGAGGTGTGCTCAGTTTCTTTAATTTACACCTTAACTATTTGAAAGGCCTAGATATTTGTGTTACGAAAAACTGAGTTTTTAACCATTGGTCAAGATTTTGGGATTGTTTTGCAAATTTCACATTTCGGTCCCGCATTTACTCGACAAGGCCTAATTAATCTTTTTTGTATCACTGTGTTATTTTACTGGCACAGTTCGGTATTTAAAATAAATTTAATAATTAAACTATTTCATGCAAAGGCATTATCATTAATAATTAAACTCACGATTCCGTAAAACGTGGAAAGCCTGGTATGATAAATGTTTTTATTAACTTACTTCTGCAGAATTTTAGTATAAATATCGCCTGCTCAATTTTTGAAGTTATCCAGAACTTCAAATTCGTTCAACTCAAATAGCAATGGCAGCCATGAAGAACACTCTCATTATCAGCTTCGCTATACTCCTTTTCATAGCGGTAAATATACTCGAATCGTAGAAGTTTTTACTATTTTTAAATTAATTTAATTTTACTCCTTCCAAAGGCTTTTATGCTGCCTATCGCTGACGCAACTGAAACTGGAGAATCTGAATTGGCTAAACGTAGTGTAAAGAGCGTTTTACGTACAGTTGGTAAAGTTGCAAAAGTAGCTCTGCCAATAGCTGCTAAATTAGTTGGTTAAATTCGAAGAAGGACATCGGAAATGGTTTAACATATTTTATGTATGTATACTACTTCTGTTTCAATAAAAGCTTCAAAGAAGCATCTCAGCAATGCATAAAGTAATTTGGAAAAGTTTGTATTGATTTGGAGTTCTATGATGTACTTTTTAAATTGAGTTAGGAAATAAACCAACACAGAGTGTATCCGAATTGGTACATTGACAGTTCTAATTCACCGGAGAGCTGGTGTATTTGACCCTGGAAGATGGCGGTACAGATGGGAAAGCATCTTCCAAGCGGAGGTGTCAACCAAAAGAGAAACTACCGCAATTAACGAATAGTCATTTTGAGCGACAGCAAAGCAGCACTCAAGGCTCTAGCCTCGCATGAGGTGAAATCCTCACTAGTGTTTGAATGCATAGATAGACTTAACACACAAGCAATAATAAATCATATTCAACTCCTCTGTATTCCAAGCCATCACGGCTTCGAAGGTAATGAGGAAACTGATAGGCCTTCCCTAGCGATAGAGGAACACACTATTAAAGAATTGCTTCACCTTCCTTTTTTCCGATGAATCCAAGTTAAACATCAAAGATTTTGTTGGGCTGAAGCTAGTACGTAGACCAAAAGAGTAACGCATAAATCCGCGCCATTCCAAGGGAGGCAGTGTAATGATCTGGGGGTGTTTTTCAGGAAATAGAATGAGTTCAGTTTTTAGAGTTAATGGCATATTGGACAGATTTAAGAGCACAGTGTATGCAACTTTTTTGGATTCGTTCAAGCCATTGAACGTAACAATCGTAGTACGGCCTCCAGATGATTTCAGCGAAGGAATTGCAGAAGTAGATAGTAATCTTAGGACTTTGCGAAGGCGGCCACCTTGTCGCGGTGCAAGGGCTTAGTCGAACAACTAATCAAACTTATCAATGAATGGAAGTGCGGTTGTTTGTACTAGTACTGACAAAAGCACTCCTTTTCCATGGTTCGGGTTACTTTTTGAACGATGACAATGTACTGTCAAACTGTCTCGGGAAGTAAGAAGATGACGGGCAGAATACCTTCTGAAAGCCCGCACCTTGGCAGTAAGTATAAAGCCAATAGTCTATATGCCAGCTTCCTCCTGCATAGGAGGTCGCCGAGGTATCCCGAACGTCAGATGAAACTACGTCATCCACCTCCCGTTCGCTAGAATGGCTGCCAAGGCTATGACAGTGAAAGGATCGCTGTCCAAAGGGCAGATAGACTTTCTCGATAGTTATCTATTGCAGGCTATTGGAGATTCGAAAGACAAACTACACTTCGAAAGAATGAGCGTGGAGGACGGTATCATTAATATGCAGTACTCTGACGAGCGTTCCCGAGCATGACTGAACAAAAGTAATCTTAGTCTCGGTCTACCTGCCATACGACTCCGTGTTTCCCCCTTCTTCTAGTTAAATTATGGAGTACGCTGAGTCAAGTGGTCTGGGCCTAATTATAGGCATAATGGGCTGTGAGGCAAACTCACAGAACACTATGTGGAGTAGCACTTAGTGCAACCATCGCAGGAACAAGCATTAGGCTTTATTCTCTCCTCATTTGTTACGAGTGATCGATCTGGGCTTTCGTTAATAGAGATATGGAGGATCATATCAAAGGATGGAGGGTCTTGGAAGAGGAAACTCTCTCTGATCACCGATTGATTCAGAGAAAAAAACTTCGATGACAATTTTGACTTAATTCATTGCGAATAAGACATCGCTATGCAAGACAATGAACCATTTAGTTTACATTCAACACGTCTCCTCTTGTACACTACAATAATAATGTAATGTAATATATGAAAATTTCTGATCTCACACGAGATCAATACATCCCTGATTGTTTTCGAAAATAGTAGTTGGCCTGTCAATAGTGTCGTTCATGTCTTCCAATAATTAACGTATCCATACATTGCTGCGTCTGATAGGGAAATAAACTCCGCTTCACAACACGTTCTGCCATCGTTGGTTGGTCGTTTTTTTTTTGTTATTTTCCAATATTTCTGGGGAGTGTGATTTTCCGTAATTGGCTTTCATTTGAGTTTTTATGGGATTCGCATTCTTCATTTCAAAATCCGCCGCAATTTTTGTGATATATGTCGATTAATTTAGTTCGAAACTACTATGAACATCCTTAGTCGTAGTTGATCGGTCCCAAATCGTGCATCACAAAGTTTGGCTTAAACAAGTTTCAAGCTTCAACTTTGGGATCATTCACATATATAATTACCTAGCTAAATTTAGAATATTGGCAGGGCACGTTATAACTTTGTTGAAAATCTGCCGCGACGAGTACCATAAGGAGGGTAATATTCCAAGATCTTGCTGCCTGTTTTAATGAAGATGCTCTTGTTGAAAAAAACAGACTTTTGAACTATTTCACCTCTTTCAGTCTTCGCGTCAAGATGATGATCAAACATACTCCGTTTAAGGGCCTAGTAAAGTCAGCAACGTCTGTTCACCAGTAGGTGCAGCTATAAGCCTCGGACGAGATCGACGATGACGACCACACGCAATGTATGAACGTTTATGGTTTGTGGGCATACATCTGAAATGTCCGAATCCTCAACGGAGAAGTAGCCACCACGGGCTAGAAGCGGCAGACAGCAATCCGTTTCTGGAGGAACAAAGTCGAAGCTGGCAAGTATCTTAGAATGCCCAAAGGCCGAATTGAAGCTGTATCCATTGCATCTTAGCCGGGTTGCAGCACGGGCTGCAGCAACCTTCCTTGCGATGTCCACAGGTAACACGGTAACACGTGAAGCATAACGTTGAGCATGAAAGTGGGTGTCGTGCTAAGCGCCCCACTGATTTCAATGAGCCGCAGACCATTGCACCCGCACAAGCTGCTTAACTTTCGATACCTTCTCCAGTGAGTTTCACCAGACAACCACTCCATAAAACATTTAAGGTCTGATTATAGTTTCATAAAGCCGGTCGGAGGTCGGGCATCCGGCATTCTATACCTTCTAGGAAACAAGACGAGTTCCGTCTTGCTAGGATTGATGGCGAGCCCACATCCTGTAGACCATTCTACAATCAAGTTTAGGTAACCCTGCACATCATCGTCGGCATAGACAATAACCGAGTAGCCTTTCCTTTCCAGCTCCTTCAGGACGCCGTTGGTAACAACGACCCAAAGGAGTTGTGAGAGAAACCCTCCTTCTGGAGTGCCCCTACTCACCCTTCGTGGAATGAAGGCGCTGCCCCACTCTGCCACGACAGTTCTGTCACAGAGCAGGTGGTGACGAGCCCTATAAGACCCGGTTCGACCCCAAGCTCCACCAGGGATATGAATATTGTCTATCGTTGGACGTTATTAAATCACCTTCTATATCCAGAAAGGCACCATCTGCGAAGACCTTGTGTGCAAGGGACTCTTTAATGACAGGGATGTTTCCACAGACCTGCCCTTCGAGTAAGCATGCTGAGCACACGACAATCGCTCACGAGGAATTTCATCCTTTATATGAAGATCAATCAGCCAGGGTCCAGGCTCCAGGGTCTTCACCAGAAAAGAAGAGAGGCTGATTGGCCTAAAGTCCTTAGGGGACACATGTGAGCTCTTGCTTGCCTTGGAAATAAACGTGCGCCGACTTACAGAAGGTTTTAATAATAACTCAGCTAAAATTTGTAACCGATTTTTAAAGCAGAATACACGTTTTACTCACCATTAAATTTATTTATTTATTCAGCTAATCAGTACTATAACGATTTCTTTATAAAATAGGGCTTAAAGTTATTGCCAAAGTTGAAAAAAGGCGAAAAAATAAAAAAGATGTTTGCAGATAAAATACACAGAGGTGTGTTCAGTTTCTTTAATTTACACCTTAACTATTTGAAAGGCCTAGATACTTGTGTTACGAAAAACTGAGTTTTTAACCATTGGCCAAGATTTTGGGATAGTTTTGCAAATTTCACATTTCGGTTCCGCATTTACTCGACATGGCCTAATTAATCTTTTTTGTATCACTGTGTTATTTTACTGGCACAGTTCGGTATTTAAAATAAATTTAATAATTAAACTATTTCATGCAAAGGCATTATCATTAATAATTAAACTCACGATTCCGTAAAACATGGAAAGCCTGGTATGATAAATGTTTTCATTAACTTTCTTCTGCAGAATTTTAGTATAAATATCGCCTGCTCAATTTTTGAAGTTATCCAGAACTTCAAATTCGTTCAAGTCAAATAGAAATGGCAGCCATGAAGAACACTCTCGTTATCAGCTTCGCTGTACTCCTTTTCATAGCGGTAAATATCCTCGAATCGTAGAAGTTTTTACTATTTTTAAATTAATTTAATTTTACTCCTTCCAAAGGCTTTTATGCTGCCTATCGCTGACGCAACTGAAACTGGAGAATCTGAATTGGCTAAACGTAGTCTAAAGAGCGTTTTAAGTACAGTTGGTAAAGTTGCAAAAGTAGCTCTGCCAATAGCTGCTAAACTAGTTGGTTAAATTCGAAGAAGGACATCGGAAATGGTTTAACATATTTTATGTATACTACTTCTGTTTCAATAAAAGCTTCAAAGAAGCATCTCAGCAATGCATAAAGCAATTTGGAAAAGTTTATATTGATTTGCAGTTCTATATTGTAGTTGTATTTTTAAAATTGAGTTAGGAAGTAAAGCAACATGGAGTGTATCCACATTTGCACATTCACAGTTGTAATTCATCGGAGAGCATAGGAGCTGGTGTCTCTGGCCCTAGAACACTCATGGCGGTACAGATGGGAAAGACGCCAAGCATCTTTCAAGTGGAGGTGTCCACCAAAAGAGAAACTACCGCAATTAACGAATAGTCATTTTGAGCGACAGCCAAGCAGCACTCAAAGCTCTAGCCTCGTACGAAGTGAAAAACTCATTAGTGTTTGAATGTATAGATGGACTAAGCCCACAAGCAATAAATCATATTCAACTCCTCTGAATTCTAGGCTATCATGGCTTCGAAGGTAATGAGGAAATTGTTAGATTAGCAAGAGAAGCAGCTTTAAAAGCACTTATTGGACCCAAGCATTTCCTAGCGATAGGACAACACACTATTAAGGAAGAACTTAGGATAGAAGAAAATAACTTAAGGGAAGAGCACTGGAAACTTGAGCCAGGGTTACGCCAGATGAAGTATCTACTGGGAGTATACAACCATAAACGCTCTAACCAGTTTATGCACTTCTGAAGCAACAGTTTAGTGATGCAGACAGGCTGTCTCACAGGAATCTGCAGGCTACGAAGTCATCTGCACATGCTCGGAATATGATCGAATGAGTCCTGTTGCTTTTGCGACTCGTCCTCGGAGATCTCGATGCACCTGCTGTTTGAGTGTGACGCTGACTCAAGAAGACGGCTAACGTCTCTGGGTACACATGGACCAGTGAAGGAACTTGTACGCTCGTTGAGGGGATTAGACGAGGCACTGTAGAGAGCAGAGGGCACAGTGAATCTCAAAGGTCAAAGTACAAACCTCTAAATATATATCTATCTATCAAACGCGTCATTTCAACTAACGTGCGATTCCTTCGTTCATCCTTTCTAATTTCTTCTGGACAATCAGCCGCTGTTAGTTGGATTTGAATCCCTTTTGACTTTAAAAATGTTGTGCATTCTCAAAATTTGCCTTAACCTTTTTCGAGTAGAAGGGATGAAATGTAGGTAATGCCCTCAATGGGACAAGAAAATGAATTATTTCTAGCAAAGACGGACAATCAAATGCAAGTTTAATGAAGCTAAAAACGAAAGAAAGCAAGAGAATCGATCTTCTTGATTCAAGTGAATAAAGGTTGATTAAGAGGATGCGTGAATGATAGGAAGGGATAGGATCCGAAAAGTTTAAAGACCACAGGACAAACATTACACACACTTTTTGAACATTTTCAATCTTATTGATAGAAAGTTGGAAATAAGGCCTCGAAATCAAAGAACAAGGACAAAAGTTGTAAACAGGAGTTTAATGGTATAAGAATCCGAAAATTATGAGCTGTTTCCACATACGAAACCTACAATTGAATATGACTTTGCAATAATAAAATGTATACGACCATTAAACAAAAAATGGGTGTCAAAAATTACTCTCAGTTTTTTAATTTCGTCAACTCATTCGTAAGAAAAATAATATATACCCTGATATATATGATTCATATGCCAAATATTGTACATCTGCAGTTTTTATTGTATAGGGCGTGGCAAACCAATTTTTTTCTAAATGATACACAGTTTGTTTTTTAAGAGATATGTAGACTTATATACCCAAATATTTATCATTTGCACCGAATAGTTGCGGATATAAGACGAGTTTAATTTTTAGCTTCCATAAGGGCGTGACACCGCCCACTTTTCCGAATGTATATATTATATATCGTATTTTGGACCCGGATACCACATGAACCAACTGGAAAAATTTTCTAAAGATCGGTTGAGTACTTTGGACGCATATTAAGGACTCACATTAATTTTTATATATAAGATTCACTTTTTTGATTGCACTCAACAACTAATGTTTTTATTTGAAATTAGAACTTGCGCCGGGTATTTGAAGTTCAATTGTACCCGAACTTAGACTCTTCCTTACTTGTTTTATACTATTTGTTATGATTTAATTATATAAATAAATTAATAAAAATAATTAGACTACAGGTCATACTAAATGCCTTTTATTAAAATGTATATAGCTCAATATAATTCTTATATACACGGCAACAGTGTAGCGTATGAGTTGGGAAGTGGCACCTCAAAAAACTCAGGAGTCTCGATATCATCCTGCTAACTATAGCTCCGGTCGAGCTTTATCGAATCGGCTAATAAAAGTTGAGCCGCTGAGACCACGTTCGAGAGTGTGAGATATCGTGACAGATCTGGCCTAATTAAATCAAGACAAGTCCTTAAATTAACAACGTTTATTTAAATAAACTAATATTTTGAAACTGGTATAAAGTGCAATGCTTAATTATATTATTTTTTTTTAGCTGGGACTAACGATTAATCAGTTAAAGCTATTCATCCCGATTACATTTCTAACCCTAAATATTTACTACTAATAACGATAGTAACTACCTCGGGGTATTTTCCCAGCAAACACAATCGGATTTCACTTTTTTCCCCATTTCCTCAAATTTCGCGGTGTTTTTACGTACATTTGTTAAAGAAATCATACTACGTAGAAATAATAAATAAAAAAGAATATCAGATAAGTTAAGTTCATTACGTATTGTAGCATAATTTTCTATTCATAAAAAGATGAATACCTCAGTCAGCTTTCAATAGATTTTTAAAGCGAAATACTTATTTTACTCGCCATTGAACTTACTCAGCTGTTGTATGATTTATTTATAAAATAGTGCGTAAAACCATTGCCAAAGTTGAAAAAAGCGATAAAATAAAAAAGATGTTTGCAGATAAAATACACAGAGGTGTGCTCAGTTTCTTTAATTTACACCTTAACTATATGAAAGGCCTAGATACTTGTGTTACGAAAAACTGAGTTTTTAACCATTGGTCAAGATTGTGGGATGGCTTTGCAAATTTCACATTTCGATACCGGTTTTACTCGACAAAGCCTTATTAATTACTTTTTTTGTATCAGAGTGTTATTTTACTTTGCGTCAGAAAAATTCCTTATTAGAAATAACATTTTCCACCTCAATAATTAAACTAACTTCATGCAAAGCCAATCACATTAATAATTAAACTCACGATTCTGTAAAACGTGATGAGCGTGGCCTGATAACTACTTTCATTAATTTACATCGGCAAACGTTTAGTATAAATATCGCCTGCTTCATTTTTGAATTTATCCAGAACTTCAAATTCGTTCAACTCAAATAGCAATGGCAGCCATGAAGAACACTCTCATTATCAGCTTCGCTGTACTTCTTTTCATAGCGGTAAATATACTCGAATCGTAGAAGTTTTTACTATTTTTAAATGAATTTAATTTTACTCCTTCCAAAGGCTTTTATGCTGCCTATCGCTGACGCAACTGAAACTGGAGAATCTGAATTGGCTAAACGTAGTCTAAAGAGCGTTTTAAGTACAGTTGGTAAAGTTGCAAAAGTAGCTCTGCCAATAGCTGCTAAACTAGTTGGTTAAATTCGAAGAAGGACATCATAAATAGTTTAACATATTTTATGTATACTAATTTTGTTTAAATAAAAGCTTCAAAGAAGCATTAGAGCACTGCTTAAAGCAATTTGGAATAGTTTATATTGATTTTAACTTCTATGTTGGTTTTTTGTTGAAGTCCTTAATGCGCTCGAGGAAACTTGTTTTCTGTCATTCTATTTGGAATTTATACTACTGGAATACATACTTTACATGTAATAAATCATATTTAGTATGGCCTGTGACAGAATTCTCCTTATTCATTTATCTACAAACTAAATATCATCATAAAAAATTGCTATGGAACTTCGACCATTTTACTAGCATTTTAACGATCCTGAACTGTGAAACTACAACTACGGCATTTGAAATATTAGAATATATTAAGTAGTAATTTTAGATACCGTGACCAAAGTATTTTCAGAACCTGCTTTTTGCTACCCACATTGAAATAGTTTCTGACCTTGCTTTTTCGTTTACATTTTATAGAATGGTTTTAAACTTTTTATTCGATATCCTTTTTTCTCTGAAGTCCCTATCAATATCTGTTACTAACTTTGCACCACTAATCTACTAAAATTTGTAATAGGGACAACCCTGCAATTGTTAACAAATTTTGAAATCAGTAAAACTCTGCTCATCTACCATTGGCGCTTTGAAATCGTATCAGTAAATGAACCAAGCGAAGAATATGAGCTCAAGGACAGTTTTTTTAAATTTAATATTTAAAGATTGCAGTATTAAATTGAGATGTAGTATTAAATTGATTCACCTATATTTTGAATATTCATAAAAAGTCTGAAGGCTCTCTTTACTTGTTGCCAAGCGATCTCAGTTAATTAAATCGCTTTGGCGTTCACATTCTTCATTGTCAGCTCATTTCGTCATTTTGCCGGCCCTTATTGCGTTATCTTTTTTACGCCATGTACCAATTTTTCGTTTTTTGATAATCATTCGTGGTGTTCTATTTGATGGTCTATTTGATGGTTTGCAGTCAGAAGTATATGGCTGTATTCAAACAAAGCCTATCGGATATTTGACTGGATTCGGGAGTAACAGTGGGCCTAGCACAGTATGGGGGTTTGCTGTGGGCGGCCGTGTTTCCCTCTCTATTATTATTCGGTAGCCGAACAAGATGATGTGTAATGTAAAAATGTAGCCCTAAATCTCCAAAATTCTTCTTCTTTCAGTAAGTAAGGCATACCATGAAATGATAGGATCACTCTGGCTTGGAGCTCCTGAATCTAAATGTTTTTTACGGTTTGTATTTCATTTAGACTACATCTTTTTCAACAGTATTTCATAAAAACTCAAATATATTTGCGGAAATCACAATCGAATTTCAGAAAAGGCTAATTGAATTTCAGAAAAACATATATGTATTTCAGAAAAAAACTTTTGTATTTCGGGAAATATCAAATGAATTTCAGAAAAATTGTATTTCAGATAAACACAAATGTAATTCATAAAAACACAAACGTAATTCTGAAATACATATGTACTTTTCTAAAAAACATTTGCGTTTTTCAGAAATTCAATTGGCCCTTTCTGAAATACATTGGATCTTTTCTAAAATACTGTTGGAAAAGGTGTAGTATTGCCACCGTCTGTCGCGTCAAGGGAAAGAGCTTTCAGCAGGTGAAAGAATAGATTGTGATCAACAAAAGTTGAGCGCAGGTTTAATAATTTGCTTATAATTTACATAGAACATGGAAAAGCAAGTTCCATTAGTTACGAAACAATCTATCAAGAATTTTAGTGCTATAAACTGCCGAAAGAAACAATGTTCTTCAGTGGATACACAGTGTTATGCTTGATGGGATATTTCGTATAAGTAATCTGCATAAATATTGAAGTGTGAAACAAAAGGGTTCCGAACATCCCGTCTGCGCCCCTGGAAATAGAGACCTGTGGAATTTTTTGTACTTGAATATTTTCATGCCCTATTATTGCATTCACCTATTCTCACAAAACACTAATATTCACAATAGACTATTTCCCTGACCTTCGATTAATATCGAAACCTTTTTGCGTTCCCTATTAGATATTTATTTATTGTCCTTTTGTTGTATTTCAGCAATTTCTGATATTCGGATATCCGAATGCTAAATTGATATCTATATATCCGGAAAGTATGAGTATCCGGATAAACTGAAAATCCGGATGGAATCCCCAGCCCTAAGTAAACAAAACCAAGCCTGGTGGAAAATGTCATCAGAGAATCTAAAAACAAAAGTTCAACAAAAAAGATTGGCATCTACATTACTTACCAATATAAATAAGGAAGACCACCATAAACTATTCCTAATTGCTTTATGCATTGCTGCGATGCTTCTTTGAAGCTTTTATTGAAACAGAAGTAATATAAGTACATATAATATGTTAAACCATTTCCGATGTCCTTCGTCAAATTTAACCAACTAATTTAGCAGCTATTGGCAAAGCTACTTTTGCAACTTTACCAACTGTACGTAAAACGCTCTTTACACTACGTTTAGCCAATTCCGCTTCTCCAGTTTCAGTTGCGTCAGCGATAGGCAGCATAAAAGCCTTTAGAAGGATTAAAATTAAATTCATTTAAAAAAATATTCAAAATTACTACGATTCGAGTATATTTACCGCTATGAAAAGAAGTACAGCAAAACTGATAACGAGAGTTTTCTTCATGGCTGCCATTGCGATTTGAGTTGAACGTAGTTGAAGTTCTGGATAAATTCAAAAATGGAGCACGCGCTATTTATACTAAAATTTTTCCTATGTAAATTTATGAAAATAGTTATCGGGCCACGCTCGTCACGTTTTACAGAATCGTGACTTTAATTATTAAGGTGAAAAAAGTTATTTTAAATAAGGAATTTTTCTGACATAAAGTAAAATAACCGACTGATACAAAAAATAAGTAATTAGGCCTTGTCGATTAAAACCGGTACCGAAATGTGAAATTTGTAACGCGATTTTTGGTAACTTTGAGTTTGAGTTTCTTAACAGTTCTAGAAAGCAGAATCCTAGGCCTTTTAAATAGTTAAGGTGTAAATTAAAGAAACTGAACACACCTCTGTGTATTTTCTCTGCAAACATCTTTTTTATTTTTTCGCTTTTTTCAACTTTGGCAATGGTTTTAAGCCCTATTTTATAAAGAAATCATTCTAGTACTGAGTAGCTTAGTAAGTTTAATGGCGAGTAAAATGAACTTAAAAACTGACTGAGATATTCAACTGAAAGAGAATTATGCCACAATACGGAATGAACTTAACTTATACGAAATTCCGTTTTTTTTTTTAATTATTTCTAGATAGTATGGTATCTTTATCAAATGCATGTGAAAACAACGCGAAGTTTGGAAAAAGGGCGAAATAAGTGAAATAAAATTCTGTTTGCAGGGAAAATATTCAGAGGTAGTTATTATGGACATTAATCGTTCCCACAATAGTTGGTTCTACGATATCAGAACGATACAAATTCATATCAGGCCAAGGACTGTCAATTCAGCAATATTCCCAATAAGTTTATGATTTACGTTGCAACAACAACAATAACAAAAACTACCGATATTGATAGTAAACATTAATCGCGATGAGTGACTAAATCTGATTAATCTAAACCAATAAATTCCCGATTAAATAAAATAATTTTTAAAATTAATCAATAGACCCAGCTAAAAAAAAAGTAATTACATAAGTATATATTACACTTTATATCACTTTAAAATTATTATTTTATTTAAACGAAGGATCTTTCACTTTCAGAATTCGCTTTTTCGTATTTAGGCTAGATCTGCCGCGATGTATCACAAGTTTATTCAGCGGCCCATCGGTTCGATAAATCTCGCCCGGAGTTAGGGGTTGCAGGGCGATATCGGCACTTTTGCATTGTTAGAGACGCTGACGCTAGATAGGCAGGTACATTCCCTTTCCAGTTCATCTTCTACTCTGTTGCCGGCTGTGTAATAATCTTTTGACAATTGTATTAAAATACAAGGCCTATCGGTCGAATTATTCATATTATATTATTTATTTAAATCAAAAACGATCATACAAAACATTACAAAACAACTAAGGTGAACAGTTACACCCATGGGCCTCAACAAGCGGCCTCAGCGTCCGAGCAAGACAGAGCTGATGCTGTTTATCAAGAAAACGAAAAGAAAACTTTTCAGATTTCTTCCCTAAACAGAACGATTCTCATATTGCCCTCTCAGGCGAAATACTTGGGCGTCATATTAGATGTCAAGTTAAGTTGGAAGACAAACATCGAGAAGCGCGTGGATAAGTCTTATATAGACTATTATACATGCAAACGGATGTTCAGTAGAAACTGGGGATTAAATCCAAAGCTTGTTCTGTGGATGTACACGGGCGTGATAAGGCCAATACTAACCTATGGTGATAAGGTGGCTGGCACATCAAGAAGTTAGGTAGTATTCGACGCGCAGCTTGAGCAGGTGTTACAGGAGCAATTAGGTCGTGCCCTACAGATGCGCTTTAAGTGATTTTTAATCCACTGCCCATACAGCTCCACTTTCGCGAAATTGCGGCGAACTCTGTAATCAGACTCAGAGAGTTGGGATGCTGGAGGTCAAAGCAGTACGGGCATGACGGAGCTCTTGATAATAGAGGGAAAAACTGACTACGTACCTTCATTGCTTGCTTTTAATCAAAACTTTAAGCTAACGTGTCCTTCAAGGCAAAACGGGAGTCAGTAAAGAGAGAGAGCGGGCGACGAGTGCACCACGACCATCTATACCGACGGGTCAAAAATGAACTGCAGAGTGGGTGTGGGGTGTTCTCAGAGAAGCTAGACGTCTCTCTCTCTCGTTCCGGTTACCTGACTTTGCCAGCATCTTCCAAGCGTAGGCGCTAGGCATTGACAAGGCCTGCAGTGTGCTGACAAGAAAGTGCGATAGATCACAAAAAGCATACATATTCTCAGATAGTCCAGAAGCGCATTAAGCATTAGATTCACCAATGACTGACGAACTCTAAGATGGTTAGAGACTGTAAGCGGGCATTGAACTTGGCGGCCGGAAAATTTCTCTCGTCTGGGTTCCCGGCAATAGGAAAATTGACGGTAACGACAAAGCCGGAGCTCGTCTTGATGTATTCACGGCCGAAACAATGAACTGCTCGCTAGGGGTAATCAAGAGTAAGCTGCACTCAAAGTTCTCACTAATGGCAGAAAGGAGATGGAACAGATTGAGAACTTGCAAAATTGCTAAGGAAATCTGGCCCAAGGAAAGATGTATTAAGACTTACAGCTACAATAACGGGACACTGGCCGATGGGAGAACATGCCGCCAAAATGGGCAGCCCACACAACACTCGATGTCGGAGCTGCAATCTCATGGACAGTAGCGAAACAGTTCTTCACTATCTCTGTGAGTGTCCGGCTCTGGCTCGTAGTAGACAGCAGACAATAGGATTCTTCCTGGCGAGCGACTTGAAGAATATTTCTAGTCTAAGTTTGGCTGCAATCGAACTTTAAATACTGTGTTTTTTATAGGGAGTCCAAAGTACTCAACAAAGCATAATAGCAGAATTTACAGAGTTTTATGGCGTAATACTAATACTATGAGTGCAATGGCCAACAAAAACCGAAAGTGGTGCTACAGGAGAAGATTTTTATAGAATACGATCGATATACTAATCTATATATACATATATATAAATTGCGCAAAATTTAAGCGATTTTACCTATTAATTATGTGGCTTTTAGTGGAAAACTGGCATAGCTGGTTCCATGTGTGTCAAGGAAAAATGATTTAAAATAGTTTTTTTTTTTATTTCAATAATTTTATCAATTTATTTCTATGACACAATTTCATATTTAAATGAACTTTTTTAATGCCTTTGTTCTAATAATCAAACTCACGATTTCGTAAAACGTGAAAAGCGTTATATGATAACGGCTTTCATTAACTTTCTTCTGCAGAATTTTAGTATAAATATCGCCTGCTCAATTTTTGAATTTATCCAGAACTTCAACTACGTTCAACGCAATGGCAGCAATGAAGAAAACTCTCGTTATCAGTTTTGCTGTACTTCTTTTCATAGCGGTAAATATCCCTTTATCGTAGAAGTTTTTAATATTTTTAAATTAATTTAATTATACTCCTTCTAAAGGCTTTTATGCTGCCTATCGCTGACGCAGCTGAAACTGGAGAAGCTGAATTGGCTAAACGTAGTGTAAAGAGCGTTTTAAGAACAGTTGGTAAAGTTGCAAAAGTAGCTCTGCCAATAGCTGCCGAACTAGTTGGTTAAATTCGAAGAAGGCTAACGGAAATGTTGTAACAGAAAATATTTGGTTCAACAAAAGTTTTAAAAAGATATCGCAAAATTGGTTTAAAAATAAAATGGAATAGTTTAAATTCAGCAGCAATAACTAATTGGTATTTCTTTCAGTAAATAATAGTTTTCTTCCATTTACATATATATGTATGTATATATTTTTCGTTACATATATATACATATATAGAGTTGATTATATATCGCATACCTGGAGTTAGGGACTCTTGGGAGACAAGTTAGGGAACTCTTCAAACCGGCAGAGTGGACGGAATCCGCGGTATGCTAGGAAGGGTATAAAGACATCCTTAAGATATACAAAAAGGAAATAACAAGTCGAGAAGAAGCTCATGGCGGTCCTGGAGTGGGGCGCCGCTAATATGCGGACTGGGGGCGCATCACTCACTGTCGAGGGCAAAGAATCGCAAGCTAACTGAGAATGGGCGATTCAAAAGGCCAGGCATTATAGAATTCTTTCGGCAATGCTTTAGAAAGCGGGAGCTAAAGTGGTAGAACTTCTGATCAGAATGTACCAAGGTGTAATTACATTGAACTATGCCCCGATTCTGTAGAGGACTGCAAAAGTGGCCTTTCTGCCAAAGGCGGGAAAGTGCAGTCATATATATCTGAAAGTTTATTGACCTATTAGCCTAACATCCTTCATGCTTGAGGATCTTGAACGCCTTTCAGACGTTCACGTTAAGCAGAATTTGGACGAGACAGCCTGCATTCACAACTTACGACCACATCCGGATAGCGTTCTCTCTGACTGAACGAACTTACTAGGTAATTCCGTGTCTGAACTTCGATAGGTCTCTTGGGGCTACAATAGAGGTTGATGGATGGCGCAGGGGTATTACACGAAAAATAACACACATACACACGGACGGGTCTAATCTGGAAAAGAGAGTTGGAGCTGCGGTCGGCTGAGAACTTGAGATCTGTAAATCTTACAAGGTACCGGATCACTGCAATATTTTTCAAGCAGAAATTTTAGCCGTGAAGAAAGTGGCTGAGCTGATATCAGATTTTCAGGCAGCCAACAAGACACTGCTTTCCCACAGTACCTGGTCTAAAACTGTAGAAGAGTGTAAACAACGTTTGGGTAGGTTGGCTGTGCCCAAAACTGTGCACCTTTATTGGGTCCCGGAACATAAGGGTGTAGAAGGAAATTAAAGTACAGACGACCTTGCCAAACAGGGTGTCTATCTAGGAGACTCAGTCAGTGAAGAGGTGCCGACCTCGCTGCAAATAATCAAACGATCGCACGAACTGTATACATATCAGCAAGGAGACAGGGTCTGGAAGAAAACAGATAACGGATAATAAGAATAAAAAATCTTTCCTGATATTTCCGTTTTTTTTTAGGTTAGCTGCCTTGTAAGGTTGCATTTGAGAAGCGGTTAATAATTTTAATTTTTGTGAAAAGGTAGTAGAAAACTATTCGGTTAAATTCGTTTTGTATTAGTGTAGGTATTTACGAATAAATATTACGACAAGTAATTCCGCAGTCACCCGTAGTCGTTACCGTCCAACTAATCAAGGGAGAGCTCAGAAAACGCGTTGTTGCGACGGAGCTATACCAAATGGAGAATGGTTTTAGATGAGTAAATTTGAAGGGAATATCCTCATGCCGGATATGAGTATGTCGGGAATGTCGGGGTTGATTCTGAAAAGGTAGTCGTTGAGTCTAGTATACAAGTAGTATCCAGATCATAGTTGGGCCAGAGTAACGCGAGACTTTCGACCTACCCGTCCAGTGAGTAGTAGTGATTTCACCCATATGACAGGATTCACTGGGCGAGTGTTGGTAGATATGATGATAGTCCCTCGGTAAATGTTGGTGATGGTCTGCCTGTACGCTGCCGGTTATACGGCGGTTGTGTCGAATACATTGGGATCTCATACGCGTCTTCAGACTTCCTAGGGATTCCACTCTGAAAGGGTAGCAACGTATGACGGTAATGCGCTTTGGTATTTTGCATGCAAATGTCCATATCTTTTAAGGTCTGCAATTGAAAAGTAAATCTGTGCGTAAAGGTATTTAGTAGTAATTTACACAAATTAAAAAATAAAGCAACACGGACTAAGGCAGCTAATGGGAGTGATACAACTCTCAGGTTATCTAATCATCTATAATAGTAGTAGTCATGAGAACTACGCAAAATTTTTAATTTTTATTGGAAAAAGAAAGTACCATCAATCGGGATATATGTATATCCAGAACAACATTAAACGTTAAAATTGGGAATATGGGATGATTAACTGGTATTAGATGGATGGACTAAGTGTTTGTGTCCCTTGGAAGGGCAGCCACCTTGTCGCTGTGCAAGGGCTTAGTCGAAACACTAATCATATTTTATCAACGGGTGGAAATGCGATTGCGAAAGTAATAAACATTCCCTTGGTTCTGTTTTTTTTTTTTTTGTAACACTGTACTATTTTTTTTGACACAATTCCATACTTAAATGAACTGTTGTCAACTTGTTTCTCGTGCCTTTGTCTGAATAATTAAACTCACGATTCTGGAAAACGTGATTAGCTTGACTTGATAACTATGTATTTTCATTAATTTGCATTAGCCAAAATTTTTGAATTTATCCAGAACTTCAACTACGTTCAACTCAAATCGCAATGGCAGCCATGAAGAAAACTCTCGTTATCAGCTTCGCTGTACTACTTTTCATGGCGGTAAATATACTCGTATTGTAGTGATTTTGAATATTTTTTTAAAATTAATTTAATTTTACTCCTACCAAAGGCTTTTATGCTGCCTATCACTGACGCAACTGAAACTGGAGAAGCTGAATTGGCTAAACGTAGTGTAAAGAGCGTTTTACGTACAGTTGGTAAAGTTGCAAAAGTAGCTCTGCCAATAGCTGCTAAATTAGTTGGATAAATTCGAAGAAGGACATTGGAAATGTTTTAACATATTTTATATACTTATACTACTTCGATTTCAATAAAAGCTTCAAAGAAGCATCAGAGCAATGCATAAAGTAATTCAGAATGGTGTATATTCAATTTGAGTTCTATGTTGTATTTGGTTTAGTGGCTTACTGTTGAAGTTCCGCATGCGCTTAACTAACCTTTTTTAGTATTTATCTTATCAAATTTAAATTTTTTATGTTTCCATTTTTATATCCAAAAATCTGTATAGCAGCGTGAGTAAGGCTGTGCACTTAAGCAGCTAAGAACATGAAATTTGGCTCTCCTTTGACTTTTCATGGATATAAATGTGGAATCATCCAGATCGAACCCCTAAATTGTATTGCTCACATACGGCTTTAAAACTATGTATTTAATTTTTTATGAGCAAAATAAATATTACTTAGAGTGCGAGTTTCTGTTTCGACCAGTCGACCATTTTTCTAGCTTTTATAATGGCGCTGAACTTTGAAGCCAAAAAAAAACGACGGCATATAGAATATATAAATGATAATACGAGACTTCCCTAAACCAGCACAACGCGACCTTGTAAAAATGATCGAAGTGGAGCCGGTAGCAGGAGAGTACACAATGAGACCGTTTTGTTGATATTGCGGAGGCTTTTGACAACGCTACCATTGATTATGTGTACTCAGCGGCCAGAAGCCATGAGTTAGAAAAAAATACCTATAATGTGAATCCATTCCAATATTATCTAGAAGATTGCTGACTGTGGTGGAAAAGTAGGCCACCATGGCAGAGGTTAGATCAGGATGCCCACAAGCGATGTACCCTCTCGTCTCTTGTGGTGTGTAGTGGTGGACTCCCTTTCACATCCCAGCTAAGCGTTAGAGAGATCTCTCTTCGATTAGATTGACGTATGGTGCACTAAGCCGGATCTTTCTGTCAACCCCAGCAAGTCAGCCCTGGTTATGGTTTACCCTAAAAACCATCGCTAAATACATGGTTTTGTTGCACCTGCTACCTCTGGATTTAACGATTCAAAAGGAGCTCGGACACAGTAAGTTGTTCGGAAGATTGTCAGGACCGTACCCTTTTTTTCGTGTTCCAACTGATAAGCTGATTTTGAGAATCTCGTTTGGTAAAAAGTATATCGTATGTTTTCCAACAATAAACCAATGGAGATATCCATGTACTCTCTTGGGATACTCGGTGGAAGCATTGTAGATTGGCGCCTCCAAGGCGGAAAATGGAACGGGAGATGGTTGGCACCTGAACGGCGACTTTAGTCAGAGTGTGCAGTAACAGCAAAGTTGTACTATAGGCTTTGGTGACTGCTGTCGCACCTCTTCAAAAATTGTCTAAACTCTGTTGGAAAATGGTAGTAGCTTGTAGAGGCAATGTGGTGTTGAAGATAACAAACTGGCTGACGAATTGGCTAATTTCGAGTCTTTGGCGGACCCAAAAGGGGGCAACACATCGTTACAATAGACGACCCGATAAGCACACCTGGCCACAAGGATGCGCAGAGTATTTCCACGGTATCTCTTCTGCTTTTCCTAGGCTGAGATGTAGCAAAAAAACAAGATTTTTACATAAGTTAAGCTCATTCTGAATTGCAGCATATTTTTCTTTTCATAAAAATTTAAAAAATTCTAACCAATTTTTAATGCGGAATTACACATTTTACTCTTAATGAAATTTACTCCTTTCAGTTAATCATAACTAGCATGATTTCTTTATAAAATAATGCGTAAAAACTTAACGAAAGTTGAAAAAAGACGACAAGGCAAAAATAAAATTATATTTACATAGAAAATAGGTGTTCGGTTTATTTAATTTGTACCTATACTTTTTGAAGGACCTAAACTTTTGCTTCCTAGAACTGTTAAGAAACTCAAACTAAAAGTTATGGAAAACCGAGCTTTTAACCCTTGGTTAAGATTTTGGGGTAGTTTTGCAAATTTAACATTTTGATTCTAGTTTTGTTTTACTCGACATTTCTTTTTCATTATTTTTTGTATCACTGTGTTATTTTTCAGACACGATTCCGTGTTATAGAAAAACTTTTTTCACCATAATAATTAAATTTATTTCATGCAAAGGCAATAGCATGGATAATTAAAGTCACGATTCTGCACAACGTGAAAAGCGTTATATGATAACAGTTTTCTTAACTTTCTTCTGCAGAATTTTAGTATAAATATCGCCTGCTCAATTTTTGAATTTATCCAGAACTTCAACAACGTTCAACTCAAATCGCAATGGCAGCCATGAAGAAAACTCTCGTTATCAGCTTCGCTGTACTACTTTTCATGGCGGTAAATATACTCGTATTGTAGTGATTTTGAATATTTTTTTAAATTAATTTAATTTTACTCCTACCAAAGGCTTTTATGCTGCCTATCGCTGACGCAACTGAAACTGGAGAAGCTGAATTGGCTAAACGTAGTGTAAAGAGCGTTTTACGTACAGTTGGTAAAGTTGCAAAAGTGGCTTTGCCAATAGCTGCTAAATTAGTTGGTTAAATTTGACGAAGGACATCGGAAATGGTTTAACATATTATATGTACTTATATTACTTCTGTTTCAATAAAAGCTTCAAAGAAGCATCGCAGCAATGCATAAAGCAATTAGGAATAGTTTATGGTGGTCTTCCTTATTTATATTGGTAAGTAATGTAGATGCCATTATTTTTGTTGAACTTTTGTTTTTAGATTCTCTGATGACATTTTCCACCAGGCTTGGTTTTGTATACTTAGGGCTGGGGATTCCATCCAGATTTTCAGTTTATCCGGATACTCATACTTTCCGGATATATAGATATCAATTTAGCATTCGGATATCCGAATATCAGAAATTGATGAAATACATCATAAGGACAATAAATAAATATCTAATAGGGAACGCAAAAAGGTTTCGATATTAATCGAAGGTCAGGGAAATAGTCTATTGTGAATATTAGTGTTTTGTGAGAATAGGTGAATGCAATAATAGGGCATGAAAATATTCAAGTACAAAAAATTCCACAGGTCTCTATTTCCAGGGGCGCAGACGGGATGTTCGGAACCCTTTTGTTTCACACTTCAATATTTATGCAGATTACTTATACGAAATATCCCATCAAGCATAACACTGTGTATCCACTGAAGAACATTGTTTCTTTCGGCAGTTTATAGCACTAAAATTATTGATGGATTGTTTCGTAACTAATGGAACTTGCTTTTCCATGTTCTATGTAAATTATAAGCAAATTATTAAACCTGCGCTCAACTTTTATTGATCACAATCTATTCTTTCACCTGCTGAAAGCTCTTTCCCTTGACGCGACAGACGGTGGCAATACTACACCTTTTCCAACAGTATTTCAGAAAGGATCCAATGTATTTCAGAAAGGGCCAATTGAATTTCTGAAAAACGCAAATGTTTTTTAGAAAAGTACATATGTATTTCAGAATTACGTTTGTGTTTTTATGAATTACATTTGTGTTTATCTGAAATGCAATTTTTCTGAAATTCATTTAATATTTTCTGAACTTCAATTGTGATTTATTTGAATTTTTCTGAAATACTGTTATCATAGGAAAAATATTATCGGAGCCGTAAAAACATGTAGGTTCGGCAGTTCCAAGCCAGAGTGGCACTGCGACTTCACAGTATGCCTTATTTGCTATAAAAGTAGCATTTCGTCATATAGATAACTTTCGACTAAGGCTCTCTGCATATGGCTGACTTCCTAAACGTCCGTATGCAAAGTTTTTATGCCGTATGAATACACACTCGATACTTTGCAACGTTGCTTGTTCTAAACATTGTATAAATAAACTTTGTAACACTGTTGCGTTTAGGCACATCGCTAATGCGCAAAAAATGGCCAAACAAAATATTTTGTTAGAAGAAATTTTTAATTTAATAGATTTTAAAAAATCAAATTCGTTATTAATATCAGAAATACTTTTACGAAAACGTAAAAACCTGGCTGCATTATTAGTGCAGAAAAATGTGCCAAGGAGAAGCATACCAAAAAACAAAAAATTTTTGGAAACCATTAATGAGATGCCAAATGACGTGTTTTATAGTCATTTCAGAATGCAAATCTCAACTTTCGAGGTAAGAAATGTTATTTCGTTATTTGAAATATATTATTATTACTCCATTTTCTAGAAATTACACTGTATGCTCGAACCATTATGGAATAAGTTGCCTACTGGCCGTCCCGGAATCCCGTTGAAGAAATATCTTTATATGACAATATGGAAGCTTTCCAATCAGAGCAGCTTTCGCGAAGTTAGCGACCGTTTTAATATTGGAATGGGCGCTTGTTACAGAGGCTTTATTCAATGCATACAACTAATATCTGCGCAGAAACAGATTATTGCATTTCCAACTACTGAGCAGAGCCAAATGAGAGTTGAGGAAGCTTTTGAGTCTTGCCGATCGCACCCATTCTCATATGTTTTGGGATGTATTGATGGGACTCATATACAAATCTTGCAACCGTCCAAGGATGGTATTAGTTACTACAATCGAAAAGGAACACATTCTGTTATAGTACAAGTAAAAATTTAAATCTGAAATTAATACTTCTCAAATAACGCATGCAATTATTTCAGGCTGTTGCTGATAGCAATATGCGGTTTCTCGACGTTTTTGTAGGATATCCCGGTCGGTGCCACGACGCCGCAGTGTGGTCAGCTAGTCCATTGAAGCGAGCAATTGTAAATGGCCTTATTACATTTCCTCCAGAATGCCACTTGCTTGGTGATGCAGCGTATCCATTAGAAACGTATTTAATGGTACCTTACAAAGACAATGGGTTCCTATCTGAAGCCAAAACAACATATAATAACATTCTAAGTTCGACCAGAGTCTGTGTGGAGCAAGCATTTGGCGTATTAAAAAAGAAGTTCAGAATACTAAATTTTTTAGAAATTCACGATATTAAGTTGGCAAAGAATGTGATTATGTCTTGTTTCGTACTTCATAACTTTATATTAGAACACGAAGGAACTCCTGACGGCGAGATTATTGAAAACTTGCCTTACACCGAGATCAGCACGCTTCCAGCTGATGGAAACCAACGAGGCGAAGCAAGAGCGAAAAGGGAAAGGCTGGCTACTTTGTTATCAGCTTAGCTAAATAAATAATTTTCATTGAATTGAATATTTTCTTTTATTAAATTAACACATTTTTATTACATAGTAAAAACAATAGAGATCAATATAAGGCACAGATCAAAGTCAGTCAGTCATCATTACTTATTTAGTGAAAGTAGAGCTTCGCGCAGCTTTTTAATTTCCTCAAGTTTTTGTTTTTCAATGTCAATTTTCTCCCCTTCTCGCATTTCAGCAGCTCGTCCAATAACCCCTTCTCATATGTAGCTTCTTTTTCCAAAAAGTCCAAAACATTTCGAGAGCGTTTTCGTGGCGGAGCGGCACTAATATTCTCGCTGCTGAATGAAGAATCTGCTGACTCTGCATTTTCATTCGTTAAATCGTTAAAAACTGAGGACATTGAAGAGTCTAGATTGTATTCCGGCACGGTTATATCGTTCCGAGACCCATACACTTCATCCAGTTCGTCGAAATATTCCCACGCCGTCGCCGCTTCGCCTGAGGTGTTGTTTCTCTTTTTGATTCGCTTGTAGGTCACCATGAAGTTGAGGAATTTGCGTGAAATATCATCACGCGAGAAGGCAAATGCTGGATCGGTGTCCTTAATCTTCTGCAACACGGCCTGCCACAACACCAAACGCTTTTTCCTTTTTCCTTGAAAATCTGGCTCCATGGCCAGCCTTATTGATAGCAAAAGGCTTTTGCGCTCGTGCGTCCACTTCTTGTTGCTGAAAAAAAGAATTTAAAACTTGTTATATTGTAAAAATAGTAAAATATGTAAACATTTTCTTACGTTTCTTCTTCTGTCGCCATTGTATAGAACAAATGCATCAACAATGTTGGCGATGCGCCGATTGCTTTTTTCTGCGCATTTATCGGGCAGGGTTGCCATTAGGAATGCGATAGTTTGTGCAACTACGTTTGGGAATGTGGTACTTTGTTCGAATGCAAAGCAAAATACAATTAGGAAGTCAGCCTATCTGTCGTCTCGCCCTCGTGACATAATTTGAAAAATTGAAGAGCTTGCGACGAGCGTCTATATTTCAATGGATGCCATCGTCATCATTTCGTTACCATCTCTTCATTCGGTCGTCATGCAGTGTAGTTTTCAACTCGTCATTAAATTAAATTTGTATATTGACTAATTTAATTGAATTCAATTGCGTAAATTTTAATCATTTAAAGATGAAATGAACATAACAAGCGATTTTTCAGTGCCTCTGCTCGTCACGAAGAGATGAGTGCATGACGAGGATGAGACGACAAATGTGTAGAAAGCCTAAGCCCTCTGGATATGCCATCTTTCGTTCATCAGCTGCAACTAGGGTAGTATTTTCGAGATCAGCGTCAGTAACGCCTTTAACGTTTGCGTTTTCTTGAAGGTCACTCCAACTTGGCAATGGCTCGAGGATTTGATTGAATACCTCTGATAGTTCAGAAAGTCTTGAGTGCAACGCGTTCACCTCAGTCAGCAATAAATCTTTTCTGGGGTAGCAGACTTCAAAATTAAACCGCTCTAAAAGGTTTTCGAAGACGTGTTCTTTGCCCTTAGCTTCATCATGGAATCACTTGCCATGCGCGGGGCACCTCATTAGCATGTGGTGCATTTGACGGGCAGATTCATTAGAAGTTGTCTGTTTTGCAACGATTGAGTGATTTTATAGCTGCCTGACTGAAGAAGAATTAATCAGAAATACAATTGATTCTGTTAATACCGAGAAGTCTTTTTGATACACGTTGCTGTGATCGGGCTGTCGAAAATTAAGATTGAGCTATAATTCCTTCGAGTGAATTCCACTGCGTAGTCAGCAGCTGGTATAAACACCTTAGACGATTTCATTCGGTTCTGGAAGGGAGCCGTATGAAGAAACTGTTTTCAAAATTTATACTTCATTTACAAAAACTGACAGCTCTTGTACATTAAAGCACCATTTTAGTATTTCTGGTGATGCCTCAAAAAAGTGCAGGTTTATTATCCATCTCATTCAAACAGATTAGGTTTCACAAATGAGTCAATTTCCTTCAGTAGCTTAGACTGAATGAATGAATTGAGATTGAAACTGCGACCAAGAGTCCTTCTAATTAACCTAAAAACGAAAGGAGGATCGGTGATTACTTAAAAATTTAAATTTCTATGATTTTTTGGGTTATCATTCGATATATTAGAACCATAATCAGTTTGGCTATAGTAAATAATTTAAATTTTTGTATAATGTTGCTTACAACATTTTACCAGGCCCTTTTGACTCTCATGGGCTGGCTGGTTTTAATAAGGGGTTTCTGAGGGGTCCATCCCGTACCCTCAGTCTTTAGACGGAGCGCAATTTCTGCTCTGTATTCGGTTGTTCTCTTGCGGCTTGTTGCGCCCATGTAGGGATACAGTGGGCCAGTTACACGCACTCTAGGAATCGCTTTGGAATTTCCCTTACATGGTCTAGAAGTGATGTCTGACAAGTTAGGCCCACTCATCCTGTGTGTGCCTCCTTTGAGGAGTTTGCAGTAACGGATGCTGGGCGTAGCTGATACCCTGGCTTTCACAGGACGATTTAGAAGAAGAAGAAGATTTTTGTGGATCTGGGGCTACAATTTTATATTGCGATCTAGCCTAAGCGACTGAATAATAATAGTAAGGGAAAAACGAACCCTGACTTCGCGATGCGGATAGGGATCCGATAGACGCAGAGAGAGAAAATCAGCAAATTTCCAACTCGGCAAGGCTTTTACTAATTCTTGAGCCGAGAGAGATTTGACTGCATCAATCCTAGCAGACCATCTTGATAAGCTATGTTATGAATTGGATACATTTTTGCAAAATTTCCCATAACAATTATCCCGAAAAAAGTAATTGCTTCAGGACAGCATTAGGGCTGTGTTACCTTCAGTTAAATTTAGAGTGTGGGCCCCATACCGAGGGAAAATCGCATACGGATTTAAACCAATAATTATACGTGACATCTCGCAAATTAAATCTGCGATAGCTTCGGCTGCTTTCTCATGACAATCCACAAAAGCCAGCGCTTGGATCACGTAAATTAAAAGCCATTAGGGGTTTTTGATCTCTTAGAGCGTTTTACGTGGTCGGCGTTCCGCGTTCTGCTCTTTACACTTTTTGAAGCAATTAACCTTTAGAATTCTGTTGAGCATATTTCCAAACAATTATATTTTCTCTGAATATGTTTATAAAATATATGTTTTTTATGCAATAATTGAAAGAATTTTTTTTCTTTTAATTTTCGTCGAGCACCGGACCTCCTGTGAATTCTGGGCGCCGAAAGGAAACAAGAATCAACTGTTTGGACTCAATCGTCAACATTTAGACAAGCAGTTACTCAACGTGAAAGGGCCGCTTTATCAGAAGAAGACTACAAAGAGAAACTGAGCAAAACTTATGATAACGAATACTAAACAAAACTTGGTGGGCAAGACCCTCAGAAAATCGACAAACTAGATAAATTCAATAAACAATAAATACATTCCAAATATAATGGCAGATAAAAACAAAACAAGTTTCCTCGAGCGGATAAGGGACTTCAACAAAAACCCAACACAGAACTCAAAATTAAAATAAACTATTCCAAATTGCTTTAAGCAGTGCTGCGATGCTTCTTTGAAGCTTTTATTGAAACACAAGTAGCACACATGTAATATGTTAAACCATTTCCGATGTCCTTCTTCAAATCTATCCAGCCAAGGTAACAACTATGGGCGCAACTGCTTTTGCAACTGTACCAGCTACTTTTGCAACTTTACCAACTGTACGTAAAACGCTCTTTACACTACGTTTAGCCAATTCTGCTTCTCCAGTTTCAGTTGCGTCAGCGATAGGCAGCATAAAAGCCTTTAGAAGGAGTAAAATTAAATTCATTTAAAAAATAATCAAAATTACTACAATTCGAGTATATATACCGCTATGAAAAGGAGTACAGCGAAGCTGATAACGAGAGTTTTCTTCATGGCTGCCACTGCGAGATGAGTTGAACGTAGTTGAAGTTCTGGATAAAGTGAAAAATTGAGCAGGCCATATTTATATACTGATATTTTGCTAAATAAAGTTAATTAAACTCGTTATCAGACCTCGCTCGTCACGTTTTACTGAATCGTGAATTTAATTATTAAGACAAAAATAAATGAACGGGGAAAAGTTATATATTTCAAATACCGAAATATATCAGAAAAATTGTGTGAGAAAAAAGAAAGTAATCATGGCTCGGTAACAACCAGAACTCGACAAAAAGTTAATATGATTACAGTAGATAAAATTTGAGATAAAAGAGCTATTTGGTTGAGCTTAATTGGACAGCACTATGCAATTATTTAATTTATTTAATTGTAAATAAAGAATCTCATCTTTCGTTTTGATTATCTAAAACTTGTGATGTTGAATTCAAATTTGTGGCAATTTATTTTGTCGATGTCTTGTTTCGACCATTTATATCCGTAAGGAGCGTAGAAGTTCCCTAAAAAAAATACTAATAGCAGGCATCACTTACCACAACGTTCCATAAAATATGTCTAGAATTCATATTCTGGGAGGCCTTACCTTTCGTTGAACTAATTTCCATAATATTCATCAAAGCTTCGTTCCTCAACTAGGGAAGAGAATACTATGAGAACTGATCCCCACTTTCTCAGCCAACGTATACGAAGAGGCCAGATGGCTGGTGAGTCGCTGGACATCCTTTTAAATGCTAATCCCCCAGGGTGCAGAATGAATCAATTAGAAACTGTCCTGAACCAAACCACTCAGAGTTTCGCTTGGAGGAATTACTGTCGAGGGAAAAGATAAAATTTGCTATTTTTAGCTTCTCCCCTTCAAGTCGCCAGGTATGCACGGAATATTACCAATAACGCTACAGGTAGCATCAAAATGCTCTTTGTACTCAAGACGCTAAAGAGGCAAGACGTCTAACTTATCACACTCTCAACATGCTTACATAAAGGGAAGGTCAATCGAGACAACCCTATATGAAAAGGTACGTACAATTGAGAGTTCATTCTGCTATCAACAATTTACTATGACCTCCTTCATAGACATTGAGTGGGCCTTCAGTAATGTCAGTGTCGATTCTATAAAAAATCCACTTCTGAAACCATTCTCTGAGAATCAAGACGGTGGTTGGTTGATTCCTGGGCCTTAAGTTGCTCTCTTGGAGTGAAACCCGAGAAAGCAAAACCTGATGCTTTTCACAAAGAAAACCATAACATGACTTACCAAAGTTTTGGGGTTCGGAACTGGGTCTGTCAAACAAAGTGAAATATCTTGGTGTTTTTCTGGATTCCAAACTTAGTTGGATACTAAATATCGAAGAGCGTGCGAGGAAGGCCTCAGTTGCTCTCTATGCAACTAAAAGAATGTTATGCAATAGATGGGGTTTAACAACAAAAATGGAACGCTGAATGTCCACTGTTATAGCCCGACTCATAGGGCGCTGGTCTGGTGGTCAGCCCTTACTAAGGATTACGTGGTTTAGAAACAATGTGGAATTCAAAGGACAGCAGCCGTTGGTGTAACGGGTGCTATGAGATCATGTCCAACGGATGTTTTGAATTTTCGGCTTGATTTATTACCGATAGATATCTTTATAGAAAACTCAGCTGCTAACAGCGCTATCAGATTGCGTGTCTTGGGGCTCTGGAAAGAATGGAATTTCGGACATAACTCCGTTCTCAACGCGCTTCGTCTGACAAAGACGTGGGTTACCCACATACACCGTACGAAATTCCTTAACCGCATGGATTGGTCTCAGGGGAGCGGCCAATCATTGGAGGGCTTAACTGTCTTTACGGATGGGTCAAAGATGGAACGCGGTCGCAGGTAAATATATTCTCAGATAGCCAAGTCTTCTACCTCGGCCAGATCCCAACTAGTGGATGAGTGTAGAAGTGAGCTGGCCTCGATTTATGACACGTTTCAAATTACCCTAATATGGGTCCCGAGGCATAGAGACATTTACGGTAATGAAACAGTGGCAACTCAAAAATCAAAAAGCCAAAAATAAAAGTTATGAGCAACGCGAACAAATTTGTATTGAGAATAACACTTGCCGAGCAACGAAAAACAAAAACATCGCGAATATTGGTAAAACTTCTGCATCAATATTAAAGACAGAGTATTCTCTAGTAGACTAACAGGGTGTGAAAAGTTCTTTCGAAAAATGCGTGAAATATGAAGTCTATCGAGAGGCCTATCAGTGACCGGACATCATCTTGCATTGAGATACTGGGGATACTTATGAACACCGATTTTTCAGGCAGCTCAGATGGCATCTCTAACACTTCGACGGGACATCGAAATGAAACAGCGTCCATAATTGCCATAAAATGCAGAAGTTCTATCAGTCTGTTCGCGTCTAAAGGTACCGTAACTCTTAATTGGGTTCCTGGGCACAGAGAAACTCGCGGCAACTGCGCGGCAAACGAGTTGGTAAGGAAATGGATGGAATTGTCTGCTTTAGATGCGGCCATGTCTCTAAAGTTATTGGCACATTTATTTGGATATTCCGCAAATCGTTCATGGCAATCGGGAGTAAAATCTTGCACTTACATTTCTTACTTTTTACGCCGACACCCGTGAAAATGCCTTGTTGAAAAAACATTTCCAGAAAAAGTAAAAAAACTCGTAGGTTTGCCATTACCAGCCGCGAGGCGACCGGTTGTGCTACGTTTCTCTCATGATCGTAGATTTAAAAAAAAAAGATATTATCATCACAAAATGTAAACTGTACACAATCTCTCACATTGGGGTGAAATCATTTCAAAGACTTTTCGAGTAGCCTAAACATTTCATTACCACAGATTAGCCAAGTGCGCAAAAAGTATAATTTTCATTTAAGAGCGTTTAAAACTATAATAATAAAAAAAAAAATAAAGTTGTTACAAATCCTTTCTCCTTACAGTTCGTACAATTTCCAGCGCCGAAACATTTGCAAGAGTAATTACTTCAAAGCTGTCGTGATGTGCTGGAGGTTTTTAATATGCCACGTTCGCCCATTTGGCACTTACCGTGCGAGAAGCTTCTTCACCATTTCACCAACCAACGATCTACAAGAATGCAGCATGAACGCCTTATTATTGTTGTTGTTGGTGATTGTAGTGATAGTGTTGACGTTTGTTTGGATGCTGTTGTAGCGCCCATTATCGATTTATGATTACCAGTTTCAAACAAACATGATTGCTTTGCGGTTGATTATCACAAATTTACAAGTTCTCTTTCACTGCCAACTGGCAATCGCCAACGATTGCGTTGCATCGCTGCTGCTACGTTGGTTTGCCATTTTGCTGCCAGTTTGCTGGACTGCCAACTTAAGAAAAATGAGCTTGTTAACGCTTGATGATGATCGTAGTTAGTGTCTGCTTGTATGATCTAAACCATATAACCTCAAGGCAATCGTCGTCATCATCGTCGTCGAGTTGCTGGAGTGCTGCTGCACCTCGGCGTTGTCCTCCACATAGCCATTTCTCTCCTGCTTCTGCTTGTTTATGTAGTTTCTGGCTAGCCGATTGGTTGGTGGTTTGGTTAGTGGTCGTTTGCTTGATTTCCTGACTCGATTTGGCTACTTTTGTTTGGTTTTTCTTCTAAGTAACTGCTGCTGCTGCTGCTGCTGCTGCTGCCGCTGTTATCGTTGGTGTTGCAGTAACACATTCTTCTTGTTGGTTGTTGGCGCATCATTAGAGCTTTATGTAAAATTACACCACGCCACGATAACACATAATCATTAGCGTCGATGATGTATGTATCATAAATATGCAAGAATGTGCTCAGTTGAGTACAAGATAATCTATGCGCGGTAGAATTGTAGTGCAAAGAGCTTGCTAGCAAGATTTTTAGGGGCAACAGTGATCCAAGCTAATAAAAAATGCATTAAAATTTATAAGACATATCACAGTCCATGGTGACCATCGTTGCTTTGTGGGCTCTAATAAAAGTGGTTTCAAAAAAAGCATTTCAAGTAAACCGTATCGGCTTCGGAGGAATTTGCAGAACAAGCGCGCGTTCAGCATGAAAGTTGGAGTAGAAACTTGGTTTGCATCTATAGATAGTCTTTGCGGTCGGTTCTATGTCTTGTCTCTTCGCTAGTCGAGTATGCTCGGGTGATCGAGCTTCGGTTTTCTGATCGAACATTCGTTCGACCAAAGAACGTTGATTACAAAGAAGCTGCTTGGCATTTCGTTTCCTATGGCAAGAACTTTCGTCCAATTCGACACCAGAAACCAATTGGATCCAATCAGCAAAATTCAAATTATTTCTGGTATAGTGGAATTGGATGAAGTTTTCTGTTAGAGAAACAGTGGGAGTGATGCAACTTCTTTGTAATCTATGTTCTTTGGTTCGACAATGATTGAAGACCGATTTAGTGAACCAGCCTAGCTTAACATTCACCGAGTTGTCAACCATAAATAATCCTCAAATTGTAGTGAACGTGTTTTTTGCGCTACCACGAAAAGCTAATCTGTTAAACGACCATTCAAGAAAGATAGAATACAAGATTGTGCCTTCCTCAATAAAAATTATTAAAATTAAATGCCGCTACACGATCGTAGAATGAAATGAGAGGGGAGAGAAAAATTCATAATATATTAATAAGAGACAAGAGGCAGTGAAAAGTTAGGTGAGGTTGAGTGAAGAATGAACATCGTCAATTTTTGCGTATCGAACGTCCGCGTAAGAAATTTAAGATCACACAGTTTATTGTTATGTCATTTTATTAGTTTAAATCACTTAAAGCGCTGCCCCAATAAAGTCGAAGAGCATTCAGAACTATTTGCAAAACTCGTTCTTTTGTAAGGAATGAAAAGTAAATAATGTTTTCAATTAGTTCTATCAAATCCACCGTGAGCGATTAGCGCTCTGCAGAAGATGCAGAGGAACTAAAAGCAACATAATAAAAGTGGTAGTACGAAAAAGGAAAGAAGAAGAGGAAGATAAGAACGATTGAAAGTTTTGGTTATTTAAACAAATGTCAGCATAAAAGAAACCGATTTTTATTTCGTGGATGGATCCCGTCAAATCGATAAAGAATTAGGTGGCCGACGGAGACGAGTATGTAGCGTGTTTGCGCTTCACTCGGTGTGGGTCCAGTGGGTGAGTTTATTTCTTCTATGAAAAAACTTCTCCCAAAAAACATTTGCCGTTCGGAGTCGACGTAAAATTGTAGGTCCCTCAATTTGTGGTACTTCAGAGACTATTATATTATTATTAGCGGTCCGCGGAAGGCGCAACCTTGTATTCTATGATTCTTGACTATCACTTAATTCATTTCAAGTTCTCACACTATTAAATAAGTATGTTGAATGGTCTTTTAAATAAATAAAAAAAAAGAAACAACGTCGGCTACACGACAGAAAATCCGTGATGCAATAATAAAAGGTGACGGACGCGGGCGACTTTTCACTCTAAATTTGTCATATTGGACTCTCCCCACATTGCTCCTTTTAAAAACTACTTTTTATTTTACTACACAATTCATTTTTGGTAATAAAACGGCTTTACACACATTTATTTCATACATAACTTTAATTAATAAGCCCTTTTTTCCAAAAGCTATTTCTGAACCTTTTCCTTATTTCACTTTCACTAGGAATTTTTTACTTCAACTTCTTTGTAGTCGAAGTTCTTTGGTATCCACTTTGCGAAAATGTTGAATTATTTCATATGAGAAAGGAACAATAAAATACCGTCCGAAAATGGTGTCGTTGCATATGTTCAGGCGCATGAGAATGAGAAACTCTGTTAATAAGGAAATTTTTTGGTAGAACATGTATTCCTTTAAATGTTGGACACCCAATGTAAATCTATATTGGCATATTTTATTGATGCCAGATGTTTTATAACTGCAGTAACCAGCTTCCCTTTATTTACAAGGTCAATACTTTATTTACCTTTCAGTCCTTTGTTATTTTTTTGGGTCGGCTTTTCTCTTCTATTTCTGAAAGTTTCCTTTAAGAGAGCTACTTAAAATATTACTGATATATCCAGAGTTTTTTCGTACAATCTGCTGATTAGCGGTTTCTTCGTAACAAATACTGTTATTATATGCAAATAAATCGATGGTTATATAATTAATTGAAGGTGCGACAGTGGTGGTAAAATCAAAATTTTGCCGTTTAAACATGCCATTTCGATAAATGTATTTTCTATTAACGAGCTAACTTTCTATTTTAAAAAATTCACACACAAAATTTAATAGCAAAATGGAAACGATTTGGAAAAAGTGAGGAAGCCATCCTCTTAGTTATCAAATCTTTTATTTGTTTGGAAACCATGATTTTGTTGTTGCTTATATAACTTGTACCTGCTGGTAAAGATTGTACTTATACCGGTATTCTGTAAAGCGTCTCACTAATTGAGACTTTTCAGTGGTGAAATTGAGACTATTCGGTATTCAGTAAACCGTCTCAAAACACAAAGCAAAAAAAAATTACGAAAATATTGAATAAATCTGTAAAAAAAATAATGCTTTTATGCCGGTATTCTGTAAACCGTCTCTAGTCACTAATTGAGACTTTTCGTTGGTCACAAAACAATGAAATTGAGGAAAGTATTGAACAAACTCGAAAATGAAATAGCACTCGATCTTCCCCTTAGTCGTATGCTATATTTTGCTTAAATCTGTAAAAATACCACTTAATTTTCATAACGCATAATAAAATAAAATGATTTGTTTTCATTTGCTTATGTGTCTTGTTTTACCATTTTGATCGAATGTGCATATGGATGAGAAGCTGCATTTATCGATTATTGATAGTTCTAATTTTGTAGACAAACTTCAAATAATTGGTTCACATAAAATGCAGTAATAAGAATTTGGAATGGTTAATTTCCATCTTAACTTTACGAAAACCAAATTGTTTTAATTTTATAATACCAATAATGCTATTGACAAAGAATGGAAAAAGTATATTGCGTGCTATCGATGAACACATTTTCATTGCGGTTGATTTTGCATCTCTAGCTAAACATACGGTCAGCTGATTGTCTCTACTGGTTTTCACCACAGTCTTTGGTGAAATTTTTTGAGACCGTAGTTTATTGAATACTGAAATCGTCTCAGGTAACAAAAAATGTTTCGTATTGAAAGTCTCAAATTAGTAACTTGAGATAAAACTGAGTTATAGAATACCAACATTCATTTTGTTTAGTTTCAGATTACTGTTTGCCATAAAAATGCCTGGAAAAGGAGAATCTCGTGTATGGTATGGCAATCCAAAAAATTTGCTGTTATTTTTTGGCCCCTTTATTTTATATAAACAACCTTTATATGAGCATAATCTAAAGCTGTAAAAGTTTAAGCTTGTATTTTGGTAATCATCACATCCCCTCATCACAATTTTTTTAGACTTGACCATGGATCAAACTTGAATACATCCCAACGCAAAGCAAACGCGCTAATTCTGTTCCAAGCTCGCATGCCATTTGCTTTACGACCCTGCTTCTACGAGTATCAATCGCGGCTGTTCCGTTGCTATTTCAGCTCGATTGTGTAGGTTGCTGACAGGAACTGGCGGTCTTCTGGTATAGATTTTGGTAAAAAATTCATTTTTATTGTTGCAACATTGTAATGTTTTTTAATTGCTTCGTCATTCTTTGCAATCCCGTAACAGAAAAAAAACAAATTATTGCAATCTTAGTTGATTTTATTAATCTGCAGTATAAGGGATCTTAAAACAGCCTACTGTGAATTCAATTCACTTACAGCATCTCATATTCCAACATCAACGTGTGCAAAATTAATGATAGCTAAAATTGTAGTGTTTACTGTAGCTGGTGATGTTATTACCAACAATTGTTTTAGTTGTTATTGTTAACACATACTCACTTACTACAAATATTCGATTCGTGTTGTAGATCTTGAAGGCGTTGATGCTGGCGTTATGAATTGCAATAGTTGTTTTTGTTGTGTTGATTTTGCATGCATATAGGTTTAGTCAAATATAATTGCATACAACTCTGTTTGGTTTTCTTGGTGTGGGTTGCCGTGCAGTTTTACGTTTTCATTGTCAAACGTGCAAACAATCTTATTCGCGAAAGAACAATTTGTTAATGCAACACTAGAATAGTGAATATATCTATGTAGTTTGAATAGCCTGAATTATTGTACAATAAGGTGCTTTCCACTTCAACCAAGCAACCAGCCTATATACCAACCGCCAGCGCGGACGCAGTAGTCAATCGATCACGTTTCAACGAGGCCATTTGCTATTCCATCGCCGTTCACTGCTAGACGCCACAATAATTATGGTGCGAGTAAACTTGGACTCATTGTGCCTTCATATGCCTCCACAAATTCACAAAACACATACTCACATGAATATACATACATACATATGTAGTAAATATGTACCTCCAAAATGTATGCCCATTAGAGTGTACCGATGGGAAAGCGCATCCGAATATACATACATACATATATATTCCGAATATCTTTTAAAGGGGA
Source organism: Anomoia purmunda (assembly GCA_951828415.1). Lineage (NCBI taxonomy): Eukaryota > Metazoa > Arthropoda > Insecta > Diptera > Tephritidae > Anomoia > Anomoia purmunda. Next base: position 194,967,882 of record OX639993.1, on the reverse strand, counting down.
ACTGAAAACGGTAGTGCGATTCACTAACTTTAAACGATCCGACAATCGCAATTTTTGTCGATAATATTTGTCGTTTGCACTAACGTTCGTGCGATTCACAAACTTATTCCTAACGACACTTAACAGCTGTCTCGTTGTATTTATTGAAAGTACTAAAGAGTGGCATCTTTGTCAAACTAAATGCCAAAAAGAGCGAAAAACACAAAAAGGAATGGAAAAAAATGAATGGATGCTGCCGAATAAAAATTTGAGCGGGTTTTTATTATATTTGATTAAGGTGAAATAAGATACTAGTTTAATTGAAACTACAAATATTTATAATTGTTTTTATATATAGCAATGTTCCATTATATCAGAATTTGGGACTCTCCTCTGATATGGTAGATTAGTCATCAGTTCGGCTGTAAGGAGTTTCTTCGTTTTCAAAATTCGCTCCATTAAGAATCGTGTTGTGCTCCAGAGTATTTAGGTTTAATATTTAAATTTTTTTAATAGGGTAATTTATCTGTATATTAAAAATAAACTATATTTCTGTTTTTATCCTTGAATCCTTGTTAAACATTTTTTTTTATCTTTTGTACAGTAATTAAATGCTAGATACATGCGTACATTCGACGGCCCCAATAGTGCCTCCTACAAAAGGTGACGACACTGAAGCAAACTTTGTTTTAGCCGCTTGACGCTCCATTTAGAGCATAGGAAACCTGTCAAGCTGAGAAATTAGGTCTTCAACCAAGTCTGGAGCTTCTGAAATTCAGTTGAGTTCTAATGAAAGGGATTGCCCACGTCCTGGAGTAAAGGTCGATCCACAGTTGGAGCCATTACTTCTTCGTCACCTCATAAAATAAATCATATTCTAAATATTCAAACGACATTATTTAATGTTCCTCTTTTAATTTGAAGAAAACCACAAATTTTTCGTTTCTCGATTGAGTTAACAACATCAAATTCGTTGCCGTTTAGTTTTCGATAATCGACTAGCTAACGACAACAGCTGATTCGGCGATAGCGAAAATTGATAAAAAATGGCTCCTGAATAGCAACATCGTTAAAATTTTCGTTAAGTTGAGTTAACCGTGCGAATATCGTTAAAATAACTTAGTGCATCTGCAATTCGAAGTGTTCTCAAAACTTTGTTAAATTCTTTTAAATACACTCTATATATCAACTTATACTACGTTTAAATTGTCATGGTTTCTCTCCGAGCCGCTCTACTGTGTCTAGTTTAGCTGTCTTCTCAGACAATTGTATCTCTGCCTTTCAATCTGGGTCTCAGGTTGATACCGTTCAATGTAATTTTGATTAAGAAATTATCCTGCATTGGTTTCCGTTCATCTTTTTTGAGATGGATCGCATCTTATTTGCAGAATCGTCGTTGCGTGGTTGTTGTCAATAATGTTGATCTTTCATTTTCGACTTGCTTCATGGTGATGTTGACTGTTCCATTTTCTTTGAGAGGATTTTCTTCAATGTTCCGGCTAGGGACCTTCGGTGTTCTGAGCTTTTTAATGAAATTTTCAAATCTCTTTATTGCCTTAAATAAATACATAAATAAATAAATAAGTAAATAAATAAATAAATAAATAGATAAATAAAAAAAAGTCAGCGGTGGTGAGAAAATATTAGTTTTTTTAATAAGTTCCCCTGTACTAGCTGATTTCTACCTCCATGTGCTGACTACCTAACAAAACTCAACAACCTGACAGTTGTCAGGCTTACTGCGCCTAAAACTATGGTGCAAAAACTGTTGAATACGTGGCATCGACGTTATATTCTGCAACCTAGTTTTGGCGCAGTAAAACCGACAAGTTTTAGAGTGATACATTTTGTCAGGTCCATCAGCGTAGGGCGGTTAATTACACATTTGTAGGCGGTGCGCCAAAAAGTATGCAGCAAAATGCAAACTCTATTTTTGAGGAACTGGTTTTCAAACGTGTTAAATGGTTGAACTGGTTGCATTTCCAACAACAATTTGCAAGTTATTTAACTCGTTTACGAACTGATTTTGCCATTTAACAGGGTCAAGGCGTAATTTTGAAGGCGGTATTTATTATTCATCTACTAGCAAATAAATTTTATGTACTGAAATAATTTATTTCAAAAAACTTGTGTTGAAAAATATGCATATTTATTTACATGTCCTTCCAGAAAAGTTTCCGGTTTGCCACGGGAATTACGGGAATTATAAAATGTATTATCTGGCTTGAATTGAAAATGTCTCCAAAAAGTTTTTCTAAATTGGCGATTCCATCGTCACGGGTGGGATAATTGTATACATTATTTCACCAATTTCATTTCATTTTAGTTAATTGTTTAAATATATTTAGAAAATATATTTTATATATATTTAAATATCTTCATATGTATTGATTTAGGTTGAACATAATAATAATTTTATTAAAATGTTTCAACTTTAATCAAATTTTGTAAAAAATTGCCTAATTATGACAATGAAAACGTCCAAATAAAAACATTTTTCAAAAGAAATCATTTGAGATTCTCAAACAATGTAGGCGTAAAAGATCCCTCAAGTTTTGACTGAGTTATTTAAGTTTGAAACCAATCTCCTCAAAAAGGGCAAAGGGCAAACAAAATTTCCGATTTTCAATAAATTGCAGAACTTTGAAGCTTACACTTTTTTATGATCTTAGGTGATTTCTTTTTTTTTTTAAATATTTTCAGAAACTATTTTCATATTTAAAACCCCAATAATGTAGGTAAATTCAAATCGGTCAAGCTCTCCTTAATTTTAATATTATTGCGAAATATTTGGTTGATGTCTTAAATATAATGAATTTTATAACCGCACTGTTTTTTTTTGTATGGATAGAGAATTAAAAAGTAAAATGATATCCAACCTGAGATGTAGTGTTGGGAAGTGAAAAAACTGCGCTATTGTGAATGAGCCCTAAGAAACTGCATAGGAAATTGTTTTTAAATATATGTATATATGTTTTCAAATATATAACTATGTCAATTTAAAATTTACACTAAACAAATCACACCTTTCTTGAAAAATGCGTACAGGGTTGCTTTTGCAACTAAAGGAAATTTTATCCGAGTTGGAGGATTATGAAATAATTTGAGTCAAAAATCTTCTCAATACAAATAAGACAGATTTTGTTTTACCATATCCAGGTCAAAAATTAATCTTCTAACTATCGTAATCATCTCGCCAATCCATACAAAAATGTTGCTCGGAAATCTCGCCACCCTGACGATCAGATTTTAATCTGCATTAAATTCATTGTGCAACCCTGTCAACCCTCTCTTCGCCTTGCGCGGTGAAAATATCAAAATTGTTTGTTATATTTAAATTATCAATTTCTATTTACGTTCGATTTCGATAATTCACGATTTATTTCTTCAGTTTTACTTTCCACCTGCTTCGTTAGTTTCTCTGCTATTCACTCCACTCAAGGCCAGTAAGAGTTAGTGATGTGGATTAACTTCGATGTGAGATGATTAATTTTTGGTTTGGACATGGTATTGGTAACTTGAAATCCTCCCAATGATTTTTTTTATGTGACAAAATCAAAATAGCGGGTTTCTCGTTTGCTCTTAACAAAATCAGCTCCTTTAGTAATGCATTGAGTTAATATATCTTAAATTTTACGTGCAAATTGAAGTAAAAGCCAAATTTGTAGAACACAAGTTTCTATATGTTCTATTTTAATAAAATATTAAAATTTCATATTAGATGATGATCGTGAGAGTTTTTGCTTATGTAATACGAAAACCACATTTTGTAAGGGAGTGTTAAAACTTGAATGTCACTAGTGAGCATACATTTAGTAATTGAATCATGGTATCTTACTATCTACTATTATGATCCACAAAAGATTCCATGTCAATGGGTTTGCGTTCTAGTGATTCAAAAGTCATTTCGCATTGTTATAGATTTTCAATAAGAATGATAGAATACAAGATTGAGCTGATTGATGTGAAATTCAAGAGAGTAACTTTGGCGTGACGTCACACTAATTTAAAGGTGTAGAGAACTGACAGGAATCACGTTGGAAAGAATAAACGGGGGTTTTGTAAACAAAATTTGTTGTGAGGTAGACATTCTGTAAACATTTTCAAATTGCCCCCACCTTCTGTAAGCTTTTCCCCATTAAAATAGATAATTCGAGATTGAACCCTCAGTGCTTGATATTCCAACCAATCATTTCTGACAGCAAGTAGATATTTCACTTTGAATGGCGTGTCAATGTAATTCTAATGGGTTTTTTTCGCACGGCCGGTCACTCTAATATACATACATACATACACATGTGGGCATAAATTTGGCCGCATGCTAGTAGTGTACAACTCTTGCCCACCTATTACACCTAATCGGCGTGTTGGATTTTGGAGTGCTATTTACAGTGTTGGCGAAGTTGGACTTAGGACGCCCATTCGTGCCTCACTCAAGTGGCAATTATGGTTTGAGTATGCACCGAATTTGGAATTTTCGTCGCAATTAGTAGAATTCTATGTGACTCACGCCAATAACTAACTGTTTGGCTAACAATACCGAAACGTACAGATATAATTATATGAAAGTATATCCACGCTTTACTCAAAAGCCCATTCAAATCAAATGCCAGCCATACGGTTTTGTGATTGTTGTTGTGCCATTTGGTGGTAGAGTTTTTTACGTAATTAATTTAAAAATTGTGGTCACGTTGTGGCAATTTGCGACCACCCACGCACGATTTTTCATAGGTTTGCGGCATTAGCGAAATAACTGAAGTTCTTGGCGTCGGTAATTGCCATGCTTATTGCACTATCGTTTACTTTAAGTGCATACGTACTTACTTAGATCCATGCATTGCTGTACAATAAAGCTGCCCAAAGTTCAGGGTAGTATGTTTATAATGATTAATGTGCGATTGGATACTAATTTAGTTTCTAAGCAAAGAAAATGTTCGGCCGAAGGCAATTTGTTTTGCAATTGATGCAAGTATTGAATTTGTATTTGTTTTCGTTATTTTTCAGTATCAATAGCTACAATCAATAGCTCAGTTGACGCCTTAAAGAAGTCCATTATGATAGCACTTATTTTTTGAATGTTAATGAAGTAAAAGTCTAGGTAACTCAACCTCAGCCCCGCAAAGGCAGGGCAGCTGAGTAGAAAATGAAAATATGGCCCCACTCCTACGAAGATCGAAAGCTGTCGCTTTGTTAGCGACCGGAACGCCTACGATCAACCACCGGCCAGAGGGTCCTTACAATTTTGGGTGTCGTGGTAGTTGTCTAGCACTAGCTGAGCGGACATAGAACCCGTAAGCGGTCAGAGACCCTTTCACCCTCTCCTTGCTTAGAGGAATGACGTCAAGGGTGCCCCGCCGAGCGAAACAATCAGCCATGCAGTTTCCTGCAATGTCGTTATTGCCCGACAACCAAATCAGTCCGATATCAAAGCATTCAGAGGAGTCAGGCACTCCCCGCCAAGTTTCGACCTCACCATTAGCGCCCCTAAGGTCTTGATTGCAGCCGGACTACCAGAATAGAATTTTCCCCATCTAAAGGGCATTACAATTGGTGAGTAGCAAAACGGCTGCCTTCTTGATTGCGGCTATCTCCACCTGAAACATCCTACAGTAGTCCGGAAGCCTAAATTTCTGTTTGAGGGAGAGCTCCTTGCAGAAGACACCACCTTTAACTTTTCTGTCGACCCGTCCGTGAAGAAGTTGAAATGCCATCCTCCTCCCACTCCTCCCGTAGCATGATGTAGTGGGGAAGGGTCCATTTGGAACCAGAATCGGCCGGCCGTTTGTTGAGGGTCAAAGTCGAAGCTGGTAAGAATTTAAAATGCCCATATGCGGAACCAGACCCAAGTATCTGACCCAGTCAGAAAGCACAATTGGGACACCACCAGTTGAGGGAGGTCAGGCATCAGGTACTCTGAACCTTTTAGTAAACAAGAAGACGAGCTCCGTTTTGCTAGAATTAATAGCGAGTTCACTCCCCGTCTACTATTTCACGACTATGTTTAGATTACCGTTGAACTAAAAGCAAAGCTAAACATAAACCACGTTACATTCTACGTAAATTGTACACAACAAAGTCAAAGTACTCTAGTACCGAAGGAATTTTCGGCTCGTGTGTGTCAGATGGCGGCAAAGTCAGCAGCCTATTTAGATGTAAGTACTGCGAGCTAAAGTACTGATTTCTACGTAAAAAAAAAATGTATATCCATTTGATGCAATGCAACGCACATAATCCCTAGTAATTGATAGCATATATTATTTTGCGGTGTTTCGGTTGATTTCAATAGAAAAGTCAATTATAAGATATATGGCGATTAGGACTTTCGCGAATGTGTCTTCCACACAATCATTCGATGCACACATGCCCGGTATTTATGCGCGATTTCTCATTCCTGACGCAACAAAGACGTGTTAACATTCATTTAAATGGTGGTTAACCATCGCCTACCACATATCGTATTTTCATTGGGCATACTTACCTCTAAATGCAATACATAGTACAAAAGTTTTGCCACCCTGCAGTCAAATTTACTAGTTCCAAACTCGCTTGCTACCAGTTTGCCAAGGCATAGTCGAACAAACTGGTAAGGGGCATGCCTGCCGATTAGAATTTAAATAACCTCTGCCTTATTCACAAGAAGGTTGATCCTGCAATGTGCGGCAACTACTGGGGGACCAGATTCTTTCACATTTCCTATAAAGTTCTATCGGCCGTATTGTCCGAAAGACTGAAGCCAATAGTCAACGAATTAATTGGACCTTATCAGTGTGGCTTTAGGCTTTACCATCAATCCGATAATCGCGACACGCCAAATAAAAGAAAATACTCGTGAGAAGAAGTTGGACAAACACCATCTCTTTGTCGGCTTTAAATCAGCTTTCGACGGTATAATAAGAAGCTGCCTATATGTCGCGATGTCTGAATTTGGTATCCCTTAAAAACGAATGTATGCACTTTACATGAACCTTGAGCAGCATCATCAGCTATGTTAGTAGTGGGAAGAACCTTTCCGAGTCGTTTAATACCAAACGAGGTTTCAAACACGGATACTTCCTATCATGCGCTTTCTTTAACCTAATGTGGGAAAAGACAATTGGAGCTGCATAACTAGACCGGTTAGACACCACCTTTTACAAGGGCTGGAGTATGCCGGTGACATCGACATCACCGGCCTCATCAAACGCGCCCTTAGTACTGCCTTTTCCAAGCTGGTTAAAATGTGAAGCAAATGGGTCCGGAGGTAAACGAGGGCAAAACGAAGTGCCTCCTGCCATAAAAGTCAGCACATTCGTGTCTTAGCGTCATTATGTTTATTTGGAGAGTCTAATTAAATAAAATTATACACAAGTTATACGAAATATTCAATATTCAAATCGGTTCAAATCGGGTTATTTTGGAGAGGGTTGCCACCTGCTTGTAAATCCGAATTTAATAAAGTTATATAAAGATTAAAATATGGCTGTTAAACGGTTCGTCTCGGCGAGAATATTTTGGAGAGAGTTGCCACCTTTTTGAAAACACGAATTAAATTAAATTTTACGCAAGTAATATGAAATATAAAAATATGGGTGACAAACTGCTCGATTCGCTGAGAAGAAGGTTTATAGCTAGCCATATTTTGTACGGGGTTGCCACCTGCTTGAAATTTTACTAAATTCTACAGAAGTTATATGAAATATTAAAAAAATGAATGTTAAACGGTACGCCTCGGTTAGGAGAAAATTCCTACAAATGTTTTGGAGAGGGATGCCACCCGTTTGAAATGTCAAATTTTGTTAAATTATACACAAGTATATAACATATTAAACTATGAGTATCAAGTTGTTCGTTTCGCTGGGAGAAAGTTTTTTAGCTAGCTATATTTTGAAAAGAGTTGCCACCTTCTCCTGCTGGACTAGTGAAACTTAATAAAATTCCACACAAGTAATTTGGAATAGCAAAATATGGGTGCTAAAAGGTTCGTTTTGCTTTGGGCAAGACTTAGAGATTATTTTAATTTGAAGAGGGTTGCCACTCGCTGGGAAAGCCGGTTTTAGATAAATTATATTTGGAGAGAGTTGCCACGTGTTTCAAAAGTCAAATTTAATTTAATTGTAACGAACATGTAAAATATTAAAAGATAAATCTCAAACTGTTGGTCTAGGAGAGCAAATATTTATATGTTTGAGAGGGTTGCCACCTATTATATGTGACAGAAATAATAAAATTATGAAAATGTATTAAAGTTAATTTTCCCAACAAAATATCAGCAAAATAATAATATAAGACATCTGGCACAAAGTGGCAATTTGTTTGCAACACTTCATTGTAAAACATCATTGTTTGCCCGATTTCCAACTTTAATAGACCTAAAGTTTTAAGCCGATTTCGAATGAACTATAATTTTTGTGGGCAACAGGCATCCTCACGCTACACACTCGGCAAAGGCGGCCGCCGTGAGTGGCGGACTTCGCCCGACATCACGGCCGTCTTGAACGAGGAGGTTGCCTATTTCCATATGCTTTGCATCTACGGCTACTTTTCGAAGATGGATGTCGCTGAGCTGCAATTACTTTCGAACTGGTATGACTATCTCCAGTTCATGAACTAGAATGCTTATTGCTAGTCGTTTGGAATTTTACTGTAGGATATCTGCGAAAACAATAGCATGCATTCAATGCAAGAATATTTGATTATACCTACAATTTGTAGGTATGTATGTATATAATGGGATAGCGGGTTAGCCATTTAAAAAATGCGCTGGCAAACAAATTTCATGACAAATTAACAAACAAAAGACAAGCAAAAGCAACGCCGGCCGCCATACGGACAATACAGACAGTCTGCTTGCGCTTTCTTGTACTTGTAAGCGCGTTGTCGCCTGTCTTGGAGCCGCGAATGGACATCAATTCCATGGTCAAGTATGAGCTTTAAAAAAATGCAGAAACGATGGACTCTGCGCGCGCGCGCACGCTTGCAAATCCATAGGTGCATGGCTTTCTGATGGCTTCCCGGCGAAACAATCGCAATAGCAAGTCGGTAGGCTAGCGGTCGCTGCAAAAGTGGTTGGAGTCAATATATTCCAAAGGAATTCCACAAATAATTGCGATCAACAGGAAAACTTATGGCGGCGCAGCAATTTGTTGTATGGTATGCAAAAAACAGCCTGGCGGTGGGTTGCGGAGGAATTGCAATAGCAAGCAGGCGCATACATCACGTGCTGCATGCATTTAAATGTGGGGGAAAAAATTAAACAACAACAACAACCCGCAACTAAGGTGAATCGCAAAACATTTGAATGCAAATAACAAATCGCGCCAATAAAGTAGACTCAACGACGACAACGTCAACTCGCCTTGAGAGCCAAGAGCAGTTTCCGTACACCAACGCAGAAAAATGCAAAAAAAATTAAAAAAAAAATTCATATGTACATACTGAGCTCCCCTTCAGAGAATAAGCAACCGCGTCTCGGTAATGACAATGCAACCACTTTGGCTACCGACGACGACATCTTGTCTCGCTGGCACTTCTTAACTGAACAACGGGATTGCAGTCGACTTGCTATTCGAATAGGAATTAAATTTACGCCAACCATTGTTGTGGAAAGCTGGCCAAGAGCAAACAACGACCCAGGCGCAGGCGCTATAAGCTAACATATTCCCGACGTTGTTGTTATAATTTAAAGTAAGGAAAATAATTCATGAAATACTTATAGAAACAGATCGGCCGGCCATGCATCCTCTCCCAAAATAGGTACAGTGTGTTTCGCAAATAAGATTAGCTTGTAAAATTTTAATGAAAAAGAAGTGCGTGAAAGTTATGCAACTTTATTTTTGTTACATATTTTAATATGTAGACGAGCTGTAGTTAATATGCCGTCCACTACGGTAGGTGTTCCCATTTACGGGCTATTTAAAGTAAAATTTTAGTTCAGCAAAAAGCAGTGGAACCTTAATATTGCTTTCTATTGGTACAGAGACTTTTTGTTGTCTTTTACGATTCAAAAAATTAAAGAACACATCCAAAATTTAACCTCTTCTCTAATTTACCCAAAAACCATATTTTGTTACTAATTAATTAGTAGAAGCATTAGTAAAAAAGTAGTAGATATTAGTAAAAGGAGTACTAGTTTTTGATAGTAGAAAAAGTAGTAGAAATTAGTAAAAATTGTAGTATAAATCAGTAAACATAGTAGTAGTAATTAGTAGAAGTATTAGGAAAAAAGTAGTAGATATTAGTAAAAATAGTAGTAGATATTAGTAGTGGAATAAGTAAAATAAGTAGTAGAAGTGATTATAAATCAGTAGAAATATTAGTAGTAATTAGTAGAAGCATTAGTAAAAAAGTAGTAGATATTAATAAAGAGAGTAGTAGATTTTAGTAGTAGAAGAAGTTGTAGAAATTAGTAAAAATTTTAGTATAAATCAGTAATACTATTATTACTACTAGTCTACTAAGCATTAGTAAAAAAGTAGTAGATATTACTAAAAATAGTAGTAGATATTAGTAAAAATATTCGTAGATATTAATCGCAGAATAAGTAAAATAAGTTGTAGAAGTTAGTAAAAGTAGTATTAGTAGTTGTAGTAGCAGTAGCAAAAATATTAGTAGGAATTAGTAGTAGTATTAGTAAAAATAGTAGTAGTAAATCGTACTTGTAGCAGTAGTAGTCGTAGTGATAGTAGTAGTAGTAGTTGCAGTGATGAACCAGTTGCTAACTACTAAATTCAAATTCAAATTCAAATAAGTTTATTCATATGTAATTATATAATTTTGCGAATACATTATTTACATTATTTTATAGAGTTTTAGAGAAAAAACAGTTCTCTTTACAACTAAGATATGAGATTTATAATATAATATTTTGTGTATGAGATAAATTTTTAACAGGAGAAAAGTTAACAAAAACCTAGGAAATTTTTATATTATAATAAAACCTATACTACTTACAAACTACTTACAAGCTAAACGTAATAACTACAATTTTCTAATTAATTTGTTATCTGAATATTTCAATTTATTTTGAAAATTATTTGTGAATTTAATGATGGTATCTGAAACAGGACTGACTTGTGCTTTATCATGTAATTTAATTGTGGGATTAAAGAAAGGCAAATTTAGAACCATTTTTAGAATTTTATTTTGAGCAATTTGAATTTTATTAATATGACATTTAGCGCAGTCTGACCATACAGGAGCAGCATAAAGAACAATAGGTAAAAATACTGTTTTTAGAAGAATTTTTTTGTTGGAAATCGACATTCTGGATTTACGGTTAATTAAAGAGTAGAGCAAGCTTGTACAAATTTTTAATTTAGCTAGACTTGATTGTATGTGTTTTTGAAAAGTAAGCTTAGTATCAAGATAAACTCCTAGATACTTGACAGTTGGCACTCATTTTATATTACCCGAATTTAGAAGGAGATTAGTAGAAGGAAGGTTACAAGGACGTCTTTTGCGAGAAAAAAAAATGGCCGTTGTTTTCGAAATATTTAATTTGATTTTCCATTTGTAAAAGTAACCGTTAAGAACATGAACAGCGTTGACTAAAGTAGAGTCTATTATGATAGGACTACAGCTACTAGTAAAAATAGAGGTATCATCTGCATATAAGGAAATTTGACAGTTAGGTGGAATCGGCATGTCGGAGATGTATATATTAAATAGTATTGGACCCAGAACAGATCCTTGTGGAACACCAGCACTAAAAGGTCCTGAAATAGTCGCGAAATACCTAGTCCGAAAAATTGCCGAAACGGTCCAACTTTCGTTACACGATATCGACACGACCTTCGTTACGCGATGTAAAAAAACACTCTCATGCCGCTAAAAAAGCTTTAATTCAAAATGTTTTAAGGTTTTGTATGATTTTTCAACAATGCGCTGGTTTTAATCCATAAATTTGCAAAAATAAATACTTGCCGTTTCCAATGTCGGCAGATAAAAATAATAAATATATAAATAAATAAAGTCTTCTTGAAGGATCCAAACATTTGTAATCGATCCATAAAGTTTTGCAGCAAAATTTTGGCAAACATTTTTGATACAGTTTACTCATAATATTCGAGTCGCACATTGCTCGATTTTCGTTTTGTGATGTACATAGTTTTAGTCAAACCTCTGCCAGACTTTTCGTCAACATTGCCTACTTGAATTGCGGGTTCCACTTCCTAACAAAGTGATTTGATTTTGTTAGTTTTAGCGGCCTCAGTTGTGGATATTTTCGGGATAACTTTCGAGGAACACAGATTCGAAACGCCTCTTGTAAATATCAATCGTTACATTTAAAAGTAACCACAACACAAAAGAGAAGCACTCACTGCACTGCGTTATTAGAATTCAAAAGCACTTTAAAATTTTCTACTTTGTTAGTTGACTTACTCTGACTCAGCCTACAATGTTTTGGCAAATCTGTTTTATGAAACACACTGTATGTAGAAATCATAGCATAAATGTTTGTTTTACAAAGTACTCTTAAATTTGATATTCTTCCAGTGCTGGGCTGCAGGCGTTACATTGAATGCGCAATTTGCTTGAGTTACGGCGCTTGTAAACACACTTTAAGGATCCTTTGTATAATGTTGCATTTATGGATGAGGCCAAATTGTGGAAAGCAGTTGACTAAGCGTGTTGGATGAGTTTAATCATTTTAGGAGTGGCGTTGCTATTGAAAATCTGACAAAATTGAAGTGAAGTGATTGAGTTTTTTAGTACTAGGATTTTAAACAATGAAATAAATGTTCATAATTAAAAACAAAAATTGCAATAATAGTTAGCTTAGCTGTTCTCTTAGGCAGAAGTGTCGTGTTAGCGATAACGATGTTGATTATAACTTACTTAATTGGCGCTAGAAGTCAAATATTTTTCCACTTGGTCTTTCCAACGCGAAAGAGGTCCTATTCTTCCTCTGTCACCATCAGCCGGTACCGTATTAGATACTTTTAGGGGCTGAATCATTTTCGTCCATAAGCCGCTATGTATAAGTCGCGGTAAAGCTCATACAGCTCATCGTCCCCTCGTCTGCGGTATTCGAAGGTCTAAAAATCTTTCGAAGAACCCCTCTCTCTCGAATACTTCAACGGAAATTTCATTCCATGTTCAAAGCGTCCAAGCTTGAGGGTCACATAATAGCACAGACATGATGATCACTAGGCAATTGCCGACTCAGCACAAGCCGGTAGCTCGAATTATATTTTCCAACATAATGCTAAAGAAGTCGCAGATAAAAAGTTACCCTGTCTGCAACCTCGTTTGTTCTTTTCCAAGATTTGGCGTATCGCAAATATTCGGTCGATGGCAGATTTGCCAAGTCTAAAGCCAGAATGATAAGGTTCAATCAGTTCATTCTCGATGGGGTTCAGTTTTTCTTACAATGCTCGACACAACCTTATACGCTAAAAAGACTGATCCCGCGATAGTTGTGGATATTGCAGGATCGCCATTTTTATGGATTGGGCTTATTCGTTTGCAAATATCAGCAATTACTTTCAGTATTGACTATCAGGGATATGACGAAAAAAGCGGACCGACGGGTATTTATGTATTAATGATAAGGAGTAGACGGCCTTAGTTAACTGGAAAACTTTAATGTTCTTAGAAACTACTTTGCAGTGTTGAGACTCTCATGAAGAAAATCATTTTGAGATCATTTCCGGACAACTTCTCAAGACCATTTCGGGGCTAGTTCAGGACCAGTTCCGGACCATTTCTTGACTAGTTCGGATCAAGTTCATGAGTAGTTGGGATGACTTCGGGATGGTTCGCTACAAGAACAGGACTGGTTAGGAATTACTTTGGGATTAGTTTGAGAGCAGTTCGGGACTATGCCTGTAGAATTTTGGACCAGCTCGGAACTAGTTTCGGATAACTTCGGGCAGAATTGAGGACTAGTTGTTTAAGTTGACATTGCGCTAATTTGGTTCCTTAACAGTAAAAATACAAAAATTATTTCGAACCCACAACAAAGCTTATGAGTAAAACCCATATTCGTTAATAGTTCATGGGCCGCTTACTCAATAAAGATTAATATTATTCCTAGTTACATAAATTGAATCAAAACATGCCGTAGAGTTTAGTAATCTGATCTTGATAATTTTCCGTCGGCATTTTCTATTTATCATAAGTGACAGGAGTGCCAAATTTAATGTTCTTAGCTACAGTTAAAACATCATATCCGAAGAATCAGTTGTATAGCAGCTATATAATATGCGATCTAGCCCGCTCCCACAAATAATTAATACCTTACATCGGCTTACCAATTTCCAATTAGATATCTAAAAAACTGAGGGACTAGTTTGCGTTCCAACCTACAGAGCGGCAAGGGGACAGACGGATATGGATAAATAGAATCAATCCGTGGTCTAGATCATTTTGGTATACTTAGGTCTATCTCTTCTTCTTCGAACAAAAAAACGGTCCACAGTTCTAATATAATTTCAAAGGCAAAGGGTTTTTCCATAGGGACGCTACAAAAGTAGACCGATAGTGACAGCAAACGACGCCATATTTTTTCCCGCTCTTTTGACATTTCTCTTCAGCAAGGTTTGCCATTTCATCATGGAAAGATATAAGATCCCGCAATGAGTCGAAATTATTAAAATTTACTACCGAAATGCGGAGTCAATGGCCTCAACTTTACGAGCGCTACGTCCAATTTATGGTCGTCGTCATTTCTGGCTGAATGCCTTCGTCAATAAGCAAACAAGATAGGCAGCAATCCAGACTTACTCAATGAGTCAACATTGCATCCCGAAAAAATTACGGTTTGGTGCGGTTTATGGGCCGGCGGCGTCATTGGGCCGTACTACTTCCGTGATGATCAAGACCGGCACGTTACTGTGAATGGGAATCGCTACCGCTCAATGATAACCGAATATTCTTGGCCCGAATCGGATGATATGGACTTGGAGAATATGTGGTTCCAACAGGACGGCGCCACAAGCCACACAGCGAATGTCACAATCAATTTATTGAAAACCAAGTTTGGTGAATGTGTTATCTCACGAATTGGCCCAGTCATTTGGCCGCCTCGGTCGTGCGATTTGACGCCGTTAGACTATTTATATTGTGGAGCTACGTCAAGTCTATGGTGTATGCCAACAAGCCAGCGACGATTGATGAACTTCTTACGAATATCGAACGTGAAATTGCAGCAGTATCGGCCGATTTATGCTTGAAAACCGTCGAAAAGTGGGTTCAGCGTCTGAGCTTCTGGAAACGTGCCCGTGGTGCCCATGCAAAAGAAATCGAGTTCCATACATAATGGCATCGAATGTACTTTCACAGGAATAAAGAATTTAATTCACATCCCAAACCGATTTTGTTTTATTTAAAAAAAACTTTTGTAGCGCTCCTATTGCAAGACCCGATATAAATATTTTATTTGAAAATTTAGCCGATAGGCGGTGCTGAAGCCGAGATCTCGTTAAATCCGGAACAAGTATTTGTAGGGTGTAGCGAGGCGCGCCGCGGGAGCTAATAATTATATTGTAATATGTAGCTCGATGTTTGCACGAACTTCTCTTACAAGTTGTATTGGGCGTCAAAATCGCTAAGAGAGAGATCGTTTACGATACTACAATTGGCGCCATCTTCTGTCTTCAGTCCACCGTGAAACCGAGGCATTTGTACAAGATTTTGTTGGACCTCCATCCATATCGACAGCAATGAAAACCTTCTGAACTTCAATAAATTCGCTCACCTACTTGCCTACTTAACGCAAACGATTTTCAGCTGCAGTTGCAGTACCTAATGGGTCTATGGCATCGGTCCAATTGAAGCGTAAGATTTTGTCTTTTTAATGCCATCTTCAGTAGTTTCACTACGGAATCTGATCACAAAGTATTCTATATATGTGTGCATATGTACGACGTGGATATATATTGTACCGATCGCTCACTGGTGGCGTTGTAGTCGCCACTTTGAATGTCAACCGTCTGCCATGTTAATAATAAGCGACCGCCGTATGTTGTCAAATGACTTGCACACAAATTTATCGTAAATGCCATCAAGTTAGCAGCCATCTAAGTTAACTTGGTTAGGGCGGATTTGCGGACTGGTTAGGCCAGACCAAATCAGTAGAAAGCAAGTTGGTTAGCGCGACTCAAGCGCACAGTGACGTACAACATGCGTTTCGGACAACTAGTTGGTGTTGTTATTGTTTATTTTGTATTTGTAATGTTATGTGTTAAGTATATTGTGGAAGTTGCTTGTTAACTGGATGCTGTTTCGCTCATTTAAATGCCATACTCAAATATGACAAACATACATACATGTGCACACACATACACACACACACACACACACATAGAAAGGTGTGTCAGCGGTCTGCGCATTGTCTTGCATTTAATCCAAGTTATAATCCCTGCTCAATTCACAGCATTTCGTTTGACTTTGAACCTGGGATTACATGGCACATGTGACATTATGGCAGTCACTTTTGTTGTCGGAATATGCAGTGAGTCAAACGACGGATCACTTGGTGATTTTTTTAGAATATTCACATTTCTTTTTATACTAAGCAGTTTTTGTTGATTTTTTATAAAAACTTAATTAATTCCAAAACACAAATTATAAATGAATATTTCAAACTATGTTAAAAAAAAATTCTAAAAATTTTCAAAAACTTTCAAAATATTTAGTTCTAGTTTTTAGAAAACCATTTAATTTCCGTACATGTAATAATGTGCAAGCCTGAAAATTGTTTTTAGTTATGAATATTTTTGTAACTTTTGGTCTTATGAAAATTTTTACAAATAGCGCATAAATTTTATATAAATTCCCGTTCTTTGCTTTAATTTGTTTGTACTGGCGGTCTTGCCTAACTGCAACAAAATAAACTTAGGCTTGGCCAACAAATATCGATATATATCGATATCGATATATATATATAACCAAACATGCTTTGAAATTAAGCGATCGATAATTCGATACTTTTAGTCTCGAAATATCGATATTTCCTTCCGAGAATAAATTTTTTATCAAAGTACTCGCTGGTAATAAATGAAAATAATAAAAATGCCAAATATGTTTTATGTTTTTCACTATTCAATTATTGTACAATACCTCAGGTAAGTAGTTGCGACTTGAGTAAAAAATATCGGTATATCGAAGTATTAATACATACATTATTTAAAAATGTCGATACAATATATGTGTGGGTCCACGTGAAAAGGGCCCACTTCGGCGGTATTGGAGTTATGCATATAGGCGTCTTCCTGGTTGATTTCCGAAGATTTTGAGACAAATTAGATCATCCTAACTGAAGAATTGAGGGAAATATATAACTTTGAAGGTGAATATCCGAAAAATGATTAATTGAGAAAAATCAATTTGAAGTTGAAAGTTGTCCCTTGTGGGCCCTTTTCTTTTTTTTTCAAAAAATAAAATAAATTACTTCTATTATACCTAGGACGCGTAAATGTATATAGTTTCATAATAAACCATAATACAAAATTACCAAATTCGATCCATGTATCGAAAATTATATATATCTCGGAAATTAGATGCGACAAAGTGGGCCCATTTCACGTGGACGCACACATATATAGATGCGGTTTTTAATTTGCCCATCGCTATAAAGGCGTTAAATGGAAAAAACTTCCAAAACCAATGACTCCCAAACACGATTATTGTCAAAAGCTCAGTTAAAAAAATCATGCGGAAAGAGAAATGCTACTTGTAAAAGGTTTAAAGCAACATGATTTTTAGTTTTTTCAGTTTTATTTAGAAAATCTAGTTTAATTGTTATTTTTTTTTTGCTCACAAAATTATCGTTATTTCTTGAAAACTTCCTAAAAACTAAGTTTTATTTTCGGATCAAGATATAGAACTCAAGAACGAGCAAGCAAAAATTTAATTCAAGAAATATGGATTATTTTCTGACCAAAAAAATAAAACTCATGAAAGCAAAAAAAAACATTCAACCAAGAATGATTAAAAAGTATTTTTTTCAATAAAAATTATAATCGTTACGGTCCCCATTCAAAACAAAAATTTCAAAACTTTTTCAAAAATTAATAGGAATTTAAAGCCACTTTAAATTTGCTCATTATTCCGCTAAAATCAAATGAGCAATACACAACATTTTTTTTTTTAATTCTGATTGAAAAGTTTGAAAATTTCATAAAATTTATTTATTTTTTTTTTAAATTTTGTATAATGTTTGAAATTTTGAATTAGTTATAATCTTTTGATTATAAACGAACTAAATCTTTAAAAACAATAGTTGTTTTTGTTTGTTTATAAATGATATAAGTATCTGCTTTAGATTTGCTAAGCTTTTGCTATACGCAGAGGATTAAAAAGTATTTTCGAAAATTGAGAGCTGGACAGTGAGTGTGAGCTTCAAAACGGCATTGACAACTTGCATCTATGGTGTGTTAATTCGTGACTTTATTTAAACATCAAAAAATATTTTAAAGTCATATATTAAAATCTCTTAATATCTTGCCGACGTCTTATAACATTTTCCATTCTTTGTTAGAAAGTTTGGACGAGATTAAAAATCCGGGCGTAATTTTTTCGATTAATTGTTTTTTTTAATATTATTTCGAAATCTTACTCGGTTTAAGGGGTTGTGAGGCGAAATAGTTCAAAACTTTCCAACCCATACACTCTTAAGTTAATATATATGGCATTTGTTCATTCCTCTTTGGAATACGCTTGGTTCATCTGGAGCCCAAGCCATCAAAATTATACAAATAGGATTGATTACATCCAAAAAATGTTAATATAGTATACTTTACGGTCGTTGAGTTTAGATGTGTCAATTCCCTCATATAAATCTCGGTTGCTTTTGATAAACCTAAAGTCTTTGGAAGCAAGAAGATCAGTACTCTCACTTTCTTTTGCTTTTAATATCATCTGTGGTGAAATTACTGTTCCTTTCTTTTGGAAATAATTAATTTCAACATATCACAGCGTAATATTCGTAGTTTTTTACCTTTCTATGGGGATAATTGGAAAACATTCTATTCGCGTCATGCCCTACTTGCTCGGGCCTTAATTTAATTGAATTTAATATCGAGTT
The DNA here is from genome assembly GCA_951828415.1 of Anomoia purmunda. Taxonomy (NCBI): domain Eukaryota; kingdom Metazoa; phylum Arthropoda; class Insecta; order Diptera; family Tephritidae; genus Anomoia; species Anomoia purmunda. The sequence continues at coordinate 194,948,894 of OX639993.1, read as the reverse complement.
CTATCAAACTGAAGTTTTCGTCTTCAAAAAGTGTATAGAAAATTAACTAAACACAATATTCTTAATCTTAATCTTAATCTTAGCTGTTAGTTACTTTACTTTGTAAGCAGTCTGTAAGAAACATGTGTTCATAGACTGAAATAAATAAATAAATAAGAATTAAAAAAAAAACATATCAACATATGTCATATGGCCAGTTGTTGGAGTAACTGTAACTACAAAAGCTTACTCGTACATATCTAGGTATGCCCTACATTCACATAGCGTTTATGGGCTTTGTTAGCGCCTGCGCATATTGGTTGATTTGACTGAAATTTCTTTGGGAATTTACGAATATAAGGGAACATAAGTTATATAAAAAGATTCCAAAGAGAAGAAGCCTCCAATTTGAAATTTAAAAAAAAAAGTAGATTTTATAATTTTCGATAACATCGTGCGACAAAAATCAAACTTTATAACAAATCCAGCAAAAATTTCATATGCCCATGAAGGTATAGTTTTTATTTAGTAATGCGGCATACTCGGGTTTTCCTGTCCTCATCAATTTAATTTTTTAAACGACTTTCAAGTTTCAAAGGCCTAAATTAAAAAACAAAAATATTCTTTTAAATACTTTTACTCACACAATGATATTAATGCGGATATAAAACGAAAGAGGATATATCCAGCTATTAAAACACACATTTTTGTTTACTTTTTGACAGTAGTAATATTGCACTTAATGTTCCTTGAACATTTCATTCTTACTGCTGCTTTATAAAAACGTAGAAATTAAATTAAGCTGAATTTTCCTTCTATGAAATAAAGTATACGCAATGGATACTTCTGTTCTCGATTTGAATGCATAAAATACATACATCGGGTCTTACAATTGGAACGCTACGAAAGTTTTTTTTTTAATAAAACAAAAACAGTTTGGGATATGAATTAAATTCTTTATTCCTGTGAAAGTACATTCGGTGCCATTATGTATGGAACTCAATTTATTTTGCATGGGCACCACGGGCACGCTTGCAGAAGTTCAGACGCTGAACCCAATTTTCGACGGTTTTCAAGCATAAATCGGCCGATACTGCTGCAATTTCACGTTCGATATCCGTACGAAGTTCCTCAATCGTCACCGGCTTGTTGGCATAGACCATAGACTTGACGTTTCCCCACAGGAAATAGTCTAACGTCGTCAAATCGCACGACCGAGGCGGCCAAATGACTGGGCCATTTCGTGAGATAACACGTTCGCCAAACATTCACTGTGTGGCTTGTGGCGCCGCCCTGTTGGAACCACATATTGTCCAAATCCATATCATCCAATTCGGGCCAAAAATATTCGGTTATCATTGAGCGGTAGCGATTACCATTCACAGTAACGTGACGATGACCATAAGTTGGACGTAGCGCTCTTAAAATTGAGGCCATTGACTCCGAATTTCGGTAGTAAATTTTAATAATTTCGACTCGTTGTTGGATCGTATATCTTTCCATGATGAAATGGCAAACTTTACTGAAGAGAAATATCAAAAGAGCGGGAAAAATATGGCGTCATCTGCTATCACTATCGGCTTACTTTTGTAGCGTTCCTATTGCAAGATCCTTTATAATAAGTTCAACTATTTTGTCCACGTTTTTCTAAAAAGGGTATCGGGTACGAACACACTAAATGGGAAAATATAAAATAATCGAACTATTCGAATGATGTAAAGTTCGAATAGTAAAAATGTAATAATGCTATGCGAATAATCGCTAACTAATGAATCTTCGAATAATCGCGAGCGTTTGATTATCCGAATATTGGAAGTACACAAATTTATTTATAGTTCATATTATTAACATGGGCTGTCACTGGATTCATCGTAGTTTAAATATTTGTGAAATCTACAAATAAACTACCTCCAAATCCATCGCAGTTCGATCTTAGCATATACTTTGAATGTATTCGTTCGTAGCTATTCGGACTCAGCGATGTCATTTTCGTAAAATCCCCTAATACAAATACTTTCATGAGTTTGGACTTATGTACATGCCATCATCTTGTTCATTTAAAATGTTACAACTAACGAACTTTCGAATTATAACAAGTATTCGAATAGTTTATCGAAGTGCTGCAGCCATTCGAATAGTAACATTTGATTGAAAGCCGAACTCGCGATCGCAATAGATCGTTCAAATATTCGGTTATGCGAACTATTCAAATAATTTGAAGAGCCCTAACAATGCATTCAATAAAAAAAAAAATGAATCTTACTTATCTTACGCAACCGAAAACTAGACACCATCTCCTTAATTAGATCATTTATCTGATAATATAATCCGGAAATCGGCTTTATTGTATCCTGTTTATATCAGAGACTAAAACGATTGGTGATTTCTATTCTTGCAAAAAATGCTAGATAAATTCGAAATGTCTAATTATCAGAGGACACACATTTGTATTTCAATTTCAAAATTAGCGTTGACTATTCCAATCCTTATAGTCGTTTTCTTTGTTCCAACTTGACTCAAAAACTGTTAAGCGGATTTCAATCAAATTTGAAGTGTATATTCCCGTGGCAAGGACATAGGCCATAGTTTAGTCCATTAGGTGGCGCTTGAGTCGAGATATTCAGAAAATCAGTATTTATAGTCCGATATTGATAATATTAGAAAGGTATGGTGGTGCGGCAAGAAAAAATAATTTTATGACAAATAAATGCGCTAGGTGGCGCTAGAGCGGAGTTATTCAGAAAATCTGTACTTATGATCCGATTTTGATTAAATTAAAAAAGTATAATTGGGGAGCGACGGGCAATATTTTTATGAAAAATAGATACGCTAGGTGGCGCTAGAATCGAGTGATCCAGAAAATGTGTATTTATCAACCTATATTGATGACATTAGAAATAATGGTGCTGGGGAAATAAAAAACACTTTTATGAAAACTAAATGCGCTAGGTGGCGCTGTAGTTATGATACGATTTTGATGATAGTAGAAAAGGATAACGGGGTGTAAATGCGCTAGATGGCGCAAGATAAAATCCGTATTTTTAGTCTGATCCTTTCATCATTCGACTTAGATGACAATGAAAACACAGGTACATGTATACCATGTTTGTTAACAAAATATTGAAAATTTGTATAAAACCCATTAGATGGCTCTATTGTTGAGGCTTCCAGAAAATTCATATATTTATATGGATCGACTTAGTTTAAATCTTATAAGCTTTGAGCAGCTATAGTAATGACGTTAAAAACGTCGTATTTCAGAAAACCACAAATCTATTTAAGAAAAATTTAAATGTGTTTCAGAAAAGCCCAAATTTCTGAAAACTGGGCACATTTTAATGAAATTATACATAAACTACAAGAAATGTATTCGCAAAAAGTATTCGAAAGTGGATTAGCGTTAAAGTGGTATACCAAAATAAATTTTGAAGTGTTTTCTTTCTAATGTAAAAAAATAAAAAATAAAAATATATAGTTTTTGAGGAAATAAAATTGATAGAAGTATCTTTTTTTTCCTTTGAATTGCAACTTTCAACTAATTACGAAAATTTTGCAAATCGAATGATCAAAATCGGTCAGTTTTTTGAGAAGTTATAGGCATTTGAAAAAAAAATTTAAAGACGAAAAATATGATTTTCACAGCGTAATTGAAAACAATTTTTTTCGGCCAAAAGAAAAATACGTGTCTAATCATTTTGACCAATAAACAACATATTCGAGTTTCATGGAAAAAGAAAAACATGTCCCGAATTGACCGGTTGTCTTGAACTGGAAGGGCTCAATTGCGAAACTTCTGATGACATGATACAATTAATTCAAAGTTGATAAAACTGAAGAGTCAAACTAGCCACAATGGAATGCCCCATATAAACGTAGGTATATAAGTATGTCCTCAGCTACATTTATCGTACATACATCTAGCGCGCTCACCTTCAAATCATATGCTAATTTTGTGCGCATTTCCATATTACTTAGGGCATGCGCCACCACCGACTACAAAATCAGAATTTTAAGGAAAAAATAATCGAAATGTAAATCTGAATTTGCCAGAAATTCCGAAAAAGGAACTTTTCATTTGAGGCTCGTAAAAATTGACAATTTTTGGTCAATTTAAACTGACTGTTGGATATATAATACATATTTATATAAGTACATATATTTGTATAACACGTGAATGTTGTGTAATTGTGTTTGAAGGAGCTAGAACAAATTATTTTTTGCCTTGTGCTATGCAATAAATATAGCTGGTTTTGTTAGAGGGCTGAGAATTTGTTGCTTGCTTAAAAAATTTCCACACAAGGATACTAACACTTCATAATGCAAATATGTATACAAAATATGTATGTACTTGCAAATAAATGCCACCAGAAAACCAAGCTGGTATGCACAATAAGTAAACGATGTTGCACGCGAGTTAATTATGTTGTTAACAATATGGCCACCTTCCCATCTGACTGCGCCTTCTCATGAGCCCTTTTACTTCTTCTTATTTGTTTTTGTTTTTCATTTTATTTTTTTTTCGAGTTCTATGTGTACCTTGTATGTTATAATATACGACACGTTTACACACACACACCCTCCACGCCCCATATAACTCATGGGAAATAATTAAAGTACTCGTTGGCATGTTGGCACAGAGCAGATAGAGGCTGTTGCATGCCATAAAGCATAGCCTATGAAAAAGACACTGGTGTAATTTGACTCATATAAACGCATAGAAAAGTGAAAGAGGCTTAAAGTGTGCTGGTTTTCATTTCGAGGAGTGTAGGTACAGTCAGCGGTGTGATTGACTCAACAGTTGCGGAAGTTTGTTGCTGCTCCTTTTTTGCAAATGCAGCAAAATTATTAATGCAACGCAAACAATTTGCCATTTACGTGATTTCTTTTGCTAATTGCTAGGAATTGTGTCACACGAAAAATCAGTTTTTTGCTCATAGAAAAATAAATACATACAGACCAAGTGACACATGAATGGAGGGGGAGGGGGCGTTATTCAAAATGTAGTGCGCGCTGGATGTTTTAATTGTACTTCAAATAAAGTCTAAAATCTTTACTTTCGCATCTTCATATTTCGGTAGAAGTGCCGATTCATAAAAATGCCCATTCTAACCACACTCACAGCCAAAATGGCACCGCCTATATTTAAAAAATTGTAAAACTACATTTAAGTATTACACATTATACATTTAAAGGGTGTTGCAATAGGGACGCTACAAAAGTAGACCGAGCCCGAATTGGATGATAAGGACTTGGACAATATGTGGTTCCAACAGGACGGCGCCACAAACCACACAGCGAATGTCACAATCGATTTATTGAAAACCAAGTTTGGCGAACGTGTTATCTCACGAAATGGCCCAGTCATTTGGCCGCCGCGGTCGTGCGATTTGACGCCGTTAGACTATTTCCTGTGGGGCTACGTCAAGTCTATGGTCTATGCCAACAAGCCAGCGACGATTGATGAACTTCGTACGGATATCGAACGTGAAATTGCAGCAGTATCGGCCGATTTATGCTTGAAAACTGTCGAAAAGTGGGTTCAGCGTCTGGACTCCTCCGCAAGCGTACCCGTGGTGCCCGTGCAAAAGAAGTCGAGTTCCATACATAATGGCTTCGAATGTACTTTCACAGGAATAAAGAATTTAATTCATATCCCAAACCGTTTTTGTTTCATTTAAAAAAAATTTTATACATACATATGCAATAATACTTGCTTTAAATATTCAATTAAATTTTTTTCTAATAATATTACAGCAACAAGTAAACATTTTTGGAATACGAATGGCGTCTTGCAATCGTATGAAAATTTTTGACGTTTACCCTAAATCAGTTACGTTCACTGAACTCATAATACCAAATTACGGTATAAAAGATACGTTCACTTTTCGTGTAATACCAAATATGCAATTTTACGTGACGAGTAGCTCGTTCACTGAACGCTTAATTCGACGCCAGGTCTGATAGCTTTGAAAGATTATAAAAATTGGCATCCTATTCTTGAGAAATGCCTTAAAAATAGCTTTTACCCTCCTGCTTAGGTATAACTAATTAATATAAATCTAATGACTAAGCTCGCTCCTCCAAAATAATTATTTTATTCCGCCACTGCTGGTTGTTGCAAGCCAATACGCATACATACATACATTTATACATTTGCACATTTTTGCAATAAGGTGCACTGATGGGGTCACGCACGCGCCGCTGATAAGACATTTGGTGAGCTTGACTGGCAGTCCGACAGCTTCGCATCCACAGAGCGGAACTTGGTGAAATAATAAAGCGACGTAAATCATAAGCAGCTCGTACGCGGTAGTGATAAGTGGCAAGTGGCAAGTGGCAGTTGAGAAAATTAAATTTTTGCACCTAATGTCAAGATTTTCTTTCTCTTTCTAGCTGCCAGCACTGACACTGCCAAAACAACAACACAAACAACAATAACAACACCACTAGCAGTCACTTGCAACTGCAACATTGCCACTTTTACCCAGAAGTAAGTATGTGCTGACGAGATGTTAATTTATGTGTTGCCGGTAAGCCAGTGAGTTGCTAGTTGTTAGCTGCTAATAAATTTTGCGTACACACTTAAAATTCCACTGTTCAGCTCCTTGCTGTCGCACCACAAGTAAGTATCCATGTATTTATCCTCTACCATCCACTTTGCCTTTGACTGTCCGCTTGTTGTTTTCTTCCTCTGCTTCATTAATATGCACACATTCGCGGTTGGCTCTACTTGGCTGTTCAATAGCTGCGCTAGGCAGTTTGTGAATAAAGTGGGAAATTCTTGAATGAAGCCATCAACGTTTTTCTTCCAAATGGGGAGGGGGGACAGGGGAGGAGGGTGGTAAGGTGGGGAAGCTGAAATGTTAAGGAAGTGCCACTGAAGTGTGCTTTTCTTGTTGCGATGTTTAATTGTGCATTTTTGCATTTTTGTGTCTTATCACAATACGCGTGCCTCGCTTCTATTCGTATAATGAGGGGGAGAGTTCTAATAAATCCTAGGTGTTAACTGATTAGCGGAAATTGCCTGGCAAACGAGTTTATGTCTACACCATTTCCAATTGTTTTAAATTAGAAAGCGTCAATTGAAAATGAGAATCGTCAGTTGGAATTGAAAAAGCGCCAATTGAAAATGAGAATAGTTATTTGAAAATGCGAAAGCATCAATTGAAAATGAAAAATTGTCGATTGAAAAAGAGAATAGTCAACTTTAAATTAGAAAGCGTCAAATATAAATGAGAAATTATCAGTTGAAAATGGGAATAGTAATTTGAAAATGCGAAAGCGTCAATTGAAAATGAGAATAGTTAGTTGGAAATGCGAAAGCGTCAATTGAAAATGAGAATCGTCAGTTGGAATTGAGAAAGCGTCAATTGAAAATGAGAATAGTCACAAGACATATTCATAAAAGGTGGTAGCAGTAGTACAAAAACAAAAACTTACATATATCCAGAATATACAACAACGCATTGATATTGAAATCCGTTTTAGTAAAAACTCCAAACATCTTTCAAGGATATTAATGATTTCACGATATAACTTCATTTTTAAAGATACTTAAAATGTGTTGCGTTTTTTATAATAAATATTTAATAAAACTAGTCCTAACATGTCGGTCACATAATTAACAACGCTTCGTTTTTTATAAAAAAAAAATGCTTTTATTGTAGTTAAATTAATATTTTTTTGTAAAGCCCTTATTTCGAACTGCTGCTTCACACCTATGGCGCATTGACTCGATTAACATCTCGCACAATGAGGTTGGAATGGCTTTCCACTCCATTTGGACTTTTGTCCAGAGATCGGCGAAATTTCCTAATTTGAGCAATCGAACTGTTTTCTTTAAGTACTCCCAGAGATTCTCAATGGGATGGTTCAGATCAGGGCTACATGAAGGCCAGTCTAACGATACGGCGTAAGCCGGGTATATTTCGGGTCATATGCTTTCAAAGGGGGACGCCGAACGTAAGATTTTCCGTCGATTGGAAGTCGATTTATTTTTCTTTCATCGAAAAACACTACTCTTTTCCATTCTTTAATAGACCAATCGCGATGTTTGATAGCGAACTCCAATCTTTTCTTGCGATCCTTCCATATAAACCTTTTTCTCTCAAACGCCTCTTAACTGTTTCCACCGATGGAGAAACGTTGTTTTCATCAAAAACACTAACACGAATTTCATTTGCGGTTTTTTTTAGACTCACACACTATGCTTGCGCCGTACCGAGTCGACGTTATTCGGGATCTTTGCTTTCGTGGAACTTTTTTGACGGTTCTACTTCTCCTGAAATAGTGCACAGAGTTGAAAACCCTACCTTTTGAAATTTTTAGAGTTTTCGCTATTTTGTTATACGATTTTCGTCGTTGCGGAATTTGACTATTATGGCTCTCATAGTTTCGTCGCAGTATTTATTTTTACCCATTATATTCAAACTCTGAAATAGAAAATTCGCTAGAATACAACAAATTTGTTGTATTTTTGTATAATTTACAATGCACAATCTTATCAAAATTCTGAAATATATGAAGATAAATGCAAATAAAATCAAATACAATTTTCTCTTGCTAATTATGTGGCCGACTAACGGAAGTAAATAAAAAATTTACATTTTCAATAATTAGATACTTTATGAAAGATGAATTTATTCATGCAAATTGTAAAGCAGACAAAAAGAATTGTTTATCAGGACATCGCTGCTAATTAGTTGACCGTAAGTTTAAGCCATAAGACGAAAAAATCAGCTGTTTTAGTAACACCACCAAGTATAAATTCGCCTCGAATAGTCAATTGGAAATCAGAAAGCGTGTAATGAATTAAAAAAAGAATGCTTTAAATGGGAACGGGAAACCTTTTTTTATTACATATGTATGTAAGCTATATTGCTTCGTTGAGTTCGACTTAAAAATAATTAATAATAAACTGACTGCCATGCAACATCGCCAATAGACGAAACTCAATAAGTAAATCTGTAGGTACATCCTTACATCGGTCATATTTCAATAATGGCCGAATTCACGGAACTACCTATGTTGACCAACTACCCTTCCGGCTCGACCGAAATCAAATTCATGACCCAGCTGCTCGAAAGAGAATAGTCTATATTGGATGCGGTTAGGGAAAGTGGACCCATCCATGTTTACACGGATGGTCCCAAGCTTGACAGCAGTGTTGATGAAGGTATACTTTCGGAGTATCCCTCTACAGACATGTAAACTATTGATAAACTAAAAATTTGTTTGGATCGCAAACGACAGGTGGCAGTCTGAACCCACTTGCCAAAATGCAAGGGGACTCTGGCCATCGACCAGTGACCAACGAAGGAAATCTCTCCTCTTCCGATGGGAAGACGGGATATTAAGATAATAACTGCAGTCCTGTTTGGTAGGTCGGTTGGTTGCAGTGGCGAGTAACGAACTCCAATTAACACTAAGAGCGCTACTCGTACACGCCGCCGAACCAGATATTAGAATGAAAAAGGGAAAAAACAAGTGCATCACCTTGGATCCAGGCCTTGGAGTTTAGGAACCTTAGCAAATCAAATGAATCCACGTCACCCAACTCATCCAGGTTTCCAAAATGGGATTTGCACAGAAATCTCCTTATAGTTCTGCAATGACCTCATTAGTTGCAGAGGGGAGTTTCCACCGTTTTTTACGCACCTGGTGAGTTGCAGCTGCGCCAGTAGGCGTTGTGTTCCAATCTTATTCGGGCAGCATGAGCGCCCTGTGACCGGTGCCCAGTGAAAACAGCGGTTAGCCTGGACACACCCGTCCGATACATTTTAATGAGAATATCAGACCTTTTGGGATTGAAAGCGGTCGACATGCTCTTGTCCACCCTGCATGATTTTAAGTTCTTCCACTTGCAGTTAGCCTTGGTCATCCGTCTGAGAGATTCGTCGCCTGATGCGACTCAGAGGCACGAGGACCTCTACAGCTTCTGAGTTATCAAGGGCCGAACCGTTCCGGGCTAGCTCGTCGGCGTTTTCGTTGCCGTGAATATTTCAGTGCCTAGGCACCCATATCAGGGTGACGCTGTGCTGACGAGCTAAGTTCGCAACGTACTCCATGCATTGCTTCTTCTGGCTAGATGCCGCCGTTCCGAAGGTGAGAGCCGGATCGCTCCTATCGCTTGGGTATTTGAAAAATAGCTATACTATACCCACGTCGTAAGCGCCCAAATAGCAGAAACCTATGACTAAAAAACACTCGTAGAATCCGGGAGACGCAGAAATGCCTCTATTTTAGGTTCCGCTGAATAGATTTCCGCCCCTACTCCGCTAATCATTTTTGAACCATTTGCGTTCTGTGATTAATTTATCTTTTATTCCCTTTTAGAGGGTAACAGGATGCTGAAGTATCTAGATAGTAGAACTTCTGGTCATATATAGTACGTGTTTTGTGAATTCCCGGATCACTGACGGACCGCATGGCTAATAATATTTTTAAATATAATACATGTTTTCTAACAGGATTATTTACACATTCCAAATAATGAAAAGAAAAAATGCAACTATGTTTATAATGAAATCAAAATTTAAAATAAGAGATAGATAATAGAAGTTAACTGTTTGTAACATTTCCATTCGACGCACATGCTAAATCTTGCCAGCCAATTTATGTTTGCTGTGAAGTTGTTGTGATGCAGCGAGTCTACTGGCAATGCTAGCAACAAAACCTTACGCAGTCTCATTGCCTTCAAACGAAGCGTGGACCCAATTCAACTTAACCAGTTAACCATTCACGAAGTGCTCATCTTATTGCAAACCAATTGTGCCCAACAATTCAAGAGCTCATTCGTTCAGCTGCCCATTTGTTCGGTCAGGCAGTCACTGACTGTGCCACTCACTCGGCCAGCAGCCAGCCATCAGCCAGGCAGCCAGCGAGCGGACCTAAGTTTGTTGCCCGGCAGCACAGCAGCGTTCAACATCGATTCGTTATGATTGCATGTTAAATGATTCCCGCTGAGTTATTACGAGACAAAATCCTTATTTATCGCCTTCTGATTTATTTGTAAACGATTTTCCACCTTCTGGAGCGTTGTTACTGTGTGCCACCCGTCGCACGATCGAAGTGCATTCACAAGTGGAGGATTTGTTGTTGTTGTATGCTTGTTTGTTTGTTTGTACATTCGCTTGCTTGTCGTCGCTTGTGAAATGGTCAATGTTGTTTGTTTTCTTTTTATCACATCCCTACGCTTCCCATTTAATCCAACCTTTTAATTTGTTCGTTCTACATAAGTAGATACAAACATATCTGAATTTGTTAGTTTCGCTCAGCCTGACTGCCTGCCCGCTGTTTTTGCTCGCTTTCTGCATGCTTTGCCACATTTTGTTGAGCTCAATGCTTTTGTTTTGTTATTGTTGCTTTGGGGGTTTTGGATATTCTCATTTTGGTGCGAATATTTGTTTTGCTTGGCCATATCTGATGCCAATTCAGGTGTTCGCTCGCCATGTGTTCAACTGCAGGATATTTCAGAGTCAATGTTTGGATGTGATTGTGCGCTTCTGAATTGTACTTGCTGTGGTTTTTCAATGTCGTGTGAAGAATTTCGTGTTTTCTCATTTCTTATCGCAAGATTAAGTTTAAAATTGTTTGTTACCTAATTTTGACATATTTATTTTTGGATTGCATTTACACGCACGAGCAAAGTTGTTGTCTTTACTTTACACCAAATCGTTGAATGACGTCTCCTGAGAACGATCGGTACGTTTGCATGGCAGAACTTTTTCAAGGCAGACGACGCAGTTAATGATTTGTCTAATGTTTCAACGAATCGTTTAAAGAATTGGGCTCAAAAACTAGGAGTTCTATAATATGGAGAAAGTTTGGAGTTATTTTAGGTCTCACTTAGACCCCTTTGGGTACTGCCTAGAGTGAAAGCGTTCTTCCAAGTTCGGCAGACACGAAATCCGTTCTGTCGGACCGTTTTGGCCGTTGTACAACAAGCTTGGAGGACTTCTGGCTGGGCTCCGGCCACATGCACGAGACAGTCGTCGAAGCTCTGTTGACTGACGCGGAAGTGACAATGGACACCGAAACCATCCATATTTTGGAACATGATGATGGTACTGCAGATTAAGTCCAAGGCTGCATCACCAGCTTTGCTCCTGCACAAAACATCCCTAAAAACTTTCAAAAATACCGTGAAGAAGGTTCTGACAATGAACATCCTGGGTACGTACCGGGGTATAATACTTTGCCTAGCAATACGTCACCCATTGTGATACTAGTTGGGCAGTATGTCCCGTTGCTTGATGACACTCAGAAGGTCATTACCATCTTCTGATACCAGCTCCGGTAGACAGGTGTAGAAGGATTGGCGTATACTCGCTAAATCAGAACAAAGCAGCAAAGGTAGTGTTCAATGCTGCGACAAAAATCGTTTGCGAGAAAGCCCATAATACAGGCATGCGTACCCATAAGGCAGTGACCGGTTATGATGACGAAGAGCAGAAAGCGTCGTTCCATATTGATTAGACCGAAATATTTATCTTTGTCTGCTCTGGGCCAGAGCTGACAGGCTATCCGACAGGTGGGTTCAACCAGAGTCTACAAGAAGACAGAGTGTGCCACGTAGTTTGGTATATCGCTCTGGCTAGGAACCAATGCTACACATGTGCTGTATCTGGCTGTCAGCTCGTTGAGAAGTTTTCTACACCCGATTACAGATATTTGCGGCATTACCCAAATATCGAGCGATTTAATAGCAGCTTAACTATCGGAGAAGTTAGCTATTGCTTCCAAGATAAGTGAGGAGCTTATTAGCTAAATGGCTTCGTTTATTGCTGAAGCTAAGCCTGAAAAACACTGCAGTTATCAGGCAGTTGAAAGATGAGTTTGGGCGAGATATTCTGAGAACAAATCCCACTTTCAACTCTATCGTTCAATTTAGAGCCGCCACTGCAGAGTCCTGTGATGTTGGTATAATACACGATAACTACGTCCACCTCTTGGCACTTTTCGGGAGGTGGGAGTACGTGTGGTGAAACGGTTTGCCTGCACGATGACTGGAGTGACGAACCAGTTCGCATTGTTCGCAGTTGTTGTCTTCCGGGATTTTTCTTCCGCCTTGGGTTTCCAGGCTAGAATAGCAGAAGAAGAAGGAAAAATATAAATAAAAGAAATTAACTGGATTCTGATCAGTACAAAATACTACTACAGTGTAGTGACGTTTGGCAAGTAGTCAATAAAATTAGCTTGAATTAATAAAAAACCATAACTTAATCACGGAAGTCTCATATTTTACTAATCATAACCTAAGCACGGGGGTCATTCAAGGCTTTTTGTATCACTTTGGACACAGTTATATAGCGAGCCGTTTGTTCCAAGCCAGACGCCCGCTCGCAGACGCACCTACTGATGAACATATGCTGCAAAAACCTGGTGAGCCCTTAAACCGAAAACGTCGGAGGGGCTCCATCTAGTGCGTCTTATCACTTTAGCTCACTCCCTAATGGATGATCGGAAGCTACCCAGGGGACACTTGGTTGAAATCACCCGGAAGTTGTGAGCTGTTTAATCCGCATGCAGAGAAATCGTTCTGACTATTCCCCTGTTGAATGACGATCACAGACTTTCCCCATGGGTTACAGTTGTCAAAAATTTCTCAACTCATCAGAGGGAAAATAAAAAGTGTAGATGGTTCATTGACAATGTCGCCAAAAGGGCCACCCAAAAAAGTCGACAAAGTGGTGACTTTGAGACACTTTACCCTAAGATTCCTATTGGGTATTACTTATATTCTCACTTGCTGAAATGAATTCAAGCAGCCAAGGTAACCTTAATTTCCCCACCATGTGGCAATCGATTCGCGATGCACATCTCCACCACTGAGCTATATTGCCAATAAATGTAGCAACAAAAACAACCATAGCAACAGCTGCAACGGCAACGGCAACCGCATCGGCATCGGAAATCTCAACAACGTTTAATTTGTTCGTCTTTATCAAATCGTCGAGAGCGTTGAGACGATACGAAGCGACGGGGTTAACAGCGTGTTTTGCACACCTTATTATCCAGACGGTGACTTTGTGAACAGCTCAAGATTGCAAGCCAACCACTGGTATCCCCTTTTCAACCGCAATATCCTCAATAATAAAACAGAAAACAGAAAAGGAATTAAGGGGGATAAAAGAAGCAAAAAAAAACACTTTACCTACTTGACTGGAGCATTGCACCATACTACATTTATGGGCTTATATTAATAAAATAAGCTTTGTCAGCCAATTTACAATGCATTTCCACGACCAGATTAACAGCTCAAAACAGCAAAAGCAACACCAAGAACAAGAACAAGAACAAGAACATCGACTAGTAAATACCAGCGCTACAAAAAACAAAAAACAAAAAATACGAACAACAATTTCAGTTAAATGAATGCTTGCTGTGCGTTGTTATTACCAAGAAGGTGAGAAGAACAAATCAACAGCTAAGCAGGAAGAAGGTTCGCGGAGCCGAGCATTGCTTCGAAAGGAGTGGTTGGTTAGTGGTGATGGAGAGTGGGAATGTGAAAATAAGATGTGCTTGCAATAAGTCAGTCAAAGCTGGTACTGGAGCTGGTGCTACTTCTGCTGCTTACTTCGAAACGGTGTTTGTTCGTTAATTAGTGAACATATTTCGTATAATCGGTGTCATATTAGTTATAAATTGGATAAAAGCGCAAAACGACAACTTAATTAATTCTAAATTCGCGATTTGTACATATAGTAGAAATGCCAAGAGATTTGGTTGCTATTGTAGAATAAATAGAAGCATAGAGAAAACAATGAACGGACGGAGAGTAGTAGATTTGGGTCCATAACGGCTGATTGCTTGCGAGAATGCGATTTAAGTCCGGTAGCGATAATAACCGTTATTTTGATTTTTTCGGATCAAAAATTCTGGGCAAGAATTTGTTCAAAACAAAACTCGATTACATCAATCCATATGCTATACAAATCTGACCTTTTTTTTTGCTTTCAATCATTGCATAATCGTTATTTTGGGATTCTCATTTTTTCAATAAAAAATAATCGTTATTCTTGGATTTTGATTTTTTCGATAAAGTGTCATTTTTATTTTTCGATAAAAAAATTAATCGATATTCTTGGACTTTTAATTTTTTCGATCAAGTTCGATAGGCATATTTTGATTTGTATTTTTCGATAAAAAAATCGTTATTCTCAGATTTTTAATGATTTGATTTTTATTGATTGTCATTTTGTGATCCTTATGTTATTCGATAAAGTTGATCTTTATGTTTTAATTTTTATTTTTTCGGTCAAGTTTGATCGTTGCATTTCGATTTAATTTTTCGACCAAAAAAATTATTATTATCGGATTTACAATTTTTGATTACAATATAAATAAAAAAAATTATCGGCGGTAACAATACTAGATTTTATGATCAGAAACACATGGGGAAATAACGATTAAACTCGATAGAAAAAATAAAAATTCAAGAATAACGATTATTTTTTTATCGAAATAATACAAATCACAAAGTAACGATTAAATAATGATTTTTTTTTTAATAAAAATTTTAACCATTAGGAACATACATATGAATGTATGAATGTATGTATGAATAATTTCATTTGATCGCCGTGGCCGAGTGTGTAACGTGTGCGTGTAATGGGTTCAAATCCCGGTCTGAACGTAACATCGACAAACTCACAGAACCACTAGCGCGCTTTGGTTCAAACCAAAAACGCATGTTCTGCAATTAAATTAAATCAAACTGTAAATAAAAGTTTTAGAGATATCCCGGCACCGGTGTATGTTTTGAATTTGAATTAAATCGGACTGTAAATACGGGTTTTAGGAACATAGCGTCACCAGCGCCACCTATCGGAATATTTGTTTGGACAAAAGACATTTTTGCAAACACTTTCTTTAAATTTGTTCACGATCGGATTCAGTAGTTTCCAATGATAAACCTCCTAGTTATTTCCACCATCAAGACGGTTAGCAAATTCTAAAATCAGCGAATCATTCACTTTAAGCGCCGTTTGCTCAATGTCTTATTAAGCATTTAATCAGGACTTAATCAAAGGTTTGATTTTTACCAAGGTCAGTTAGAGTCATTTGTCAAAAACTAAGGTCGTCTCGCTTCGGATATTTATAAAAATTACATGCCACTATGGACATACGGTGTCGGACCAAACTAAAGCACGTATCCTACATATCTCTAAAAAATTAAATAATCTTTTTGATATTTATTTTATTGGATCCAACATACATATTTGTGATTACGTACATCAGACCGTACCACACCATATTGCTCGTTTGCAAACCTTAAAATCGGTATGTGGCTTTCGATCTTGTGGGTAGAAATCTACCCATATTAAGCTTCCATATATATTGTAAGAAAAAAAATTAAAAGTAATGAATCGTTTTTTATTTTATTTATAACTAAATCAAATTTTACATATTGTTTAGGCAATTAACGCACACCGTAAGAACATAGCTACTTTTGCAGGTGGGTGTGTTAAAAAAGCAACATGAAACTTTTGATTTTTGGTCCTTGTTTCTACTTTAGACCATTTGTCTAGGTTGTGGGTCAGTCGTAGAAAGATATTAATGCCTTAGTTTTTAAAGTAATGAGGAGGATGGGCATGACTTTTGGTTTGGAGCAATTCTACCCATAAGGTGTGAAAACACATAATTATTCTTACAAATCGCCTTGTTTCCTATATATCATTCAAAAGCAGGGACCGTAACGGTTATAATCTTTATAAAAGAATCCGGATTCAATTGATATTTATTATTTTTTCGATCAAAAGTGTTCGATATTTTTTAATTTTTAAATTTTTATTTATTCGATCAAGTTCGATCCCAATTTATTTATTAATCAAAAATAATCATTATTAATTCATTCATTTTTCATTCCAAAAATCGATATTCCTTAAATTAGAACTTCTCGATATATTTCATAGATATTTTATGATTAACGATTATTTTTGGTCGATAAAATAATACCCACAAAATATCGAAAAACTATGATCGGAAATATTTAAATCCAAGAATAACGAGTATCTGCAATCGAAAAAGTAAAAAATTACAAATATCGATTATGTAATGATTTCAAACAAAAAATCTTTTAAATAAAAATAAGGCCAGAATTTCATCAAAAACGTGTGTCGTATCTCCCAAGGGGGCAGTCCAGACGTACAGTTGGAAATTTTGTATATAAATAAAAAGATTGGTTTTGGTTTAAGTCAATTAGAATTTAATGAAATGTATACATATATGTAGATATACAAGAATGGTTTCACCTTGTGGTGTGAAGTGGTAGTTGACGAGCGTCGCTTCAGAGATCCTGAGACTAAGTGAAGTTAGGAAAAAATGCACGGTTGCCGTCAACCGCAATTTTATTGGAAAGAAAGTAAATGGGAAAGTTAAAATAAGGATCAGATCGATATATTCGAGTTTCGTTTGCATGAATTCTTGCTAATGTTTTTTTGATCCAAACAAAAATCTGAATATCGATTATTTTCTCTCCCTGCTCAAAACGAATCGATTTTGTTCAAAAATAGTCTCGTGACAAAGTCATTGAGTTTAAGCTCCATTGAAACTTTTTAATTGAGTATATTTATTTTTAATGCTAAATTTTGTTCAGAACTCTACCTAAGAGTCAACGAAAGGTTAAAAGAATGTTTCCCGAAGAACCTCTAAACTATGAAATATAATTTACAAAGAATACGACAAGCACTTTCGTGTGCAATAGTTTCAAGAATGTAGAAAAATTGCAGGCTTTTGAGCAGCCATGCATTTATTGCTTAGTTATAAATACACTTTGGGTCGCGTTTATTAGATTAGATTCTTAATAACACAAGTGGAGAATTGAACGCAAATCTTATAATTTTATGTGCATCGAACATTTCATTAAACCCTTACAAAAATATTTTTTCAACACAATTAGGATACTCACAGTATCTTTCTAAATTTAATTGGCTATAATTTTACCGCATTACAACATCGAAACTGTGAACAGCTCTTTACGCGAGACTGCACTTTTAATTAGAAAATGAAAAGTATTCAGACATTTTCGGTTTATTTTTTGGAATCTTTATTTAGTGTTATACTTGAATAATAATCAACCAGTTAAACATAAGCTAAGGCAGAATAATTTTACCCACAAATGGTATCTCTAATTAGCAGACAAACTTGTCAAAAATTGATCAGCTGTTGAAGTTAACACACTAAATAATTCGAAACTGTGAGTACCCCAATTATTTAGTAGATTTGCTGTCGTTCTTTTAGTCGAGGTGCAAATTATCGTAAATTTAACGCCGGAGAACGCCATATCTGGCAAACAGTGTTACCAGATGTCAAGATTTTGCGCAATTTTGGAGATCTATGCACCAATTCGGGAACAGAACATTTTATTTGGGAATGCGGGGATTTGATGAAAATTTTTTGTATGTTATAAAAGTTAAAGTTTAAAGTGAAACTTTTTTACCGATTCCATAAAGAGATACTCGTAGAGAGGAGAAAGACTGTACCATCATTTGGTTTTGAAACTTGCAATACTGCTGTTTCAATTTTCATTTCTGCTCATTCAGAGCTGCACTAGTCCCAAACCAGTTTCAAGCTACTATCGACCGATTAAGAAATGAGTTAAACTAGTTCCAGAGCAGTCTTGAACTAGTTCCCAACTCTGACCGAAGCCATGCCAAACTAATTCCGAAATGGTTGTGAAATAGTCTCGAAATAACTCGTCTATTAATAGTTAAAAAGTAGTTCCGAGCTGATCCCGAAATGGTCTTAGAAAGGCGCAGAAAAAGTCCCGAGCTGATCCGGAAATTGTCTTGAAAATAGACTCTACTAATCTCGACATTGTCTAGGAAATTACCCCGTAGTAGTCCCGAAATGAACCTGAAATGAAGCCGTAACAGTCATGAAAGGTTCCCGAAATAACAAGTGCCGAAGTGGTCCTGAACTAGTCTTAAAATTGATGAATGCCGGTAAATTTTGAATTGATGCGTTTTTTCGAGCCGATTGACTTTTGAAAAAAAATTAATATAATTTTCGAAACTTTTTTTCATTTAACGTATACAGTTTATGTGAATCTAAATGCTCAAAATATACGAATTAGTGAGGAGCCTAAAATGTATGGGAATTTATTTTGGTTCAAATTTTCAAATTTGAAGAATGTAGATTTTTCGTGTATTACTCGGAACTGAAAGGGGAATAAAGTGCTCACAATTTCTGGCAACCTTGTTGGCCAATTCAACGCTGTGTACTCACTCACCTTTTCACGTGATACACTACGCTTCTTTATTCCTAGAATTTTGCACAATCATACAAGGAAAGAGTTCGTTCATATCGATGCCACCGCCCAGCTTGATATATTGCCTCGATCAACGCTGATCATCATTTGTACATACATAGCTCCTTTCAGTTGTTTTGTTAGCGATTTCTCGTTTCATTCTTACTTAGCCCGCTTCTACTACCTGTTTGCATTGCTTTTTGATTTGCAGCACATTTGCAGTTTATATAACGAATTTGTTTTCATATCTTTCACTTTCAACATACTCCGACACACACACACACATACACAACGACTGGTAACTATCCCCGTCGGGAAAATTTGAATTCGAGGTACAAGTAGTTGGCTTTTTTTTTTGTAGTATTATTCCCGTTATCAGATGGAGCTTGCGCTCCCTCCTTGCATGATGATTCTTTGCCAGTAGTAATATTTATTTAAAAAATACAGGCATTCAAAAATTTTGCTTTTATTAAACCAATCAAATGTTTTTTATGCAAAATGCAGCTGGGGCTATCGACAAGCGCTGATGACTTTCGCCAAAGGGTTCCCTGACTGTAGTAGTCAACAATCTGGAACAGGTGCAAAGATCGGCTCTTATTGGAATGAGTCCGGGGACCTTCGGACATGGCGAAAGCTAGCGCTGAACGTCATATTGAATATATCTCCAATCGATTTTGCGGGTAAAATCCTGGAAGTCCAAGCTGCTATTGCGTGCCGCCCATGGCTCCCAAGGAACACTTTGGCATCGCCAATCCTTCTAAGGCAGGGGTGCAATGTTTGGCACCGGGGCTGTTGGACATGCTCATGGATGGATCAAAGGTTGATGGGAGGGTTGGGAGGATGGTTGGAAGAGAATTATTTGGCCAGAACTCTGTCGAAGACACAAATTTAGACCACAGGATCACTGTCGCGTGTGCCAGGCGGAGCTAGCAACTGAGTGGCAGCTTAGTAGCGCGACCTTAGTTAGAGAAGTGAATATTTACTCCGATGGCCAAGTGGCAATTAGAGCTATGGACTCAATAACGGTGCGATCGAAAGTGTTTAAGGATTACCTGACTTTTCTTTCGAGAGCTTCGGGATATTTTTTCGTCAAATTAATTTGGGTACGTGGGCACAGGGATATCCCAGGGAATTGTGATGTCGATGAACTAGTCAGACGAAGTACACTTGAAAAGTACTTCATAAGCAAGAAGCTTTTCGGGGTTCCTCTGGCCACCTGTCGGCTGCTTCTTAACGAATGAGCTTGCGATCAACTTGGTATGCGCTGCGAAGCTACTAGGACAGGTACAGGGCACCTCAATATTAGCACTAGCCCCCACTGCATCAGCTGCTTGGAGGATGAGGAGGCAAAATCATCTGAGAATTTTTTACTTAGTTCCCCTGTCTTCGCGAGACCAAGACTCAGTTGTCTGGAAACCCTCCTTATTCACTCTCCAATCTTGGAGAAATTTTGATATAATTCCAAAAATTGTCATTGGCATTTCAAACCTTTTTATCATAATTTTTAGACCATTTTTGGTCATGCAGTTCATAGCCTATTAAATTTAAATGTAATAAGGACAAATGGGAAGTGGCTCAAAAATTGTATTCTTTTTCGTGTAGAAAAAATTTATTCGTTCACTGTTAGCAAACAAAAGTTGTACACAATCAACGCAATTTTTGAGACTCTTCAAGCTTGAACATTATTAGACTAAAATCAACCCATTTGATAAAACTGCACGGCCGAATATTTAAAAAAGTGCTGGTTAAAAATTTTGCTGAGTACTTTGTGAATTTTATTAAAATTTACAAAAAGTTGAAGCTTAGATTTATACTGCGTTTTATTGCTTTAAAAAATAATAATAATTAAGAAATAATAAAAAAGAAATAAGTTATTTGTGGAACCATGTCTACATATGTATACCCGGAAAACTTATAAGGATCTGAAGAATTAACTTGGGATGCATTACAGATATGGTGATTTTATTTGATGTGTTACTCTTTGTTGAAAGTTTTGTTTTCACAAATTTTAAAATTTAAAAAATTTTAATTTTATCTCGAAAAATATGATTTGTCTTTATTTCGAAAAAAAATTATTTGTTTACCAAAGAAAAAATTCTTAATCAAAATTTTCTTAGGTCACTTCAAAATTTTAAAAAGAAAATTCCAACAGTTTATAACATACGTATGTAAATCTAAAACTTTAAGTTTAAAGAATCAATGTATATTATTAACTAAATAAATTGAGTATCTTACAATACTCCAATTGTGAAAAACTTTGTTTTCATAAATTTTCAAATTTAGAAAATTTCAGTATTATTTTGAAGAAATGATTTGTCTTTATTTTGAAAAAAAAAATATATATATAAGAAAAAGTTCTTAATGAATATTTTCTAACATCCATTCAAAATTTTTAAAATAAAATTCTAACACTTCATAACACCTTACATGTATATGTATGAAATCTTAACTTTGACAAAGTAATTTATTAACTAAACAAATTGACCCCTGCAATACTTTCTCCAATTGTAAAAAATTTTGTATTCGCAAATTTTAAAATTTCGAAAACTTTTTATTGTATTATGAAAAATTAATTGTCTATATTTTGAAAAAAAACTATATGTCTCTTGACAAAGAAAAATTCTTAATGAAAATTTTTCAACAACAATTCAAAATTTTGAAAAGAAAATTCTAACACTTTATAACATACTGAAATCTAAAATATTTTTATTAACAAAGTTTAAGTGAACAAAGTAAATTATTAACTATGTAAATTAACTTTTTGTTTTCACAAATTTAAAAACTTTAAAAGAATTTATTTTATTTTGAAAAAGTGATTTGTCTTTATTCTGAAAAAATTATTTGTCTTTTGAAAAAAAAGTTTAATTTAATTTTTTTTAATTAAAAAAAAATTTATAGTTTTTAGAAAAAAAAAAATTATTTTTAAGATAAACGATTTGTCTTTATTATGAAAAAAAAGAATGATTTGTCTCTTGACAAAGAAAAACCTTTAACGAAAATTTTCTAGCAACACTTATAAATTTTGAAAAAAAAAAATTCTAACACTTCATAACATACTGGAATCAAAAATATTTTTGTTAAAAAAGTTTGTTTTGAAAACATTTCTTCACAAATTTTCAAATTTCAAAAAATTTTATTTTATTTTCAAAAAGTGAATTGTTTTTAGTGTGATAAAAATGAAATTATAAATAAAAATTCTTAATGAACGTTTTCTAACATCTTACATCATACTTAATTCTAAAATATTTTTGTTAACAAAGTTGAAATAAACAAAGTAAATTATTAACTAAATTAACTGAAACTGTTTTCCCAAATTTTCAAATTTAAAAAAAAAATATTTTATTTTGGAAAAGTGATTTATCTTTATTAGAATAAAATAATTTGTCTCTTAAAAAAAAATTGGAAAATTTAAAAATTCTAAAATTTAAAAAAAGAAGTTGATTTATTAGAAAATACATACGTACCTATGTTTTTTTTTTAAATTGTTTGTCTTTATTTTCATAGTTTGAATAAACAAAGAAAATTATTGACTAAAATGCACTAGTTCTTCAAAAAACGTGGATTTCCCTGCAGGGATCTGGCATGTTGCAACACAAACTACCATTATCGATTCGAGCCAAAGTTCTTGCTGTTACAGCCATTAAAAATTTGTTGGAGTTGGCATTGTTGTTGCACTTTCGTATGCACGAGTGTCTGTAGCAATATCTGCATGTATACACATTTGCCACTCTGTCTGTCTGTCTGTCTGTCTTGCCTTGTCTCGGTTGTCCGCTTTCTGTTGGAATTTCAAGCTTCCTAAATTATCTTATAACTTAATTCATTAATAAATTTATGAATTGCCTGTTATAAATTGTTGAAATTTATTATCGTCTCCACACTGAATCATGTCGACCTGGTCGTGGCCTCCGCCACTAAAGCCACTAAAGCCTACAAGCCAATTGCTTTCTTATGCCTCTTTTACAGCTTATTTTGTTGTTGTTGTTGCGGTAGTAGTAGTAGTAGTAGCAGCTCGTTATCGTCTGCTCTTTTGTTGCCACATTTGTATTTGGGGTGCATACAAAACACACACACACACACACACACCAAATTGCTGTTGTATTGTTGTTGCATGCTGAATGTTGACACCGCAGTTACTGTTAATATAAATCGTCTGCAGCACCGCTGATCTTTAACAATTTCATACCAAAAAAACACAAAAAAAGAAAAATAACAGAAAAAAATTAAAAAAAAGTGGAAAATCTGTTTATTGCTTGCTGCTCAGCGTTTAAATGAGTTATCAAGGATTAGTGTAGAGATTCGGGTCGCTTTTGCTTTGTGTGTCATTTCGTTTTCGATTCCTATGGATCTCTATATGTCCATATGTAGATTTGTTAGTGCCTCAATTATTTTGTCACCATTCATACTTTATATGTATATCTCTCCTTTTGGTGTCTATTATATTTGGCCTTTAGTTTCGAGCACTGATTAATTAAGTTTTTTAAGCATTGCTTTCATTGATTAACTAAAATTTTCCTAAGCTCTTCGTTTTTAGTGTGGCTCGGTGTTATTCGGGTAGCGCTTATTAATTACAATCAATAAATTTTGTGTCTTTTTAAAAGAGTTTAATATCTTATTAAATAGTTATAATTAATTGTACAGTGGCAAACCCGATTAGGGTGAGCAAAAGGTTTATTTCATTAAATAAACTGTCACCATAAATAGGTGGGTTGGTAGTGTCATATTTAAATTTGGTTATGACTTAATATGCAGGTTAGTGATGTTATTGACTCTAAATAGAAATAGAAGGTACAGAAGTTTTGGGCAAGATAAACTGAGTTATAATTTATTCACATTTCTGTTAGTCAAATCTGCTTAATATAGATAAAAAACTTCATGTGTGTTTTCACCATAACCAAATTGTTGTAAAGCAGGCCGCTGGGAGTGATAGTACAGTTACATATCGGTTCCTTTCTAGCCAGCAAAAAAATGTCCGCAATAGCGGCCAAAAATTAGAAAAAATTGCGGATAAAATCATATTCGGTTAATTTGCAAATAAAGGGTGTTTGTTTTGTTAGACATGTGGTTTTCAAGAAGAAATAAAACGCACATTATTTATTGTTATTGCAAAGAATTTAGCTTTATTATAAAGATAAGAATTTGCGATTATGTTTTAAAAATGGCTTCGGGCAAGTGACCGCCGCGGCTGGCTCGAATAAATTCTAGCCGAGAAGCCCAATTTTCAACCACTTTTTACAGCAATAACGCGCCGAATATTCTCTTCTAAGGCATCAATAGTCTCGGGCTTATCTGCGTAGACGAGCGGTGTGAAATATGTAACACGATATTGGAGGCCACGCCACCGGCCTCCGACGCAAGATAATGTGCTCACCAAAAGTTTCCTTCAAAATTTTTTAGTTTCGTTGGCTGTATGGCATGTAGCGCCGTCTTGTTGGAACCAAAGGTCGTCCACCTCTCTACATCCTCCAATTCAGGCACGAAAAAGTCATAAACTATGGCTCTATAGCGTTCCCCGTTGATTGATTTTTAAATAAATACTAGCTGACCCGGCGAACATTGCTCCGCCTTAGAAGCAATAAATGAGCAGATTCTTGATTTTAAGAGTTTAAATTTTTTATTAGGATAATAAATATAAGTAAGTACCAAAAATCAATTATTGTAATGATTCTTTATTGGCCATGTATTTTAGTGCATAGGCTGCACTCTTCAGTGAAGCACCTTGTGATAGACGATATTTTTAGTTTTATTACTATGTGCAAGAACAAATAACGCAGCTGGTCTTCCGACCCTTGAACATGCCGCATATAATTGACCATGGGAAAAACATGGATTTTCTATATTTCGACCACAAACTTTCAAGGATTGGCCTTGTGATTTGTTAATGGTCATGGCGAATGCAAGACGGATCGGAAATTGAAGTCGTTTAAACTCAAACGGCATGTCGGTTGGGTTCATCGGGATCCTCGGAATGAGAACTTCCTCACCTTCAAATTTTCCTTTGAGTATCGTCGCGTAAATCACATTGTTCATCAATTTACTTACCACCAAACGCGTTCCTTTGCACAGTTTACAGTTCACCTTTAGTCGTAAATTATGCGGTGGTAAGCCAGGCTCATCCAAGGAGTTTAAAAATTCAATTGGATAGTTGGTGGCATCATCTGCATTTGTTGCACAGTCAATAGATTTGAACGAATGTAGTGTACTAATGACCTCATTCTGAATTATGTAGTAGCAATGAGTGCAATGGCTCAGGTGGGGGAGTCAATAATGGCAATTTCACTTTCCCATTAAGGCAGCACAATCTTGGCGTTTCTCCGGAAAACTTCAATACTCGCAAACCACATCCATTGTCCCAATGCGAACGCTAGTATGCAAGCAGTAATCAGTGCTGCAATCATTTCGAAACGCTGCTCGATTCAAATCAGTACTTGATAAATTTCTCCTTGTGCGTCGAAAATTATCAAGATGTTGATCTCTTAGGTTTGCTCGATGATTTCTCATAGCCAACCGAGCCTTTGCACGGACTGCCTCGCTTTGCTCTTGTGATTGAGAAGCACGAAGTCGAGCCATACTAAAGCGGCGCTCTTCACGTGCAATTTCTTGTACTTCTTCAGTCCTTTCATTCGCAACGTTTTGCATCCTAGTTGCATTACGGCTTTTTCGGGGAAGATTTGATCGTCTTGGACGCGGCATTTTAATGATAATAATATCGGCACAATATTTATAGACACTCGAAACAAACACAAAAACCGGTAAACTTCAAAATTTCTAACTGTCAATTTTTCACCCAACAAAATTCGTAGAAGTAAACAAAATACATGTTAATATTGGCAATTCACACCAATTACATGGATATTGCCCTTCTCCGCTAGATGTCACTACAATTTACATCGATATTACCTTTCGCCGCCAGAGTACATGCAAATTTTAGTTTTCATACAAAAAAGCAAAAGCAAAATACATATATGGAGGGAGAAGAAAAAAAATCAAATTTACCGTTTTTTTGTCGTCCCACGGTAACGGGATAAAAAGTATCCTATAACCTGCCCCTGGTTCTAAGCTACCTCCCCACCAATTTTCAGCCAAATCGGTTCAGCCGTTCTTGAGTTATAAGTGGTGTAACTAACACGACTTTCTTTTATATATATAGATTAACCAATAGAGCCCAAACTGTGACTTCTTGAGGATGTAACGGCGTCGCAATAATGGCTTGCGGATTATCAACACTCCAAATGCTAAAATTTTTTTTACTAAAATGAAATAATCGATATAATTGCATACCCTAAAAAGAAGTCTAAACATCCTTCAGAAAAATTGAAAAATTTTGCTGAGATTTTATAAATTGTGTATATAGTTTGAAACATTAATTTGTATGGTTTTGTTGAGCAATCGTTTTTCATAAAATTTACAAAAATGTATCATGAAAAATTTTGTTAACACTGTAAAAAGGATACGACAAGTTTTGTTCGCGAATGTTAACAATTTGTTATTTACAAAATTGAAAGCTTTAGGGTAAAAAAAAATGTTAATTTCGACAATTCCAACACAAAGGGAAGGCGAATGTAAATGAGAAAAATCAAATCAGCTGTTCTTTTGACACCACCAAGGCGAATTCATATAAGGTGAAGTTGAGCAGGCAGCTGATTGAATTCGCTTGGTGAACGCTAAGTCAGAATTATGTGTTTGTTGTAAATCATACTGTCAATGTGCGGATATTTTGTTTTTCTACTTATAACACCACCTGATATGAATTCGTCTTGGACACCACCTTCTATAAGTATAAATTCGCCGTGTTTCACTACGAGTATTTTTCGTCGATACCTTCGCTGTTCTTGCTTGAAAACTATCGATACTAAAGCCCAATCTCAATATTAAAGCTTAAATTTAATCCAAATAGCTTGAATCGCAAGTGGATATACCTAAATGCTGACTTTTATGTTTGTTTGACGTTTGACGTTGATTTTTTTTTCGCGTAAGTAGAGGGAATTGATATATCAACATTGTTCTTATGTTTTTTATGATCGACCAATCGCGTCCATCAGCATAATTCCTTAGTACGATCGTGGCGCGCTCAACAAACAACTTCATTTGACATTTACGATCTACGCGACGATAGGTTATAAAAACGTGTTTTGTTTTTTTATACCTTTCATGAGAATGAAATGGTATATTAAGTTTGGTCCGATGTTTGTAAGTGCCAGAAGGAGAAGAGATAGACCCATCAAAAAGTATACCTAAATGATCAGGACGATGAGCTGAGTCGATTTAGCCATGTCCGTCTGTCTGTCCGTCTGTCCGTCTGTCCGTCTGTTTGAACGCAAACTAGTCCCTCAATTTTAGAGCTATTTTGATGAAATTTGGTGAGCAGGTGTCGTTGTACAAATGATTAAACATTTGTCGGAATCGGCCAGATCGGGTGACTATAACATATAATACAACCGATTATTCAGATATTGAATTTTGCGCCATAACTCCATTTAAGCAGCTAAAGGCTTGAAATTTTGCAGAAATATCAGCCATTATTAGCTACGTATCAGTATTGAAAATCATGAAGATCGGAGAAATATAACATATAGCTCCCATACAACCGATTGTTCAGATATTGCATTTTGCACCATAACTCCTCCATTTAAACAGCTAAAGGCTTGAAATTTTGCACAAACATCAACCATTATTGGTTACGTATCAGTATTGAAAATCATGAAGATCGGAGAAATATAACATATAGCTCCCATACAACCGATTGTTCAGATATTGCATTTTGCACCATAACTCCTCCATTTAAACAGCTAAAGGCTTGAAATTTTGCACAAACATCAACCATTATTAGCTACGTATCAGTATTGAAAATCATGAAGATCGGAGAAATATAACATATAGCTCCCATACAACCGATTGTTCAGATATTGCATTTTGCACCATAACTCCTCCATTTAAACAGCTAAAGGCTTGAAATTTTGCACAAACATCAACCATTATTAGCTATATATTAGTATTCATCAAGATCGGAGTTCACAGTGTAAATCGGCAAGATAAATTCAGGACAAATATTTATTGCGAAAAGTAATAAGCTCAGCGCAATATCACATGAATCATAGCGTTAAACGTTTGGGAACTATTTACGGATCTGATAACTGTTTTCAAAGACCGACATATGTAGGTCTTACATATTAATACTTAATTATTTGTATTTTTTAAATGTTGAATATCAAGCGTCGATACGATATTAAAAATATTCAAAAACCATTCCCTTCTTAAAACATAGTTCTTTTTAATTACATAAGGAAAAGCATTAAATAATTTATAACAATGCCTTTACTAGAATTATTTTTATTGATTTGAAGGAAATTTTCGCTTTTAATTATAGGTAATACGAAATTGTAATACAATAACACGTTTTTTACTATTCTTCCATTCATGAAAGGTATGAAGCCTTCGGCATAGCCGAAGACAGCGCTGTTTTTACTTGTTTTTTTTTGGGTTTGTTTGTTAGCCATAAACTGAAATGAGAAGATTTTCAACGATTTAAACTCTAATTAAGCGCTGAAAATGCGCTATAAAATTTGCGACTACTTACACCAGCATCTTAATGTAAACAACGTATTAGTGTGCAGATTTAAAGGCATTTGAGTGCTCACACCTACACACATACATACATACCCACATATGTACATATGTACATAGATATGTGCATCTGTGTATGTTTGGAAGTGTATGATCATTCGACGTTACGCGTCCGCTAAAGTTTTATGGGTTAGCATTTCGCATCTCGCATCTCGATTGACCGATGATCTGCATCGGCAGCAGCACTGATCTGCGCGTTGTTTACTTCGATGGATGATACCTCAAATATGTTGGATTACAAATGTACAGCTGTTTGTGATTTAGTCGTCTTGCCGACGGCGCATACAAACTACATACATATATACGTACATACATACATACATACTATATGTATGTAAACTCACATATGTACCTTACGCAGGAATTTGCTCTTAAGGCGCTGAAAAATTTGCCAGCACATAAATAACATTTTATTGGCAATTTACCGTGCGGCGAAATTAATGTGCATACAGTTTGCAACATTGGTAATTTATGCAAATAAAACGATCGTAAATTTGTCGTTAAAGCGTTTATTAAATGATCGTTTATTAGTCTCGCTATACAAGAAAGAAGCACAGTCAAATGGTTGTGAACACAAAAAACTTGTAAAGAAAGAATGAAAAAAAGTAATCACTTTAATGACAGTTAACGTGGTCAAAGTGGTCGAATAGGTGAAGAATCTGAATATTTGTATGCTCTATATGGCACAGTGGGCATGCAGTTGATAAACAAGGGTTTAAAAAGATAACGAAAACTTTAGTTTCAAAAATATAGCCGAGGAAACTGGACATTACAGGAGGAAGTGAGTTAATAATAATAACAACAATAAACTGGCGCTTACTGCCTGATATTTGGCCGAACTTCTCCCGTAATTTTTGGTGTTCGTATTGATGTTATACCACAAATTTAGAGACCTACAGTTTTACGCTGACTCCGAATGCCAAATTATTTTTGTGCGAAATTTTTTCACGGCAGGAATACGTACGGAGGTTTCTCATTGCCTGCCGAGGGGCGATCGGGAGCCGTAAAATAGTAGTATAAATAAATAAAAATTTTATTAGTAATTAGTAGTAGACATTGGTAAAAATGGTATTAGTAAGTATTATTAGGAAGAGCAAAAATAGTAGTAGAAATTTATAAAAATAGTAGTAGTAATAAGTAGCAGTATTAGTGAAAATAGTAGTAGACATTGGTAAAAATAGTAGTAGTACTAAAAACTAGTAGTAGCATTTGTAAAAATAGTACAGAAATTAGAACAATAGTAGAGTAATTAGTAAAAATAGTAGTTGTAATTAGTAGTAGCATTAGTAAAAATAGTAGTAGGAATTATTTTTTAAAGATATGGATTATTTTTTATTGGAGAAATAAAAATTACAAAATATTGATAAAATGTGCTTCAAAGAAAAAATATGAAATTTTCAATATAGGTAAATTGCTTTCAGGAAAATCAGATCTTTTAACATCCCGCAACGTTGAATGCATTAATACCCAGTCGGATTAGGCTGTTTACAAATTTTATCGCTTGGTTTCTTGGAATGTTAAAATTTAGCCCGAAATAATATAAACGTTGAGTTATTGCGCTCATCGAAAAATATATCTACAGCTTTTCAGCAAAATGAAATCAGCAAAATGGTGAATCCATTTATGAACGGAATTTGCGATACAAATGCGACCGAAATCTATATCTATTGATCTATAATGAAGTTATATAGAGATTTCTTTCCTGTGTGTTGTATAATAGGAAGTCTTCACGAATTAGTCGAGCTCCTCTTCAACTTCGTGGACGTACCGAACCACAATCGTAAATTGTTCGATTCTTCTTACAAAGCTCCAGCCCTGAAAGTTATTTTTAAAGAGCAATAATTCTGTTGACAAAGAATTGAAAAAGTATATTGTTCTCTATCAATGAACATATTTTCATTGCGGTTGATTGTGCATCTCTAGCTGAGCATATCACCTGATTGTCGGTACTACTTTTCACCACAGTCTTTGGTGAAATTTTTTGAGACTAACGGGCAGCTAGTTCTTTATAAACATAACACAAGTAAATTTTCTGAATAATTAGCCGTTTGCCTCACTGTACTTTATTTACCACTACCAACCCAGCGAACATTTGGAAGATTATTTGACAATTTGTGAGATACTTGAGAGTCGTTTGCGAGTAGTCGCATAGAGTTGAGGCTACTTCGTTTTCGAAATTAAATGAAAATGCTAGAAACTTTGTAAACATACAAATATTTATAATGTCCCTGTGGTTCTGTTAGATTACCGGTGGTGTACAAAAAAAAGTGTATTCAAAACTCGAACTTTAAAAAGTCTCATCTACTAATCGTACGAACTGCCGAAACTTTTATAATCGCAAAGGTGGTCTTCTGCATTTGGTTTTTCGCCAAGAATACTCTACTTCGTGTCCTTTATATCTTAAAATGCTAGCTGGGAAATCACAGGTAGTAAGTATGCGTCTCTGTATGTGTTAATGTATTAGTGTCAGCCTCTTGGTTAATTAATAGTTGTTGGATTGGCCGCAACGAATGCCCTTTTCACATCCCAATACGCTTGACCAAAAAAGGAAGAAAAAAGTAAGATGTAACTCGAAATTTATGTCGCTGACATTGCTTTGTTCGATTAATAAATTAGATGACTAACAGGAAAAACTTTAAACGCTTGGCAGCTATTTGACGTTAGCAATGCCCTGGCCATTCAAGGGTTAAAAGAAATAATTTGTAAAAGTCAGATTAAAACTGCAAAATAGGTCAATAAGGTATTTTTTATGTATGGTATTTAACAAAAACAAAATAATGGCTTTTGGGTGGAAGTGATGTGAGTGTGGTAAATTATGTATTTAATTTATAATTTGGTTTCTTTTTACTTAGTTATTTATGGTGAGCAACATCACGGCGCACTTTTATTAAAATATCATTGCTCCAGGCTTTAGAAAAGTCTTTGAAATATTTTGAGATTCCAGTTTTGTTTTTGATACTTTCCATACTAAAATTATCCACGTCAAATATTAACCATTAATTTTATATTCAGCGCCTAATTTTACTAATTAACATTTGAATCATGTGTACTTATATATTTAAAGCTTTCTAAAATTTTCAAAAACTTAAACGTTTAAAAAAACAAACACCAAATTCATAAAAGGCAAAATAGGTTTGGAATCATGGCGAATTCATATAAGGTGATGTTTTAAATACAACTACAAAGTTCCTATGTATTTTGTTTTCGCATCTGCGTAAGAGTTGCCAAAATGTATGTAAATTTTGTTTTTGCTTTTATAGCTTTTGAAAGCTCATATGCAAAAGCAATAACAAAATACATGTAGGTGCACGGTGTACTGAATACTGAAGGTGACGCCTTTAGAAGTACCGCTACTTTGGTTTTGCCGGGTTTGACAATTCTCAACTTCAACTAGACAAAGCTTTTTTCACAAATTAAGAAAAAGAGACACTTTTTTTTAGTATTTTGCGAATTTATTTATTAAATGTCTGCCTATAAATTCATACTTTTACACTTTAGAACAATTAGAACACGTTTTTCAATGAAATATTGGAAGTTGTTCAATTTTCTCTCTCCCGTATTCTTGTTTACTAAAGGCGAGATCTGTCATTTCACCGCGGGAAGGCGCAATCTTGTATTCTATCATTCTTGATGTAGGTGAATAAAAAAAATCAAATCGGCTGCTATAGTAACTACACCTTATATGGATTCGCCTTGTTTGGAATGTTTCGTCAACTGAAATTGTTATAGAAATTTTCGAAAAAAATTTATTAATCGTTACATTTTTTTAGCAGCATCATTGTAATAGTATATAGCTAAAATATGGAGTGGTAAGTGGGGCGGACGTAGCTTCCTTTCAAGTTCTCTTTGCCATCGCGTTACTAAGTCCCGATGCCTCTATCATCTCGTTGAGAGATCTGCGACCGTTAGTTTTGGAGGTGGTTTTGACAGAGCAAAGAAGACAGTACAATGGTTAGGTAGGCAGGACTTTTCATTGACTGATAATCTTCGGAATAAACACATCAATTCTGTAGAACTATAGAAAATTATTGACGTTGGGAGCCCTCTCACCATTATCTACACTGAGAAAAAAATCAAACAAAAATTGGTTAATACTACCAATTTCAGTTTTGAAAAGGAATCAAAGTGAGTTTTGCTTAATGTTAACAATGCCATTGTTGCTATTTTCAACAATGAGTTTGGTGATGCTAACATTGACACATGGAGCGATGCCCAAAATGTCTGTGTTATAACAGCTTTTCACTGACGTTACCGTCAATTTGCCTAGCCATGGCATCTCTGAGCGACATGGGGGGTTTATGTGGTACGACTGGCCGGTATGTGTTGCCAGAAACACACGACCGTTGAAAAACTCGTCTCATAGGCCGGTGGCGATGTCGAAGAACATTGCCGTCCCCTCGACGAGCTGAGGCAGGCACTTCAGTCTTTTATTGGCACACGACTACAGATCATACAGCCGTGCACAATATCTTGAATCTTCGCCCGTTCAATGTTGGACTTTTGGGTAGTGTGTGTTTCATCCTCAATTTCTGCATGTTTGACCTTACCAGATCAAACTTAGCGAAATGCGTCGCTAAATGGTAATGACCCGTCAGTAGCCCCTACTAAGAGTCTGAAACTGTCTCTTTAGAAAAATAAATAGTTCACGAGCTTAGTATCGTAGAATTTGCACATGATTTTCGCAACCCAACCGCCCTGGTTGGTTCCACGCCTTGTCTGCTCACTAATTGAGTGTTCTAGATAGACACTCTTTGTCTCTTTGCGCTCTACCATGACCTTGGAGCAAACGCTGTGGGAAAGCAGAACCTTGATGACTGCCGGACTGTCAATGTAGATGTTAACCCGACCGCTCGCTGACTGAATATTTAATATCAGCTTAGCTTTCTGCGCGGCCAGGATTTCTGCTTGAAAAATACTGCAGTGATCCGGTGGAAGATTTCTGGCTCTGGACAATAATTCTGAAAGAGATCACATCTGGAAATTGACATCGGTGCCCAATTAGGTCACGAATTTGAAACGAGTGCTGCCCACGACACACTATATATACATATGTAAGTACATATGACCCCGACCGAAATATATTGGGTGCAAAATATAGCAAAACAAAAAAGCGTGACACAAAATTCCGTAATCAAAAGACAAAAGGCGAAACGCATGATGAAACACAGTGATCATCATAGCTACCGCTCATAAATATCAAAAATATGTATACATATTGTATTTATCAATTGAACTTCCCTTGACTTTTCAAACTCGCGCGAAAAAGAAGTGCAAGATATTTTGCTAATGCCATCGCATTAAAATATTTTATACGCAAGCGTTAACATAAATCAACTCATAGTCAAACTTGGAGTAGAGGAAGTGTCAGAAGGCATGTTTTTGTACCTATATATGTAGGTACATTTATATGAACATAAATATATACATACATACATATGTATGTACAGTATGCGGAACGATACCCTCTACTCGAGCCATTCAACTAGTTGATATTAAAAGGATCGCTTGGCGGTGTGATCGGCGATCGGTGACAACAATGTTGAGAGTGACATGGAAACATGCTTTTTTTTGAAAAAAATCTGTACATATATTTTTATACCCGAGTGCACTAGTGCCCAGGGTATTATAGCTATTTTCACTGGTTCATACAAATTATTATTATTATTATTATTATAAAAAAATTTATTTATATAATTTAATTACACAAATAAACCTTAAATCTAGGCAACTAGCAGCTCTGGTCTTCGGCCTAATAGTACTAAAAATAAATATATGATATATTAATACGATTAAATTGAGTAATAAGTGTTGCAAGTTTTCGAACTAGCGTGTTCTAAAAACAGCTAAAATCTAATTTTCTTCGTCATTATTTTTTTTGATAAATCGTTGATAATATAATTTTGAGTACTTTATTTCATGATACAAAAAAGGAATTTTTTTTAATGAAAAAAAAAAAACAGATGTATTTTCAATTCTCCAAATGTGAACTTTTCGTAAAGCGTTTTGCCTCTTCGGATATTTGTGAGAGTGGGCAATTTCCAATCCTATAATGGATATTATTTACAAAATGTTGGTTTTCATTTAAGCTGTTAAAAAAATATATTATCAATGAGTCTTTATTCGTAAAAACCTTAAAAAGATAGCCGAAGAAGTTCAAAGAGAGAAAAAAATAAGTTATAAGAAATTTAAAATTTTTTCTTGCTTTTCTGAGTATTTAATATTTCAGGGTTAGTTTTAAAATCTATGATTTTCCAGTGAAAAATGTTTTTCACATATAATTTTAACATAACAAAAACATAAATTTATTCCTATTTAATAATAACATAATAATTCGTAAAAACTAAAGCTGCTTTACTTCAGTCGTTTTTTTTTGCCGTCATTTCCAATTTCGTTTTGCTACTACAAGGTAGCGCAAAAGTAAACTTCCGATGTTTTTTGGCTGTAATTTAAAACAAAAATGAAAAACTTTGATTCTTTTTGTGGATTATTTTTATTTGGTCTTTTAATTTTTTTAAAATCAAATCGAGAATATGATGTCATGTAAATGGCCGCCGCCACAGTTGATTGTCATTTGAGCCCTTTTTATGGCATTTTCCATCACTTTGGCCAAAACTTCCGGCCATAGGTCCCCACATTCTTGACGGATATTCTCTTTAAGAGCTGCAAGAGTCTGAGGCTTGTTGACATAAACCCGCGACTTCAAAAAGCCCCACAAAAAGAAGTCTGGAGCGGTCAAATCAGACGATCTTGCTGGCCAGTGCAAATCGCCAAAACGGGAGATTAGGCGCCCGGGAAATGCATCCTTCAGCATATCGGTTGTGGCACGTGCAGTGTGTGCCGTTGCACCGTCCTGTTGGAACCACATGTTTTCCAATCCCAATTCATCAAGTTGCGGCAAAAAGAACTCGTTGATCATTGCTCTGTAGCGCTCACCATTCACAGTAACCGTTTGGCACGCGACGTCTTCGAAGAAAAAAGGTCCGATGACTCCTCCAGCGAAAACAGCACACCATACAGTGACTTTGCGCGGGTGTAATGGCTCTTCGTGGGTTACACGCGGATTTTCAGTGCCCCAGAAGCGTAAATTTTGGTTATTTACGTACCCGCTAAGATGGAAATGGGCCTCATCACTCATGATTATTTTTGATGAAAAATCATCTTCCTCTTGGTGGTGATTAAGGATGGCTTGAGCGTATGTTAGACGCGATTGGCGGTCAGCAGCTAACAGCTGATGCACCGTCTGGACTTTGTACGGAAACATCTTCAAATCATGTACCAAAATTCGCTGTAAAGACCGTCGACTGATACCCATTTGCGTGGCACGTCGTCTGGTCGATGTCGACGGCACTTCCATGACATCCTCGGCTACAGCAGCAATATTCTCTGCAGAACGGCTACTCCAGGGTCTGCCACGCCTGGCAGCATCTCGCGTTGTGCCAGTCTCTTCGAGGCGAGCGGCTAAACGTCGCAGTGTTTCAACAGTAGGCGTTGGACGGCCAGGAAATCTGCGACGAAATTCACGTTGTGCCATAGTCACCGACCGATTATTGGCCAAATAAATAGTCAGCAACCGTCCGCGTTCTGGAGCAGTGTAGCGTAACATTGTTTATTAACGTGTATTCCGCATGTGTTTACTACACAAATGTCAAAACAGAACTGACATTAGGGGCCAATCGCAAAATTTATAGCATTTTCTGATAGGAGGATTACTTTTGCGCCACCTTGTATAATAATAATATGACACCGATCCGAATTCATACAAGGCGATGTTACTAAAGCAGCTGACGTCTTCTTCTTCCATTATATTTGAATTTTTCCTTAACCATGTCATTCTAAAAGCGAAAACTAATAGCTTCAATTCTTCTATTCTGTTTTATCGTGACATCCTAAAATTGTAAATTGTGTGTATGTATGTGCGTTATGAATTCGCCTTGCCATAACCTTATATGAATTTGCCTTGTTAAAATATCTTATCCGAGAGAGTTATAACCAAAAAAATGGGTTTGGCGCTTTATCATCTAGTTAACGTTTATGTTTAAAAATAGTTTTTTTTTTGCAATTGGAATCCATAGCATGTAGCAAATTATGTAGTATGTATGTATGTTCTTCGATATGCTCTTCTGCATAAAATCATCGTTTTCCTCATAAAAATATTATGAGAATTTCGGCACTGCACTTCGTCTATTCGGAAAACGTGCTGATCAATTTAGCTACTTTGGGCAAGTCGCACTCCTTTACACCACCTGAAAGCAACCGGTGCACCCCTTATGGAGTGATGAATCAAAGTTGAACTGCTTCGGAAGTGCTCCCAAAAAGTATGTGAGCCGCGGACGCAATCAGGAATGCAACCGAAAATACAACATGAAGTCAATAAAGCAAGGTTGCATTAACATCAAGGTTTGGGGTTGTTTTTTCAGGTATAATGCTGGCCCGATAGTTTGAATTTATGGAGTTATGGCCCAAACTAAGTACAATAAAATTCTAACCAGAGTAATGCTGCCATATTTGGAAGAGCACATGCCACTCAAATGGAAATTTCAGCATGCCAATGACAATAAGTTAGTACAACAGTGGATTTCGAACAAAAATTTAGATGTCCTTCTGTATTAACCAGCGCAGTCTGCTGATCTCAATTCCGATTGAGAATTTGTGGAATGACTTTGGTGACACAATTAATCGATTCACGGTTTAGAATGTACATCAACTTTGGCTCGAAGTGCAGCGGGCTTGGTCAGCCACACCTAAGGGGCGATGTCACACTTTGTATCATCCATAGAACGCCGATGCCCTGCTGTCATTGAAAACCCCCAACAAAGTACTGGTTTGCATTTTTACTAATATGCATTTTTCGTTTAAATATTTTTAAAGAAATTACTATAATTCCTGAAGTGTGCTATTTACTTTGTCTTAGTAGGTTAGATTATATGTGCTATTTATATGTATCGTATGCTTCATGAAAGATGCCAACAGGGTTGCTTCTGCAACTAAGGCAAATTTTATTCGAGTTGGAGCGTTCTTTTGCTAGTTCTTTACAAAGAAACTGGCCTAATATAAGTTTTAAAACTAGGCGCCCATCCAAATTGTTCAGCATGAAATGAAATGAGAAATCGATAAAGCCATGTCTGTCTGTTCATCGTCCGTCCAGCTGTGCAGTAGATAAGTAGAGTTAATATTAATAAAACTTTTTACACGTATTACTATTGACCCCAGGTAGGTTGGCATTGAAAATGTGTAAAATCAGATAAGAACCACGTCCACGTAACGTTACTTTGCGAAAATAAAAAATACGTTATTTCCGTAACTAGATCTACTCGTAAAAATAGTTTGTCCAAATTTAATTCACAGATTTGGGTTAAACTTGTATTGGAAAATGGGTGTGAGAGCAAATTGATATATCTCCGAAAGCACTTAACTAAACTCTACTAAATTTGTTATGCGCTTTACATTTTAACTCATTAAGTACAATATAATTTGAAAAATTATAGATATCGGAGAAAAACCACACCCTCCTCTCATAATTAATATAAGGTCTTTGCAAGAATGATATAATACAAGATTGCGCCTTCCGCGGGCCGCTAGACCTCTCTTTGTCGATTTGACAACATCCACCCATTCGCTGACGAAATAAAAGCAAACAATGCTAAGAAAACTTTTCAATCATTCTGCCGTTTGTACGCTTCTTCTGAGCATATTCCTCTTCTTTTTTTGAGTTTTTTTCGCTCTCTCCTTCTCTAGCTATTATTACGTCACTATCGCTTGCTCTCAGCGTATAAGGCGCAATCTTGTTTTCTATTATTCTTGGGGGCTTTGCTCGCCTTTGATATGAAGGATTTAAATAGCGAGAGAAATATACAAAAGTGAAAATTTAAAAAATGGGAATAACTGCTTTATCTAACTCTACCAAATTTGATGCACATTTTGTATTTCCAGTATAGTTTCGAAATTTATAGAAATCAAACAAACGCTACACCCACTTCTCATATAATGCTGAAATAAATGAAAACGTGCGCTGGGTTTTTAAAGTTCCATTTCACCCGAACACAGAAACTCTGCTTTACTTCTCAGTTGTTTTTGTGCTGGACAAACGCCAGCTTGGCACTTTTTACCTCTGTTTCATTTTTTTTTTTTTGCTTTTTGCGTTTGTTTTCGCGCACAAATTATGAGCAACAAAGGGTAGTTATAGTTGATTTTGATCGCATCAATGCTGATAAGCGCTCGTTTGATGCTGCCGATTTTGCGATGAAAAAGTCAGAAGTAAACAAAAACAGTAAGCAAAAAAAAAAAACTTAAAAATATTAACATTAACAGCAGTACAGGCGCGTGAGAGCAAATCTTCGGTATATTGCAACACTTTGAAGCTGCTTACTAAAATGTAGAATTAATTTTTAATCCTGTATGTGTACATTTGAATTTTTTTTTTGCGTACTCACATTGTTTTTGTAGGCATTTTGAGCAATCGCCTGACAGCTAAAAGCAACGTCAACTTTTGCTGCTGATGATGATGACACCTTTTTGTCCGTGTCGCTCGTTTTGACAGTGAACATCGACGTTGGCGCGCTAACAGAGTGTGAGCGTTCTGTCCAACAATCCACTAAGCACAGGCAACATGTTTCCCAGAAAATCAGAGAGAGAAAAAAAAACACGCGAGAATATCCTGCAGTACAAAAGGTAGCTCGCATGAAAAATCCACAAGTTGAAGTTGTTCGCCAGAGGATTTCTGATTGTTGGTAGCGCCTTGTGCGAGTAGTTCTTCGTTTGTTGTTTTTGTAATGTGTTTTGTTGTTTGATGTTGGCAACAAATTGGCTTCACATCGGCCGCGGTTGCTGATGTTGTTGCTGTTGATTTTAATGCTAATTTTAATCATTATAATGATAATGCAGCATCTCATTTGTAGGCATCATTTGCAGACAGGGTTGATCATTTCGGTACCTCATTTGCACACAATACTCGTGAAGCAGTTTTAAGAGAAATCTTCCGACTGTATTTATATAATTTCGAAATAAATACTCGCACTTATCATAAGCAACAAAATTCAATACAATACACTTGACCGTTTATGTTTGTTAATTTCTTTTCAATAATTTTTAAAACAAAGTATAACTCATTGTGTAACATAACGGCCTGCTTTCCATTTGGATACGGTTTGAAAAGTAAACTTGATGCAATTCAGACTCTTTTTGGGTTGTGGTGTTCTTGACTCCGATTGGGACCGCCGTAGCCGAGTGTATAGCGTGTGCGCGCTTCATTCGGTGGGCTCCGGGCTTAAATCCTGACCAGAGCAAGTAACACCAAAAGTTATAGAACATTTTTTTCTAATAGCGGTCGCTCCTCGGCAGGCAATGGCAAACCACCGAGTGTATTTCTGCAATGCAAAAACTTCACACAAAAAAACTTTCGCAGGTCGGAGTGGGCGTAAAACTGTAGGTCTCTCAATTTGTGTTATAACATCAAGACGCACACCACAAATCGTAAGAGAAGTTCGGCCAATATCGTTTAAGCGTTTATAGAGCCAATAAGTAAGTAAGTACATAAGTCTTTGATCTGTTTTAGAATATTGGTTTAAGAAAAAGTTGAATAACTCTGTAAAAAAAATTACCGATTTGGACCAATCGTTGCAAATAAGCCCACTGACGTCCCACAAAGGTCAAAGACATCAATACAAATTTCCTTATTATGATTCCATTCAAAAAATTTCTCCCCAAAGTTGACCGATTTTTTAAGGGAAGTGATGCACCCTACTGTGCATATTTAAAAAAAAAATTTATAAAAATAAGTAGGCCGATCTATTGTTTTTCGTAAATACCTACTTCATTTTAAAGCAATACTCATTAAAATCGGTTCAGTACGTTGAGAGCCAAATCGTTACAAACATTCTCATAGTATAATCAACTTTATATAATAATAAGTAACCATTTTTAATTTTGAAGCGCAATATCTCAACACAAAAGTTTTCCTAAATATAAACTATACCAACTAAAAGCTTGGACTTGGGCTAGACCTGAGAGAATATAGAGAAAAGTGATATATGCAAAATATACCAAAGCAAAACGAGTTTTTAACTTTAAGGCGTCTGCCATGCCTGCAACCCCATTCGAATCGTAATAGTCCAAACCTAAAGCTCTTTAAAGTTTGGAACAACTTAAATGAAGGTACATATAGACCGACAAATAATTATACCAAACCGTGATGTAGCGGATGCGTGAACTAAAACCAATTTTGCTCTATATTTTTCAAACTAGTGGTCGAAATTCATTGCACGAGTTAACGTTAGATACAATAAATGTGTTCAGTGTACCCATTAGCTGGGGTACCGCGCAAAGGGGGAATGATGTTTCCACTTTTATGGCTTATCACAATCAACCGAGTGCTCGCAAAACTTAACCAAGGAGGAGTAACGGCAGTAGCTTTTGCTGGCGAGGTGGGAGCTTTAAACAAGCTGGCCCAATTGGCTGACTATTGTGGTTTAGGCGTTAACCCAGATAAAACCGTCTTGACCAAGAAAGACCAAGATTCCCAGTTTTTAGCTACCAAAGCTGAATGGTATCTATGAGCTATACTAGACCCTAAGCAGAACTGGAAAGCTTTTCGGGGTCTAGAACCGAAAATAGTCCTTTGAATGTGCACGGCCCAATATATGAAGCCTGAGATCGCGTTCTTTGATATGTCCGGCTTGAACCACCTCCTATTCGCTGATTGGTCTAAGATGGAATAAGTTGTTTGGACAGGAGTTTGATAAACTTTTTGGGAGAGACAATATCGTACCATCTGTCTTAATTTGCTAGTGCTTTCCAGGCAAAAGTTTTTGCTATCGATGAAGGTTGTCGCGCTTTATAGCGTAACTGCCTTGGTCATTTTCAAGAAGGGCATGTCGTCGTGCGGCCATATAGGCGCAGACATCTTTTATAACCAAATCGAAGCTAATTAAGCAATACCGGACTCTATTGAATAGCGTCTGCAACTTGGTTTCAGCAGACTTAGGTTGGGTTCCCGGGCATTGCAACATTGCTGCCAACGAGATAGCCGGATCAGCTACCCAGATATCAG
Organism: Anomoia purmunda; assembly: GCA_951828415.1. Classification (NCBI taxonomy): domain Eukaryota; kingdom Metazoa; phylum Arthropoda; class Insecta; order Diptera; family Tephritidae; genus Anomoia; species Anomoia purmunda. Next base: position 194,906,997 of record OX639993.1, on the reverse strand, counting down.
TGAGATAGCCTCAAATAAGGTCACCTCCAGAAATCTGCTCAAAGATGGCACACAGCGTCAAGATGCAGGATTGCAAAACTAACATGACCCGAATATGGACTAAAGAAGACATCAACTCTTCTGGTGAAGGACAGGCCTAACGTGGCGAGACTCGTGGCAGTTCTCACACGACAGCGGCTGATCGAAACCCACACCAGAAGACTTGCTATTGCTAGCAATGATTTTTGTTGAAGCGGTATAAATGAAGATGAAACAAGAAATACTTGATAGCCTTCTGTGCTAATGTCCGGCTCTAACAAGGAAATGTAAGGCCGCTCTGCCGAAGTTTGAGTACAATTCTCTTCAGGATTTGTGCAACATGGCGTCGATAACATTCGAAAATTTATTAGTAGCGCTAGTTGGTTTTAAGCTCAGGTTCTACGGTATCAAAACGGCACTCAGTTGCTAATTGGGCGTTGAGCTTCTTCGCCGACATTCAAACCTAAACTTTCCATAAAATCGTCGAAAGCAAAAAAAAAAATTATAATAGTTTTACAACATAAGCTTTAAAAATTCGGAGGATTGTTTTTGAAATTTGAATACATTTTTGGGCACACTCTGCAGTTTATTGTGGAGAAGCCGAAACAGTAAGCGAACTCTCAACTTTTTATCGTACTGCAACAATAGCAATGAGTGGAATGAATAAAAATCAGCTGTTTTGCAACAAATCAAAGTGATACCCTTTGATTACATTAACCTTTTTCTTTACTACGCCTCTCTACGTTTTAAACGTATCATATCAGTCGCATACTTCGCCATAACGGACGTGCTATATACATAAATGCAAGTGGTCTGTCTGATGAGCCTATAATTTGTTAAGCGTCTACTTGTGCGCATAAATCATTTGAATGCAATGTTGTGTTCCAATTTTCAAAAATGATTAATTAATGCTTAATAACCCCGTCATACGGTAGTGAATGGAACGCTGCAAACATTTCCGCTTTGGAGTGCAGCGCAACTCTTAAAAAAAAAAGGCATGTGGCTAAATATCTATGGAACTGAGCGAAACAGTTGTGGCATGTTGCACGGCGTGAGGCACGCAAGAGCAGCGCTCAAATGGACAAGAAGGTGAAACGTATTATTTGATTGTTAAAAAAAAAAAAAAAATCAAAAACAATTCGCAATGTTATCCTTTGTCTGGTTGCTAACGGGGAATACAGAGTGTCTGGCGTCTTAGCATAATTTTGTTTGCATGTTACGGCGCATTCCGGCTGCTCTTGTGCCACTTGCCGTTCCTGTTCTGCCATTCGCATGCGATCGCTACTACTTTGCTAATGATTTGGAATCATCAAAATGCCTGGTCAACTTCATGGTTCCTGTTGATGTTTAAAAGTGGTTTAAAATAAAATAAGTTTTTAACACAGCACCGCAAGTTGGTAATGAATCAGGCGATCATTAAAAATCCATTTATGAGACAAACTATGGCATTACATCTGAAAGGAAATGCAATGCTGAGGCGAAACAGGAAGGTGGATGCGTAGAAGAATAGAGGTAGTCACTTTCACTTTTATGCATGCGAAATATATTTGGTTTCGTTGGATATTCGGTTTGTTTCTTTATTGACAGCTTAGAGAACTCCATCACACTTTGCTCTCTCTCAATTTACAATAAATTGAAAATTAAAATAGAGAAATCTCTCACTCATTTCTGTCTTTATTTAAGCCACACTATTATTTGCCGACATATCCCTTTCAGATCTAGCTGTATCAGTTGAAAGAACTTCGTTTAATTCCTATGAAAATTTTATTTTTCTCTTGTAAACGGGGAAGACGTGAATGCAAGTGCTCGTTTTCTTAGAACTGAAGCAAAGACATAGGCATTTGAATGAAAAATAAATAAAAAAAATACCAGTTTATTATCAGTTGGAATGATGGGAAACTCTTTCTCTCTTTTGTCTGCTGAGAGCGTCCCCTAAACTCGTGTTTTGAGTAGGCAACAGACCCGAATCAGAGATCCCTTGAACAGGGATTGCTCACTTATTCACTGAACGAAATATGATCTTATCCCCTACTAAGTCCTCGGCGACCTAATTTACCACATGGACAAAGAAGGTAAGGCTGGAAATCAACATCAATCTCGATGGCACTCCATCCCAATGGTTAAACACCCAAGGATCCTGGGAGTTACCTTCGATAGCCTGGTCTCCTTTTCAGGGCACACAGCCGCAATCGTCAATAAAGTACAAAGCCGCAACAAAGTCCTCACGTCGCCTGAGGCACAACTCCATCAGGAGATACGTATGCTCCCAGTAAAGGAGCATAACATCCTGCTCAGCAAGCAGTTCCTGACTTAATGTCACCGAACGGGACACCCAAACTGGAGTTTGCAAGTGGCGGAGCCACATCCCAGGCACGTCAGGGAATATATCCCTGAACTCAAAGACGAGTCCAGTTACCCACTGGATCCGACGGCGTGTAGACAGGAACTGAAAAGCAGTCACCAAGAGTCAATTACCAGCTTCATGAACTCTCACCCTGAGAATGTTGTTGCTATACCCTGTGAATGCTGTTGCTATACATCCATGCTATACAACCATGATTAATGACTTTTTCGTGCCTGAATTGGAGAATGTTGATGTGGACGACCTTTAGTTCCCACAAGTTGACGGCACGTGCCATATAGTCAATGAAACAATAAATTTATTGAAGGAAACTTTTGGTGAGCGCATTATCTCGCATCGTGGGCCTGGGGCGTGGCCTCCAAGATCGTGCGATTTAACACCGCTGGACTATTTTTTGTCGGGTTATGTGAAGTCTCTCTTGTCTACGAGACGATTGTCGCCTTGGAAGAGAATATTTGGCTCGTTATTGCTATTATATGGCCACAATTGTTGCAAAAGTCATTAAACTTTTTCCTTTTTTATTTTTTTTTTGAAAACAACATGTCTAGAAAGACGCCTATTAGATGTCGTAACTAAACTATTGTCAAACCCGTTTTTTGATACCCACATCGAAATGGTTTCTAACCTTGATTTTTTTGGTTTCATTTTACAGAAGGGTTATAAAATTTGCTTTCGATATTAATTTTTTTTCAGATTTCAGTCGATATTCATTTAACTGTTCTGACATCTCTAGGTTAAACACTCCAAAAAATTGGGAGAATTATTACAGATTTCAGTCGATATTCTAGGTTAAACACTCCAAAAAATTGGCAGAATTATTACACAGTACGACAAAATCAAATCACATGTTAAATGTTAACAGAATATTAAAATAGGCTTAAAATAAGGAAATACGTGTCTCGGCGTTTTGCTGTAGCACGTCAGAATTTTGAGAAAATCGATGTTTAAGCTTCAAAGGACCGTGGAGGTTCACTTCTAATATAATACTATTATTAAAAGTTCTATGAAAACAGAATGGGTAAACCGGTTTAAATGCTTGAGCCAGTATTGAAAAGGTAATTAAATTTGGATTTTTCTCTATTACGAAAACAATTTTTTTCTCCTAACTCCATCTAGCTTTAATTTTCATGTAAAGTTAAAAAATATCCAAAAATGTGCGAAATTCATTTAAAAAAAAATAATAACAATAATAAAAATACTAAATTGAATATGAAGTCTTTTTTTTAATAATAATAATAATAAGCCCAACGGTTACCCTCTTTCCCACCCAACCGACACGAGGGGCACAGTCCGCATGACGTACGGATCTTTTTTTCTTATTTTTATAATTTTTTTTTTTGTGCCGAATTGTTAAAAGGAAAAAGTTTGTTAAGCGTCGAGATCCAAAACTGCTTAGCTACAGAAAAAAACTTCATCAGCTGAATCAAATATATATTATACCGCCGTTAATCATTTATAGAGAAAAGGACAGTACAGCTCTTTTTATGGTGAAAAGTGAGTCCGAAATATCAAAAGTGCTGGGAAGACAGTTGAAATCTTGACATAAACATCGGAAAGGTTCATTTAATTCATAATTGGTTTTACACTGTTTTAAATAAAGAGGTTTAAAGTGTCTTGAAATCCGAGAAGGAACATTAAGTTTAACTTCGGCAATAAGAAATGTGCTTGCGATAGACCCTGTGAGTAGTTTAGTAATGAATATTATGCCTAGCATTTCTCTACGGCTGGAAAGAGTAGGAAGATTTATTAGCTTCAAACGATCAGTATAATGAGGAAGATTAAGCCGAGAACCCTATCTAAAGTCTCTTAGAGCAAAAAGTAAGAATTGTTTTTGAATTGATTCCAGCCGATCAATTTGAACTTGATAACGTGGGTTCCAAACTATCGAACCGTATTCTAGCATAGGTCTTACTAAAGTTGTAAAAAGAGCCTTTGTTACATATGGGTCCTTGAATTCTTTTGACCATCGTTTTATAAAGGCAAATATCCCTCTAGCCTTATTAGCTATAGCATTAACATGACTATTGAAATTAAGTTTGGAATCCATTGTAACATCCATTGTAACTCCCAAGTCCAAAGTCAAACACTTGATCCAGAGTATAGTTATTTATTGTGTAAGAAGCTGGCTGAATAGTTCTTCGTGAAAAACTCATAAATTTACATTTTTTAAGGTTAAGTGGCATATAATTTATGTTGCACCAATCAACTAAGCTGTTAATATCTATTTGTAATAAATTTCTTTCTTCAATCGAAGCGTATGATTTAAAAAGTTTTACATCATCGGCGCACATTAGTATATTCGAATATCTTATTGCAGTAGTAATATCATTTATGAATAACAAAAACAGAATCGGGCCTAGATGGCTGCCTTGGGGAACTCCCGAAGTAACATTAATGACATTGGAAAAAGCATTTTTGAATATAACGATTTGAGATCTATCATGTAGATAAGAAAAAATCCAGCGGAGGAGAGAGGGTGGAAAGCCCAGCAGATCAAGTTTGTGGATGAGTAAGGGGTGACAAACTTTGTCAAAAGCTTTACTGAAGTCGGTGTATATAACATCTGTTGGAATATTTTCTCAAAAACCATTTGAAACATGAGTTGTGAATTCCAGTAAATTGGTGATAGTTGATTTGCCCTTACAAAATCCGTGCTGAGAGTTTGCGATTGATGAAGAGATCGTATATTTTAACTGATTAGTAATAATTGCTTCAAATAGTTTTGGAATTGCCGATAGCTCTGCTATTCCATGGTAATTTTCAATCGAAGACCTATTGCCGCTTTTATGAAGAGGTTATAATCCCTCTTTTCCAAACCTTGTTTTATTTTGTGTTAAAAATTTTGGTCGTTTATTTTTTCATGTCTAAGCTTCAGGATTTATATCACGGCATAAATTCCAACAATATTCAGCAAGCATGTGAGTCATGTCTTTTCCTTTGAAACGATTTTCTATTGTAACAATATCTTTATGAAAACGTTCTCTATGCTCATTACTTAAATCACCCCAATTTGAATGAAAAAAGTCTTAATGGTTGTGCAAAAATTGAATTTTTAAAGACATGCTAACTTTCATTTCACCATACGCTGAAACCATTTCTTTAACAATATCTTTGTAGTTATCCGCTTTCTTATTTCCCAAATAATTTTTTACGAGATCAATGACACCATCCCATGCACCTTTTTCAACAGAGTTAGTGTTTTTGTCTGTGGACCATCGAATAAAACTGCAAGAAAATAAAAATAAAATCAATTAAAGTTAGTTCAAAAATAAATTATAAATTTTAAATTTGTATTACCTGCTTTAATTTTGGCGTCACTTACACCAGGAAAAACAGATTTTAAATACTTGAAAGCTTCACTTTTATGATCCAATGCACAAATTAAACTTCTAATTAATCCTAATTTGATATGTACTCGTAATGGCGGTAAAATAACTTTGTTAGGCTCTACCAAAAAAATGTGATCGATGCTGAATTGACGAAGTTTGAAGTGTACACGTGTATTTATGATTAGTATAATGATAATAATAATAATGATTAGTATAATGTTGGGAGAAGCGACATCCCAAACACATAAAAAACATTGGTTACTTGGAAAACCATTTTTTACATCAGTTAAAATTCCAAAAACTTTAAGATCACATTGATTAACTCAAGAATTAATTTCATATTTTCATAATTTTCTGACGTATTTCCAGAGTAAACGATTGGAACTGATGGATGTTTGTTTCCATTGTGCAATAACACCCATTTTACGCTTTCCACAGACGAATCGATGGACATACGCCATTCATTTGAAATACGAGTATGTCGTTGTGCCAATTCTTTCAACAATTCATCAACATTATTGCAGTAACCAATTTTTGTTTTTGTTTTATCTTCATATCTATCAAAATGTTCATCAAATTGAACAGTATGACCACGTTTACGTTCAGCAGTTATTTTAAAAGCATTGCCTACCATTCCCATTCCATTGTTTCAAACGAGATCCAACAACTCCACTAATTTCTTTTGTCATACGTGAATCACGAGCTAGGTCATTAAAATCTTTTGTGCAACACAATGTGGTACTTTGTATCCTAATTCACTTGTTGTTGGGACAAATTCAGAAGATGTTGTTGATACAGTTGGTTCAGAAAGCATATCAATATTACTTTTTATTTCAAATGTAAATAACTATAATCACAAACATCTCCTGGAACATACAATAAATTTGAAACGTATGCAACAACGAAATAACCTTCATATCCAGTAACAACACTACAAGTTATATTACATTAAAACAAAAATGCTTTCGATTTGGATTTGGACAATTCATTTTATTTTATTTACATAATTTTATTGTTATTTTATTTTGTTCATTTATATTTATATTTAAAAACGCTTTACTTACTAGGTACTTTTTCCCACCAACTAATAACGTGCAATGTCAAAGCAAAACAAGTAAAAACAGCGCTGTCTTCGGCTATGCCGAAGGCTTCATACCTTTCATGAATGGAATAATAGTAAAAAACGTGTTATTGTATTACAATTTCGTATTACCTATAGTTAAAAGCGAAAATTTCCTTCAAATCAATAAAAATAATTCTAGTAAAGGCATTGTTATAAATTATTTAATGCTTTTCCTTATGTAATTAAAAAGAACTATGTTTTAAGAAGGGAATGGTTTTTGAATATTTTTAATATCGTATCGACGCTTGATATTCAACATTTAAAAAATACAAATAATTAAGTATTAATATGTAAGACCTACATATGTCGGTCTTTGAAAACAGTTATCAGATCCGTAAATAGTTCCCAAACGTTTAACGCTATGATTCATGTGATATTGCGCTGAGCTTATTACTTTTCGCAATAAATATTTGTCCTGAATTTATCTTGCCGATTTACACTGTGAACTCCGATCTTGATGAATACTAATATATAGCTAATAATGGTTGATGTTTGTGCAAAATTTCAAGCCTTTAGCTGTTTAAATGGAGGAGTTATGGTGCAAAATGCAATATCTGAACAATCGGTTGTATGGGAGCTATATGTTATATTTCTCCGATCTTCATGATTTTCAATACTGATACGTAGCTAATAATGGCTGATATTTCTGCAAAATTTCAAGCCTTTAGCTGTTTAAATGGAGGAGTTATGGTGCAAAATGCAATATCTGAACAATCGGTTGTATGGGAGCTATATGTTATATTTCTCCGATCTTCATGATTTTCAATACTGATACGTAGCTAATAATGGCTGATATTTCTGCAAAATTTCAAGCCTTTAGCTGCTTAAATGGAGGAGTTATGGCGCAAAATTCAATATCTGAATAATCGGTTGTATTATATGTTATAGTCACCCGATCTGGCCGATTCCGACAAATGTTTAATCATTTGTACAACGATACCTGCTCACCAAATTTCATCAAAATAGCTCTAAAATTGAGGGACTAGTTTGCGTTCAAACAGACGGACAGACGGACAGACAGACGGACATGGCTAAATCGACTCAGCTCATCGTCCTGATCATTTCGGTATACTTTTTGATGGGTCTATCTCTTCTCCTTCTGGCACTTACAAACATCGGACCAAACTTAATATACCATTTCATTCTCATGAAAGGTATAAAAAATTGCAGCATTAGCTGTCATTTATAAAGTATGGTTCACTGTGTGAGTGAGTGTGTGTGCGTGTTCCTAGGCTCTAGGGCGCCCTAGTGCAATGAAGGGCGGTGGCGCTCTTGGCGCGGAAGCATTTGAATTTGAATCAAATTAAACTTGGCCCAAACAGTATGGTTCATATAAAAATGTTAGTAAAAGTACGTTAAGTGAATTTTAGTTTGAAATGAAATAAAAGTATTACATTAGAAGTGAACCTCCACGGTCCTTTGAAGCTTAAAAATCTGACGTGCTACACGTATTTCTTTATTTTAAGCCTATTTTCATATTCTGTTAACATTTCTCATGTGTACCAACCACTGTCGTACTGTGTTATATAACACTCTTCATATATTGTAGCAATCTGGTGCAGAAAATGTCTTCCAAGTGCGAATCCGACTAAAACCTCTTCTGTCGTCATAGCCGGTAATGCAGAATGTTGGCAATAGTTAGACCTACATTTGCCCCCACCAGAAGATAAGAAGTGATTGGTCTGACCTAAGCTAACAGAGGTACGGAGGATCACATCAAAGGATGAAAGGTCTACGAAAACGAAGGTTTTTTGGTTATCGGGACATTAATTTTCGGATGAGCACTGCCACTAATCAAGTACCTTAGAGTCGAAATCCTCGAATGGCAGATCGGCAAAAGTTAGGGATTCTCCTTGAATTAATAATTCGCTCTTAAAGATAAGACTGGGGAAATGCCAAATTTACCAAACTTCGTAAACGGTTTAGAAAACTTGTAAATAGGGTGCTAAAAACTCTAAAGGAAGACGATTGGTTAGGAGGGCGAGGTTAGGGATTTTGGTAATATTCACATAATTTGGAGAAAAGTTAGTGTAGTCTTTATTCCCAAACAAGGAAATGGTGGTTACGTACCAGCAAAAAGCTTCTGGCGCACAGTGAACTATGCTTGGTCTTTTTATCAAACCCAGAAAAACAAACCTAGTATTCCGTAAAAGGAAAAGAAAACTGAATGGTCTCAACCTTCCGGTGCTTAGGGGAGTAAACTTAACAGCGCAAACTCGAACAGAAGGCAAATCGAGCATTGTCAAAGTCATACCCTTAATTTTTGGCCCCAATTGACAAACTGATACCGTGAATCTGTTTTGGTAGAAAGTATACCGTAAGATTTCCTACAAGAAAACAATGGATATAGCCATGTATTCTCTTGGGAGGCTCGGTGAAAACTTTCTATACTGACGGCCCCAAGGCAAAAAATGAAACTGGAGCCGGTTGTCACCTTGATGCGATTTCAAAAGCTTTTCTGCCTTAGGTACAATGACAAAATTTGAAACTGGTCTACAGTGCAGTCCTTAATCATCTATGATCTGGCATTTTATTTTACTCGTTTCGCGTTTTTTCAAATTTGGCGATGTCTCTAAAAAATGTAACCGATTTTTAAAGTGGAACGTTATACTCGCCATTAGACTTACTATTTATGTTAAGCTAATCAGTACTAGCGTGATTTCTTTATAAAATAATGCGAAAAAACATAGCGAAGCTTTAAAAAAAGTCGAATATATTAAATAAAATTACGTTTACAAAGAAAATACGCAGATTCGTGATCGTCTCTCGTCTCTTCAATTTAAACCTATACTTTTTGAAACGCCTAGATTTTTGCCTTCGAGAACTGTTAGAAAACTCTAACTAAACGTTACGGAAACCCGAGTTTTTACCCCTTGGTCAAGATTGTGGGGAAGTTTTGCAAATTTCACATTACGATTCCTGTTTTACTCCACAAGACCTACTGCACTATTTTTTGTACCACTGTCCTATTTTTCTGACACGATTCTGTATTTCAAATAACTTTTTCCACCATAATAATAAAAATCATTTCATGGAAAGGCAATAGCATTGATAATTAAAGTCACGATTCTGTAATAAGTGAAAACCGTTATATGACAGTTATAACTATTTTCATTAACTTACTTTAGCAGAATTTTCGTATAAATATCGCCTGCTCAATTTTTGAATTTATCCAGAACTTCAAATCCGTTCAACTCAAATCGTAATGGCAGCCATGAAGAACACTCTCGTTATCAGCTTCGCTGTACTCCTTTTCATAGCGGTAAATATACTCGAATCGTAGTAAGTTTGAATATTTTTTTAAATGAATTTAATTTTTCTCTTTCCAAAGGCTTTTATGCTGCCAATCGCTGACGCAACTGAAACTGGAGAAGCGGAATTGGCTAAACGTAGTCTAAAGAGCGTTTTAAGTACAGTTGGTAAAGTTGCAAAAGTAGCTCTGCCAATAGCTGCTAAATTAGTTGGTTAAATTTGATGAAGGACATCGGAAATGGTTTAACATACTACATGTACTTATATTACTTCTATTTCAATAAAAGCTTCAAAGAAGCATCAGAGCAGTACATAAAGCAATTTGGCATAATTTATATTAATTGTGAGTTCTATGTTGTTCTTGGTTTAGTGACTTATTAAGTGCGTCCGATTCGCCATTTCTCTGTGCGTACAAGCGACAACAACGATAGTTAGCTAGACTAAGCGATCACGTGTACGGCGATACCTAAACAATTTGGTCGAACTCCCTACATTCAATGCTGCATAGATTAGACCAGTTTTAAGCTGCGCATAAACGACGATCAGGTGCGCGGACATGTTTGCACTTTTGGTGCATATTCGTGATGCGCGAACATTACATCAGACACAAAAACAAAAACTGGTTGATGCTAATTTATACCAGATGCCTCATCGATTCGCCACCCGACTTTATTGGTTGAAGTTCCTTATGCGGTGGAGGAATCTTGTATTGTTTTTATCTTTCCTCCTATTTGGAATGTATAACGGTGCGCTTGTTTTGTTTAATGGGCTTTTTTTCTTCTTATTTTTTTGCAATGTCTTATTGAATATTTACACAACACTGGTTAGTATTTCAATTGATATTACTGATATTAATGGCTTGTAGTAACTAAATAGAATATATATTAATCACATTTTTCGTACAGAAAGTTAATTAGCGGTAAATAATCATCGGATACAAAATTTTCTTTTAAATCTCCCTCGAGAATCATAAGGATTTATTTTTACCCCTACCAAGAGCACGAGCACCTGTATAACTGTAAATATATTAATTGTAAATGCTTTCCATATTTAATAGTTTGATTATGGTGATGTATTCTTATTCTTATACTAACGGGTGGACGGAGTGCGAAACTAAAAGTTTTAAGAAAACTTAATTTAAAAAAATATATTTTTGAGAGAGTTGCCACCTGCTTAAAAAATTGATCAAAATTTTGACAAATTAAATCAAATATGCAAGGCTCAATGAAGCTTCATATTCCAAATACTTTAAAAAATGGTTGCCACCTGTTTATATGCACATTAAGTTAAGTAAAAAAATAAACGACATTTTACAATATGAGTGTCAAGCTAAATTTTTAAGAAAACTTAATTTCAAAAATAGTTTTGGAGAGGGTTGCCACCTGCATAAAAATTTATAAAAATTTTAACAAATTAAATCAAATCCATTTAATATTATATGCAAGGCTCAATAAAGCTTCATATCCCAAATACTGTAAAAAAAGGTTGCCACGTGTTTATATGCAAATTAAGTTAAGTAAAAAAATAATCTATTGTACATTTTACAATATGAGTGGCAAGCTACTCATTTTAAAGAAAGCGAAATTTCAAAAATAATTTTGGAGGGGCTTGCCACCGTCTTAAAAAATTTATCTACATTTTAGCAAATTAAACCAAACCCATTTAATTTTATATGCAAGGCTCAATAAAGCTTCATTTAAAAAAGTTTAAAAATTACTTAAAACTATGATATGTTAAATCAAATATTGAAATATGGCCCTCAACAAAACGAGTTTTAAGAGAGCTTGAAGAGAAAATGGAGAGGGTCTTCACCTGCTTAAAACAGTAACAGTAAATTAAATTATTAAGTTAACGGAAGTATCACGTAATGAGATTCAAACAATGAAGGCTGAAAAAACTTAATTATGAAAATATGTTTTGAGAAGTGTTGCCACGTGTTTAAAAACATGAATTTAATGCTATTTGTAAGCTTACTGAAATATAACAGTATTACCCTGAAACGAAAGAGTTTATACGAAAACATATTTGACATTAAAGACCGTTGATTCAATTTAATTGGTAATGTAACGGAAATTTTACTATCAACCGAAAAACGTTTCAGGAGGCTCTTTTAGAAAAATATATTCGTAGAGAAGACAAATTTAAATTCGCCTAAGTTTAAAAGAAAAATGAAGCGCTACAATACTGTTTTGAACTGACAGAGGTTTAGAAAAACTTTGTATCGAATAAATTCACTGTTTGAAAATTTAATACAAATTAGTATATTTCAAGTATTCTTACATTCATACAGATATTGACACAAACGTTTTTTGAAAGCTGTGCATAAAAGAGTTGCCACGTTTCCAAAACTAAAGCAATTTTTTTTTATAAATCCTAACAAACATTTATAATAATGTGAAGCTTATAACATGAAAGAATATTGTACTCTGTTTAAAGATCAACTTAGTTAAAATAACTGATATTTTACAATATGAGTGCCTAACTAAAAAAAAATATGTGAACATTAAACTTCAAAAACTTTTTGAAGAGGGTTTAAAAAATCAATTAAAATTTTAATAAGTTAATAAAATATTGAAATATGGGTCTGAAACAAAAAAGTTTTAGGTAAGGTTGATTTTGAAAATACTTTGGAGAGGGTTGCCACCTACTTCAAAATTTAAATAAAATTAGATTATTAAGTGAACGGAAATAGACAGCATGGGATTCAAAGGAAGTAGGCTTAAGATAACTTAATCATGAAAATGGGGCTTCTAAATGTCACCATCGCTTGAATGTTACGTTGGGCATTTTTAAAAATAAATTAGGTTTCACTAAACCCGAATGGCATGGCATACTGCACAGTTGCCAATGAGAAAACAATTTCAGCTACCAACCGATTGGCAATAATGAAGTTGGGGTTGATTTTATTTTAGATAATAAAAAATTAAAAACCTAAACTAAAACTGAATTAGAAGTTATTACCTTTGTAAAATTATTTATTTCCTTTTCCGTTACATTCGAATGAATACCGTTACACCATTTATTTTACGTTACGTCTATTTTACTCTAACTTGAGCTAGAAGCTTAATATTTTCAGCATAGCTTAAATCATTTTAATCATACAAAATTTTAGATGCATAATTTCGCATAATTCGATATATGAAGTTTTTCATATAAATGTAGAAATGTTACACCGTTTACAGTTATGATTTCGAATTTAGCTGATAGTGACTAAGTGCAGACAATAGGTCTGTTCGATGAATGCACTAGAGTGTTGAAAAAAGTGTAAAATTGTACACAAACTGTTAGAAAAGTTCGACTAATCATCGAGCTATGTATATGATGTAAGCGCTAAATTATTACGGTAATTCATGATTTGTTGTTTTCGGTCTTGTAAATGGTAAATATTGAAAATTTTGTATTTTTGGTAAGGCCCAGTCTTGACAGGCAAACTGCGACGTCACGACATTCATGTCAGAAAATATATTACCAATGAGACCGCACATCGCTCAATGTCAGCCATATATGACAGTGGATATTGTCTGAAGGTGAGAAGTTTTTTCATGGCAGAAATGCACTCGGAGGTTTGCCATTGCCGGCCGAGGGGTGACCGCACACTCGGCTACGACGACCGACCATCGGCTGTCACTTTCTACCTTTTCATTTGACAGCTATATTTTCATTGCGTCAAAAATATTGAGAACGATATAATAATCCAATTTCGAATGAGCATATCTAATACATAACCAAAACAAACGTCTGCTGTTCTAATTTATCAGTGCTCTCTTTTCCTGGGCGCTTGGTTAAAATGACATAATTGAATTGTGTTGGGTTATAGGGGAAAAAGGGAGAAATCAACAGGATTTCGCCTGTTCGCTTGGGTTCACTGGGTGCGTACTTACTCGGCCAGTCGAAGGTTGGGAATTAAAACACGGGCTGAGTGAAGAAAGAATTCTGAAAGAGATGTGGCGATCTCCGAAATAGTAGCTGTGTAATTTATCTCGCTCTGACTGTTGTTGCCCTTTTGCCAATACTTCACTAATAAAAAATGGGTTTAAGCTAAAAAATTCATGTTTATATTATAAAAAGTGTAGGTAATCGAAACGAAAGGTGAGATATGTACTTTATTTGCCATTAAAGTAATATTATAATTAGACTGTGCTTTCAATTTTGTTCAACCCAGAAGCCCTTTCATCTTTTGTAATCATGCTTAATTTTTGTCAAGCTGGATAGCAACCACACAATTATCCCGATACATTGCGGTATTTAAAATATATAATCTCTTTCACGTTCAATAATTGACTCTGCCTTGGTAATTAAACTCACGATTCGGTAAAACGTGATGAGCGTGGCTTGATAACTATTTTCATTAACTTACTTTAGCAGAATTTTAGTATAAATATCGCCTGCTCAATTTTTGAATTTATCCAGAACTTCAAATCCGTTTAACTAAAATCGTAATGGCAGCCATGAAGAACACTCTCGTTATCAGCTTCGCTGTACTCCTTTTCATAGCGGTAAATATACTCGTATCGCAATAATTTGGAATATTTTTTTAAATTAGTTTAATTATACTCCTTCTAAAGGCTTTTATGATGCCTATCGCTGACGCAACTGAAACTGGAGAAGCGGAATTGGCTAAACGTAGTCTAAAGAGCGTTTTAAGTACAGTTGGTAAAGTTGCAAAAGTAGCTCTGCCAATAGCTGCTAAATTAGTTGGATAAATTCGAAGAAGGACATTGGAAATGTTTTAACATACTACATGTACTTATACTACTTCGATTTCAATAAAAGCTTCAAAGAAGCATCAGAGCAATGCATAAAGTAATTCAGAATGGTGTATATTCAATTTGAGTTCTATGTTGTATTTGGTTTAGTGGCTTACTGTTGAAGTTCCGCATGCGCTTAACTAACCTTTTTTAGTATTTATCTTATCAAATTTAAATTTTTTATGTTTGCATTTTTATGTCCAAAAATCAGTATAGCAGCGTGAGTATGGCTGTGCACTTAAGCAGCTAAGAACATGAAATTTGGCTCTCCTTTGACTTTTCATGAATATAAGTGTGGAAGCATCCAGATCGAGCCCCTAAATTGTATTGCTCATATACGGCTTTAAAACTATGTATTTAATTTTTTATGAGCAAATTAAATATTACTAAGTGTGCTGTGTGTGTTCCTGTCGAAATTCGACCATTTTTCTAGTTTTATAATGGCGCTGAACTTTGAAGTCAAAAAAACGACTGCATATAGAATATATAAATGATAATACGAGACTTCCCTAAACCAGCACAACGCGACCTTGTAAAAATGATCGAAGTGGAGCCGGTAGCAGGAGAGTACACAATGAGACCGTTTTGTTGATATTGCGGGGGCTTTTGACAACACTAACATTGATTATGTGTACTCAGCGGCCAGAAGCCATAAGTTAAAAAAAAATACCTATAATATTACCTATATATATGGTAAGCTTTCCTACAATAAACCATTGGAGATATCCATGCACTCTCTTGGGAGACTCGGTGTAAACTTTGTTCATTGATGGTTGGCACCTGAACGGCGACTTCAGTTGCTTCTTATGCAAAGTTACACTAAAGGCCTTGTAGACTGCTCACACCTCTTCAAGAATTGTCGAAATTCTGTTGGAAAATGAAACAAGCTTGAACTGCATTTGAGTACTGGGAAAAGCCCGTAACCAACTGGTTGACGAATTGTCTAATTGCTGGTCTCTGGCTGACCCGAACGTACCTGGTCTGGAGGATGAGGTTAGCGTAGAGAATTTTCGCGGTATCTCTCCTGCTGTTGCGAGGCTGAGATGGAGAAAAAAAACCAAGTTTTTACAAAGTTTAGTCCATTCCGTATTGTATCATAATTTTCTTCGCATTAAAATTTAAATAACTCAGCCAATTTTTACCCGATTTTTAAAGCGGAATTACTAGTTTTACTCGCCATGAAATTTACTCCTTTAATCAAAACTGGCATGATTTCTTTATAAAATAATGCGTAAAACATAGCGAAAGTTGAAAAGAGGCGACAGAGCAAAATAAAATTATGTTTGCATAGAAAATATAAAGAGGCGCGTTCGGTTTCTTCAATTTGTACCAATACTTTTTGAAGGAAATTTTTGCTTCCTAGAACTGTTAAGAAACTCAAACTCAAAGTTACGAAAACCCGAGTTTTTAACTCTTGGCCAAGATTTTGGGGTAGTTTTGCAAACTTAACATTTTGATTCTAGTTTTGTTTTACTCGACATTTCTTTTTCATTATTTTTTGTATCACTGTGTTATTTTTCTGACACGATTCCGTGTTATAGAAAAACTTTTTTCACCGTAATAATTAAATTGATTTCATGCAAAGACAATAGCACTCATAAATAAAATCACGATTTAGTAAAACGTGAAAAGCGTTATATGTTAACAGTTTTCTTTTACTTTCTTCTGCAAAATTTTAGTATAAATAGCGCCTGCTCAATATTTGAATTTATCCAGAACTTCAAATTCGTTCAACTCAAATCGCAATGGCAGCAATGAAGAAAACTCTCGTTATCAGCTTCGCTGTACTCCTTTTCATAGCGGTAAATATACTCGTATTGTAGTAATTTTGAATATTTTTTTAAATGAATTTAATTTTTCTGCTTCCAAAGGCTTTTATGCTGCCTATCGCTGATGCAACTGAAACTGGAGAAGCGGAATTGGCTAAACGTAGTGTAAAGAGCGTTTTACGTACAGTTGGTAAAGTTGCAAAAGTAGCTCTGCCAATAGCTGCTAAATTAGTTGGATAAATTCGAAGAAGGACATTGGAAATGTTTTAATATATTATATCAATAAAAGCTTCCAAGAAGCAACAGAGAACTGCTTAAATCAATTTGGAATAATTTATATTAATTTTGGTTTTACTATATATTTTTTTGTTTGGTGACTTATTGTTGAAGCCCCTTATGCGCTCGATGAATCTTATTTTATATTTACGTTTCCCGTCTTCTCTATTAATATTGACCTGTAGCGTCCCTGCCACGTGATTTATTGTTTCACCACACTTTAGGATTTACTTTTTAGACAATTTTTATTGTGTCTTTATTAAATTTTTTTATTTATCAACCTTGCCACCAAGTTTTGTTTTTTAGGATTGAGTACAAATAGTTGATTCCTCTTTTTTTCTGCTCCATTGTGAAATTTATTTATAAGCTTGATATTTTTGCATAATAATCATCGTCGTAAGGTTTCCCAATTTAATTGCGGTATTTATCCCAATGCGAGTTTGAAATCGATTCTGCAGAATGACCAAACTGAGACGAATAAAATTTGTGTTAGTGTTTTAATATAATAGATTTCAAATTGGAATAGTTTCACGGAAAACATGCAATACTGAATTGGATTGAATATTTTGTATATTCATAAAAGTAATGAAAGCTTTGCAGCATTCTCCATATTTTTTTTTTATGTTATTGAAAGTATCATTCTTTTCGATTTATTAGTTAGATTTTTATAGGGCCGAACCGCTTGGCCAACCAATAGTGGTAGAATGGTAATAATCCTTTAATCAGCTTTCATGCCAAGTCGGTTGTCAAGCGATGGCAGTTATTTAAATCGATTTGGCATTTACATGCTTCTTTGTCCGCTTGTTTTGTCAGTTTGCCGGTCCTTTTTAAGTATTATCTCTTTTAGCTCATCAACCGTTCTTTAATTTTTGATAATAGATGATTTCAAAATTTTCTCATTCGTGGTGTTTACAGTTAAAAAAAAAACGCCACATTCGGGGTGTAATGCGTGCCGGGCCAATCGGAAAGTTTGCAGCCAGGATCATCTGGCGGTATTCGAACGGTATCTCTCGGAAACCTGGTCGCATCCAAGGGTAACGGTAGGCCTACAACATTATGGGACTTTGCTGTGAGCGATCGTCTTTTCCTCTCTATTATTATTCGGACGGCGAATGGCTTCAGCTAATTAGAAGATCAATGAACCAGATGATATGCGGTACAAAAATTTAGTCCCAGATCCAAAAACTCTTCTTCGGGTATAGCAAAAACTGTTTTAAATCCCCTCAAGCGAAGCACACACAGGATGAGTGGGCCTACCTTGGATGATATCGACCTCTAAGGCGGTTCCAAGACTTCATGTTACTGGTACATGAGCGCTACGGGCCGCAAGAGGACAAGGTGCAGTTCCATGCCGTTGAGGGTTCCGGAGAGACCCCTCAGAAACCTCTTAAAAGTCAAAGGTGGCTGGTTGAATGTTTTTAGCGAAATTGTAGAAAATTTTAAAATAATTACTGTAGCTAAGCTAATTTGGTTTCTATCATAAGTGCTAATCGTAGTTGCTAATATATAGTATTGAATCGTAAAACCAAAAAATCATAAAAATTTTCATTTCAGCAATTCTCTGTTATTTTTTTTTAGAGTTTTTGTATGAAATATCTTGCATGCAGGGATGTTCCAAATTTATTAGGTGTTAAGTTTTCTCGATATAAGTTTTATCGCAATTTTTTTGTATTTGCAAAACATGTGGAAGATCATAAACCAAACAGTCGAGCTACTTATTATAGAACGCTTTAGGTATCGTAAAAAACTGAGCATTTTGTTTTCCATCATCACAATATAGGGTGGACCTTATATTAGTACGAGTATACCGGACAACTGTATAGCAGATCAGAAGCCAGCGCCTCTAACGGCGCATTAGTTCCGATATCATTTAGCAAGCACGAGCTCACGTCGAACTTTATCGAACCGGGTAATAATAGATGAGCCGCTGAACCTACGTATGGGGCGTCGCGGAAGATCTGACTTAAATACGATAAGACAATTTCCGAAAGTAAAGGAACGTTTATTGAAATAAAATAATAATTCGAAACTGACCTAAAGTGCAATACTTAATTATAACTTTTTTTTTCTGGAACTAATGTTTAATTAAGCAAACTAACGCTAAGCCCAAGTGTGAGACTTTACATAATTTTATTTCACTCGTTTCGCTTATTTTCCAACTTTGGCTATGTTTTTACTTTTATAAAGATACCAAGGCGAATCCATATAAGGGGTGTTATACAACTACAAAATTCCCAAGGCGAATTCATATTAGGTGAAGTTGATCACGCAGATGATTGAATTCGCTTGGTGATCGTAATGTCAAAGTGATGTTTTTCTACTTGTAACACCACCTGTTATGAATTCGCCTTGAAAATTCCCATGAATTTTGTGTTTGATTTTACGGCTTTTGAAAGCTCATACGCAAAAGCAAAAACAAAATTGGAGTAGGTGAAAAAAAAATCAAATCGGTTGCTATAGTACTACTCATGGTGTAATGAATAAGTTGTTATCACTAACATAACCTCACTTTTCTGCTTGCCGACTGCAGCCATACATTTGATGGTAGTAGAAAAAGGAGGACAAATAAGTAATGTTTTTACATCGTTTTGGGCACTATTTCCCGAGCGTTAAGAAACTTTTGAGATCATTCATCATTCATTTTTATTACAATTGCTTCCAGTAACAATAACTCCTTCACAAAAGCGCAACTATACTTTAATAATCCGCTTTTCGACAATTTCATTTCATTTCATTTCATTTCAATTTATTCAGTCAATGGTTACAAAACCTTACAGACTAGAAATACAAATTTTCTTAAATATAAAACATTAATAACACTTAAAAATAAGTTGATTGCAATTTAGCCAAAAATATGGATCTGGATTGAGCAAAATCTAGATCGAGAGTTGTGAAAATTCGATTGAATTCTATAAGCGACCTTGTAATGGGTGCATACAATAAATAGTTAGATCTAAGCATTTTAACATGAAATGGCAGTTGAATACGTGGGACCCTTTGGGATACATTAAAGCCAATTTGCTCGAAAAGGTTAGGACAATTTATCATGCCAGAAATTATATCATAAACAAACATGAGAGAATGCATTATGCGTCTTGACTTAAGCGATTTAAGGTTAATTAATAGGCAATGGGACTCATGCGATGGGAATGGCTCATCAAAATGAAGAGGTTGCAGAGAAAACCGGGTAAATCGGCGTTGAATTCTTTCGATCCTGTCGGAGTGTAAAGAGAAAATAGGGTCCCAGATTACTGAGGCATACTCTAACTTTGATCTAACTAGGCAATTAAAGAGTGATTTTCTAGTGTATGGGTCTTTAAAATCACGCGCATAACGACGCAAGAAGCCCAAGTTAGAATTTGCCTTAGGTATAATATGATTGATGTGATTGACAAAGGTGAAGCCTGAGCCAAAAACCACACCTAAATCCAGATATTCATGTACATTAGATAGTCAGGTATTAGAAATAGTGTAAGTAGTGACAATTGGATTTACAATTTTAGCAAAAGTCATTTGGAAGCATTTCTTTATGTTGAGCGACAGTTTATTTCTCACACTCCAATCAAATGGCTTATTTAGATCACCTTGCAATGATAATGTATCTGACAAACAGATTATTTCATTAAAATTTTTTAAATCATCCGCATAGAGTAAGAATTTTGAAGTACTAAAACAAGTTTTAATACATAAAAAGTAGAAATAGCAATGGACCAAGAATACAACCTTGAGGCACACCAGAGGTGGCAACGAAGGGGTACGATTTAGTATGACTAATTTCAACAAATGAGACTCGGTTAGACAGATAACAGTTTAACCAAGAAAGAAGAGTTGAATGGAAACCAAGCTCTTCTAACTTCAATAACAAAATGCTATGTACAACAGTATCGAAAGCTTTCGAAAAGTCTGTATAAACTACATCGACTTGATGACAAGATTTAAAGGCTGAGATGCAGTATTGTGAAAATTCTGCAAGGTTTGTAACTGTGGAGCGACCGCAGACAAACCCATGCTGATGCGGATCAATTATTTCTTTTACAAAGAAATACAATTTATCTTTAACCACCTTTTCAAAAAGTTTTGAGCAGGTGGTGAGTTTAGAAATAGGCCTATAGTTTCGTACATCATTTTTATTACCAGATTTGAACATCGGAGAATCTGATGCAACTTTCCACCGATCAATAAAATCACCTTTGGCAAGGGAAAGATGAAAAATATGCTTTAAAGGCACACTGAGAGAGGAACTGCACTTTTTTAATAAAAATGGGGAAAAACCATTCAAATCTGTTTTTGTTGAGGACTGTAAAGAAGAAATGCTATTCATAATATCAAGCTTAGATACCGACAATGAGCCAACGTCAAGAGAACTTGGAGAACAACTGGTAATTGAGGCGCTTACACTGTCATGGACAAAATTTGAGCTAAAAAAATCAGCAAATAAATTAGCGGTATCAGATAAGCACTGAGAATGCTTATCATCGAAAGTCACACAGGTGGGAATGTTTGTGCAACCTTTTTTTGAACGTATGAAATTCCAGAAAGATTTCGGGTTGGATTTGAGTTCAACTTCATAACGAGCGATGTATTGATTGTATAACTGTTTATCAAGAGCATTAAACTCTCTTGAAAGTCGACTATACTCATCTTTGAAATTACAATTACCAGTAGATTTGTGCAGGTTAAAATATTTGTTTCGCTTATTTTTAAGCCTTTTTAGGTATCTTGTATATCAGGGGAGTTTGTGTTTACCGGCGGGGCGTACAGGTACGATGTTGCAAACTACTTCTAAAACGTTAATAAGAAAAATATCAAAACATTCAGAGACTGATAACGTAAAAGCATTGCCTGTGGACTCCATACCAGGTAACACATTATTTGCGGATATACTCGATCGGGTGCTCGAGAAGATAGCCTATATCGTTCTCTATGCTATAATCATTCGCAGTGACGATGGGCCATTCGATTTCACGAGATACTCTGAGAGGTATTCACAATGGGAAAGCCTGAAAGTAAGTTGAGTGACGAAGTGATACCAAACGGTGTTCCTCCGACAATTCCCTGTTATCGAGGTAAACTTCGTGGGTCATTCCCAAGTCTCTTATCGCCTTCTTCATCGCTGCCAGTGTTCGATTTAATGCCAGGCGTATTGGAGTTTGGGGAGTCGCTTCTTTGATGTTGATTGGGAAACCAAATACCTATTACAGTTATGTTTCTTCACTAGAGCCGGCGCCCGGATCGGGTGGTACGAGTTCGTATGCAATTGCATTTCCTAATCATTCCGCGTCTGCATTTCGTGCTTGCGTTGATCTTTCTCCCAGCAATGCACGTGCTGCTTCGACGTGGTCTACAATTAGATAGCTAGAAAGACTGAATTTCAGTCTAAATATCGTCCGATGGCGATTCCTTTGATTGCTCGGCTTCAGTCTCCTTATCAGCGCCACCGTCATCTTCACTGACTGCTCTTGGTCCCATATAATCATGATCTGTATTTCCAACACGTCTTCACCGAAGTCTTGTTCTCCTATGACGGGAGGGAATTGTTGAAATTTATGCGGGAGTCATCCCGGGATGTCCACAGACCAACAAATAACATTAAATAGCTCTGCCAGCTTACAACAAAGTAAGTCGCTAGATTTTGGAGAAAATTTTCACATTTATCACGATTTTGAAAGAGAAACAAAAGCCAAGGAACAAGGATACCTACATATACTTTCTTGCGGTGCGGGCGGGGCGGTGCGTTAATTACGGGCAGATCACAAATGCGAATATATGTTTGCAAATGTAGATGTCCAATGAAAGCACGATTTTGCGAAAATGCGTGTATTTCGAAGTTGCCGGATCGCACGTATTATTTAAAAATCAAACTCGTTTGATTTTGCCCGCAGTATCATGTGAGAAATACCATAGTGAAAATGGAATTTCTAAACCCGGAAATTCGAAAGAGAAGTATTTTGTGCTATAAGAGTCATTGCCGTTATAAATACAGGCGAAGTGCTGAAAACGAATGGAACGAAATTGCAAAAAATATTGGGATTCCAAGTAAGTGAATAATCTTCAATTATTTTATATTATTTATTGTAAAAAATTGTGCATATTTATATTTTATGAACTGAAAAGTAGTTGCATAAAATTTTACGTTTAATTTCTGCTTCACGTGGTGGGTGCTCGTTATTTCAGGAAATTCTTAAGTTGCTGATGGTATTTCTCAATTTTGTATTCTGCTCAAAATTATTGTGTACCTAAAATGTTTTCTTTTCCCATATCATTTATAACGTTGTGTAGATGGCTAATGGCTAACAATAAAATTGATTTCAATAAAATTATAAATTTAGCACAAAGCAAACTCTCTTGCCATTTTCGCCCTCGACAAAAGATAATTAAAATTTGAAGAACTAGTATGTTTTCAAGTCGCCTTGTAGGGAATGACCTCATTAGGTATGTTCGTAAAGGAAATGCTTCATCGCTTACGAATATAAATGGAGCCTCAAGCTTGGAGTTGGGTAATAGCTTATCACTTCGTAACGCTAAATTATAATTATTAATACTTTCATAAATAGCGGAATTTGCGAAAACTCCTACCAACATCGACCATTAAAAAACGATAGTGTGCATCGACAATCGCCAAGAGCGCTATTGAAAAGTAACTTTTGTACTGAAGCCTAACGGACTTTCCGTCGATACATCCCAAACAATTGGGAAAATTCCAGTTTTGAAAACAATATATTGACACATCTCTTTTACTATAAAAGCAACAGATGACTTCGATATCCTGAATGAAAGATCAATTTGTCTAAATTATATTCCAGTTGACAGACACGTGAAAAAAGTTTAATTTATAATTTCTGTTTGTTTTTTCAGAAGAGGATACTAGAAAGAAGTGGCGAAATCAGTTCCGTAAAAAAATCAGTAAGGAATTGAAAAAAATTCGAAAAAAAAAATCGGAGACTTCACCAGACACTAACCCCAAGAGAAACAGATAGAAATTTGTCGAAGTAATAATGAAGTGTCAAATTGCGAAGTAAACGATGCCGAACTAACTTCCGCTCAATTAAGATCTTCCACCAAGCTATCGCCATTTCGTTCAAAGTGAAAAGAATTCATCAAGATGTGAATGGCGTGGAGGGTTGGCTTTTAGATATTGAAACCAAAAAGCTGGCTTTGCTCGAGGCATCAGAAGATGAAAATTCCCTTTTCTTACGATCACTTCATCCACTTATGAAAAAACTTAGATCCAATTCGACATCTTCGAGTAAAGCCCAAATTTCAAGACATATTATTACAGCAAATGGGAGCAACTCAAAGTCAACAAATTCCCGAATCTTCCACGATTATGTCATCTATTTTTTCTTGCATACCCTCATCCCATTCGCCTGTCTTCAACGTTTATCAAAAACCAATTCCAAATTCAGCTGTTATTAGTCTAGAACCTACATCTGATTGGAGAATTCAAAATGAAAATGAACAAAAACGAAACTAAAAAAATGATCTATTATTACTTAAAGAGTTTCATGCAACTTTTTGTATGAAATATGTTTGCGAAAATTAAATAAATGTTACAAAAACCATAATATTTGCTTTTTTTTAATTACCTCAGAGTAAGAAAGAGCCTCTCCTCAACGGATCTATGTAGACCTCTGAAAGTTTGTTATACTATCGTAACAAATACCAAGCTGATTTGCTAGCATGTAGTCAAATGCTATTATTTGCATTCTTGTATATTGGAGAATTTCATTCATTCGCAATTGTGGATACAGATGATGAAATTCGCCAAAAATTAATCTGTCTTTATATATCACACATGATTTTATTCAGTTACGTTTCTTTGTGCGATTACTCAATATTCTTAATTTTAATAAACTGTTTTCTAATAAAAAAAACATCACTTGCCGAAAATGAAGCCATTTCCCATCGACTAATCCGTTTATTTTACCTACCCGCACTAACGCATAATCGCATTGTAACTGTACGCTTCTCGCATTCCACGCACGATTTTGCGGGCAATACGTTGCCCGCTCACACCGCAAAATCGTGCCCGTGCCTACGCTGGACATGCGGAAATTTTCGAAGTCACAACAACCGCCCCTTAAGTGACATCAGCTTTTTTTTTTAGTACACCATGGCAACTAAACCTTATATGAATTCGTCTTGAAAGAAAGTTTACTATAAGAAGTGATAGGAAAAAAAACAAAAAATAAAAAAACAACAATTTTACATGAGTTAAGAAAAGCTGAATAACTTAGCTAAAGTTTTTAACCGATTTTTAAAGCGGAATACTCGTTTTACTCTTTCACAACTCTTTCACCATTAGACTTACGATTTTAAGGTAATCAGTACTAGTATGATTTCTTTATAAAATAGTAGTGCGTAATACCATAGCAAAAGTTGAAAAAAGGCGAAAATATTAAATAAAATCATGTTTGCCGAGAAAATAAGACATAGAAGTATGTTCAGTTTCTTTAATTTACCACTATACTCTTTATAATGACTAGAATTTTCCATTCTAGAACTGTTAAGAAACTGAAAGTTAAGAAAACCCGAGCTTTTAACCTTTGGTTAAGATTCTTGTTTACTCCACATGACCTACTGCATTATTTTTTTTTTTGTATCACTATGCTATTTTTTTGACACGATTCCGTGTTTAAAATAACTTTTTTTTTACTATAATAATTAAACTCATTTTGTGCAAAGGCAATAGCATTGATAATTGATAGTCACGTTTCCGTAAAACGTGAAAAGCGTTATATGATAACAGTTTTCTTAACTTTCTTCCGCAGAATTTTAGTATAAATAGCGCCTGCTCAGCTTTTGAGTTTATCAAGAACTTCAAATTCGTTCAATTCAAATCACAATGGCAGCCATGAAGAAAACTCTCGTTATCAGCTTCGCTGTACTCCTTTTCATGGCGGTAAATATACTCGTATTGTAGTGATTTTGAATATTTTTTAAATGAATTTAATTTTACTCTTTCTAAAGGCTTTTATGATGCCTATCGCTGACGCAACTGAAACTGGAGAAGCTGAATTGGCTAAACGTAGTGTAAAGAGCGTTTTAAGAACAGTTGGTAAAGTTGCAAAAGTAGCTCTGCCAATAGCTGCTAAATTAGTTGGTTAAATTCGAAGAAGGACATCGGAAATGGTTTAACATATTTTATGTATACCACTTCTGTTTCAATAAAAGCTTCAAAGCAGCATCACAGCAATGCATAAAGTAATTTGGAATTGTTTTGTATTAATTTTGACTTCTATGTTGTACTTGGTTGAGTGACTTGTTGTTGAAGCCAATTTTGAGCTTGAGGAATGTGAGTTTGTTTTTATCTCTCATCCTTATTGTTTTGTGCAACGATGCGGGCGTTCATCTATGCATATGCTATGTTCAGTTGTGTTTTTTTTGATTGTTTAAATTTGAATTGGTGTGTCATTCTCTTTATTTGATTTATTTATTTACTTTTTTTATTCTCTGATGGCTCCTTCCAATATGGTTTTGTATCCGCCCAGCCGTAAGCTCGGGCCAGCTATCGCCAACTCACCATGCACGTCTATAACGGCAATTGATCTAGTGGAACTGTCGACAATTGCTTCTCTTTAGCAGTAGCACAAAATCGCTATAGACAAAGACTGTAGGGTTTTGGTACATATATTTTCAACACTTTGTATACTTCCTGCTTTTCTTGCTTTTTCCTTTTTTGATTTCAGCAAATGAAAAGAATTTAAAATTTATATAAATATTAGTAAACAGAATTTTAAAAGACGAATTAGAAAACAATGACTATTGTATAAAAACAGAGGCGGAAGTTATTACTATATATATTTTGGAGAGGGTTGCCACCTGTTTGAAAAGCCGAATTAAATTAAATGATATGAAATATTAAAAAATGGACGTCAAACGGTTCTTATCGGCAAGAAGTGTCATAGCTAATTTTATGAGGGTTGCCACCTATTTTAAAAACCGAGTTTAGTTCAACAATACACAAGTTATATAAAATAAGGGTGCCAAACTATTCGAATCGCTTAGAAGGCTTATAGCTTTCAGAGGGTTGCCACCTGCATTAAAAGTCGAATTTTATAAAATTATATGCAAGTTATATGAAATAGTAAAATTGGGATGACCAGCCATTTGTTTCACTAGGGGAAGGTTTGTTTGTTTTTGAGAAGGTTGCCACCTTTTTTGAAATTCAAATTTAATTTATCTAATCGTCGAAGAAGCCAATGCATCCTCAGCCAAATTTTATAAAAAATATACAGCAAGTTATATGAGGTATTAAATTATGGGTGTCAAGGGTTCGATTCGGAAAGAAGGTTCATAGCTAACTTTTATGAGGGTTGTCATATGAAATACAACAATCTCAAAGTCAAATGGTTCGCCTCAGAGAGGAGAAGTTTGATTAAAATATTTTTGGGGGTGCCACCTGTTTGAGAAGTAAATTTTTATTAAATTATGCAAGGGTTATATGAAATATTAAAATATCGATGTCAAACAGTTCGTTTCGTTGTGGACAAGGTTTATAGCTATCTATATCTTTGAACGAATTGCCACCTGTTTGAAAAGTCGAATTAAATTAAATTAAATTATACGCAAGTTATGTGAAATATTAAAATTTGGGTGCCAAACGGTTCTTCTCGGCAGGAGGGGTCATAGCTAATTTTATGCGGGTTGCCACCTATTTTAAAAGCCGGATTAAACTAAAATAAATGCAAGTTATATAAAATTTGAAAACATGGGTGCTAAACTGTTCGAATCGCTGAGAAGGCTTATAGATTATAGAGGGTTGCCACCAGCATGAAAAGTCGATTTTATTAGAATTACACGGAAGTTATATGAAATAGTCAAATTTGAATGACCAACCATTTGTTTCGCTAGGAGAAAGTTTGTAGTTATATTATGGAGAGGGTTGCCACCTTTTTGTAAATTCAAATTTAATTTAATTATACACAAGGCAATACAATACGAAAATATGAATGCTTAAGTTTTCTATGATCGTCGAAGAAGCCAATGCATTCTCAGAGAGTGACTATGTGGAACGGATTTTTGAGCAGTGGTATTATTGACTTTTTTTCTTTTTTTGAAAATACTGCTAAAAATGTCATTTCACACAGTTCGCTACGGAGGCATGAAAACGAAAAATTGTTTCCTCTTTCGAATATACCAATATACTGTACTGAAAAATTGATGTTTGCTAATTTTGTTATAAATTTTTATTAAGGAAACACTTTTTTTGGACCACCCAGTATACTGTTTCAAGCAACTAAAGAGTAGTTTTTTGATTGTAAGATCAGTTTACTGGATAAATAGAAAAATGTTAGCAGCCCCCCAATATTTAATATTTATTTTAAATATTTTTTTTTTATGTTTATAGTTTTAAATAAAAAAATAATAAATGTCATGAATGTCATGAGTCATGAATCTCACGAAAATTACTAGCTAATTTTAATTGCGGCGCTGCAAAGGAATTATTAGTAAGCATTTCAATACCATTCACAAATTAAAATCACGACTTCTCAAAACGTGAAAACGTACAGTGATAATGGATTCAGTGACTTACTACTGCAAATTTTTTGTATAAATTACGGTGAGCGCAATATTTGAACTTAAAATCACAATGACAACAATCAAGAACACTCTCCTTATTAGCTTTGCAATAATTCTTTTAATGGCGGCAAACATATAGGAGTAAATTTTTAATATTTTGAAATGAATTTAAATCTCCCATTTCTAAAGGTATTCATCATGCCCGGCGCTGATGCCACTGCAACTGGAGAAGGTGAATTGGTAAAGCGTCGCGTAGTCGGTGCAGTCACGCAAGTAAATCTGCCAATACCTGATTTGGGCATTGGAATAGAGTAATGGAAACTATTTGTGATATAAAGATTAAAAACTGGGAAGCATGCATCTGGCTTAAGTGCCAGATGTAAAACTGTTTTGCCGATTCTATAAAGATATAGATAATAAAGAATAATATATGAACTAGAAATTTATAAATCTATTCTTTATTTAATTGTAAGTAAAAATAGTGATTTATGAACTAAGGAGCAGTTTGATTCTAATAACATACCGGTGAGGTAGTGAATTTTCAAAATAATATGAGTTTAGAAATACCATATCTAGCCTCCAACTAAGTCATAAGGTTGTTTACAAGAAAATCGACGAGTTAGCTGTAAGTTATTGCGGAGATTTATTTGTTTTCAGGTCGATTTAAATAACTAACCTTCCATAGCGGGTCTCTGTTTGCTTTGTTATTTCTTTGACAATGGTATTAATCTTGAAAATCAGAATCTCTTGCATAGCATGGCGCCTTGACAGTGTCTCTACAAATCTTGTTCTGCAAAATTTTTTTGTGATTTCGAATAGATAAATTTGATTTTCACCCAATCAAGCAATTCATTTTCGTCTTTCTTTTTATTTTATACCAAGATACCTCGCCCTTTTAGCACGTACATATATAATGTATAAGTGAATCGATGTTTATATATTTACATGCCTCTATGTATATATATGTACGTACATATGTATGTACTACTACAAGATTACAAGCACTACTACTGTACTGCTACTACTACTAATTACTAAAACTTCTAGTACTAATAATAATTACTACTCCTACTATCTACTACCACAACAACTACATATTACCAGCACTACTACTAACTACTACAAATGCCAATTACTACTACTACTATCCTTACGACTACTACTGCTACTATTTTTACTAATGATACCACTAGTAACTACTACGAGTTTTACTACTTTCTGCTACTTATTAGCATTACTATTGTTTCTAAATTATATTTTTACTAATTTCTACTACTAATTTTTCGAATGCTATCACAAGTTACCAATATTATTTTTACTTATGCTACTACTATTTAACTACTACTAACGCTATTTTTTTTTAACTGATGACACTACTACTAACTTCTATTGCTATTTTTACTAATGCTACTACTCATTTCTTCTACCATCACTACTACTTCTTCTAATTCTAATTTTTGCTTTTACTACTACTATTTTTTGATACTGTTAATTATTACTATAATTTTTACTATTTTCTACTACTATTTTGGAACTATTTATTTCAATTACTATAATTTCTACTACTATATTTGCTAACTCTACTACTAATGTTATTAATTTCTACTACCATTTTTACTAATGCCACTACTAATTCTTACTATTATCATTACTAATTTATACCACTGTTTTTACTAATTTCTATTACTGTTTGTACAAAGGCTGCTACTACTACTTTTAACATATACTGTTACTATTTTTACTAATGCTACTATTATTACTACTACTATTTCTTGCTAATTTCTTCTTAATTTCTACTACTATTTTTACTAATGCTACAACAAATTATTGCTACTATTTCTACTACTTCTACTATTTTTACTATCTTCTACAACTATTTTTACTAAGGCTACTACCATTTTCATTATCATTTGTTTAGACTTTTTGTTCCCATTGACTTTATAATTAAACTCACGATTCCGCTAAATGTGAGAATCATGTCGTAATAACGGTCTTCATTAATTTACTTCTTTAATTATTCAGAACTTCAAATGCGTTCAAGTCAAATTGTAATGGCATAAATGAAGAACACTCTCGTTATCAGATTCGCTGTATTCTGGTTTGCATTTGGCCAAATAAATATAACTTTGCCTGAAGGAGCTCCACTCCGTTTGATATGGCCATAATCTCAGAGAGTTTCTCTTTTCTAAACTGATCGCTTTTTCTCAGATCATTTTCCAGATATTTATTACCTTATACTAGGATACAAGAAAGAAGGTATTTCCATTTCGAATCTTTTTGATTAAAAAACTCATTATTGACATTTGCTTCAAAGAAAATATTTTTTTACATACAATATTTAAATTACTGTATAAAAAAATAACTAATTATTTGAGATACTAGTAATAAAAACTGAAATTCCTTTTTTTCGTTCTGTTGTACTGTATTTTTTAAATAAAATTCTCTCCTAAGATTGGACATTTTTGTTTGTTTATCATATTAATAAAGCAACTGATTTGATAAAAGTTCTACTCCAAAATCCGTTTTGAGTTTTCTCAACTTGTGACTTAAAATGCCATGTGTGTAACAAACTTAGTAGAGTTTTGTGGCATAGTCTTTGAACTATACCTTTTAGCTCTAAAGTGGGCTGTGGTACGCCAATTTTGAGCAAAATTTTCATTTAATGTATTTGCTTATGGAACCGCATTCTGTATATTACAATACATTTGAGGAAATTATCTTCAACAGTTACTCAAATCTTAAACTTTTGGTTTTTGAAAACTACCATTATATAAGAGGTGGTAGGCGTGAGTTTTGTGCGATTTATAATTTTGAAGAGTTAAAATTTAATAGATGTATCAAATTAAGTAGAGTTAGGTTAAGTGCCACCCCCAATACCAAAAAAAAAAAAAAAAAAAAAAAATAAACACGTATTCCTTTTGCAAAATCAATCCTGTATATCAAATTTTAGCAAAATATTTTTTATAGCCACTGAAATATCACATTTATTTGATTTTTGCAAAATACCAAAGTGAGGAATTGAGGCGTCACTAAAAACCAGTTATGTAGCTGTATTACTGCTGCAAAATGTCCTAGAAGCTGCCTGAAAGAGTAAACATGTATGGCACGAAATTTCAAACTTAATTATTTTTGTGTCGACCTATCCATTTAATTACTAATTACTACTACTAATTTTTACTACTATTATTTTCACTCATTTCTGCTACTATTTTTACTAGTGCTACTACTTGTTATTACTATTACTTTTACTGCTATTTTTTACTTATTTCTATTACCACTATTTCTATTGATGGTACTAATTTCTACTACTAGTTTTATTAACTACTACTATTATTTTTGCTAATGCTACTACTAATTATTACTACTATTTTTACTCAGGTCACTACTAATAACTACTACTAATTTTACTAATTTCTACTACTATTTTTACCAATGCTACGGTTTCTGATTAATGCTTCTACTAATTTCTGCTACTATTTTTGACTAATTTCTACTACCATTTTTACCAATGCTAATAATAGTAACCATTATAATTTTAACTCACGCAAGTAATAACTACTTTTACTACTTTTTAGCTAGTGCTCCTAATAATTTATGTTAGTTATGACTTTAATAAATTTCTACTACTATTTTCACGTATGCTACTATTTCTGACTTACGCTATTACTAATTTCTACTACTTGTTTTATAAATGCTACTACTAATTATTACTACCCTTTTAACTAAGGCTACTACTAATTACTGCTACTATTTTTACTTATTTCTACTATAATTTTTAATAATGTTACTTCTAAATACTACTAACTACCAACTATTACTATGACTACTAGCTACAAACGACTACTAACCCTACTACTCTCATATTAAATAGTCCATCTCTTTGTAAAATCGGCACAGAAGTTTTACTTCTGGTTCGCGCACTTGGGTGTACGCGTATTTTTTGTCCACTTTAAGCCATCTACTGCTTAGAAAAACATTTATAATCTTCCTTTTTTTCTAAAACTATTTTTTATATACATAACTAAGTGTTTACGAGTGACTTACATACCAAACGTTCACCATTATATTTTAAATAGATCGCCATAGATTAGCTAAACTATGATATAGATAGTACACTAGTTATTATCGTAAAAAGTCGCTTGTATAACAATTCGTTAAAATTTTTAATGCGCATTTTTCCGCTACAACGACATTTCTAGCAATTACTAATAAAATAAGGATATTACGTATTGCACGCCATCGAGATTAAAGGCGCTAGAAGGGTGATGTAAAGAGATAAAAAGAATTTTATGACGCAATGAAGCAGCGGCTTAACAGAAAAAAAATTGAGATACATAGTTAAATTACTTATTTCCTTATGTGTATGATGTTTTTATGCATTTGCGATGCTCAAGACAAGAAGCTGTTGCAAGTGCCATTGTTGGAAAACTTGGTTAATGTTGGAAAATGTCACGCTCACCAATTTCTTAGAATACTAAAGAACACCGAAGTTATGTTTTTGAGTTTGTGGTTTATTGAAGAATATGGATAATAAAATAATGTACATCGTATGGCTACTGTAGGTGTAAACTGAGATAAATTACGTTATTCAATTCACTAAGTTGAAAAAATTAGCTATTTCAGTTAGCAGTTAACATAGTTAACATTTATAACAAAATCATACGTTAAGATTTTTTAGTGGTTTCTATGAAATTAACCATTTTAAAAGCTGTAATTTTGGATACTTTTGATATGCGATGAGTAAGAAATGTTGCGAGTAGAAGCAGCAGCAGCATGTGTCTAGGGAAAGGCTATTTCTTTTACCAATTTTGTCTAAAACTCTGTCTTGCACCATTTTCATAGGGTACATAGGTTTTGATAGTTACGCCGTCTTGCTTAAAAAAGATTATCCAATGTATTTACAGGAAGTGGTTTAAGGTTTTTTTTAGAAAATTATAATGATTCTGAACGATCAACAAAAGAAATGTTTTTTTTTTTTTAAGTAAAACTTCTTTAGCGGCGTGAGAGTAATTTTGTACATGGCGTCGATATCGCGCCACAAAGTGAATGACATGAGGCTTCAACTTCAATTACAATTTAAAGAAACAACAAAATCTTGGAAAACTTTTATTTTTCCGATTGATATTTAAGAGAGCTAAAGATTAAATAACAAAATGAAATTAAGTTATTTTTCTAAACATAAAAAAGGAGTGAATATTTAAATGTCCATATAAAATATTTATATGTGCAGAAATCTTATTTAAGAGATAAACATACTATTTTATTTTTCAAAAAAAAGTTGTTTATTAATTAGTAAGGTATGGTGTTACCCTTATGTATTTTCACCAACTGGACACGACGGGGCATTGACTCCACCAGTTTTTTTAGGACAGACACATCAATTTTGTCCCATTCAGCCAAAATTATATTTTTCAGCTGCTTGAGACTGTCGTATTGCCTGGAAGATGCATATATTCTGGCGGAAAGAATTCCCCAAAGATCCTCGATGGGATTCAGATCCGGGCTTACTCTAGCAACTCAATTTTTCGGGAGTTAAAGAACGCCTTCGTCTTCTTCGCAACGTAGATCGGTGCATTATCTTGCTGGAAAATCCATTGGTCCCCATGTAGATCACCAGCAAAATCTATTAGTTCGCTTTCTAGCAAGTCTATGTAAATTTCTGCGTTCATTTTGCTTGGCACAAAGCATATTTTGGACTTGCCTTTTGACGAAAATGCCGCCCAAACCATGAGGGACCCACCACCATGAACGCGTTTATGGCATGCTTTCCGTGGGCGTCTTACATCTCTCCAGTATTTGTGGAGACCATCTGGTCCGTCCAGATTGAACTTTTTTTCATCACTGAATACCACATTTTCGAACTCCTCATCCCAAAATTTATACCTTTCATAAAATGCAATACGTGCATTTTTATGATGTGGTTTTAAGCATGGTTTAGGCACTCGATTCTCATATTTAAGACCTAAATCTTTTCTTATTATCTGATGCACACGTTGTTTAGTCACACCTAGACCGAGTTCCGCTATTATTTGCCTGCAGCTCATATGACTATTCGTTGCTAACTGCTGTATGCGCCTTTTGCTTCTATCATCAATGGTGCCTTTACGTCCGCTACGTTTATGAACACCATAGCTATCTGGGTTTTTTAAATAATTTGTTATGGTATTTCGGTGTCTCTTTACAGAAGCAGCAATTTGACCAACTTTCATGCCGGAATGACTCATTCCCTTGATCAATCCACGCTCTTCATCATTAAATTCAGTTCCCCGGGGCATTTTCTTATAATTTTTAAAAAATTAAAAAATATTTTTCGTCATAGATTATTTTCCTATTCACTATACTTACCTAGAAATAGTTTTCTCCGCTTCAAATGCTGATATGTTTATTTAGCACGCGTCAGAAGACAAATAGTTAATTTGGCACATATAAATATTTTATACGGGACTTGGAACCAAGTTCATTAGAAATAACTGTACTACGAAAGCTGTGCCGAGATAAAATTATCAAATGATATAAATCTATTAGGTAATCGAAAAAGAATATGCATACCAACAACAACTACTTTACCGTTAATAGCAAATAAGGTAAAGAGAAAAGCAATTTTGCACATATATTTATTTGACTGAGGAATGTGAAAAAATCAAACATTTATGCTATTACTAACTACCACTACTACTAATTTACACTACTAACTACTATTTTTACTAATGCTACTACTTATTTCTACTCCTATTTTTACTTATTTTTACTGCTACATTTACTTACTTCTACTACTATTTTTACTAAGGCAGCTACTAATTACATCTAATAACTTTACTAATTTCTACAACTATTTTTTTAAATTTCTACTGCTAGTTTTACTTATTTCAACTACTATTTTGACTAATACTACTACTTATTTCTACTTCGATTTTTAGTAATAGTACTACTTATTACTTCTAATAATTTGACTAATTTCTACAACTACTTTTAAAAATGTCTACTACTCCTTTTACAAGTTCCTACAACTATTTTTACTAATGCTACTACCAATTACTAGCACCAGTTTTACTAAAACTACTACGAAGTATTACTAACTACTATTACTACTAACACTTGAACTGAATTTCCTTTTCAAATTTTTAAAATAAATAATTAAAGCACATATATTTTTTCATACAGCGGTGTGAAAAATAATAGAAAATAATTTGTTAAGTTATTTTTCCTTTGTTTATTTCGTTTTTAATAACATTTAATAAAAGTCTAGCACATTATATTAAATCATCAAATAAATCAACATTTAAGTGTTTGTTGATACAAAAATTAGAAAAAATTTATAAAGAAATTTCGATAGAAGAAAATTTCGTTGAACGAAGTTGAAGTTTTTGGAATGGAAATTCCAAGCACCGCAAACAATTGATTATTATGAGAATTTGTGGAATTTTTTAAATTTTTGCGCAAAATTTTTAATAGTTAATTTATATGCCGTAAATAAATAAATACTTTGAGTCCAGGAAAATACTTTAAATGGTATATGGGGTCAGAGGCGCGCTGTAGTATACTTTGGGTAAACACAACTCTAATTAGACCAATCCCTACGACTATGTTGGTATCTACTTGGATGGCAATTTCAGTTGATTTTCTGTCTTAGCCACAATGACAACTGTCTTCCAATCGGATGTATTGGCTAAACTTAAAGTGGTGGGCTGGATAATTGGCGAAAGTTGGCGTTGATACCAGATCAGAGTCTGCAGTGACACTTTTTCAAAAAGTTGTCCAAGAAACTAGATGGCACCAAGCTTGAACTCATGTGGGTGCCGGATCGTTGCGGTGTTTAAAGTAACTGGCTGATGAATTGGCTAATTGCGGGTCTTTGGAAGACTCCATTAGACCGTAGCCGAATATAGGGCCAAACATATTCATAAAATAAGCAAGTGTTTCCTGAAAAGACCAGGCAGGGTAGAGGCGAAAGGCAGGAAGAAGTTAGGAGATCAGATTGGATTGATATTAGGACACAATCCACGGGGACATGACCTCCATAGGCATCATTGATGACCCGATGCGCAAAATTTTTCTGAAGACTGAGGATAGTACATAGCATTTTCTCGGTATCTGCCCTACTTTTGCTGGACAGAGATGGAGCATATTTGGGTCAGGTACATTGAAAAGGAAAAACTTTCATTCCTCGAAAATGTTCTCAGATTCGTCACACAGTCTGGAAAATTTGTAGAGGAGAAATGAAGTCCCGATCCAACCTTCTTCCCTGCCCTCTATTCCCCTATACTTCATCCCATTCCTTATGTGCAAACTGCAACTATGCTTGAGGGCTTGGAAATCCGATTTCAATTTTATTCCATTGCATTCCATTCTATTCCATAGGCTCCGTTCAATTATTCACTGCCAGTGAACTAGCAGGCCGTTTGGAGCTTTAATTTAAAGCTTCTTATTGGTGCAGTTCTATAGCTTTCTAAAACTCTATTGATTTTTAATTGATTAAAGTATTATTAGAGAATGAAATCTTTTAGTTTTCGCTAAACTAACAGAATAAATAAACAAGAAAGTCTTCTTTAATAATAAATGCTGCTAAGGGTCTACAATTTTGATGAGGAAAGAAGTGTGTAAGCATAAAGTTTTATTCTTATTAAAAGTCCACGTTAAATTTAATTTCAAATTCTGTGCACATTTATTGCTATAGGTACTATAAAGCCAAGTTGTGCTGTAATTCTCAGCAAACCCATTTTAGTAAACAACTCCGATTAATATTGCCAAACTAAACCACTACAGTAATTAAAGTTATTTTCAACTTTATAAAATCAGACATTTTCTTTATTATAGTATTTACGCCGAAATGTTCAAAATGAAATATTTCAGCAGCGACATGAATGTATAGCCGTAATTACCAATTATTATCTGCCTCTCGTCATCGCTTTGCTGTTGTGTGGTCGCTAAAAATTCAGCACGTCTTTGAAATTCTTTTGAATCTTAGCAGTTAACAATTCGCAATTATGAGTTGAAGCCATCTAACCGGCAACATTTCTAATTAATAACACTTTGTAAAGATTAAATTACCAAAAATGACGAAACGTGCTTGTAGCAAATGTTGAAAATCCACGCGCTCTTCAGTCACTTGTTGAGAATTTATTTGCGGAACTACAACAAGCCTTACTTTTTTGTTATATTTTGTTGGGTACATAATTTCAGTTCCACAAAAAGAATGATTTTCAAAAATTTGCGGGCGGGACAAGGAAACATCGTTTTCCGACATTACCGATAAAATTGCCAACTTTCAAAAAATAAAAAAAATCTTTCCTAAGAAATGTTTTATAAAATTAGCACAAAGGTACCTTCGAGGTTTATTTTGTCTATATCGTCTAAACTTGCACTAGTTCAATGCTATCAACTGCAAATTGGTAAAAAGGCTTCCACAGATAAAAGCGAATGGAAGCAGTGAATAGTAATTTTAGAGTTTAGGATCTCAAAAATAAGGCCTTGTCCACCTCACAGAACCAAAGATCGAATAGGAATTAGATATTATAAAATTAATATGACTAAAAAATGAATAATGTTAATTAAAGATCGCAACTAGATCTTCGATCTCAAAAACATATTGAAGTAGATTATTTTCAATACAGTAAGAGGACTGAAAAATGTTGGGAATTTTGCCAAAATTGACTTGAAAACATTTATTAATGTTTAAAGAGATACCGGAACTACGTCAGCAACGAAGGAGCGCATCAATATTCGATTGAACTCTAAGAACATCATCTGCGCTTACTATTATCGCAGAAAACATTTCGAGAAAGAAAATCAGCTACTAATGTCATTAAAAAAAAAAAAGTAGAGGTCCTAATATACTGCCTTGAGATACACCTGTAGTGCGATTCACTAACTTTAAACGGTGCGACAATTGTTATTTTTAGCGGCAATATTTGCTGTTTGCACTTACGATTGTGCGATTCACTAACTTATTCTTAACGACACTTAACAGCTGTTTCGTTGTATTTATTCAAAATGATAAAGAGTGGCGCCTCTTTCAATCTAAATGTCAAAATAAGCGAAAAGCACAAAGAGGAATAGAGAAAAAACAAACGAATGCCTGCTGCCAAATATAAATTTGAAAGTTTTTATTATATTTCATTAAAGTGAAATATATGTATATTAGTTTGTTTCAAACTACAAACACTTAAAATTCTTTATATATATTGCAATGTTCCATTGTAGCAGAATTCCGGACTCTTCTCTAAGTGTTTTGTTAGAATAGTAACCAACTCGACTGCAAGGAATATGCGGAATCACCTACAAATATGCCATGGTTATCGTTTTCAAACTTCGCGTTGTGCTCCAGCGTATTTAGGATTTACATACATATATTTAATTTTTTTTTTAAATTATAATCATTTATCTATATATTAAAACTAAACTATATTTCTGTTTCATGGATCCTTGTAAAAGTTTGCTTTTAGCATTAGCATATTAATTGAATGGTAGATGTGGTGGTTGGCATAAGCCTCCTCATGATTGCTTGGTGGTAAAATTGATATATGCGTGGAATCGACGGCTTCAATAGGGCCTCCCACGAAGGGGGACGACGTTGAAGCAAACAATTCTTTAGCAGATTATCGTTCCACTTGGGCCATAGGAAACCTCACTTTCTGGTGAAACAATGAATAACTGAATAATTGAACTGGCTCATGGACATTCCCCTTGGCTCGCCTACGGGTCATTGATAGCATTAATACCAGTTGCGAAGAATCTCAAAGCCTCTACAACCTACCAATATAAAAGTAAACTTTAAAATTGCCTACAGGACTAAAGATTACACGAGCTACCTGTTTCTCAGTAGATTTTTCTGTTATTCTGGCGCCTCTTGCTTGGTTATTAAGCTGAGAAATTGGGTATTCAGCCAAGTTTGGAGTTAGCCGATACAGCTTCTGAAATTCTGTTGAAAGGGATTATCCACATCCCGGAGTAAACGCCGATCCTTTGTCACCTCGGGATAAATCATATGCCGAATATTCAAACGTTATTATTTAGTGTTCTTTTTTTTAATTACAAGAAAACAAATAAAAGAATTTTAAATTTATCTTTTATTTAACTTGAAATCACGAATTTTTCTTTTCTCGATTTAGTTAACAACATCAAATTTGTTGTCGTTTAGTTTTCGGTCATCGACTAGCCAACATCAACAGCTGATTCGGCGAATGCGAAAATCGTTAAAAAATGGTTGCTGAATAGCAGGGTCGTTAAAATTTTGGTTAAGTTGAGTTAACCCATCGAATATCTTTAAAATAAGTTAGTGAATCGCACTAATGGGGTGGCGGTTGAAGGACTCCGACAATGCGCTCTCAATCGAAACTACACAACGTCTATTACGAAAATAAGACTTTAACCATTGAAAGAAAGCCGAATAAAAACTGAGCGAAGCAAGTTTAACTAATAACTTTTTGTGAGACACTCTGCCGAACGCCACAGATAAAGTACATCGAAAATATTCCAAAAGAAACTATTTGTTTTATAACGATATTACGTTTAAAAGGCAATAAAGGTTTTCAAAAAGCCTCCTTACAAGGAATTTGCATGTGTTTATTTTATTGTTATAAATACCTCTAGAAACAGCGAACTCTCTTAATAATAAATATTAATTTTAAATTCATAAATTTGCGCAACTACTTTAAAAATACCAACTGTTTTCTACAGAGCCAAACATAGATTAGAAGATAATGCAAATTTAAGGTGAAACTTGTTTTCTAGGACCTGACCTTGTCGCGCCAAAATGGCTGACAGATTTGGAAAAATTTTTACAGGTAATTGATTTATTACCTGAATTAACATACATAATTTTTCTTAGAGAGAGTTTCGAGTTATACGAAAGACCTTAAGAAATATTAAAAGGGTGGCAACCTGTTTAAGAAATGTGAATAATCAATAAAAAATAAATTAATCAATATAATAAATGAAACAAATGTAACATTAATTTTTGAAATTATTAAATCAATTTATTTATTTATTAAGTTAACTTAAGTTGAGCTATTATATTGGTGTCAAACGAAAGAGGGTTCAGTAAGCAGAAGGTTGCCACGTGTTTGAAAACATAGACTAAAATAAGTTATTGCTATTCATAAAATCTTATAATATGGGTGCCAGATAAGCAAGTTTCAAGAAATCTTTGTTGGGAACATATTTTAGAACTGGGTTGTTGCCACCTGTTTAAAATTTTAATTTAATTCTATTAATGACTTAGCTAAAATATTACAATATTAGTGTGGTTTATATACAAATATTTTTAACTAATAAGTTAAGTGAAGTTTTGAAGAAGTTGGTGCCAAAGGAAAATGGTTTCGAAAACTTTGATTTCGAAAACAATTTTGAAAAGCACTGTCACATGCTTGAAAAATTTAATTCAATTAGTACAATACTGTTAACGAAATTTTATAATTTGGGTACCAACCGAAAAAGTTTTAAGAAATACATATTTGTTGGAAACATATTTTAGAATAGGGGGCCACCCACTTAGTTTAAAAGTTGAATTTAATTCAATTAATAAGCCAGCTAAATGATTATAATATTAGTGTGAAATGAAAGTGGTTTATACGAAAATATTTTCGAAGAGACTTGCAACCTTTTTGAAAGAGCTAACTTACTTTAATTAATAAGTTAACTGAAGTGTTGAAGAAGTTGGTTTGCAACGAAAAAGGTTTAAGAGACACATGGAAAAAATATCTTAATTGAAGAAAAAAAAAACAGCTTTAAACGAAAGAAAAAATGGGAATAATGTGGCAGCTCTTTTCAAAATTGTTTTTGAAATTGAGGTATGAAATTTTTTTTTTTAATTTGATGTAATATTTTTTTCTCCAAATTGCGAAATTTTCTCCTTCCGAGTAAATGTCTCTTTAAAATTAATAGACACCTACATAAACTGAAATCTCTTTTCTCCAAAAGTAGTGTGATATTTACACAATGCATAAAGAATAAGAAAAACCACACGCCACACATGGATTACTGGTTGCTTACTAGCCCGGCAAGATAACAGTTATTGCCTTTTTCCAATACTTTCCTAATAAACTAACCTTGATAAAACTTATTAATAACCTGTCAGGTTTACTGCGTCGAAAACTATGTCACAGAATATAATAAAAGCTTTATTTGAGAGTTATTTTTTTGGCTTCCTCGAATTTTTACTATAAATCTTCACTTCTACCGTGCTTAGTGAGTCCATACAGCCAGTTTGGTTTTTGTGGAGATCGTTTAAATTTTTTTTTATCATGAGTAGCTGTTGTTTCTTCGCTAATTCTGAATCGACATCTTAATTTCATATTTCAGATCACATACAAGGACGAGACAAAATATCTTGAAGGAACTTCTAAGACATAACTCGTTTTAGAAAAATTATAGAGACTTTTGAAAAAGGCGAGTAGTATATTTTTTGAAAATCTTTTTTGCTATAATGTAAAAAGGAGTTTCACAAAAAAAAACTTCTGAACAGATGCCTTGCAAACTTCATGCGACCTGATCACTACCCTTCAGTCATCGCGCAGGCTAACCGTTTCACCACAAAAATTCCGCCAAGAAGGGACTGGGAGGAGGATGTAGTTATCGGGAGTTATAACAATCTCACAGTACTTTACATTGACGGTTCTAAATTGGATGATAGAGTTGGAAGTGAGATTTATTCTCGGGATTTTTCGCTAAAACTTAGCTTTCGACTGCCTGATCATTGCAGCTGTTTTCAGGCTAAGCTTTCGGCAGTAAGAGAGGCTGCGCTTGGGCTGATAAACTCGGCACTTAACTTGCAAGCAATGACTATTTTCTCCGATAGTTAAGATGATATCGAATCGCTCAATTATTGCGTAATATCGTCAAGGACTGTAGATCGCTACAAGATCCCAAGGTCCCAGCGATATAACATGCGTAGCAAACGAACTGACAAGAACACGTATGACGCTGGAATACCACTGTCTTCTTGTAGACTTTGGTTGAAGGCCAACATCTTTGAGCCGGAAAACGGAAGACCTGTGGGATAGCTCGTCAGCACTGTCGCAGAGTAAAGAAAGTCAAATCATTCGGAATAATCAATATGGAATGGCACCATGTATTATAACCGGCCACTGTCCTATGGCTATGCATGCCAGTAGGATGGGCTTTTCCGCAAAAGATTGTTGTCGCGGATGTCGTGATGAAGAGGAGGTGGAAATCATTGAACACTACCTTTGCTATTGCCCTGCTGCGGCGAGTGTAATATGCAGATGCCTAAACCAATACTTCTCCGTTTGTCTGCCAGATCTGGGATGAGCGGATGTTATCGATCTCCAGCGTTTCATCAAGGTATCAAATTTGATTCTTCTTGAAATAAAACTTCTTTAGCGGCAGTGATTTTTTACATCCCTTAACGAAAGTCGCTTCAGAATCGTATAACGACGGTAGCGCCAAGAAGTTACGACATGACGCTTATATGAGAAAAAAAAGCAAACATATACATATACTGAAGTAGCGACATATCAATGTGCATTACTCCCACTATTTTTACTAATTTCTACCACTACTTTTTTCTAATTTCTGCCACTGCTTTAACTTATGCTACTAATTGTTACCACTATTTTGACTAATTGCCAACACTATTTTTACAATGTTACTACTAATTACTACCACTATTTTTAATAACTTCTACTAATTTTTACCACTATTTTTTACTACTTTCTACCACTATTTTTACGATTTCTACTGGTATTTTTTCTAATGCTATTACTATTTACTACTACTATTTTTTCTTATTTCTACCACTATTTCTTCCATTATATTTACGTATGCTTCTAATTCTTACCACTATATTTACTAATTTTTACCAGTATTTTTATTAAAACTCTCTCCCATATTTTACTGCCCAGCTCGTATCATCATAATGACCACGACGTGTGTACCCTTAGTCTATGCAATGGTATGAGGGCGGGCGCTATAACCTAACTTAGCTTTCATTCATATATGTTTGCATATGTTTGGATCGCTTGCACCCCGACAGAAAGATCATCTGAATCAGTTGAGTAATTCTTCGAACAATTTTGTGCAACACTTTATTAAGAAGCCGCACACAAAAAGCTTTAGACACCTACCACTCTACACCGCAATAATTCTTCTCAACTTCTGGTGAATGAAGAAGCCACCAACAGCAACAAATGGCTGAAACTCTAAACCAAGTTAGTCCTCCTCTACCTGCACATTGTATCGTATTTACGCATATTTGCTTTTCACACATGAATGTCTGTGTGTGTGTGTGTTAGTTTGAACATTTGGATGTTTACATATTCAAACACATTGTTGCCGGTTTTTTTTTTTGTTTTTGGTTTTTTGTCAGTAACAACAACTAATTAGACGTGTTAAAGTCGACGTTGTTTTCATGAAAAAAAAGTTTGCCTTAATTAATTGCACACAAAATGCGTTCCAAAGGCGCGAGGAAGAAAAAAAGGTTAAAGTATTTCTTGGTATCTCAGCGTTCTCTGAATGGCGGAACACTTTGGTCGCTTGGCATAAAATTATAAACCGCAGAGTCACAGAAGAAGAGGCAGCAAAGAATTACTGCTTCTTAATATCTTGATAGGGCTGTTAGTTAGTCGCTCGTGTGTCCAGTCGACGGCTGACACAGTGCAAGCAACTGGCTTTCTGCACACGAAACGCGTCTCAATGTCTGCTGCGTACGCTGCACTTTTTATTAGTAGGCTTTGTTTGTTTTTTCCGATGTTGAGAAAGAGATTAGCACATGCGCGGCAGCTTGGTTGCGTTTGGTACATTTCCAGCCAAGTCTAATAGAGTAGAAAAATAAGTGTGAGTGTATTGGTGAATTTTGCATTTTGGCGGGCAATTTTTTGGCGACAAAAGGTCTAGCGCAGTAACTGGGCAGTTCGTTCAGCCATTCGGCCGGTCATTTGGTGGAGCAGCAGCAGCAGCAGCAGCAGCAGATGTTGGAGCAGCGATTGCGTAGAATTGCAATTTGCATCATTGACGACTGGCCATAATGAGCGGCAGGCAACGACGACGTAAGTGTAAAATGGTGCGTCGCTCGCTCACATTGGGCTCATTCACACAATTATGTGGGGCTTGAGGTATGTACTGCGCTCTGCTTATAAACAAACAAAATATTTATGCAATTAAGTGTCAAGGCACAGTGCCCACGCCTTGAAACGCCAACACATTTGCGCGGACAGACGGCCACAGGTGTCGCATTACCGGCCCTTTTTTTATTGCCAGCGATTTTGTATTTCACTGAAATGCATGCCGCGTTTTGTGATTTTATTCTCTCACTGCTTGCGACTAAGATATCCGTTGCATTGCTCAGCTGGGATTATTGTGTGCGCTTGCCTTTTGATTAGCCAAAGTTTTGAATTTCAGCCAATTAATTTTTAACTTACACACTCAATCTGTTATTTGGGGTTTTGTGATTTTATTTTAATTCTCTTCATTGTATGTAATTCGTATTCAAATGGCATTCACAGTTAAGCCACTTACATTTCCGGTG
Organism: Anomoia purmunda; assembly: GCA_951828415.1. Taxonomy (NCBI): domain Eukaryota; kingdom Metazoa; phylum Arthropoda; class Insecta; order Diptera; family Tephritidae; genus Anomoia; species Anomoia purmunda. Next base: position 194,862,114 of record OX639993.1, on the reverse strand, counting down.
GAACTCATAAATTGTTTTTGAAATCATTTGAAATCGTTTCCTAGTTGTTTAATGACCAAAAGTATCAGTTCCCATTAGTGTACGAGTGTCGAGTGAAGACTGTCCTAGACGATTGTCATAATAAGTGTTAAAAGCAGATGGCAATTAATTAAGTGCCAGAAATTTAATATTTTTTGAAAATTTATATGCAAATTATTTGTGACTTCAATTGCCAGCTTGCTGGGCTAGTAAGTTATGAAGAGATGGGTGTTTCATTTGAGTGACAATATGGTAGAGAAATACCTTGCATATACTTCCCTCTCGTGATGATTTATTGCTTGATTTAACCTTTTGAGGACTTAAAGATTAAGATTTATATTTTACAGTAATATGTATTTTAAAATTATAAATTTGTATTAAATATAAAATAAACACGCGTGCACCTAAGTTCGTGAGCCAGATATAAAACTTCTATGCCGATTCAACAACGAGGTAGAGAGTTAATTATGGAAGAGAATTTTATAAGACATCCTATAATTTTTTTTTGTTCTAAAATTGTGGTAGAAATTAGTAAAAATAGTGTTATAAATTAGTAGTAGCATTAGTCAAAATAGCGGTGGAATTAGTAGAAATAGTGGTAGAAATTTGTAAAAATAGTGGTCGAAATTTGTAAAAATTGGTAAAAAAAATACTGGTAGAATCTAGTAAAGCTATTGGTAGAAATTAGTAAAAATTGGTAAAAATAGTGATAAAAGTTAGTAGTACATAGCATTAGTCAAATTAGTATAAATAGTGGAAGAAATTAGTAGTAGCATTAGTCAAAATTGCGTTAGAAATTCATAAAAATAGTGGTAAAAATTGGTAGAAGTAGTAGTAGAAAGTAGTAATAACATTAGTAAAAATAGTGGTAAAACTTAGTAAAAATAGTGGCCGAAATTTGTAAAAATTGTTAAAAAATAATGGTTAAAATAAGTAAAAATAGTAGTAGAAATTGGTAAAAATAGTGGTAGAAGTTTGTGGTAGCATTAGTCAAATCAGTGAAAATAATGGTAGAAATTAGAAGTAGCATTAGTCAAAATTGCGGTAGAAATTGCTAAAAGTAGTGTTAGAAATTGGTATAAGTAGTGGTAGAAATTGGTCCATATAGTGGTAGAAATTAGTAATAGCATTGGTAAAAATAGTGGTAGAATTTAGTAAAGAATTTAGAAAATTTAGTAGTAGCAATAGTCAAAATAGCGGTAGAAATTACTAAAACTAGTGGTAGAAATTAATAGTAGGAAAAGTCAAAATAGCGGTAAAATTTACTAAAAATAGTGGTAGAAATTAGTAGAAGCATTAGTAAACATTGCGGTAGAAATTACTAAAAATAGTGGTAGAAATTGGTCCAAATAGTGGTAGAAATCAGTAATAGAATTTGTAAAAATAGTAATAGAATCTAGTAAAAATAGTGGTAGAAATTAGTAATAGCATTAAGAAAAATAGTGGTAGAAATTGGTAAGAATAGTTTTACAAATTAGTAAAAATAGTGGTAGTAATTAGTAGTCGTACTTGTAAAGTTAGCGTAGTTAACTTTGAGAGTGCTCTTATTTTGATTTACGTTATCCCTGCTAGGTTTAGGTTTGGCAGAAATGGTTTTCCGATTGTACGCATTCATCTTAAGGTGCTCCACACTATTCTCTTCTTCTTCGCATTCAGAGCACTGTCAGTAGTTCGACGCGCTCACTCCCACTCTCAAAACATGTACGCCAATTAGATAGTGATCTGTGAGAATTTTTGTGAGAATGGAAACCGTGTTCCGATTTAACCTCAGAATTACGAACATGCACCTCTTATCATAAGAGTGACCCCAGCTGTTTCACATAACGGAAGGTCTTTTCAGCGTTCGTTAGCCGCTTGCATGGTGCTGAGCCTAGCGCGTAGTTTAAATGTAGCCATTTTATACCTACTCAGCTCTTCCCCAAAAATATGGGTCTTTTCTTCGCCAACTCGTCTGCCTTGCATTTACCCTCAATGCCTCCATATTTAGGTATCCATATGAGTCGCATTCTGGGACATCTCGTTTAAGGATTGAGTTTAGAACTTTTATAGCCGCTTGATTGCCAGGGAAGATAAATACCTGTATTTTTTCTTAGATCTTTTGGCTAGGTGCCGAGGGGACTTTTGGATAGCCAGGACCTTTGTCTGGTGTACACTATAATGATCGGGAAGCTGGAACGATGCTTCTAGTTCCAGCTCTGTTGAAAACTTCTTATCCTGCTACTTTCCTTCCCGTCGAGTTTGGAGCAATAGTCAGTGCTAGCAGGTATAAGTAGGGACGTCACTGCACGAAAAATGTTCGTATACAGGAGCGTGTCTCTCGGAGCCTTAAAGCTGCGGTAACAGAGTAGAGAGTATAAAACGCCCCTTACGCATAACTCCGGGCTGCATTGTACCCTGTGGAATTGCTTAAGATGATGATGTTTTATAAAAATTTGTCATTTAAGCCAATAGCAAATTTGAAACAAAAATGCACCATATGAGTTTTGTGTTTGTCTTTCCCTGTGAAGTTTTGGATCTACCTTTTTGGCTGATTTGCAGCTCATTCATTCTTAATATGGTTTTCCTTTTAACAACCAAACTCAACAAAAAGTGTAATTGTAATTTCAAAACTTCATAATTCCATTCTCTTAGAAAAACGTTTTATTTGTCATTTTGGTTAAAAACTTTATTCTACAAAATTAGAGTTAATATACCCTATTTGCAATGAGCTGCAAATATACTTCAAATACTTATACATAAATATACGTACTCGTATTCAAAGTCGTTTGGCGCAGCCTTTAATATTAAAAACAGTATATTCAAATGCAGTTCTGCTTTATTCTGCCTTTTATCGGTCTCAAATGAAATATGCCGCATTGATTTGGAGGTCCCATCATTGCCAAATCTTCATTCCCGCATTAAGAATATGGCCCAGAATATTTTTCCAGTACCAGTTTTAAGTTTAAATCGTATCATATTTTTAACATAACATTGTATCACATCACCCAACATCATGTGACAATTTGTCAGATCATCCGTAATTGTATGACATCATATCATGTAAAACATATTCCCAAATCTTCGTTCCCGCATTAAGAATATGGCCCAGAATATTTTTCCAGTACCGGTTTTAAGTTTAAATCGTATCATATTTATAACATAACATTGTATCACATGATCCAACATAATGTGACAATTTGTCAGATCATGCGTTATTGTATGACATCATATCATGTAATACATATTCCCAAATCTTCGTTCCCGCATTAAGAATATGGCCCAGAATATTTTACCAGTACCGGTTTTATGTTTAAATCGTATCATATTTATAACATAACATTGTATCACATGATCCAACATCATGTGACAATTTGTCAGATCATGCGTTATTGTATGACATCATATCATATAATACATATTACACATAATTTTAGGGCGTCTCATGTATTCTAAAATACAATTAGATAACAACCAAACTTCGGCTTCGCCCAACAAAGATTAATAATTTAAACATTGTATACAATTTTAGTTGTAATATGTTTGTCTTTGAAAAAAAGTCAAAATAGGCTAGCTACATAATTTACTTGATAGCGATTTAATTTGAAATAATATAACTGAAAGAAATTATTTATTAAATAACTTTTTTGTCCTTAATAAACATTTGCTGCCAAGAAATTGTGAAATTTTTTAATACTGGTTTAAAATATCGATATGCTGCTCCATCGAGTGTCTTAAGTGAGCAAGAGTTCAGTTGGTTTTATACCGATAGAAGGAGTTGGTGATCATTTGGTTCATGTACTCATATTTTTATATATTAATTTCCTTTTTGTATTATTTACGTATCCACATAAATACTTATAGCAATAAATATGACAAATGCTAATTTCGAAGAAGAAAAAAAAATTTAATTAAATTAGCTTAATCATCATAATTATTTGTGCAAAGTAAGCAGACAAATACACTGCCAAATTGAGGCTAATTACTTTTTAAATTATATCTGACATTTTTACATACATAAATGCATAGCTTTAGCAATCCCTCGCAACACGGAAGCAAGTTGTTTGCAACTACACAAATTTTGACTAATATTGCTGTACCAGAGTTGATAGACATGTTTCTAACGTGCCACTAATTGCAACACTCCGCTAAAAAATTACAACCGAAAACCATCAAAATGGTCCGTAACATTTTTTAATAGCCTTTTCGTTATAATTTCAGTGTAAATGTCATTTGCTTAGACAACCGAACTACATATTACAGAATTGTCACAAAAAACAAAAAAAAACCAAAAAAAACCGAAGCGAGAAAAGCCACTATTGTCACAAAGTTAAAGTTGAGCATGTGCGCTCGAGACGCGTGTTTAATGGTACGCATGCGCAGAACAATATAAGACACGACGGTATTTATTATTTTATTTATTTCACTTAGCAGGCTCATGCCGCTGGTTGCCAACCATTTGCCATTTAACATTCAACATTTAATGTTTATCTTAGACTGGCGTGCGGCCTTTCTGATTTCGCTACGTACGTGTAGAGACCGAAATGCGCCACTTAATTTAACTGACCAGTTTTTAGCGCTTAATACCACTGCATGTTTGCGTCCTGTTTTACACTTACTTCCAATACTTAGTTAGTTAAAATATAACAGTTAATTTTAATTTTTATGATGTGATTACAGCTACTTGCTAGAGCCCATGTTGCAAGTATGTTTGGCATAGTACTAGCCGCGGCAGGTAAGTAGCTCATGTACCACCTCCCAATGACTTCGTGTAATTTACAAATAATCAGAAATAATTACGGTCACTCTGAGCATCAGGTTTTACAAAACAAAAAAAAACAAGCAACCAGTACAACTTTGCTGTGCCATTTTACTTATTTTGTGTTTTGCTCGCATTTTAATGTGTTTGTAAAACGCTCGCAATGAGTTTAAATCGCTGCCATTAATTGCTGCTCACGAAGTAATCATGTTGCTGTCATGTGCTGTTGCTGCCACAGCTGACTGGCGGCAATTACTGCGGCACTAACCTAACTAAGTAACTATTTAGATATTTGTAGCAAAATTAGAAATGTAGAAAAAAAAAAAAAACTACCCAACTTAATTGGTTGATTTGAAAGTGTAAAAAGTTTTTGATAAGCATGCAGCGCGTCTAGGTTGCTATTTTGGAGGGCGAAAGAGCTGAGAGACAAACACGCCATAATAATAATAAATCCGCTGCTGCCACGATCAATCAATTAATGTAATGAAATTAGTGCAAAATGTGACAGAAATATTAATGTGCATTAGAAATAAAAATAAACAATTAGCAAAGTGCAGGGAAAGTAATTGAATAGTTGTGAAGAAACACGTTGATCAGGTAAACTTTTAGGCACGTGGAAGTAAACAGATAAAATTTCCGTATTTTAGTAATATAGGAGTATCGATAAGAAAATGAAATAGAGAAAATACGAAAAAGAGATTTGTTTTTGTAGTTTCAAAAAAAAAAAAAAAAAAAAAATACAAGTGCGCGAGCCAGAAATAAAACTTCTGTGCCGATTCTGTAAAAAGGTAGAAAGCTAAATATGGGAATGAGTTTTATGAGGTATTAGTGAAAATAGTGGCAGTGATTAGTAGTAAAAATAGTCGTAGTGAAAAGTAAAAATAGTAGCAAAAATTAGTAGTAGATTTAGTAAAAATAGTAGTAGAAAGTAGTAAAAATAGTAGTAGAAATTAGTGAAAATCGCAGTAGGAATTAGTCGTAGTGTTGCAAAAATAGTATCAGAAATTAGTAAAATAGTAGTAATAATTAGTAGTAGCACTAGTAAAAACAGTTGTAGCAGTAAATAGTAAACATGGTAATAGTAATTTGTAGTAGCATTAGTAAAAATAGTAGTAGAAAGTAAGAGTAGCACTAGTAAAAATAATAGTAGAAAGTAGTAAAAAAGGCAGTAGTAATTTGTAGTAGCATTTGTAAAAACAGTTGTAGCATCAAGTAAAAATAAGTCAATCAGTAGGAGCATTTGTAAAAATAGTAGTAGAAATTAGTAAAAATAGTAGTAGTATTTAGTAGTAGCATTAGTAAATTTAGCAGTAAAAATTAGTCAAAATAGTAGTAGTAATTTGTAGCCTTATTAAAAATAGTAGCAGAAATTAGTAATAATAGTAGTAGTAATTTGTAGTACCATTAGTAAAAGTAGTAAAAATACTAGTAGTAGTTTTAGTAGCATTTATAAGAAAAGTAGTTGCAGTAAGTTAAAACGTTGGAGTATTTGTAAAAATAGTAGTAGAAATCAGTAAAAATAGTGGTAGTAGTTGGTAAAAATACTTTTTTACTTCAAAAAAAGCCTGTGCAAGTCTACGTGTACAAGAAGATGCTGGCCAGCACAGCCAAATTGGATCTTAACGGCTATTGTTAGATCAGTACTCTTGTATGGAGTTTTGGTCTGGTGCGCTGCCCCAAAAAAGAAAGCATACCTAAAGTGGTCGGAGAATATATGAATACCGGATTTCAATGGTTAGCATATACGCCAAATACTCGTACAGTCAAATATGGTAGGCGAAGTCTGCATTCCGATAATTATTATTAAACTTAACTTATCGCTAATTGTATATAATATATAATAAATAAATATAGGCAGAACGACGTCAGCCGAATTTTTTTTAGTTAACTATAACCCTTATCAAAAACTGCTACATTTCCTATAGCAAATATTGCACATACAATAAACGTTGCTTTTTTCAAAATACCTGGCTGTGTGTTATTGATGTTATAATCTGCTACTCAAGGTACACCTGAAAGGTGTGTAGTATCAGCAGAGTAGCTGATTCAATTTTATTCGATATAAAGAAGTACTGTATAGATTGTGCTTATGTTTTATTTTTTTTTTTTTTTTTTCATTGTAATATATTTTAAACTAGAACGATGTGAATTTTGGTATGCACCCTTTTATTAGCATTCTACCGACGTCTGTCAAAAACAAAATACGTGTAAGAGTTGTATTTTTCCTAACGTTAATACCGGTTTAGTACGACTTGGCTTTACTCAATTTTACCATAAACAATTTAAAATTTTCGAATGCTACTTATTTTTCTTATATTTGAACAGTCTGTGGTGGTAATGGAAATATAGGTACCATAATGTATTTTTTGCCAGTTTCCTTCTCAGAGACACTTTTGGTATTTCCTCAATTTTTGTGCCATTCAAAAGTTTTAAAATTTAGCTGTTAAAAGTAATGCCTGCTGAGTTTACGGCAGATCTTCGATGCTAACAAAGAAGTGAAAATATTTCCTTATATATTATTAATATATCTCACTGGAAATGCATTATTAGATATAGTTGGATATAATCGATAATTTTTATTGTACAACTAAGGATTTGATAAATTTTTTTTGTATACATTTATAAAAATAACAAAATACTTAACCCAACAACAGCATAAAATGCTTTCACCATTTCTAAATAGGAGATTTTGGGTGACTTTCAATGAAATGATTTAAACCAAAGTAGATGTGTTTGAAAGTTTATGTTAGTTCCTCAGAAAAAGCAAGTTGGTTCTAGTCACAACGACAACAAAATAACCAGGCCCAACATTATGAAAATTTGAACGACTCCGGCTAGAACATACAAAACCGACTCAAACGGAACTGAACACCTAATGCAAAAACAAAAATTCCCTAAAACTCTGCATCCAATTCTTCTGTAACGTAAGCCCCACAACATGTTTTGCTACAGCTTCTGCAAGTTTCATTCACCTAATAACCAAATTTCTAATTTCAATTTATACCATCAGATATCGCCTTATACTCATTTTATTATACATGCTAATTCAAAATTCACTTTTAAACATTGCACACATAAACTAAGTAAGCTTAAGGTATAATGGCCGAAGCTTTATTTACGGCATATTCAGTTTCTTTTAAAGAATTTATTTTTATAAGATAACTAATAAACATAAATAAATAAATAATACTGGTGAACAAACTTCATCAAATAAATAAAAGAAGGAATAAAACAGGATATATAATTATATTAGATTTTGTGTTTTATATTTATGAAATTACGGCGTGAGGAATCTTCCTTGGCCAGCACCAGTGTTGCCATTTTTGCTTTTTCCAACTAGATCTACCTTATTTTATTTTCTTTTAGTCGGAAAATTTTATCTAAGCCTCTAGCCTCGTTTTTTTTAAAGCTTTTTCATTAAATTATTTAGCTTTTTTATGCTGTAAAATGAAATGCATTAGATTACTCAGGTCATGAAAGATGTCAATTCGACACTACGCCCTTTTCAGTTTTAGTTCAGAAACTTGCACTTTATATCCAAATTTTCCATTTAAAATTCAGAAAATTGCAATTGCAGTTCAGAAAATTAAAATTTAAGTTCAGAACTTTCACTTTAAATTCAGAAAATTACAATTGAAATTCAGAATTTTAAATTGAAATTCAGAAATTACAATTCAAATTCAGAATTCCCGCTTTGAATTCAGAGAACAATAATTTAAATTCAGAAACTTATAATTAAATTACAGAATTTCACGTTAAGCATAGCTGCGGTTGTTTGGAATAGCTAGTTTAAACTATTTTTTAAACACTTAAAAGTCTGAAGATTTTGTATTGAATTTAAATGAAAATAAAATCTATTTAGCGCCACGCGCAATTTATAATCCGGCAAATACTACCTTAATAAAACTCGTCATGGCAAGGTATTGCGAAATCTATTGCTATCGCACAAAATATTGGCAAATAAGTTTAGATAACTTAATTCCAATACCCATGTATGTTTCATATTTATCATTTATACCTTTACTTAACACAAATTTGCTCCATTTGCTCACCTTGTTCAAGTCAAGTTCGCTTCTTAAGTCTTTCGTTCAAAACCATCGTAATGCGCATTGGTTAATCATCTTATTGTAAATATTATAAGTATAAACTCAACAAACAACAAATTCAACAAATAAGTTTTATGATAAATATGCGAGCATTTATTAAATTAGCATAAGAAATGTTAACGACTTTAAATAAATTAACAGCAAATATTCAAAACAAAAAAAGAAATACAATTTTTCTCCATAAACCCAAACGAAAGATCTTCAACATCTCCTCCATTCTACACAACACGCTTCCTACGCGCCTCACACTGGGTCAATCGCATCCCGATGCGCGCACGTTAACCTAAAACACAAAAACTAATCAAGTTGTTAAACACCCAAGCAAACAAATCCGACAACGCCAATTGAGCAGCGCCCAATGAACTAGATTGATGGCTTTCTGTCCGCTGAGGACAAATATTTCTACATTATCCCGTCCACCATGGCCACCACCAGTTGGAAGGTAGTCATTTACTTTTACCACGTCAACATTCGCCTGTGTGTGTGTGTGTGTGTGTGTTGGTCAATTTTAATAAGCAAATAAGTCAAAGTATCGAAATGTATCTGAGCGTTGTGAGCGAGAATTGAAATAAAGATGTTAAATATTTCAAGAAGTAATATAATATTTGTTGTTTTTTTGTTGTTGTTATTGATGAGCACTCTAACCACAGGTTATTTTCTAGGTAACAAGTTGATGAGTATTGATGAGCCATTTTGGTAAAATTGATGACTTGTCTGCGTTTGTATGAATGTGTGAATTTGGGCAGCTTGAAACGGCTTGGGCAGCGCGTGCAAGGCGAGTTGATTGGCTATTGCTACTTTTAAGCGCCGCTGGCGCAATGTTAATATTTTTGCTTCTTTCTATTGTATTTCTTTTGTTGTAGTTTTTATAATTCCAACATGGCATGTAGATGGCGATGGCACTGGCGGCATTTAATGTGCGGTAAAATGCATCAACGCCTTCTCTCATAAGCTGAGCAGCTGAGTTTCACTCTACTGCACCAAATTTTCATTTCTAGCATATAGCTGAAAGAGTGGGCATTGAATTTCTCAGCGCACCATGAGTTAACCATTTTTCCATCTATTCTGTGACTTTACGAGCATCAAGTTAGCAGTCGTTTATAAAACCATTTGCTTTCATTATTGAACTCATTTATTGTGGGTTTAATTTAGTGCTGCTTTTTATTGCAAATCAGGTGCCACACTCTGCTCAATTCAATAGCAACAGTCAAGTAGGATAAAAATCAGCAGTTAAAGCTGCTGTAGCTCCTACAGCTTCACATCGAATGTGTTATCTTTTCCGCAGCTCCTGATTAATTTAAAAATAAATTTGTTACTTGTGGGACAGTAATGAATATTTTTTTAAACAGCAGTGATTTTGGTAACAGCTGCAACAAAAAACAGTTTTTTGTAATGATGATTACCAGTGTTGCTAGAACTTTTTGAAAAACAAAGGCTAAATAGGTCAAAAAAGAGTAAAATAGGCTAAATCAGCATTTTTTTTAAAGCTGAACACATAAATCAACAAGTCAAGTATTTTATTACGATTTCATAACAAATTTTATACATCTTTCGCTTATTGGTAAGCTTGAATTTAATTTAGTTTTAAAATGCGATGTACTTTATTCATACATAAAATTAGTTTATATATTTATAAAGGGTTTTTCAATAGGGACGCTACAAAAGTAGACCGATAGTGACAGCAAACGACGCCACATTTTTTCCCGCTCTTTTGACATTTCTCTTCAGTAAGGTTTGCCATTTCATCATGGAAAGATATACGATCCAACAACGAATCGAAATTATTAAAATTTACAACCAAAATTCGGAGTCAATGGCCTCAACTTTAAGAGCGCTACGTCCAATTTATGGGCGTCGTCATTTCTGGCTGAATGGCTTCGTCAATAAGCAAAATATGCGTTACTGGACAGGCAGCAATCCACACGTACTCCATGAGTCAACATTGCATCCCGAAAAAAATGACGGTTTGGTGCGGTTTATGCGCCGCGGCGCGCCGGCGGCGTCATTGGGCCGTACTTCTTCCGTGATGATCAAGACCGGCACGTTACTGTGAATGGGAATCGCTACCGCTCAATGATAACCGAATATTCTTGGCCCAAATTGGATGATATGGACTTGGACAATATGTGGTTCCAACAGAACGGCACCAAAAGTCACACAGCGAATGTCACAATCGATTTATTGAAAACCAAGTTTGGTAGAGGACGTCCGCTTCGGCCGTGCCGCCGATTTGACGCCGTTAGACCATTTCCTGTGGCGCTACGTCAAGTCTATGGTCTATGCCAACAAGCCAGCGACGATTGATGAACTTCTTACGAATATCGAACATGAAATTGCAGCAGTATCTGCCGATTTATGCTTGAAAACCGTCGAAAATCGGGTTCAGCGCCAGGACTTCTGCAAGCGTGCCCGTGGTGCCCATGCAAAAGAAATCGAGTTCCATACATAATGGCATCGAATGTACTTTCACAGGAGTAAAGAATTTAATTCATATCCTTCAACCGTTTTTGTTTTATTTAAAAAAAACTTTTGTGCGTTCCTATATCAAGACCCGATATATCACGAAGATATCATCATCATATCCATTTTAGCATTCATATGTTAGATTTGTTCATGATTTGATCGAGAAATCATGATAACACTTTTCCAACTTATTACTGCCATTTCTAACAATAATTCCATTTCTTTGTTTTGTTTTGGCAATTTTCATAGTGCTAAGAATGCCTTCGACTTCTTCGCTAAGCGCGGTTTTATATTACCGAATTTCTGTCCAACATTCTACAGTAGATTGTAGATTTTTTAGAGATACGAGAATATACGTGTATTTTTGCCCATTAGATTTCGACGGCATTTATTTCCTTACACCTTTTTCAGTTTTAGTTCAGAAAGTTGCAATTCAAATTAAGAAAGTTAGAAATCAAGTTCAGAAGTTTAATTCCAAATTCAGAATTCTCGTTTCAAATTTTAAATTTTCATTTCAAATTCAGAAAATTGCAGTTCAAATTCTGAATTTCCAACTAAAGTTCAGAAAGTGCCATTCAAATACAGAAAGTTAAGATTTGAAAGTATAAAGATTCAAAGACAAATATTCACAATATTAAACTAGAAACAATATGAAGTAGATTATCCACAAAGTACATACGTATGCTAAGACGTGAAAAGCAAAATTGTAAATAAAAGAGGCTCTTTTAAAAATAAGAAGTTTTTCTTATCAATAAATTCAATAAGATTCTAGTAAAAATGAGACGAGCTTTTTACTAATTAACTTTATATGATTTTTCGCAAAAAAAACCAGGAGATTTCTTTTTATTGTTGCACATTTTTTTTCAACATTCCGTTAGAACTAATAAACATGAAGTTATCTCCTTGTTTTTAGCCGTTTTACATTTTAATAAATTTGAGAAAAAATTCAAATAAAATTAAGAAGATGTTCCAGCAAAAATTTACTTCAAATTTTAGAGAAAACCCCAAACATATATTTTATTTTAAAATTAATAAAAAATATTTTTTTTCGTATATGGTCGATATATTAATTTTTGAGAAAAAAAAATATTAGTAATTTATCTTCGCACTAATATTGTATTATTCAGAATTCATGCTAAGATTACCAACGAGTAAAAAAAAGCGACCAACGATTTTTTTTTATTATAAAAGTTAATTTTTTCACAACAAATTTTTAGAATAATTAAGTTAAAAAATATTTTATACTTAAATAAAATTTAGCCTAGAGATCATGTTGCTCATATCTCCAATTATATTTAGGATTTTTTTTTTAAATAAGAGCTGCATCAAAAATTTTAAAAAAGCTTTTTTCAAATAGCAGTCACCTTTCGGCAGGCAATGACGGACCTCCAAGAGTATTTCGGCTCGGGAAAGACTTCTTACAAAATTAATATGCCATTCGGAGTCGACGCAAAATTGGGCTTCTCAATTTGTGGTGCAACAACGATCCTAATGACTAAAATTGTAGATTGCTCACGAAAAGAACAAATCAGCTTTCTTCGATTCCAAATATGTATGTATCCAAAATTTACTGTTTTCTTTGAGTACGTATTTTTTCGAAAATTTGCTGTGTAGTAAATGCCTAAAATGTCTTCTTAAACTGCAGCTCTTTATATAACTCTCTTTACTTTCAACTAACCTAAAATAAATTTAGTTTGAAATTATTTGAACAATACTTCTCTAAAAACCAACAAAATTTAAGGAGTTTCATCTTATTGAAAATATTTTTCATGAAAATAAAATTGCTATAAAGTAAACTTATTTAGCTATCTTTGTATCCTGCCGCCCTTTTTTTGATTTTAAATTTGTTTGTCTAGTTAGCCATATCATTTCTTATTATTTGTCCTAAAATCTGCCTTCCTAGAGCGCACTGCAGTCCACCCAAAGGGAGTTTAATGCACCTCAGTATTTCTTAAAGTCACACAGAGCTTTTAAATAATTATTATGAATTTTAGTAATTGACAATAAAATTTTTATTTTTTTAGAAATAAAAAACAAGTAAAGATGCGCTGTCTTTATCCCTTTCATGAATAATACAAATTTAACTTAGACTACTGCATTGTTAGCGTAAAAAATATTAAACTTTAAAATACTATTTATTTTTCTAATAAAAAAAAATAAATGAGCTATGATAAAATAAATTGTATTTTTTTTTCGAAAAATTTACATACAAAGACACATTGTAGTAAGAAAACTTTCTGGCAATGCATGCAGTTCAAGTTGGCTCAATCGTATTCCAAGAAATGCTATAGATGTTAAAGTCTCCAACCAAAACCTATTCTTGACGATGATTTTCTGAGTAGATCTGGTACGATTTGATAAGTGAATCGCCTACAGAATTCCACGATTTTTACTGTCTAAATGTAGAAGGTTTAAGGCAAAACCTCATATCTGAACAATCAGTTATATGGGAGCCATAAGTTATATGTAACCGAGCCAGATGATTTTCATTGAAATTTATATAAAATTGAAAGGAGTGTCAAATTGCATGTCCTTAGCTGTTTTCGTATAGGAGCTATAACGCAAAAGCTCATATCTGAATAATAAGATGTATGGGAGCTATAGATTATAGTGGTCCAATCTTGATGATTTTCATTTTATGCTTTAGAAGTTATCACGCCAAACCTAATATTCGTATAATCAGTTGTTTGGGAGTCATAAGTTATAGAAACCAGATCCTGATGCATTTTATTGCACCTATACTTTGTTTTAATTATAAGTGAAAGGAGTGCCAAATTTCAAATTATTATCAACTTTAATTCAGAAATTATAACACCGATTCTTATATTTGAACGATCAGTTGTATGGGAGCTTAGTTCCACAGTGGATCGGATCACTGATGATTTTTTTAGTGTATTTTAAATTAATGAAAAATGAAAGGAATGCTAAATTTTATGTTCTTAGCTGCTTTGGTGTAGGAATTGTAATGGAAAGTCTCACATCTTAACAACTAGTAGTGTAGTAACTATATAATGTCCGATCTGATCGGACCCGACAAATGATTAATACAGTATAGAAACACATCTTTCTACTATCATATATCTATATACCTTCATTTGGATATCTCTAAAACTGGGGCACTACTTAGCGTTCAAATAGACAGACGAACAAACGGACATGACTAAATCGAATCAGCTCGTGGTCCTAATCATTTTTAGTGTATTTAGATATGGGTATATCTCTTCTTCTTCTTATACTTACAAACATCTGACCAAAGTTATTATACCATTTTGTCTTCATGAAATGTATAATAATCAAATTTTTACTTATTGAAAGACAAAAACAAAAATAATCAAAAAAAAAGCAAACACTTTTACACCACGCTCTCTAAAAATCTTAAAATTGTACTACTATCTTGGAACTAATTTACTTTTTTTTTTAAATTAGCGTAATGCCGGACACCGCTCCATTATCAAGTTACTATTTCGAAATTCCAAGTGACAGCGAAGCGGAACCCAAACCCCTATCCTCATTCGTGCTGGAGACAACTCCCTAGCAAGGCGAAATCTTATTAAGCTCATATGGATGTCGAGATACAAAGGAATCAAGGGCAATGGGGAAGCTGTTGACTTAGCAAGGGATTATAACTATCGAACCCAAGTAATCGTTTTGCTTACTAATCGTAGTCTAAAGTTAACATCTCTGTTTGAACATAGCTTAACTGAAACTCTATTGATCTCCATTAGCAAAATAAAAATACAGATAAACTGCAGCAAAACTAGTTATGTAATTATTTGCAAGCACATTCAGTTGTCTAATCCTCATATAAAATAGCATTCCTTTACATTTCCCTTTTTTTAATATTTTTTCTTGGCAATTTCGCCCTATATAAAACTTATCCATGTGATATCTTAGTACACTGGAATATTATGTACGCAATTAGCTGTAGATTACATTCAATTGTACACCTTGGTTAATTGCATGGTTGAATGGTAGACCAATCAAAATGTGGCAAGTAACAAAGTGGCAGTCAAAACGATAAAAGATAAACATATACATTTTAAAACTTAATTTATACCGACATATGAACTTACTTCAATATGAATGAATGAATGAATGAAAAAACATATATTCATATATAATTTATTTATATACATATATATGAGCTATAATTTCAATGCTGCTGCTCTAAATTGCTGCAAGTTGTCCGGTTCGATAACTTGGCTTATTATGTCTGCTCTCGGCGAAGGCGTTCATCATGACTGACAGACCCCTTGATAGCGATGGTATGGGAGATTATTTAAAAGAAATTTTCTACAGTTGCTGAATGTGGAAGGGTGTAGGCATTTTCTTTTAAAATAAAATAATTTCTAACCAAGATGCGCTTGGTTTAGTACTATTTAAGAACGGAAAATAGTTGTGCAAACAAATGCAAATAAAAACGAAGTAAGTCTTAAACGGAAATTTCCCATTAATTTTGTCCGGTTCATTCACAATAGCGCAGTTTTTTCACTGCCCAACACTTCTTCTTAAGTTGGATATCAATTTACCGAGTTAGCGAAACTTGCATATTTTTTCGAGTTAGTGTTGTTGTTTTAAATGCAATTCGTTATCCTACCTAGTGTTCTTTTGCAACTAGGTTACAAAGAAACGAGCCTATAGTAAGAAATATGATAGAAATTATTTTTTTGATAAATATTACTAATTTTTTCCGTACTAGGTATATATCATTGAAGTGAGTGTGATTTTTAAATGTCACGTCACAAAATCGCGTCCGCCTTTTTGCTGAGTACACGTGAATGTACACTGGCGAGCTTAACCGGTCGAATGGAGATTTTTTACAATAAATATTAGGCTCGTTTCTTTGTATTCGTCTCACAAAAGAACACCGGGTAGGATAACGGCAAAATGTGGTGGTTGAGCTAACTCGGTAAAATGACATGCGACCTGAGATGTAGTGTTTTGTAACTAAAGGAAATTTTATACGAGTTAGATTGCTCTTTTGCAAGTCGGTTACAATGAAACGGGCCTATTCGCAAGGGTTTGCATAACTAATTCTTTCGTTAATTTTATATAAAACTGTAGTTCAGACCTCAACAAAAACCAAATTTTTTTCAAAAATTTAAATTTTTTCGAAATACGTTTGAACATGCCTGGCTAGTTTTGGTATGCAGGTTTAATTTTACTAAAGCTTGATGTGGCTAGTAAGTAACGTTAGTTTTTTTATATATTTTTAATAAATTTTGGCCTTGGAAACCTTTCTCATATATCGCCATTAATGGGAATTTTTAAAAAAGGCATGCGTTCTATGAAAAAAAAGTTCCCAAGACCAAAAATCCCAAAAATTATTAAAAAAAAAACCCTGCGACAGTTTTTAGCCACTTCAAGCTTGTACTTTAGTACACTATAATCAAATAAGCCATAAATACTAAAATTCTTCACTATTTAGGGATTATTTTGGGTTTGCTTTTAGGACCACTTCGGGAATAGTTATTTCAGGTTCATTTCATTATCATTTCAATTCTAGTTCGGGACTAGTTAAGGATTGTTTCGTGATCAGATCGGGACTAATTTGGAACGACTTCGGGTGCAGTTGAGGACTAGCACAGGACTGCTTTGGAGCTAGTTTGGGATTAATTTGGGAAGTGATTGGCACAATTTCGGGACTTGTTTGGATCAACTTCGTCAACAGTTCCGAAATAGTTCGGGCCGTTTTCTTTTAATTAGTAGTATTCACACTGGGCTTGTTACTTCGGTAGTTTGTTAATTGGTAATTGTGTAAAATTTTTAATTGTGAAAGCACTTAACATTGAACTTCGGCAGTTTGGTAAATTATTTCACAGCTAGTTTTGTTTTATTCATAGATAATTTAGTTTTATTAACCACACACACCTAAATAGGTATGTTCTAAAATTCGAAAAATTTGAAATCGACCCAATTTAAAAAATCTATTTCAAGATTTAACCAAAATACTTAAAGTTTTATTAATCTAAGGTTTCAAAAGCCGTAAAAACAAAACCAAAATGCATGTAAATTTTGACAACTCTTACGCAAAAGCAAAAACAAAATAAATTGGAATTTTGTTGCTGTACTTATAGCACAAACTTATATGAATTCGCCTTATATGATCTCATCTTCGATTTGCAGAACATGACCGAAAATTGATTGTAACTGGTAATACAACATGAATTTGTTAGTTTGGATGCGTAAAAGCAACGCCAAAGTCGACCAAAAGTTATGGAATTCTTTGTAGTTCAAGTTTGCGAGTACCCTAGGTGAACTTCAGAGCCTTGCGTTTGAGAAGATGTTACCATCCGAACTACATTTTGCCACACTTTGTGTAAAAGATAGGAGGAGGTCACACTCCTTCCAGAAGAGAGCCCACTTTTTGCTAGAAAGATACGGAGGAAGGTAAGTGCAGTGCTCATATCTAACCCAGAAAAATTTAAAAAAATATTTGTAAGTGCACCAATCGCTGTCTCACTTTCGATAATTCCACCTATACTCGAGACGCTCGACGAAAAGATACTTACGTCGCTTGAGACAGGCATGCACTTTAGTTGTTGGGCATTTCGGAGCGACCGCTAAACATCTGGATGTGGAAAGCAACACTATTGTAGACGGAGATCCATAGATTATTTTCCAGATCGATAACACGCTTCGTGAAAACAATATCAGGATACTAAATGGCTAAACGAGGCGCTACTCCTAGTGGGGTTTAATTTCCTCTGCTATGAAACCTTGTGTTGTGCGGAATGAAGTCATAACTCTTTCTCAAAGGTTGCTCTGAATGATATAAATAAGCCGGTCGTACACAGAGCAAAAATACCCTATAAATTAGGAAAAAATTTAGCGGATTTGGCTATGATTTTTTTCCAATAAGAATTCCTTCTTATTATGACTGGATATGTCTTATAAATAAAATCAAGAAAATAATCTGTAAAACTTAGATGAAAACTTTTCAATGTAATTTAGAAGGTAACCATTAAAATTACGATGAAACTCTGTTCAATAAAATCTAGTAGATAACCTGTAAAACTAAATGGAAAAAATATTCAATATAATTAAAAAGGGGTCTTGATTTTCATTGGGGTCTCCTCTAAATTTTAATAAGCCGATGATCTTAACAATTTGATTTGTTGGGCAAAATTTTTTTTAGTGGATTATTTTCTGAAAATACATACCACACTGATTTTTAAACTATTTTTTCTTTAATTATAAAATTAGTGTAATTTTAATTATAATATATATTACTATAGTTTTTATAATTTATTTTTTTATAAATCTTATACTTATAATTCTCGTTTTTATAGTTCTTACATATCTAAAGTGTCGGTTTTCAGTCATTACAACTTTAAGTTCTTTATTGCACAACTGGCAACAAATGCACAGAAAAAAAGAACGAGAGAAAAATAGTACGCCACTATCGAGTAAAAATATTTATTTTTAAAAAGGTCATTGAATACTTCTGGAACAATAAAGAAGGATATCAAAAATTTTCATTTTGAAAATACAAAAAACCAAAAAAACAGTATACATAATATTAAAGTAAAAACAATATAAAGTAGATTATTCATAAAGTATGTATGTAACTTAAATTAAAAAGGGCTATTTTAAAAATAAAAAGTTTCACCTTTTTTCTTACATTCAATAAGTTTGTAGTCAAAATGAGAGGATCGCCGTATTAAGATATTTTATATGATTTGTAACATAAAAACAACGAGATTTCTTCATACAATTGAACATTTTTTGGAGTACATTCCATAAAAATTAATAAACATAAAGGTATTTTATTATTTTCAGTCGTTTTCCTTATCAATAAGTTTGAGAAAAACTGCAAAATAAAATTAAGAAAATTTTTTAGCGAAAGTTTTTTCAATATAGCCCCCTCTCACTCTCCTTGGCAACCAAGCTTTGTTTTAGACGTCAATCTCTTAAATTATAAGTGAACTTTTTGGGTCTGTGTAGGGAAATTAATCTTGTGATACAGTGAAGTACTGCAATCTGTACCCAACGACTGGGCCCAAGGAATTAAAAGCAATAGCTTAGGAATTAATATCTCTAAAATAGTACAATAGTTTTATAGTCTAAACACTAATTGCTAAATATTTAAAAATATTTTCGAATGCTTCTAGGAAAAGTTAAATCGAAGAGCGAAGACAAAAAGAGGTCTATACCAACAAGAGAACGATTGGGAGATATTGGGACCAAAGACCGCAGACTATACACAGAATGTGTTTCACAGTTGTGAGACTTATCCAAGCGGCTTTGGTCCAGAAAACAGATTTGTCTGTACACCGTAACGTACAAGTACCAAATAAAACCGCCTACATGCAGTAAATGCTAAGAAGTGGAAAATGTAAAAAAAGGATATAATTATAGTTTAACGGACGCAACTTTAAGCCGCTGAATTTTTGTGTTATCTTGTGGAAAGTTTTTTCAACAGATTGGGAATTTCCGAAACAAATTCACTATCACTGCAATTGAGAGTAGAAATACTCATTTTTAGTTGCTAGATTATTGCAAAACCTCTTCTTTTTTAACACTCAGTTCGTCACTTCGTTTCTCATCTTTATATGGCACATCCAAAGACTACCCATTTGCGAATAACTCCACCAACTTTTTAACTACTCAAGCGTGCAATCTTTCTTGTATACATAAGTACATACATACATACATATATAAATAAATGTGTAACTGGTGAATTGCAGCGCCATGTAGCGCCTTCATCCAAATGGCCGACTAGCTGGCGCTTATTTGTAGTACGTGTCCGTTAACAAATAAATATACGCCCAAATACCTTAGGCACATAGCACATATACGTAGATATTTATGTTTGCGTATAACATTTTCATTTTCAATCCCAGTTGGAAAATGAGCAGTCATTACCTTTTTTCATTTTTGGTTCTACAACTTAATTCGTGCGGTTTGCTAAGAGATGACGTAACTTGTATGTATTCCATCGTTCCAATATATTCCGAACATACGTTGGAAAGCTACTGTCATTGTACGTCTTTTCAGTATATGTCATTCATTTGAAGCGTAAACAACAATAATTTTTTTTCACTCAAATATGTCGAACTTTGTGCCTGAAAAAGTGTTTTTGCGGGGAGTTCTTCTTCACTACTTTAATATGAAGAAAACTTCTGCCGAAAGTCATCGTATTTTGGTGGAAGTTTATGGTGAATATGCTCCAGTTGAGCGAACGTGCCAAAAGTGGTTTGCACGATTTAAAAGTGGTGATTTTGGTTTGGAAGACGATGAACGTCCTGGGCAGCCAACAAAGTTTGAATATGAAGAACTGGAAGTATTACTCAATGAAGATTGTTGTCAAACGCACGAAGAGCTCGCACAATCTTTGGGTGTCACTCAAGCAGCCATTTCAAAACGTTTAAAAGCAGCTGGATATATTCAAAAGCAAGGAAATCGGGTTCAACATGAATTCAAGCCGAGAGATGTCGAAAGGCGGTTTTGCTTGTCCTAAATGCTGCTGGAATGCCACAAAAGGGAGTAATTTTTGCATCAGATTGTTACTGGTGATGAAAAATGGATCCATTACGGCAATCGCAAGCACAAAAAATCATATGTGAAATTCAGACAACCAGTCAAATCAACGGCTAAGGCGAACATCCATGGCGCGAAGATAATGCTCTGTATTTGGTGGGATCAGAAGGGTGTGCTGTATTATGAGCTGCTAAAACCGGGTAAAACCATCATCGGAGAATGCTACCGAACACAATTAATTCGTTTGAAGCGAGCAGTAGCCGAAAAACGCCCGGAATATGCGACCAGAAACGAGGTAATAATTTTCCACCATGACAACGCTCGGCCCCACGTTGCTATTCCGGTTAAGGACTATTTGGAAAACAGTGGATGGGAAGTTTTGCCCCACCCGCCTTATAGCCCAGATTTTGCCCCTTCTGACTACTATTTGTTCCGATCGATGCAGAACGCCCTCACTGTAATATCGAAAATTGGCTTAACTCATTCTTGGCTGCCATGCGGTTCTTTCGGGATGGATTTATAAAACGCCATAGCTTCAGATGGGCAATACTTTGAATAATACTATTGTGCATGTTTTTCTTAAATAAACGTTCAAATTTTGGAAAACCCCCGCACGAATTAAGTTATAGACCCAATACGAAAATATCAACTAAAACGATTGAACGAACATGCATAAATGTAGTTTTTAAAAATATTTTATAGATAACAATTATATTAAAAAATGTGTCTTTATGAAAGCATATTCTAAACTTTTTTTCAGAACAACTTATTTTTTCTATAATTTCTTTAACTTGTTTTAATTTGGCTCTTTTATAAACTGCTTTCAAAAAAAGTTTTTGTAAATCTATATATATGTGAGGTATTCTGATTTCTCTTACAATTTTTATAAATTTGTCTCTAATATCTCAAAGAGTTGGCAAACCCTTAAAATTTTTTCGTGGTTTAATCCTTACTACATATACCCCTTTCGGTTTATACCTGTATTAATGGTGCATTTATCCAGTCATTTTAATATAATATAATTTTTTTGTACATGTGGCAACCTTCTCGAAAAATCATTTCTCAAACAAAGCTTTCGTATTACCTAATTCGTTTGATACCAGTATTGATGAAGTTCAGTTACTTTACTAATTAAATTAAATCAATGTTCAAAACTATGTGGCAACCCTCTTCAAAAATGTGTTCGTATAAGCAGGTTTCTTTCGTACCAACACTGTCATATTTAATACATCTTATAAACCCAATTTAATTAATATTTTAACGCAACTTCCTTTGCTCGTTTGAGACTCATATCGGAATTTTAGAATTAACTTGATATAATTTGAATTGAGTTTTTAAACACGAGGCAACTCTACACATACACATTGTTGAAATCGAGCTTCATTGAAAATTTGAGTTTAACATCCATTTTTCAAAATTTAATTTAACTTAATTTTATTTTTAAACAGGTGGCAACCTTCTTTTAAAACATTTTGAAAATGAAGCATACCCTTGATACCCATATTGCAATACTTTTTTTGAACTGTAATTGAATTGAACTGAAATAATGCATACAGCGCCACCTGTTGAGATTTTTTTTCGCACTTTTCTTTTTTCCTAAGCCTGCGCCTAGCAATTACATGACTTGAAAACCCCGGCAAACGTTGTCGTGTCTATATTTATTTATATGTTCTATATGCTTTAAGACTTCCTCTCAGCGACAATAAGAGTTTGGCGACCATATTTTCATATTTCATATAACTTGGGTATAAAATAATTAATTCGACATTCCAATCAGGTGGCGACCCTCATAAAAGTACGCTTTGACGCTTCTATCTGAGGCGCACTGCTGGACAGCCATATTCCAATATTTCCTATAACTTGTGTATAATTAAATTAAATTTAACTTTTAAAACAGGTGGCAACCCTGCTATCAAATATATACAAATCGAACAGTTTGACACTCATATTTTAATATTTCATATATCTTGCGTGTAATTTAAGTTCTTTTGAAACAGGTGGCAACGCTCATAAGGTATACCATTATTTCCGAGACGCACCGCTTTTCACCCATATTTCAATATTTTATATTTCTTGTGTATATCTCAATTAAATTTCGACTTTTCAAACAAGTGGCAACATTCTGCCGATCATAAAATATACTTTACAACCTACCAAATTGCTATACATACAAAATTTCATAAAAATCGATCGAGCCGTTTCGCAGGAGTGCGACTACAAACACCTTGATACGAAATTTTTTATTTAACTATAATTTCTGGATTTATAAAACGGCACGCGACACATTTCATTCTTAGTGCGTGCGCTGTGCTAAATGTAATCCATGTTGTAATATCAAAGCTAGATTCATTTGTGCTTTATCAAACATTACCATTTCCCACTGGGATATAAATTGATATGTTTGTATAGTCGCTATGCAGTTTAAATATGTCTGCGCAATATTACTACTTGTACTTGTAGATGAATGCGTTGTGTTATGTGTTAATGGATTGGTTCGTAGTTGAGTCTATAATTAAATTCAAATTAGCACAACATTCATCTTGGACTGCCTATATGTTTTACTTCATGTTTTCTTTGTCGTGTCTATAAGTAGAGAAAAATGAAAACTATTTATGGGTTGCCATACTAGCCACCTTTCTTCCACCTATCCACGAGTTAAGTCAGCTAACAGAGGTGCAGCTTTAACTGGCTTCGCACAGTGGTTTGCGGTGAGTCTGAAATGTAAATCAATCCTTATTTGAGGATCAGCGAATCCTTGATTTGGGAAAGCCGTTTAAAACACTCAATTTGAAAATTAAGCTGAATATTCTGCGTCTTATTACAATCAAATTTACTTCGATAACACGTGCGGCTTGGCTAGCAGGAAATAGTTTTACAGAAAGTTTTGGGAATTTAACGCATAACGTTCTTAAATTCCAGGCACCGAAATATTGTTGCAGGAGATTTCGTCGCCAAGTACTGTCGTTCACTTCTATGAGCGCCTTGAGCGCGCGTACGAACACTGCCCCCGTCACGATGTAAAACTCGTGCTAGGCGATTTTAATGCCAAGGTGGGAAGAGAAGGAAGGAAGAAATTTTTGTTCCCACAGTCGGTAACTTCAGCCTGCACGACGAAACATCCGCAAACGGACTGAGGCTGATCGACATCGCCGAGGCCCGAAGCATGGCAGTATGTAGTATGAGGTTCAAGCACAAAAAGATACATCTAGCTACATTGCTAACTCCTGATTGAAAAACACGAAATCAAATTGATCATGTCTTGGTTGATGAAAGGCATGATTCCAGTGTCTTAGACGTCCGCATTATTCGATGAGCTAACAAGATTCGCACACGCGAAAGCTCGACGTGAAAGGCTGAAATCACAACAGATAGCCGACCATTTCGCTACTCGACTTGCACTCCAGCTCTCTGTGGGCAATGTTCAACAGGCGGATATCTGCGCGCAATGGGACCACATTTCTCGCTCATTGTGTACCGTCGCTGAAGAGGTCATTGGTTTTCAGCGAGCCCAAAAAAACGACTGGTATGATGGGGAATGCCGCGCCGCCATGGAAATGAAAGATGCCGCCCATAGGGCCACGCTACGATTGGGCGGTACACAAACTGAGCGGGAGAGATATCGAGAGTTAAAGAAGGAAGCGAGGCGGATATTCCGAAAAACGAAGAAAGAGGCCGATATGCGCGGAAGTGAGGAGCTTGAAATGATAGCCGTTTTGAAAAACGTTCGAAAATTTTATCAGAAGTTACGGCGGCTTACAGAGGGTTTCAAGATCGGGGCAATTTTCTGTAAGAATGAAAATGGCGACCTGATGACAGACATCTAGAATACACTCAAACTGTAGAGGAAGCGCTTCTTCACGCTGCTTAATGGTAGTGGCGCGGAAAGCATCGAAGATTATGAAACTTGAACGGCAATAGCGCGCCACTGGTGCTGATGAACTACCAGCAGAGCTATTCAAGAGCGGCGGCGAGGGGCTGGTAAAGTGCATACACCAGGTCATTTGCAAAATATGGTCGGATGAACGCATGCCTGCTGATTGGAATTTAAGTGTACCCTGCCCGCGGGTTCAGTCTTCTTAGCATAGGATATAAGGTTCTTTTTACGATACGCCAAATCTTGGAAAAGACTCGAGAGAGAAGAATAGACACACACCATCTTTTTGTCAACCACACCCTATAAAGTCTATCATCATGCCCGTGCTATTGTATGGCACTGAAGCATGGGCACTGTCACCATCGGATGAGAGGGCTTTTGGAGTGTTCGAGAGAAGGGTTCTCCGAAAGATTTATGGACTTCTATGCGACGGCGAATACCGCAAACGATGGAATGATGAATTTTATTAGATTTACCGGGACATCGACATAGTCCAGCGAATTAAAATACAGCGGTTACATTGGCTGGGGCATATCGTGCGGATGGACGAAAATGATCCAGCTGGTGATAATAGAGGAAGAGGGGGGCCTCGTCTGCGTTGGACAAGGACTTGACGTCACTTGGTATTTCAAATTGGCGCCAGTTTGTTAAACTCGGCCAAAATCTCTTAAGAGGTTATAGCGCTTATTAAGGTAGGAAAGGAAAGGAGAAATCATACTAATGAGGAAGTCTTAAATTTTGAAACCACATATATCATAAATACATAAATCGACAGTTATACTGATTTTCGTAGTAAAATCTTTCATTACTAAAATATTTGCCACTACAATTGACAGTTGTGGCGTTTTATATATATGATAAATTCAATCAATTGAAAGTAAGAAAAAATCTTTTATTTCGCATTTCATGCACTGCTAATCACAGTGCATCAATAAAATTTTATTACTGGCCCAAGTAAGACCATACTTCATATGTGTGTAACATCTTGAACTACATGAAGGTAGTGTCGTTTGTGTAAGTAGCAGTTGGATGTATAATATTTACAAATATAATCTATGTACATATGTATGTAGCTATGTACAGCCGCGAATTCGTCTGCCATTGAGACGGCTGCAACTGCAGTGCTAGCCATTTGTAGGCCGTGCACCAACCATTGCTCTTTGATA
This sequence comes from Anomoia purmunda, assembly GCA_951828415.1. NCBI lineage: Eukaryota > Metazoa > Arthropoda > Insecta > Diptera > Tephritidae > Anomoia > Anomoia purmunda. Next base: position 194,836,269 of record OX639993.1, on the reverse strand, counting down.
ATTCGCTCTAACCCTTTCTACATTGGCCTTTAAGTTTGGCGTGAGCGTTCAGTCAGCGTGTTGTGCATGACGACGACTTGCAACCTACTATTAAGGTGTTGCTGCATCTGAATTTTGAAGTTTAAATGTGGCTTTAAGTCATTTTTCAGTTTCAATTTCAGTCAGCACTATGACAGGCCGAGACGTACCCACAAAACAACGTACTAAAGGTAATGAAATAAATGGAGATGCATAACTATTTACTTATGTTGGTTGGTTTGTTTGTACTTGTAGTATCGTACTCGTAAGGTTGAAATTAATTTAAAAATATTAAACTAATATTTATTTGCACTTAGTTCCGAGTACCCTTTAGGAGCACTGTAGACTGTGTAGATTTGTGTTGCTTCGGATATTTTCTTCCTTTTACATAATTGACGTTAATATTTACAACAACACTTCATAAAGTCCACCTATGTAAGTAAAATTATCATTAATTTTATCATCTTCAAACTCCACCAAAAAAAGTGAAGGATTTTACGCCCAATATATTCGTCCATTGAGTAGACATTTGCCGTCTTTATAGGGATGCAATTCGATTTGAAAAAAACGTCGATGCGAAGAAACAAGTGAAGTTTAGTGGTTGAAGTGCTAACCGAGTGAATTTCTTTTGAACTCTTTCAACTCTAACATCATGCCAGTTGTGAATTGGGCTCCATATTATGGAAGTATATTCCAATTTTGAGGTAACAAGCGAATTAAATAGAAAACTCCTCGTATGTCTTCGAAAACACCTCAACGATGTTGAGCAGGAATTTCTGAAAACATTCAGAAACATCACTCGAAGTAAAAGGAGCATCCCATTTTATTTCTGATATGACATAGTACTTCAAGTCACTAAAATTGGTATAACATACAGCTGAAGTCCTCGATAAGCACATAGCGTCGGATTTCTATTATATTCTTAAAACTTACAAATATCAGCTATGAATTAATGTTCATTCAGAGATGCCAAAACAGCTGATTACTTGGCTAAGCAGCTCTGTATGAAATATGTGATAGTGCTGGCCTATCAGCTCTTACGGATTTTTTAGTCAGCACTGTCGTAAAAACTTATTCTAGAGGAAAACAATAAACAATTAATGAATATGTCATATTTATTGTAGTTTAATTAAAATTGTGATTTCGAGAAATCTCTGTAATCCGAATTTAAATATATGTATTAATATTTCTTCATAATAAATATACACAGTTATGAGTCTTTCTAATGTTTATTTACTACAAATTAATATAGATGACTTTTACTATTTTTTCCTATACAGAAAAGTCTTAAGGTGACTTTTTTCAACGAAAAATAAGTTTGCTGTCATATATGGACTTTTATTTTAGGACAGAAAAATAAAAGTCTAAGTATAACTGCTTCGACAAGCAGAAAAAATATCTGTCATGAAAAGACTTTTATTTCTGGCTCAGAAAATAAGTCACAAATTAACACATTAAGTTGAATTTAATTATATAGGTTAAAAAATAATTGTTTTCTTTTGGCATTATGGTAAAAAAGTATGAAAATAACATTCTGAAGATAACTTTATGGAAAAGACTCATAACATTTACAGTCCCTGGTTAGATCTAAACTTTTATAGATATCTTAGTATAAATCGTGAAAATGCAAAAGCATCATTCAATTATAGTAATTGTAATTTTTCTAATCTAAATAACATATTTCTAAATTTGGACTGGCACAGCTTGTTCCTTAACCTTTGTGCGTCATCTTGTTATCATATTTTTAAAGCTAAGGTGGATGATTTGATATAGAAATATTCCACTACCATGGCACACTAAGAATTAAAAAAAAAATTAAGAAATAGGTATCATATGCAACAAGTATGCTAAGCAATATATTTGTCTTCATAAATTTTTATATAGAAATTATGTTTTAAACTTCGAGGCCTGTATAAAATCGAATTCTAAAGCTTCTTTCTGCTGATTTATTATCTCGAAAAAGTATTGCTCTAGCACCAATTATTTCTAATTTACTAACTCCCCCGTTGAAGCCGCAAATCTCTTTGCCGACTTTTTCTGCTCCAACTTCACCTCAGATAATGATCATAGATCAATCATTCCTCGTTCACTAGAATCGTCTCAAAACTTCGGATCCCTAACCTTGACCACAACTGACATACTTAATGGCGCTTAATAAAAAACTGCGATTTTCTAATTTTTCCTCTAAAATTAATTTTTAGTAGATCCCTGTCAAAAGGCGTATTTGTTGATGATTGGAAAATTGCCTTCATTACCCATATCTTCAAAAGTGTTATCCACTGTTTCGAAACTGTTCGAATGCATTATTAAAGAAAAACTAATTTTTGCAATTAAAAGTATTATTTGCCAAAATCAGCATGGGTTTATTACGAATCGTCAAACCATTTCTAATCTTGCTGTTTTTACAGAAGATGGAATTTCTGGGTTCAAGGATGGTTTGCAGGTAGATGTTGTTTATAACGATTTTTCCAAAGCCTTCGGCAGGATCTCTCAATCGATTTTAGTGAACAAACTTGTAGTTATAGGGTTTTAGTCAAATTTTCAGAATTGTATAAAATCATATCTAAGTAATCGTCGCTGTGTTGTTAAAGTTGACAATTCGTTATCGTATCCCTTTATTGCTTCCTCTGGCGTACCCCAAGGTAGTGTATTGGGTCCTTTATTTTTCATTTTATTCATTAATGATATAAGTAGTTGCTTCTCATTTGCTAAATTCCTACTCTATGCAGATGACTAATACGTTTACTCTACTATTAAGTGTTAACTTGATTCAGAGATTCTGCAAGTAGAGCTTAATAGTCGTCAATCGTGGTGTACGAAAAATCGTTTATCGTTGAATATTAATAAATGCTATCACGTCACCTATAGCAAACATACCTATCTAAAATCCGTCCATAAAATTAAGGACCTTGGTGTAGTTTTTGATAGCAAATTTACTTTTATTCGTTTTGCACTCCGAACGTTACATTTTATTGAACCGATACTTTCGTACCAAGCAGGATGTTTGCTCATAAATCTAAAATCACTCGAAAGTAGGAGACTGATATTGTCATTATCTTTTGTTTTTGATATTATCTCTGGGAGTGTAGATTATGCCTTTCTCCTTGTTGCCTCTACGAAACTTGCGTCACTTTGTACTCTTTTATATTGGCTCGATTAAAACTGTGTATGCTTTAAATGCTCCGATAACAAGAGCCTTAACTGATATTAACCGCATTGAGAAATGTAGAGATATTGATTTTCCAGGACGTAGAAATGATTTTTTGAATTTGCTATGTTTTGTTTTGTATTGGCATTGTAAACTTTTTTTTAGTCTGTAAGAATAATTTTTTTATGCATTGGCTATGTCACATAAAGAAATAAATAAATTGATAAAAATTCACATATCCAAATATTTTATGAGTACTTTAACTATTTGAAATACCAGCTGAAACGAACTTCGAAATCCCTCCGGCATATTTCTCAGACATTTTAACTTGTATTATCTTTTTCGCTGGAAAAATAAACCTACGACTTGCTAGCCAAGTGCGTAGCCAATGAACCACAGTCGGCATGTAGCAATAGCAGGTTGTGGGTTCGAGTGCCGGTGGAGTCATGAAAGAAATCTGATGAGAAGATATGGTGATCCCCGAAATAGCTATAATTTCTACCACTCCTAACTGTTGTTGTCTTTTAACCAATACACTTTTCCTTATACTGGCCTTGAGCGCAAAAATTAATATTATCGTTTAATAAAAAATCAATACATATGAATATTTATAAAAAATAATATACATATTAATATTTATAGGATAATTTACAAATACATTGAAAATATTGTTTATTAAAAATTAAAAACAAAATTTGGTTTGTTCTCGTTTAATTTCGGACATTGTTTTCTGGCATTTGGTACAATACAATTTCGAAAATACAATTTATACTTCCTGTACTGACTCTGTAACGACTGGTTTACAATCCAACATATTTTGGAATTTTGTTCAACATTAACCGCTAAACGAATTCCTACTTTCGCTGCAAGCACTCCATCCTCACCGACAAAACCGATAGTTAGTTTCAACACACACATACATACATACGTACTAATGCCTATACATATTAGTTATACAAAGTATTGTATATTTTCCTAACAAATACTAATAATAATTCAGATCTACTATACTAAACTGCACATACACACATATATCGAATCACGGAGATCTATGCCTTATTTTAGCTGACAGAAAATATTAAAATGTACCTTTAAAATACCAACCAATGACTTGGTAAATGGTGAATAAACATAATATTTGTATTGAAATTTTTGAATTATTGTACGTATACATATGCTCTCTCTGCCTCGCACACTAAATATATGTATATATATTTTTTTTTAAATGTAAAGAAGTTTCACTTCTATCACGTGTGCCGGTGCTGCACGCGGCTTTTTTTTTTAAATCACAGGTATCATTTAAACCAACTACTCAGCGACTCTTTCAAGTACATACAAATCTATGTACATATGTTTGTATATATTTCGCATATTTATTGCTTACCTCATCTAGTGATTGTGGCAAGTGTAAACGGCGCAGCAGGTTGCCCTGCAACAACATTGGAAACAACAATAATAACGCAACACATTAGTACCTTGCTGTGCGCCCGCTGCGACCAAATACAGCGTCTTAATCACGCGATGCTCCACCAACACTAAGTATTTGCCTTTTCTTCTCTGCCATTACCTTGATAACATGTGGCTGTTTTTGTTTTGTTTTTTTTTTCTAAACAATAATTTAAGTGGAAAACTATAATAAAAATATAAGTATTTTTAGCTCTACTACTAAAGAAGATTTGGAGGACGACACCATGTTGTGTGCGATAAATCAATGCAACATGAGGGCACTTAGGAGGGTATATCAGGTGTCTTGGCACACAAATTTTGTTTTTTCTTTTATTTCATAATTCAGCACGTACATATTATTCCCACGCTAATAGTTATTTGTTCAATGAGTTTTATTTATATAATACGTTATACTAATTGAAATTAAATAAGTTGTTTGCTTGCCTATATGGTGTCATTATCCCTCAAAATTGTTGCTAAAAAAATACACCTCTCAAACGCGGACATTGAGTTTTTGATTGGTCGTGAAACTTTCGTTCGGGTGTCTCACACCCATGCTCATTGACGACGTATTAATTTTTAAACTTGTTATTTGTGCCCATTATTATGAAAGTGGCCTAAGTCGGAATTAGAAAAAAATGAGTTTATCAATTATTTCGCAGCACATTATTTTAACCCTAGAAACCTAAACTTCGTCCAATCGATAAGTATGGGACGTAAAATTTGCCGTCTCTTTTTGGTGAGCGCGTCGATCATCACATCGTTGCTTGCCAAATAATTGAGCAAAGGGTTAGACTAAAGGTATGCAATATAATTTTCAAAAATTTACCTTTAGGGAGTGGTTGTAATGTGGCTTAAAAAATGTTCCAGAAAACTACTTTAGGTGATTCCAAATCCCACGGTTTGGATATTTCATCTAATAGAGGAGGTCCAAAAATATACGGAAAGATTACATTAGGTGCATTCGATTCGCCACTTCTCTGCTCGCGATGCATGAGCTCTTCTCGCGTTCAAATAAATTTGTGTGTACAACCAACAACAACGATAGCTAGCTAGACTCCGAGATCGCGAGTACGGCAATACCTAATCAAACTGGTCGAACTCGTTACATTCAGTGCTGCATATATTAGACCAGTTTTAAGCTGCACATAAACGACGATCATGGACGCGCACGTGCTTGCCCTTTTGGTGCATATTCGTCGTTTGTGATGCGCGAACATTACATTGGAAACAAAAATAAAAACCATGTTGATGCTAATTTATACCAGATGCTTCATTGATTTGCCACTTTTAGGAATCTTAAAACCCCGACGAAAAATGGATTACTTTTGTTTAAATAATTAATAAATGTTCGTGAATTATTTTACTAAAATTATTGTTTCAAATAAAACTCATAATTCTTTATTGCTTTAAGTCACTTATAGGACATTCAATTAATTTTGAAAAGGATCTAATTTAATTCAAGTTTTAAAAACAATATTTTTGCAATATAATTTATATTTGTGACGAAATTCTATATTCATAATAATTTCCCATTAATCAATACTAGTAAAATTATAAATTAAAATTTCGTATATCTAATCTTAAAATGCTTCTTAATTTGTTCAACTGCAATTTATTAAACATATCGAGCGAAGAAATAAAGGACTTAAAGTGCTTTCATAATTATGGACACATATACATATATATATATAAGGTGTATTCATTTAAAGTAATAAATTGCTAATAAGCGTATAAGTCTCATAAATAAACTGGGTTTCCGTACAAATTTTGATATGTTTATGCGTTTATAGGATTATAAGGTACCCTTTTCGGTTCAAATCAACCGGTCAGCGCAAATCATATTTTTGTATTTTATAAAACTAAAATATGTTGTTTTTTGGTTGTTTTAATAAGACACGTCTCTTGTTTTTTTTTCAAATGTGTATAATCGTTCATACTTTAAAGCCGGGTTATCAAAAATACCAAAATACTAAAAATCAACACAAGAAATGCAATGGAACTACAAAACATAGAATCACAGTCTGAACTACCGTAAATATAATAATAAATTAAATATGTTATGTCAAACCTTGGCCACGTAGAGAAAATAACACTAGAAATGGGCGCGAAATTTGATTTTTCACAGAAATATTTTTTGAATTATTATAATGATAACAAATCTTGAAGCTATAATTTAAAAAAACTATTAAGTTTGAGTGAGAATTAATACATGCATCGCTGTATGAGACGACTATGTTCAGAAGAAGGCCGTTAAAATGGAGAAAAACACCATTTTCATTTTGTTAGCATAACTCCAAAAAAAAAAAAAAAAAATGTTTTGTTAATAGCCGTTTTCCAGAACACAGATCAAAATATCTATTTATTGAGACAAAATTTTTAGCGAAAAAATACATTTTTGAAAAAAAAAATTTTGAATGAAAAAAAGTGTACTTTTTGTTTTTTGTTACGCAGTTGTTGATAATTCGTGTTTAAAGTATGAACGATTACACACATTTGAACAAAAACATGTGTTGAAATCAGTAAATTTTCACCGAAGTCATGCGCGTTTCAAAAAAAAGTTTTCGCGAGCTACTTACATGAAAAATCAATTTTTAAAGCCAAAACGATAATTTAAAAAAATGAAAGAAAAAATTTTTTTTCAGCTAAAAGAAAAAATACGCCTCTCATTAAATCAACCAATAAAACAAAATATTTAAATTTTATCAAAATACAAAAATATGACCTGCGCGGACCGGTTGAATCCCACAAAGTATTGAAAAACAAGAGTTTATACGGAAAGGTAAGGATCTCAATGGGTAGATGCTATGGGGATTGTACAAACGTTCGAACAAAATCTGAAACCATAAGCAAATAACATAAGCAAAATAGTCTACAACAGACCACAAAGTGTCTGCCAGTGTTTGTTGGTATGAATGTCGTTTAAACACAATAGAGTTTAAAGCTTTCCTGATGCCTTTGTATTTAACAGAGGTTTATAATTTATATGCAATAGCTCAAAATGAGTTTTTATTTTTTTTATTTTCCGACTTGTCAAAGGTTCTATTTTATTGCAAAGTGTCTTCGATTTGACAACAAAGGTGCAGGAGAAGAAAGGACAATGTTGGACTGGCTGGCTTCCATCAGGAATATATTTGAAAATTCTGTTCAAAACTGCTAAGCTGTTTAATTGCCGGGTAAAAAAGTTAATAATATAATACAAAATCTAAAATCAAATACTTTTCTTGGCCGAAATTTTGAACTTTCACTAATATCGGGTCTTGCAATAGGAACGCTACAAAAGTTTTTTTAAATAAAACAAAAACGGTTTGGTATATGAATTAAATTCTTTACTCCTGTGAAAGTACATTCGATGCAATTATGTGTGGAACTCAATTTCTTTTACATGGGCACCACGGGCACGCTTGGCGCTGCACCCAATTTTCGACGGTTTTCAAGCATAAATCGACCGATACTGCTGCAATTTCACGTTCGATGTTAGTACGAATTTCAACAATCTCCGCTGGCTTATTGGCATAGACCATAGACTTGACGTAGCGCCACAGGAAATGGTCTAACGGCGTCAAATCGCACGATCGAGACGGCCAATTGACTGAGCCATTTCGTGAGAGAACACGTTCACCAAACTTGGTTTTCAATAAATCGATTGTGACATTCGCTGTGTGGTTTGTGGTGCCGTTCTGTTGGAACCACATATTGTCCAAGTCCATATCATCCAATTTGGGCCAAAACTATTCGGTTATCATTGAGCGGTAGCGATTCCCATTCACATTAACGTGCCAGTCTTGATCATCACGGAAGAAGTATGGCCCAATGACGCCGTCGGCCCATAAACCGCACCAAACCGTAATTTTTTCGGGATGCAATTTTCACTCATGGAGTACGTGTTGGTTGCTGCCTGTCCAATAACGCATATTTTGCTTATTGACGAAGCCATTCAGCCAGAAATGATGACGACGACCATAAATTGGACTTAGCGCTCTTAAAGTTGAGGCCATTGACTCCAAATTTCGGTAGTAAATTTTAATAATTTCGACTCGTTGTTGGATCGTATATCTTTCCATGATGAAATGGCAAACCTTACTGAAGAGAAATGTCAAAAAAGAAATGTCACTATCGGTCTACTTTTGTAGCGTCCCTATTGCAAGACCCTTTAGAAGACCAGAAACAGAAGACCAATGAGCATTCGCAGCACATCTGGCCGAAAAATAGGCCACAGTATCAGAAAAGGCTCCAAATTCCATTAAAAAAATAACCAGAGTGTCCATCAGTACAGAAAAACGAATTAAATATACTTGGTTACACTGCGGAAAATACCTTTGTTTGCAGCATGCTATAATTTGCTGAGAAACTTGCACTTTTGAAGATAGCATGAAATGAATATTGTCGAATAAAAACACTTTTTAAAATATGTAACTACTTTTGAATACTTATGTTAGCACTTGTAAAATAACCATTTTTGAAGTTCATAAACTACTTCTAAATAATGAAAATTATTACTATTATTAATTATTTTGAATTTCCTCGCCAATTTATTGAAAAGGAAAACGGCTGAAGGCGAGAATATACCTTTTTGTTTATTCATTTTGACCAAAAATTTGCAATTGTAAAAATAAATCTCCTTTTTTTAATGTTATAATATAAAGTGAATTAATAAGGAGATTCTCTCATTTTTACTACAATCTAATTGATTTTATTATGTAAAGAAAACTTGTTGTACTTAAAAGAGCCCTTTTTAATTAAAATTTGGTTACCTTACTAATGAATAGTGTCAATAATCTACATTATATTGTTTTTGGTTTAATATTATGAATATTGGTCTTTGCTTTTTTGTATTTTCAAAATTAAAATTTTTGATTTTCTTATTTATTTCTAGTTTTTAGTGAATAAAGTTATAGATATTTAAAAAAAACATATCTTTAGTCGATAGTGACTTTCGTTGTATATCTAGTGCATTTGTTGCCAGTTATTAATAAAGGTCTTAAAGTTGTATAGGCCAAAAATTATTGGATCACAGACGTAAGAATTATAAAAATAAATATTATAAGTATAAGATTTGTAAGGTAATGAATTATAAAAGTTATAAGCAAATATGTAAAACCATTTATAGTAATATATTAGTAATTAAAATTATTATAATTGAAAATAAAACTTGCATAATTAAGTAAAAACAGTTAAAAAATTGTGTGATATTGAATATTAGAAAATAATCTACTTAAATTAAATTAGGTGGAAATAGTTTTAAGTTCATCGGCTTATTAGAACAAAAAGGAGATTCTAATGAAAATCAAGATTCCCTTCATAATTTAACTAGCTGACCCGGCGAACATTGCTCCGCCTTAGAAGCAATAAATGAGCAGATTCTTGATTTTATGAGTTTAAATTTTTTATTAGGATAATAAATATAAGCAAGTACCAAAAATCAATTATTGTAATGATTCTTTATTGGCCATGTATTTTAGTGCATAGGCTGCACTCTTCAGTGAAGCACCTTGTGATAGACGATATTTTTAGTTTTATTACTATGTGCAAGAACAAATAACGCAGCTGGTCTTCCGACCCTTGAACATGCCGCATATAATTTACCATGAGAAAAACATGGATTTTCTATATTTCGACCACAAACTTTCAAGGATTGGCCTTGTGATTTGTTAATGGTCATGGCGAATGCAAGACGGATCGGAAATTGAAGTCGTTTAAACTCAAACGGCATGTCGATTGGGATCATCGGGATCCTCGGAATGAGAACTTCCTCACCTTCAAATTTTCCTTTGAGTATCGTCGCGTAAATCACATTGTTCATCAATTTACTTACCACCAAACGCGTTCCGTTGCACAGTTTTGGTGGGTTTATGTTTCGAAGCATGATTATTACGGAGCCAACCTTTAGTCGAAAATTATGCGGTGGTAAGCCAGGCACATCCAAGGAGTTTAAAAATTCAATTGGATAGTTGGTGGCATCATCTGCATTTGTTGCACAGTCAATAGATTTGAACGAATGTAGTGTACTAATGACCTCTTTCTGAATTATGTAGTAGCAATGAGTGCAATGGCTCAGGTGGGGGAGTCAATAATGGCAATTTCACTTTCCCATTAAGGCAGCACAATCTTGGCGTTTCTCCGGAAAACTTCAATACTCGCAAACCACATCCATTGGCCCAATGCGAACGCTAGTATGCAAGCAGTAATCAGTGCTGCAATCATATCGAAACGCTGCTCGATTCAAATCAGTACTTGATAAATTTCTCCTTGTGCGTCGAAAATTATCAAGATGTTGATCTCTTAGGTTTGCTCGATGATTTATCATAGCCAACCGAGCCTTTGCACGGACTGCCTCGCTTTGCTCTTGTGATTGAGAAGCACGAAGTCGAGCCATACTAAAGCGGCGCTCTTCACGTGCAATTTCTTGTACTTCTTCAGTCCTTTCATTCGCAACGGTTTGCATCCTAGTTGCATTACGGCTTTTTCGGGGAAGATTTGATCGTCTTGGACGCGGCATTTGAATGATAATAATATCGGCACAATATTTATAGACACTCGAAACAAACACAAAAACCGGTAAACTTCAAAATTTCTAACTGTCAATTTTTCACCCAACAAAATTCGTAAAAGTAAACAAAATATATGTTAATATTGGCAATTCACACCAATTACATGGATATTGCCCTTCTCCGCTAGATGTCACTACAATTTACATCGATATTACCTTTCGCCGCCAGAGTACATGTAAATTTTGATTTTCATACAAAAAAGCAAAAGCAAAATATATGAAGGGCGAAGAAAAAAAATCAAATTTACCGTTTTTTTGTCGTCCCACGGTAACGGGATAAAAAGTATCTTATAACCTCCCCCTGGTTCTAAGCTACCTCCCCACCAATTTTCAGCCAAATCGGTTCAGCAGTTCTTGAGTTATAAGTGGTGTAACTAACACGACTTTCTTTTATATATATAGATTAAAAAAGTCATCTTAATTTTACGGTTATCTACTAGATTTTTTTAAAAAAGGTTTAATCTTAATTCTACGGGTCATATATTTAATTACATTACAAAAATTTTCATCCTATTGATTTGAATTAAAAGACATATAAAGTCATAATAAGAAGGATTTCTATTGGAAAAATGCACTAAGAAATTCGCTAAATTTTGTTCAGATTTACATGGGCATTTTATGGGGTATTTTCGCTCTGCGTAGAAAAAACTTTTCTATAATTTTTAATGTCACTGGGATTCGTGCCCGGGACCCGCCAATGAAACGTGCACACGCTACACACTCGGCGCCAGCTAGATTTGGCATTTTTGGTAGACCTTTGAAATCAACGCGCCGAAATGCGCCACATATAGTATTTGGTTTATTCACCAACTTTGACCCATGCACTCGTCTCTACAGACGCACACACATTCATCTGCACCAACATACTATTTCCATATATCTACCGTTATTTATCGCACTTTCTGCGCCCCTTCCGCCGCTTTACGCTTTGCGCTTTGCTCGGCAGCAATTGACCGCACCCACCATCCGCATCAGGACAACAACAAGAACGGGCATTAGTTTAATTCATAAATCTGGAGTTGTTGATCGTTAGCTTGCTTTCAATACTTTTTCGCTTTTGTTGTACTAGTTGCTGACGCGTGCAACGCTTACGGCTTATTTACAATTAATTGACTAGCAATTTGCCCATTTTGTTTAGCTTGCAAATGCCATTATAAATTGTTCGCTGCCATAAACAACAAATTTAAATGCGATTTCAATCGCATTGGCAATCAAGCGTGGCCGGCCGACCGGACAACGATTTGCAAATACAACAACTACAATTTGCAATTTTTCGTTTTTTATTACTAGTGCATTTTCATCCTTTTACGTTGCCTATTACTTGGTATACTTATCTATTGGTGTTGTTGCTTTTAAGACTTCTATTGCGGCACTTAATTGATTTATTTTCTTTAGAAAAAAGTTTTGTATGCATAATACTTTGTGATCAATATCAGTTATTAGTAAATCGGACGGTGCGTTTATGGGTAGGAATTGGAAAATGTTTATATCACGTTGCAAGTCACTAGAGTCCTAAGTGCTAGGGAGAACGGAAACTCGGGGCACTTGTCACTGATTGTAAAAAAAAAAAATTAAAAAATAAAGTTGATGGCATGCAAACGAGATATGTGCGTATTCTGATATTGCGAAACTTAACACAATGTATAGAAAATTGGGTATAGTTACAAAACCAAATACTTATAAAATCAAAACAAAAAAAAAAACAAAAGCGAAATATTTTAGTTTGCGTACTTAAATTTCACCACAGCGTTGGTGCCAACGGGATTGCGCTCGGTATCGATACGGATTATTTTGCTCCGCGCAATATAAGCAAAATTTTATAGAGATATGTGCCAGGGACATAACGGTTATATTTTTTATTAAAAAAAACATGATTTAAACGTTAAGGATTTTATGATTTTAATTTTTTCGATCAAAATTAAAACGTTATTCTTTCATGGCGAAGTGTGATCGCTATTTTTTCTTTATTATTTTTTCGGTCAAGTCTGATTGTTATATTGTGATTTTTATTTTTTCGATAAAAAATAATCTTCATACTTGAATTTACATTTTGCTGATCTTGTATATTCACATTTAGATCGGTATATTCACATTTTGTTTTGAAAGAATTTTTGCCAATAATTTTGTGATCCGAAAGAGTCAAAATAACGATTATTTTCGTTTCCTGAAATGACCAATTCCATTGCCTTTAAGGAACTGAGCTAGCGGCTGCTTTGACATTACAACGAATATGTTTATCATAGCCATTAATCGCAAGTGCAACTATGGAGAAATGTGTGGTATTAATTGCCGATTAAACGGCGCTACTATTGATTATAATAAGGCATTAATTTTCATTGTTTGTGTATCTTTATACGCTCGCTACAAAACCACATAAAAATTTGCTGACTACGAAAGTTGTACGTTTTCGAAGTTTTTTGTTTTTTTTTGTTATTTGCTTTGAGTATTGTAAAACATACGAATGCTTGGTGTGCCTGGTCTCTCAGATTATGAAAGTGAACGCTTCGCTCTACTATAGCTTTCTTAAAGGAATTTGAGCCGACATATTCTAAAATTGTCTCACCATCGTTGGTAAAAAGCGATTAATTTATCATGCTGTTGTTTACTTCGAAAATAAATGTTTGAAGAATTTATTTTTCAACAATTTAACTCTCAATTGCGAATAAAACGGACGCGAAGAACAAAAAGACAACAACAGCATTAGCACAACATTTAACGAATAGCGGACACTCAGCCGATTTCGAAAATACAAAAATATTAGACGTGGGGAAAAAGAGAGGACAAGATTAACATTAGAAGGGCTGAGAATACAACAACAAATACGAAACACGATGAATTTTAAGGAAGACGTGCCAATACAAACTGCGCATACAGAACAGCAATATGAGTGATGGTTAAACAGAGAGACAAAAAAGTAGTGTGTAATTCAATATGTGGAGTTTTATTGTTATATTTTTGTTTGTTTTGATGTTGTTACTGTTTTCAATGTAATTAAAATGTAAGTGCAATCATTGTTGTAAGCAAAAATATTTTTTATTTGTTAACACTTGCTTTTATGTTTTATGTACAATAAAATGCAGACTCCCTGATGAAGGCGCGGAAGAGGCCGAAACGCGTAGGAGAAAAAAGAAACTTTTTGTTTGCTTTTAAAATATTACCGACCGAAAAGCTCCTAAAGCATCCCAATTATTAGGAATTGCCAAACTACATCCATTATACCGATCTAATTGGCTTGGCAACGTACATATCAAATCCGACCTTATTTTAATTTAGAACGCATTTTGATTTTATATCATTATTTTAATATTTTTTCTTTGTTTTTTCGATCAAATTTGGCCGAAATTTGGTGATTTTTAGATAAAAAAAAATTATCGCTATACTTTGATTTAAATTTTCTCGATCACATTTGATCGATATTTTCATAGAATAATTTTTCCAATCATTTCCAGGCTATATTCGTTTAAAAATTGACCCTTTTGAAAATATAAATGCACGTTGTCCTCGTCGAGGCAAACAGTTTGACACTCAAATTTAAATATTTTGTATTCTTAATTAAATTTGACTTTTTAAAAGGTGGTAACCCTCTACAAAATTTACCTAAAATCATTCTCATAGCGAAACGAGCTATTACTATTTCATATAGCTTGTGTATAATTTAATTAAATTCAACATTTCAGCCAGATGCCAACTTTCCTTAAAGTATAGATAAGTCTTCTTCTCAGCTAATCGAGCAGTGTGGCACCCATATTTTCATATTTAACACAGGTTAGGTTAGAACGACTGCAACCATGCAAGATTACGGATGCACGCGTAGGCTAACAACGCCTGTTGTGATAAGGTTGAAAGGAGCCTTAGACGGTGAACTACATGGCGCTTTACATAGTGTGGAAAATCGGGAATGCTCGACGAGTTCAGGGCGGCCAAATAGTCTAGAAAGTACCAATTTAAGAATTGCTTCGGGTATTGGGCAGGCCGGGGTAGTGGTAGAGATGGCGTTTGATGCTCTCTACTTCCTCTTCGTCCCTGCAGCTTCGACAGAAATCGCGGGTTAGGCATTCCAATATCTTTCCGTGCATGCCCATGTGACACTGCGCCCGGTTATTATCCCGACCATTAGTCTGAGAGAAGGGCAATTAAACTGATGAGAGCTTTCGATCGCTTTTCGTCAACCTTTGAACAAACTTGTCTGGTAAGTATTCACCTCGTCGATGAGTTTTGTTTTCAAACTATGTTCGCAGGAAGTTGGACGCATGTCGGGGTGGATGGCAGAATTTACAACAGATAATTCCTTTCCCTAACAACACGTTTGCAGTGCAATTGTAGGGAATGCAACTATGGCCAGAAAGTCATGCAACTATCACAGAACATTAGACGCGATCAGATTGAGTGAACTTTTGGATTCTATAGCAACACTGGGCGTTGTTTCGTGAGAATTTAGAGATTTTATAGCACCTTGGCTGTCAAGGTATACAGTGAGGAGGAGCGGACATTGTCAGACAGAGAGCAGCATCCATTATAGTATTATCTCGTTCAATCTGGCAGCACTGCATCCGGACTGAAATTTGCTATATATACTAAACATATACATACTATACACATATGTACGTATATGATACAGATATTTTTATTCATTCTTAAATTCATGGACACCTGTTAGTTTTGAAATAATTTATTATTTTTATCGTACAAACAATCAAATATTTTTATGATATTATTGCATTAAAAATGACTACGATAGTAATTTTGACATGGTAGGAAAGATAAATTTTGGTTTGCTCGTTCCATAAAAGAAACACTGCGTAAAAAACAGGCACTTGCCAATTAGAACAAAATCAGACATTCGTGAAAAAATTATTAATTCGAAAAACTAATCAAATAATATGACGCATGAGAGTGATGATGGCGTGGAGGGCTATGAAGGTGAAAAAAAAATCTTCGAATTCCATCATAAAGACATGCCTATGACACGTTCCGGAACGTGTAGAATGAGTGTACATAATTTCACATATTTTCATTAAGTAGTTTAAACGTGATGATCGCACGATAGGACTGATTTTAATTTTCATATACATATATAGAAGAAGATTTCGAATGATTCCCTCCTATTTGTATGAGATTGCTTCCAAATTTTAGAGCGGTTAGAAAGGATTAAAATTTTGTTCTAGCGTATATTGGGAGGCGGCCGCCGTACCCGAGTGTGTAGCGTATGCGCGCTTCATGGGCAAGTAATATCAAAAATTATAGAAAAAGTTTTTTCTAATAGCGGTCGCCCATCGGCATGCAATGGCAATTTCTGCCATGGAAAAAAAAACATCTCACCAAAAAACTTTCGCCGGTCGGAGTCGGCGTAAAACTCTAAGTGCCTCAATTTCTGTTACAACATCAAGACGCACACCACAAATTGTAGGAGAAGTTCGACCAAAATCGCTTATAGCGCCAATTACATAAATATAAAAAATATAAATATAATGTATATTGGGATAATACGAAATTATTTAGCTACAAAGTTGTGTGTGGGTTCTCCACTCAAATCATCTATTTTGTTTTTGGGATTTCTGCCACAGGATATTTCAGAAAAATATTAAGCTTTACGTGCGCTGGAACGATTTGAAAATATCTTAAAAAAATGAAGTTTTTTATTAACATTTAAAAAAAAATCACCTGAGATGATAAAACAGATTAAGCCTAAATAGTCTACATAAAAATATTTAAAAATGTGTTCCATGTTATTTTCAAAAGCAAATTGGGAATTGCCAATATTACTTTATAAGTTTAAATGTACCAAGTTCAGGCTGAGTTTGAAGTTTGTTGTGATCTGTGAAGCTTTTTAAAATATTTTTATGTAGGTTTTTAAGCCTAAACTGTGTTATAATCTGACACCTGAATCTTATGGCATTTGAATTTTTTGTAAACAATTTTTATGCAGGATTGTAAGCCTAAACTGTTCTATAATCTGGGGTGAATAATATTTCAAAAAAACTATTTGTATTTATTAAACATATCCATTTTCCGAAATATTTTGGTTAATATCTTAAGATATATTTAATTTTATAATTCCGATGGAAAAACAGTATCTAGTTTTTCTTTTTTGAATTTGCTTTATCATAGCGTTTACGAGTTTCACTTAGCCAATTGTTGTTATTCGCTTGCGTTGAAAACATAGTCGCTGCCCACAAAATTTTGTACAGCTATAAGCTATGTACATACGTTCGCTTGCATGATTGTAGTGGAAATTTATATATTTTTTGTTGCAGATTAATTGCTAGCAATTTATTTGCTGCCATTAATGCGCGCTACCACTTGAAAAATATAATTGCGGCTGCAGCGGGGCTGCGGCTGCTCACCTCCATTCGCTTTCATTAATTTTATGGCTGCTAAGTATTTAGCTCTGATCCGCATTACGAGTATGTATATACATATATTTTATTTTTTATTTTTCTTTTATCCATTTATTCTCATTCCTCTGTTGGGCAATTTGAACAGAATTAACATTAATTTAGGCGAGTGATTTCGGTTTTCTGTTTTTTTGTGTTTTTTTTTTTTGAAGTCAACAAATCACGCAACAGACGCGTTTCGACGTGAATTTGGAGCAGCGTGCTTATTTTGTTGCATCTTTTACACATACTACTTTGTACAAATGTTTGTTCTCATATATGTAGATATTTTTTATTTCTTCGTAGACCCGAGCATTGACTACTTTCGAGTTTTCGCTTTAATACATAATTCAATTTTTGTTTTCTCGAAATTTTGTGTATTCAACTCATTTGCGATAATTAATGTGCCATCATTTGCCACGCCTACAAGTTTTAATTTGTTTCGCGTTGAGTCTTATGGAGTGGGCGGTTTAGTTTGCTTTTGAGAGCATTGATCGAACGGAAGGTATTGAAAAAGTGAATACAGACATGCAACTGCTGCGCTAATTTGTTCTGCTCTGTACGCTGTACGCTGTATGTATGTATTTATGTTTGTATGCGTGTTTTGGATCATGTTGCCTATTTTGGTTGAATCGCATCGCTAATAGCATATAATTTCTCTTAATATAAATCAAAGTTTTGTAAGTAACCTGACTAGAAGTCTGGGTTTTGAAATAAAACTTCTTAGCGGCAGTGATTTTTCAAATCGCTCAACGAAAGTCGCGTCAGAATCGCTTTACTAATTTCTAACACTATATTTACTCATTTCAGCCGCTATTTTTATTAATCCTACTACTAATTTCTACCACTATTTTTACTAATTTCTTACGATATCTTTTACTAATTTTAACCATTATTTTTATTAATTTCTACCACTATTTTTACTAATTTCTTCCACTGGGTTTACCAACTTTTCCCACTATTTTTAATAATTTGTACCACTATTTTTGCTAGTTGTACTATTAATTTCCACTACTATTTTTACGAATAGTATTACTAATTTCTATTACTATTTTTATTTATTTCTACCACTATTTTTACTAATTACTATCATTATTTCCATTAATTTCTACCAGTATTTTTATTAATCCTACTACTTATTTCTACCATTATTTTCACTAATTTCTTATAATATTTTTTACTAATCTCTGCTACTATTTTGACTTATCTCTACCGCTATATTTATTTATGTAAATTCTATTTTCTACCACTATTTCTACCTATTTCTTCCACTCCTTTCTACCACTATTTTTACTAATTTCTACCACTATTTTTACTAGTTGTACTAATAATTTCCACCACTATACTTTACTAATAGTACTACTAATTTCTACTACTATTTTTACTAATTTCTACCACTATTTTTACAAATGCTACTACTAATTATTATCACTATTTGTACTAACTTCTACCATTATTTTTACTAATTTCTACCACTATTTTTACTAATTTCTTCCACTATTTTTACTAGTTGTACTAATAATTTCCCCCACTATTTTTACTAATGCTACTGCTATTTACTACGACAATTTGTAATTTCTACTACCACAAAGAATTTATACTTCGTGCTCGTGCACTCAGGTGCAAAGGGTTTTTTTTATATTGGCAATTATTGATAAACTCAATAATTTTGAAAATATAAGCAATATGATAAAGATTTATAGGGTTCACGAACGAATTTGGACAGGAGAAGCTATATATGTATAAATATTATAATAAAATAATAACATACTCTACTGCAATTATATCAAAGCACACCATTTGATGTTTAATCTTTATTTTCTTATAAGGGTAATTTCATACCAATCCGTCCAGGCAGTTAGGACCAGGTCTTTTTCTGCATGCAATTTTTTTTATAGTTTCAACATCCAAATCGATGAAAAATTCGATTTCGCGCTTTTGGCGCATCCAAATTTTTGTTTGGAAATGCGATAACTTTGCAAAAAAAATACGGATCTTCGAAATTTTTTTACGATTTTCCTATTCTTAATTTCTGTTTGCGATTAGTATTGTATGCGGACATTTTTCACAAGTATTTCTAATAAACCCAATTAAATTTTTAATGAATTTTGATTTTTTGAATTCCGAGTGGGATTTTTCCGTTAGTCTTCTGTTACAGCATAAGTTTCTGGGATTTCTTTTGTCCAAGTTTCTCCAAAATATAATACATATATATACATAATTTTCCGAAAAAAAAATTTTTGGGCATGAGTTGGGATTTTTCGCGTTTTAATGTTTAAATAATTATGAATATCTTCATTCTGAGGAGAAATAATATAAAATACAGTTTTCGATAAATTAAATTTAAATAAATTGCTTTTTTAATTTTTTCGAAAAAATGTTTGAACATGGGTGTGCATTTTTTTCGTATTTTAATATTCAACTAATTATGAATATCTTTATTCTGAGGAGAAAAAATAAAATAAAAATAAAACCGAAAAAAAAATGTGAACATGACTTAGCATTTTGTCTTAGTATTTTAACGCTCAACTAATTTTGAACATTCAGCTTACAATAATTATAAAAATCGGTCAGTATTTAAACAATTTACGTGCAATGAAAAAAATGTATAAAGACGGAAAATTATGATTTTCACAGCGAAGTTATTTAAAATCGCAGAAGCCTTTCGAAAAAATCTTTTTTTCGGTCAAAGGAAAAAAATAGGTGTCTGATCATTTTGATCAATAAACAACATATTCGAGTTTCATGGAAAAAGAAAAACATGGCCGGTTGTTTTGAAATGAAAAGGCTCTGTATAGACAACATAAAACTCAGAGACAGTGGCACGCTGAATACTTTATCAAACTTAGGCTAAACTTTACGCTACAATATTGCCAAACCTGAAAAGAAAATCTTAAATGAAAATAGGTAATTTTCGTCGATTAGAAGTCATTGAAATTCTTTTCCAGCGCATTTACCTTCATTCCAGATAATCAATTTGGTTTCAGACATATGCACGGTACACCGGAACAATGTCATCGTATTGTGAAAGCTATACTTTTTTGCCTGGAAGAGAAGAAGTATTGCTGTGCGATTTTCCTAGACATTCAGCAGGCATGTGACAGAGTCTGGCACTCAGGCCTACTGTATAAAATTAAAAAAATACTACCTACGCCGCTCTATCTCTTCCTCAGATCCTAACTGAGTTTCAGGTATGTCTACGTTAAAATTCAAGACGAAATCTCGGACGTACACGAGATAAAAGCTGGAGTCCCCCAAGGTAGTGTTCTGGGACCAACGCTCTACACAGTTTTTACCGCAGACATGCCAATACTAGAATACGATAAATTAATAGTTGCCACCTATGCAGACGACACTGCTATACTCTCATCCTCCTACTCGGCTAGCGAAGCTGCTGGAATCGCACAAGCACAGCTAGATCAATTGCAATCCTGGCTTCGTAACTGGAACATCTCGATAAATGCCTTAAAATCTGCTCAAGTCACTTTCACATTCAAATTTGGGGTACTGCAATTAAATCCAATATACACATTATTCAAAGATACCAGTCAAAAACTCTTAGACAGATGCTAACGCTCCGTGGTATATACAAAATATCCATCTCCACAAGGATCTGAAAACATCTACGGTGATTGACGAAATAAAAAGATACAGCTCTAAGTACATCATAAGACTAAATTTCCATCCCAACACACACGCCATAAACTTATTAGACAACAGTGAAGACACACGACGACTGCAAAGACTGCATCCTCTAGACCTGCCGTTTAGATCGTAAGAATTAATTAAGTATTTAATGAAATCGCACTTAATGCATCAATGTAAATTACATTAGTCAATTTCATTTACTTATTGTTTTACGACAGATTGTAAATAAAGATATGTAATATAAAAATTAAAAAAATGTACCTTTAATACCGCTTTTTTGTAACAGGGTCCCAAAAGAGCACTAGTTGCATGTAAAGCAACAACACTAACTCGGAAAACTGTACGAGTAGAGCCAACTCGGTAAAATGATACCCGACCTGAGTTTTAGTGTTGGGAAGCGAAAAAACTGAACTATTGTGAATCAGCCCTGAAAAAATACATGGAAAATTTCAGTTTAAACCCAAATCCGTTTTTCCATATTTTTAAATACACATATAACTAAATGAACAAAAAATTTGTCATCACAGGTATTTTCCGTTTTGAAATAGCAATAAACAAATCTCATATTTCATGAAAGATGCTAACAGGGTTGTTTTTGCAACTAAAGGGTATTTTATCTGAGCTGGAGCGTTCTTTTACAAGTTGGTTACAATTAAAATGGGCTACTATTATTTAATTTACCTTATTTTTTCGCAATTTATTTTATAATTTTCAAAGAATAAACGGGCATATTAGTTTTATTTTATATACCTAATTACATATAACATTAAAGGCACCGCAAAATACTATTTTTTTTTTTTAACCATTTTGCGCCATTGTTCCAACCGTAACCAACACTCAACATTTACTATGTAATTTTACACATTTGTCGCACGCGGCATTTTGCTACAGCCTCGCGTCTATTATTAAATTGCGATTAGCTTCTAATTGCGAATGTATTGTGGCATGCCGCATATTATTTTCACCCCGCAGAGGCGTTTACAAGTGACTCCTTATTTAATTCAATTAAAACCACATTACCAAGCAACTGCAGACCCATCGCCACATCGCCACACCGCCACACCGCCATATCGCCGCATCGCCACCTCCAC
The DNA here is from genome assembly GCA_951828415.1 of Anomoia purmunda. Classification (NCBI taxonomy): domain Eukaryota; kingdom Metazoa; phylum Arthropoda; class Insecta; order Diptera; family Tephritidae; genus Anomoia; species Anomoia purmunda. The sequence continues at coordinate 194,813,994 of OX639993.1, read as the reverse complement.
AACAACCCGCTGCGCCACCGAACGCACCAAATGTTATTGTCGATGCACCTGTCTGCCTGCAGGTAATTTAACTGCATCGCCGCTGTTGCTGTGGCAGCATTTGTATTAAATATTCATCATAAAGTTAATCATATGTGGTTTTTGTTGCTGTTGTTGTACGACACAGTTTAAATGGCAGCGGCGAAACGACGCGGCGCACAAAGCTATGATTAGAGTAAAGCGTTTGATTGAAATCGAATTCGGTATGAATTTTCGCTAAAAATTCGAGTCAATTTCATTTTATAATCATTGCAAATCATTTTACAGTGAATTTATGGTGTAGGCATTGAACCTGTTGCGAAACGAAATAACTCATTTGTTGATTGGGCGATGGTGAGCTAGAGAGCTGGGTAGGGGTGGGGCAAAAGTATTGCATACATGACTAAATTGACTCGACACATTTGAAATTAAATTTATGTGCCTAAGGAAATTAAAGTGCATGTTAAAATATGTCCATATTATGTATGTATGGATTTGTACAGTGGGGATCACGTAAATAGTAGAGCCAAGCATTGACGAGTTTCGAAAATTTTGCTTTCTCTTATTTAGGAACTGAAAATAATCATTATTTTAATTTTTTCGGATCAAAAAATCATTGGTAAGAATTCGTTCAAAACAAAACTCGAATATATTCATCTAATCCTTATGACATATGCTATACAAATTTGAACATTTTTAGAATATCTTTCGTTTATCTCCATTGCATAATCGTTATTTCGTGATTTTTATTTGTTAGATCAAGTTTGATCGATGTTTTTTAATTTTTATTTTTTCGATAAATTTTTTCGTTATTTTGTGATTTTTAGTTTTTCAATCAAAAAAATCGAAGTCATAAATCGTGATCAAAAAAAAAATCGTTATTCTTGCATTTTAATTTTTCCAATCATTTTCGATCGATATTTTCTGATTTTTATTTATTCGATAAAAAATAATCGTTATTATCGTATTTCGAATTTTTCGATCATAATAAATGCCAACAAATTTGTCAGCGATGACAATAATATGTTTTATGAGCGAAAAGATATATCGATTATATTATATACGCTCGGAAAAATTTTACTAAAAGAATAACAATTTTTTTCAGAAAAAATAAAATTTAAAAAATATCGGTTAAATATGATCGGTAAAATAGCATCAACAATAACAATAGAAAATAGCAATAGAGATTAATTTTGATCGAAAAAAATAAAAAGTAAAAATATAGAGGGTCAGAATTTCTCAAACGGATCACATGAATGCGGTGAAAAAATTTTTTTGCCCGTTTTTTTCATTTTTTCTGTAGGCATTAATGATGCAAACAAACCCCCAGTTGGATTTAAAAAAAAAAATTTTTTTATTTCAAATATTGCTAATAAATGTTTTTCGTAATTTTTTTTTTTCAAAGATCAATTACGAACGATCTATCAGACCGATTTAGATGATTCGACCGCCATTTTAATCGTCATTTAATATAGATTACGTGTAATCTTTTCCGAATAAAAAAATGGAATCTGAGTCAATTGTTTATATATTTGTTTATAACAAATTGAAGGAAAGATGTCTTCTGCGCCATATTTCGACATAAAAAACCCATACATATTACATTTCACGCTTAACAATATTCCGTTTTGAAAAGAAAATGGCCCGCAATCTGGAAAAAGGTTATTTAGCCTTGAACGTCATGATGCAGCGTTCGGAGCGCGCTCGGACGTGCAACGTTCGGCCGTACGCGCGGTGATATGCGCCCGCCACTCTTTAGCCGAACGAAACGAAAAATATTTATTAAGAATATTTTAAACAAAAATTTTTTTTTTAGAAAATCCAACTGGGATTTTGTTTGCATCATTAATGAGTACAGAAAAATTTTTCACCGCATTCAGGTGATCCGTTTGAGGAATTCTGACCCAGACCAAACTTGATAGTAAAAATAAAAAATCGAAGAATAACGATTATTTTTAATCGAAGAAATGGAAATCACAAATTAACGATTAAATAATCTTAGTGAAAATTATAACCGCTACGGCTTATGTTCTTTTAATAGATATTCATTAAAAATAATCGTTAAACTTTGATTTTTATTTTTGCGCCAAGTTTGACCGTTATTTTCTGATTTTTTTTTACCATCCGTTATTATTACTGGATTCAATTATTTTCGATCATATTATACAACTTTTCGATCATTTCTATTTTTTTTTTATTGATAAAACATAAATTAAAAATATCGATTACATATGATCGGACAAACAAAAATCTAACGTTATCTTCGTTAGTGATCGAAGAAATAAAAATTAAAAATAACGATCAGACTTGTTCCAAAAATTAAAAATCCGAGAATAGCTATAATTTTTAATCAAAAAAAAAAGAATAAAAAATATCGATAAAATTTGTTTGAAAAATTACCAAATTAGAAAATAACCACCAACTTTATTGAAGAAATAAAACACACAAAAAATCATAAGGATTGCTTAGTTCGTTAATAAAAGGAAAAACGATGTGAGATTGTCCACATTTTCTTCATATTTCAATTTTATTCTGACAATACTTTCTTTATTTAATTTATGATCACGAAAGAATGGTTCCAGAGGCAATGAAAATCAATGAACAGTTGAGTGAAATGCTAATATTTCAAAATACGTCGACCAGTTTGGTTATGGGAGAGTACATTTTACGATTATTATCGATAACATTTACTGGCGACACTCAACCGTGCTTGAAATGGTTTTTCATTTATGATAAATTGCCAGATTTCTTCTCTATTTATTGGAAAGTTTTACTGAATTTCTACCTAATTTGCTCATAAATGATGAACGCGCCCAAAATTAAGATAGTGTATACGCGCTTTAAGAAATTTTTGTGATAACTTTTCATAAATTTGTTGTCTGTGTTTTTTTCTAATGTTGTATGAATATTTAATAACTAAATGAAATCAATTTTTGTAAAACAAAAATATTAATAATAATATTTGGGAGCTAGTTCAGTTTGGAAGTAGGTAGATGGGAAAAGCAACAACAGTTTACACGGATTAGCTTTTTATAAGCAGTAGCGTGCTTGTGGACAAAATATATATATAGGGCAATCTAATGAAATGTGTTGTTCTCCGAAACTGCAGCTACACTCAAAAAACATAAGAAACTATGCAAATTTGTCCTCATTTTGATGTAATTTTTTCCTTAATTTGCAATATTTTCTCCCAATGGATTAAAGGCTCCTTTAAAATGAATAAAAATCTACATAAAATTAGAGCTAATTTCTCCAAAATAAGTTGTTAAATCTTTGAAATGAAAACCTCCATTTTTTTTGCAAAATATCTAATTTTATTATATATGCGATAAAATTAATACGTCCGCTGTCGCTGAGATCGGGATGAGAGAGCCAAAATATTGATTAATAAAATGCATATAAAGAAAAGAACAAGGACAAAGCAATAACTGATTGAGATTCATGAGCGCATGGTTGTATCAGCGCAGAGTTGTATTAATCAGCAACATTAGTAACTGTTAATTTTTCTGTCTTTTGATTTCTGCTTTCCTCAATCCAGATAATATAATTTTCGAGTGCATAATTTCTACCGCGTTGACTGCTGCTGCTTTTTTGCAAATAATTTTCAAATAAAAAAATGTATTAAAAAGGTTTAAATAAAATGTAAGATATTCAAATTCACGTCGCTACCACTTTCGTGATCTCAGTTGTATGGACATTACGTATGTACGTATGTGTGTGCAAAATTTACTATGCGCCAGCGCTAGCAAATGTAGAAATAAATGAGTAAAAATAGTTTAGAAGAATTGCAATAGGCGCCATGCAGTTGGAAAACATAGATAGTAATAAATGTAACTACGAGTATATTTGGAGGCATTGCCGTATACTAAGTAAATGGCTCGCCTGTGCACCCCTGGGCAGAGGCGCTCTGGCGACGCGTTAAATGCACACCAAAATGATTTATAATGGCCCCACACTCCAGCATGCTATGGGAGTAAATTACATTTTGTTCAATCTCAAATTGCTGTATTAATAATAACTATGGTAGGAAAGGGATCAACAAGCGTAAGATAAGCTGAAAAATAATGATTTCGAAAATAATTCGTAAAAATATGTTTCAAAAAATGATTTGTTATTATATAAATGAGATTTTATTTTTATATAAAAGCACAAAAATGGATAATAGATAACTCAAGAAAGATGTGATTTGTTTAGCGCGATTTAAAAACGGAAAATAATTGTGCAAACAAATTTTAGCTTGACGTAGTTATATATTTAAAAATACTATTCGAATAAAAACGAATTAAATCTTAAACCAAAATTTCCCTTGTATTTGCTTAGGGCTCATTCACAATAGCGCAGTTTTTTCACTTCCCAACACTTCTTCTTAGGTTGGATATCATTTTACCGAGTTGGCTCCACTCGCATATTTTTTCGTGTTAGTGTTGTTGCTTTACATGCAAATCGTTATCCTACGTAGTGTTCATTTGCGACTCGGTTTCAAAGAAACGGGCTTATAGTGAAGGCAATCATCATAAGGACAGCCGTATAGAAGTTAAAATCATATAAAGTACATAGTTAATAATGTAGGAAGAAATAATGGACTTAAAATAAGAGACCGTAAAGGTTATAATTTGTATAAAAAAAAACATAATTTGAACGTTATTCTTGAATTTTTTATTTATTCGATAAATTAGATTTTTTTTTCAATTTTTATATTTTCGATAAAATTTGATCGATTTTCCTGATTTTTAATGTTTCCATAAAAAATAATCGTTATTCATGGGTTAATATTTCTGCCGATAAAATTTTATCGATATTTTGTGATTTCTATTTTTGCGTTAAAAAAACCGTTATTCTTGGATTTATAATTTTTTGATCATAATAAACACAAAAAAAAAATTGTTTGCGATAACAATAATAGCAACAACATCAATAATACGGTCCATGTTTTAGGGTCGAACAAATAAAAGCAACAAAATATCGATAAAGTATGATCGGAAAAATTTTAGTCCAACGATTATTTTTACCAAAAAAATTAAAATAACGAAATAAGGATTATGCAATGATTTAAAACAGATGCAGATTCAGATTCATTGTATAAAGAAACTTTTACAAACATCTTTTAGTTGTCAAAATATTTACATCCAAATCAATTTTAATTATTTTAAATACGCCTCTACAACCACCAAAAAAAATTAAAAAACGGTGGGAAAACTGAGAAATTAATTTTCTATATACAACCCAAGGCTATAGCGGCTGCCCTCATACCATTACATATGCCAAGGGCAACACTTAGGCTCCTTCGGACCCATTGTGATACCAGTTGAACAGTATGTGCCGTCCATTACCTTAAAAACGAATTAAATTTGATTGCTTGATGAAACGCAACAAGATATCGTTAACATCCGCTGATCGCAGTTCCGGCAGATAGTCGAAGAATTATTGGTATAGGCATCTCAGACAGCGATATTCTCGCGGCATGAGAGGTATTTATGCCCGCCAGAGATGTATTTGCTCTTGGCAGTTCGTCTGCTATTCAGTTACCTGGTATATCGCTGTGGCCAGAGACCCATGTTACACACGTGTTGTATCTGACTGTCAGCTCGTTGAGAAGCTTTCTAAACTCCTTCACAGTCCTTGCTGATATTACCTAACAATCGAGCTATTAAATCAGCAGCTTGACTATCGGAGAAAGTCGTCATTGCTAGCAAGTTATGTGCCGAGTTTATTAGCCAACCCGCAGCTTCTTTTACTGCCGTAAGCTTAGTCTGAAACTGAAAAAAGCTGCAGTGAGCGGCCAATCGAAAGCTGAGTTTGAGCGAAAGATCTTGAGGATAACTCCCGCTTCCAACTCTATCCTCCGATTTAGAGCCGTCAATGTAAAGTACTGTGGTATTGGTATAACACACAATATATACCCGTCCTCCTCCCAGTCACTTTTCGGTGGAATTCGTGTGGTGAAACGGTATGCCTGTGCGATAACTGGAGTGATGGTGAGTTTGCATTTAGAGCGGTCAAATCTTGTGGCACTCTAACTTGACAATGCGTTGAAATTAACAGCATTACAACTTCCGTATGATTTTCCGTGTAGATCTGCAAGCAGAAGATTTAGTAGGGTTTCTAGAGCTCTAGTGGGCGCTTAGGGTAATGCTTCTGTAGCTAGGATACACACCCCCCTTTGTACCCTGGTAAATTTGTCTTTAATTATAGAATTCTCTAGCGCCATCCACCATACTGTGATAACTATACCACAAAAGCTTTCAGAGAACTTGGTTCCTTAAATTCCCCGCCAGTGTAATAGTGACATTTGAAATTTAAAAAAAGTTACATGAATGGGGTTAGGAGCAAAGAGAAGATATCTATTCAATGATATGTTTTAATCAGCGGCGTTATCGAAGTTTTTATTAAAGCAATATTTCCTTTGAAAACAATTTTTTAATTTTTTATGTAGACCTCTTAAGCTTGAACTGTTCTATGATCTGTGGCGACTTCTTGATTTATATATTTTAAAAGACTTTTTACTATAAAACAAATCTATACCTCGAGTGATTTTCAAATCAGATCAGTTTATGTAAGTCTTAACATTTTTCAGAAATCATTTGGTTGAAGTCTTAAAATATTATTAGTTTTAGAATTCCGATGCGAAAATTGTTTCTTTGTATTGGGACTTCTGCAAACTAATCAATATATTTTTTTTTTTTTTTCTACCTGAATCTAATATTAAATATTTTCCCTACAATTTTAGCGTCGAAAAACAACACTGAAATTAAAGAACATCACCGTAATTTGAATTACAAATTTCTTTACGAGATGCAATACTGGTGGTCAATTCTTGTTGCATAAATAAATTTCTTATCAGTTTAGAAATAAATGTTGCCTCACAAAAGTCAATCGCGTTGTGTACATACATATGGTAGGGTTACAAAGGAAGATAATTTTTAGTGGATCTCTTTGAAAACTAAGAATATTCGCGCACGATGAATTAACTTGGTCACTGTATCTATGCGCCCACAATCAACTCCACAGTCTGCGCTTTCCCAGGAGGCGTTGCAACGCGTTGCTATATAGCAGAAACTCTTCGCTATTGAAACTCACCGCCTTGTAGAAATAAAATAAAATGAAGTGGTAAAAAATGCAATTATAAAAACATTATTAAATTATTACCTCCGCCAATTAAACATGAACAAATTAGACACGTGTAAATAGTGTTGCAAAAAAAATCAACAAATAAATTAAATAACTTGCGGACCTTACGCGCTCACTAATTCTATGGAAGACCACCCATTTGGCGTAAAATTCAATAAGACAACAACAGTAACAGAAATAAAAACAAAAAATATATGGAATCTTGTGCACGTACAGATATAAATAAATATAATTATAAATAAATATATACAGTTACGGACAATAAAATAGTATCAATTTGGTTGCAGCGAAACAATCAGCGGTTCTTCCTCTTTGCTATTATATTTCCGATAGCTTTTGTCTTTTATCGAATCTGTACACTATTTGCCGTTTAAAATGCCATAATGGAAAAACAATTTTCGTTTTACTGTTACTTTTGCGCTTAAAACTTGCAACGGTGGAGGGAGTTTACTATAGTGACAATATATATAATAGAATCAAAGAAGGAAAAAGCATAAAAGTGATTTTTGGTATGTAAATTGTATTGCGTTATAATTTGTCGTATTTAGTGAAATTTGCTTTAATTTAGAAGAAATGTCTCGCCGAAAGCACTGCACGGCAGAGGAACGTAAACACATACAAAATTTGCAACATAAAAAAAATGGTTTTACGCAAAGGGAAATTGCAAGAATTATTAACAGATCACAAAAATTTCGTGTCTACTGCTCTTTCGCCTCAAAAAGAATGCGAACTGAGAGGTCGACCGCGAAAAACGACGCCAGTGTACGACAATTTCATTAAGAGACCATCAAAGCGCGACCCTTTTGTATCCGCTGCAGTAATCCAGAAAGGAATAAGCGCGAAATATCTTCAAGAACTGTTCCCCATCGCCTTGTGGAAAATAACCTCTTCGGCAGATTGTCACGAAAAGTTCCAATATTGACAAAAAGACAGCGACGAAATCGACAAACGTTTGCGAGAACTCACATAACTTAGTCCGGTCCTGAAAACTCAAAAAAGTGGCGAAATATTTTATGGTCTGCCGAGTTTAAAGTAAACATGGTGGACAATGATGGTAAGATCCGGCCCTGACGGCCGAAAAATGCAGAAACACATCCCAAGTAAACAAAAAAAAAACATTGAAGCATGGGGGAGGAAGCATAATGATATGGGGATGTTTTTCGTATTATTGAGGCGGACGGCTATTTTCGTATTCGGGAAAACATGGACCGGTACGAATACCAGACGTTATGAATACCCAATGTCGAATGGAACATGCCTTTGATTTGACAGTTTCAACAGGATAATGACCCGAAACATACTTTGGGTTTTGTAAAAAAAAACGTGGTTACAGAGTCGTAGAATCGGTGTGATGACGTGGCCTTCGCAATATCCGGATCTAGACCCGATAGAGAACTTGTGGAAGATTGTAGAAAAAGAAGCTTGGGCCCGCTAAATCAAAAAATAAGGAAAGAATCCAACAAGCTTGGTATTCCATACCAAAGTCGGTCTGTGAGACGCTAGTAGATTCTATTGCGAAAAGATGCATTGAAATACTTGCAAATAAAGGTTTTGCTATAAAGTTTTAAAAATGTCACACTTTTTAATGGAGTTTTATTACTATTTTCAAGTTCGTTGAATCTATTTTTTTATCAATGGAATTTAACAGGGGTCTACTTTAAAAGAGTTTTTTTTTCTTTAATGAAATAACTATTGATGCTTGTTTGAGTTACTAATATGCTAAATTAATAAACAAAACTAAATACATACATGTTTTGATTTGGTTATGTGTGTGTGATTCTATTATATTGTCAGTAACTGTATATACATATAATATCTGCTTTTAGCGCAAACCTACCACACGCGCTGAACAAATTTACTCTTCAAATTACAGCCAATTTATTTGAAGGCTGTTGGCGCTCAGCACAGCAGGGCCGCGAACGAATTGCTCACACTTCCGCCAATATTTTCTATTGGTGGCACAGCTAACACATTGACTCTGAGACTGACAGCGAATGGATATGGCTTTTGCTACGACTATAAGTAAGCACTTGACTTACGGCGCACCGTTATTTCCACCATCGCTTACAGCTCCTCCAACACTCAGCAAGTGTCTTGGCCGCCATGCTCGAGACACGTACTGCTACTGCTATTGGCATTCCCATTGCCACTCCCGTCATCGTCACCGTCACCGTCATCGTCACTGACTCTATTGCCATATGTGTTGACGCCTATCAATTTATTGCCGCGCTAATGACACCCTTAATATGCCTAAATATGAAAGTTTGTAAAACCATTGGCACTAACTGACAAATCAAATGTTATAGCGCGGGTATATGTACAATACATTTCTTTGCACTACGCCAGCCAACACCTGCAACCTAACTTTATATATATATGTATATCTATCTCTAAACTTCCACACCGAGGGCTTCGCCACCAACAGCAACGCTTGCCTTCCGCTTCTAATCGTAGTTGGATCGTAAAATTGTTTCCTGCACACATTTAAATGACAGTCATTGCAATATCTACTACGCTCATTCATTTATTGCTTATATACATAATTACTTTATATATATACTATATAAGTTTATATGTATGTAGCTGTTACTTTCGGTCTATTTCCGCCAGTTCATAGCTGGCATTGTGCAGTGCCTACGTCGACATTCTCCCAATTCTTTGGTATTCAAAACACGACCCGCTACTCGATTTACACAATTCATTCTTTTGGTTGAGTTTTGCATTCTTGAATGACAGTTGGCGTGTGAGGAACTACTGTCTGGGTTGTTACCACCTCTGCTCCTCGGTAATCTTGGCCCTACTTGCATGTAATGTTTCAATTGGCAATTGTGATTCTATCTTTATTAGTTGAGAATGATCCAGCGATTTTTTAAAGACTTAACTTCGCTTTTAAATTAATGCATTAGTTTTCGATATTCTTCAAGCTGTATTTAAATATTCGTCAACTTTTAGGAGTCACATGAAAAGTTGAACCACACCAGCCAGCCAATCAGCGGAGTCCGCAAGGAGTACAATTAGAACTTAATGTGGTTTCGAAAATAATCCCGCAGGACCTATCCGCCGAAGGAAATGACCTTACTACTGTGAATGAAAAAAGGGTGCTTATACGAAATCTTAATTGAATGTTTCGGCGTCTCTGAAATCTCATCCGCGAATACTCCGTACAGAATCCTCTGATTTTTTAAAAAGAACGCCTTAAATTATTCAAAGATTACGTAGACGACGTGATTTCGTATTATGTCGTTTATTTTTAACTACTTAGCTGATATCCACAATTTCCTCTGCTTTATTTGCTATTATTTTATATACCTGCAGTAGATTTTTAAAGCTAAAAATGCAGCTTCGATGAATCTGAAAACAATGCGTTGTATCATCACAGTAAAAATGAAGTCGACTCTGAACTTAGTTCGCATTTTTCTGACATCATTTTCAAAGGGGTATCTGCTAAAAATAGCTGTAACTAGTCAACTTTACCTCGACTTTGTTTTTAACTGCAAAAAGCTTATAAGATTTGAACTAAGTTGAATCATAAAATAGATTTTCTGGAAATATCGGCTTTTTTACTTACTTAATTGGCGCTATAACTGCTTAAGCGATTTTGGCCGAGTTCAACAAATTGCGCCAGTCATTCCTACTTCCTACTAACTGTCGCCAATTGGAATTACCAATTCGCGTCAAGTCATTTTCCACTTGGACTTTCCAACGTTGAGGAGGCCGTCCTCTTCCTCTACCATCACCAGCTGGTACCGCGTTGCATACTTTCAGGGCTGGAGCATTTACGTCCATTCGCACGACATGTCCGAGCTAACGTAGACGCTGTATTTTCATTTGCTGGACTATGTCTATGTCGCGGTAAAGCTAATACAGCTCATTGTTCCATCGTCTGCGGTATTCGCCGTCGCAAAGACGTATATGTAGGTCCATAATTATTTCGGAGAATCTTTCTAAGTTTGGAGGCATAGTTTCAGAGATATAGCTATGTGCTATAAAGTGGACCATGCAACACCCACGCACTCCCATCTCCAACCCAATACAGCAAATCAAATTTGAGCAATTTATTTCTATGCTATATCGCATTCTTTCGATTTTTACAAAACACCGATATGTGGGCGTGGTTATCCGATTTCGCCAAATTATATTACCAACCAACCTCGGGCCGGGGGCATTATATGTACCGAGACTTCTTGAGACATATATCTCAATGTTTACCCGACTAACTGGCTGCGGTCAATGGACAGGGGTCGTGCCTCTATCATAAAACGAGTGGTGGTGAAACAAAAAAGATGTAACAGATGTCAGAATTGACAGGAATCTGGAACGAGATTCTGATCCTCATGAATATTTCCCCAGCAACTCTCATTGAGGGAAGCATACGGACTTCCAGATTACTGTTGCGTTTTCCAGGCTGAGATCTTCGCAAATTGACGTAGCGGCAAAATTGGTAGGCATGACGATGGGCATTACTCCTTCGAAGCTTGCATCTGCTGCAGACAGTCAGGCGCAGATCAAAGCTCTTTTGACGACAACAGCTAACTCGATCTGTTTCCGGAGCTAATGAGGATCTCTGTAAGCTCTTCGGTAACCTACTCTCCATCTATAAAGAGTCCCGGGGCACACACATATGCAGGATTCAGGGCCGAACAAAATAATTTTTTTCATCAGTACAAACGATTTTTTTTTGCTTTGACATTTTTATTCCATTTTTATTATCATTTTTGTTACTCAGTTGATTTGAATAAAGTTTTATTATATTACTCGACATAGTTTATCCTATTATTATTTTATTTTAACTTGATATAACGAAATTTTTGGTTAAAATCGTGTTACAAGTCGCTCAATTTTCCCTCCACCTCTCAGCGTGAGCAACGCAGTTGAACTATCGATTCATATCAAGGAAATCGAGAGTAAACAAAAGTCAGTTGAAATAACGGGGTTACACTTAAAGGAAAATTTGTCTCACTTGTCTTACTGTATTAATTGCTGTAAAATGAATCTCATTAATGATATTATTGTCTCGGATCCGTTTGTTACTGATGTTCATATAGAATTGTTCCGCTCGATTAATTAACATCAGCTAGAAAGATAAATGTGTCAATATCACAAGTTAATAACGCATCCGCTACATATATCTGCACGTTTTGCTAAAATAATTCCTAAAATGTTATTTATTTTTAATTTGTCAAAATCAAACGTGCAAAATTAGCTTTTCAAGAGCTTCAATTTTATTTTTTTAATGTCATTCGTAAAAAAATAACCTCACTCACCCGCATTGTAACTAAGTTAACCTTGACATAAAAATACAATCCCAGTTTGATTATTAAAATATAATCGAATCAGAACTATTATAACTTTACTTACATTAACAAACTTTTGAATAATAAAAAATTAGTTGTGTTCAAGCAGCTGCGTTAGTGACTACATATATACATTGTTTTCAGTTTGCCTTAGGCACGGGTAGGCCCTAGGAAATTCCATAATTTTCATTTATCGAATATAAAATATCAGGCCCTCCGTAATCGTCCATTTCGCACTGACACGGCCATGACATAACATAAGGATTGTTCAATCTACAAAATCTAACGGCGAACTTCTATAATAAATATTAATAGGGCCTACCCTTGTCTAGAGCAAGCTGAAAACTCCATATAGCCAGGTTCTATGATTATCATATCATTATTCATGTTGACAGTTTGAATGTGAATTGCTTCGAAATAGTATTTTTAGTCATAAAAAGGTGTTCTTTTTTATAATTGAACTATGAGATCTTTTATATGGTCGGCAGAGAAAATGTGTTTGATTTTGTTTATAGATAGATATAAAAGAGGGGCCCCACACGTATCCCGGCCCTGGCAGGATTGCACGTTCACTTTGATCATCACTTAATGAGTGAAGATTTAGAGGCTCGAATACCGTCTTCTGTAGTAGCAGCAGGGATGAGGAAGAAAAAGAGTCCACTAATCGCTTCCTGTTCGAGAATCCTTTACTACGAAAAATGTGTTTCAAATTTCTGGGAATCAATTTCTTCGCAGATCGGTAGTGCTATTCATTAACTTATTTCGCATGGTTAACTCATATTAACGAACATTTTAACGATGTTGCTATTCAGCAGCCATTTTTTAACGATTCGCTATCACCGAATCAGTTGTTGTCGTTTGCTAGTCGATTATAGAAAACTAAACGACAACAAATTTGATGTTGTTAACTCAATCGAGAAGAGAACAATTCGAGATTTCAACTTGGAATATGATTTATCACGAAGTGACGAAGAAGTAAGCGCCCCAACAGTGGATCGAAGATTACCCCAAGATGTGAACAATCCCTTCCATTTGAACGCAACTAAATACATAGATAAATGATGATAATTCAAAAAATTTAAATATTAAAACTAAATACCCCGGAACATAACACAACATTATGAGTCGAATTTTGAAAACGAAAACGATGGAATATTTGCACGTGATTGCGGATATTCCATAGAGTACAGTTGATGACCATTTTATCAAATTACTCAGAGGAGAGTCCGGAATTCCGCTACAACGGAACATTTCAATTATAAATATTTGTTATTATTCTTCAGCACGAATTCATTTGTATATTTCCATTCCTTTTAGTCTGATGAAGATGACACTCTTTAGTATTTTGGATAAATACAACGAGACAGTTGTTAAGTGTTGTTAAGAATAAGTTAGTGAACGACACAATTGTTACTGCAAGCGACCAATATTGTCGACAAAAATTGCGATTGTCGTATCGTTTAAAGTTAGTGCATCGCACTACTGGATTACTTAGGTGCGGTCGCACTGCAGAGACTGCTGGGATTTGCCAGAATTTTAAGAACGTGTAAGGATGATCGGGGGGTATTACCGTTCTAGGACTCTTAACGAGAGCAGCTCGCTTAAATTAACACAATATACTCGAGTCTTCGGATGCAGTGGGAAACAACCGCTATGTGAACAAAATTATGAAAAACTCAGCACTAGTGTACTCGGTTAGATAACAGCGCCTATTTCAACATTCTTTGTATCAAGAATGAAAACTTTAGTAAGTCATATAAAAAAAGTGCGTGCTAAATTTTGAAAATCCATTACGAGTTGTATAATTTGAAAAAATATTAAAAATTTCCGTGCTGGCTTGTGTCACAAGAAAATTATTGCACAGTGTAAATTAATTTAGGATTTCAGATTTTTATTTTCGATTTGGTATCCCTGGCGCACAGATATCCTTCGTTATTTTGAAATGAATCCAACATTTTATAGGTAGTTATGGTTCTAATTTTGGTAATCGAACGTCAATACAACACGAAGGTGATGAGGATGTATTTAATGCTTCGATAATAGAGGTTATCAAAAAATAGAAACTGGCATAAATAGATCGCGTGTTGAAAGCGAAAAATGTCAATATTGACTAAAAATAAAAACAAAAAAAAGAAACTTCCAAACAGTAGCCGATGATTTCTGTTTATAGCACAATTTTTGTGAGCTTAGCATTCGCATAACTATAAATATTTTTTGGATGCCTAAATCAATACGTTTCGCCAATTTGCGTGCAAGTTTAAGTGGGAAACAATACAAATTTTAAATACCTATATACGTTGGCATAAAAATGGAGCAATTGTGGCATTAAAGTTCAAGGTATAATTATGGCGTATTGTGGGTGTGGTGCGCTGATGTTGATGGCGGCAATTCGTTAAATTTATTGCATTTTTATGCCGCACACACAGCTGCGCGAACAGCACTTAGAAGAAAATACTTAAGTGGAATAATGGCATGCAAGTTATTTGAAAATCACGAAAGGGTGTTGAGTTGAAGTAGCACCATGCGGCAACGGGTGGCATTGTCGGGCCACTTTTCTAGCTGCACACAGGCACAGCTTAGTTTATCGCCTGCTTGCAGAGCGCGTGTGAATTACTTAATGCCAACCAAGCGGCAAATTTATGGCACTCGCATGCATACATAGATATGTTTTATATTCGAACTTTTTGCATACTTTTTTGTGGCTTTACTTGCCTGTATATATACAGTGATTCAAACAACTGATGATGATATTTTTTACAATATTTACAACGTCTTTTATTTTTGTTATTTTTTTATAAAACATTAGTTTGTTCTAAATCGAACAGCATATTTAATTTAAAATTTCAAACTTTGCCCAAAACTTATAAAAACTTAAGAAACTTTCATCAAATTTTCAAACTTTTTAAATGAAATTTTTTGTGTCCGAAGTGGCTAAAAATTGTTTTTGATTTTTGACAATTTTTTTTTTTTATATAAATTCCCTTTAGTTTTCGCTCTTTTTTTTGTACTGGGAAACAAATTTTAAAATCAAATTTCAAACAAATTTTCAAAAATCAATCAAAATTTTAAGCTACTTCAGACTGGCATAATATTATGCCGAAGCTGCAAACCCAAAAGTTTACAAACATTCAAGTCGAAAGGTTCGGTAATTTGATAAAAATTTGCTGAATTTTTAAAAGTTTTGTACAAAGTTTAAAATTTTAATTTAGCTTTCACTTTTAGCAAAAATTTCAAAAGTTTTTCAGAAAATCGATTTGAAAAGTTTAAAAATTTATAAAAACCTGTTAATTTTTTATAAATTTTGTACGAAGTTTGAAATTGTTTATAAAAAATTAACAAAAATTTTTAACTCAAAAGCTCAAGAATTCGATTTGAAAAGTTTGGAAATTCGATAATAATTTTTGCTTTTCTACAATTTGGTACGAAGTTTTAAAATAAATAAATACCAAAATTTCAAAATTTTTTTTTAAATCAACCAAAATTGTAGGCCACTTCATATTTGCACATTATTATGCCGAAACTCCAAACTCAAAAGTTTTTCGAAAATTCGATTTGAAAAGTTTGAAAATTTGTTGAAATGTTTGAAATTTTATTTTTGCTATGGAACGGCCAAAAGTTTTGTAAAAAATTAACAAAAATTTCAAGTCCAAATATTCCAACAGATTGATTTGAAAAGTCTGAAAATTTTATCAAAATTTGTTGATTTTTATAAGTTGGTTACAAAGTTCTAAATTTTAGTTTAAATTTGTGCTTTATATTATAAAGCGAATAAAAGTTTTAAGAAGAATTTACAAAAATTTCAAACCCTAGAGTTGCCGGAAATTCGATTTGAAAAGTTTGAAAATTTTACCCAAATATTTTGAATTTTTACAAAATTGGTACAAAGTTTGAAATTGTGGTTTAAGTATATGCTATTTGTCTTAGAACGAACAAAAGTTTTATAAAAATTAACAAGAATTTCGAACCCAAAAGTTTTTCAAAAACTCGAATTGAAAAGTTTGAAAATTTGATAAAATTTTTTTGAACTTTTATAAATTTTGTACAATGTTTTAAATTTTAATTTACATATAGACTGTTTATTATACATAGAACAAATAAAAGTTTTATAAAAAATTAACAACAATTTCAAACCCGAAATTTTTCCAAAAATTCGAGTTAAAAAGTTTGAAAACTTTATCGAAATTTTTTCATTTTTTATAAATTTTGTACAAAGTAATCAGTTGTTTGAGTTACTGTATATGTATGCATGCCAACATGTGTGTGTATGTATGTGTGTAAATGGAGTCCACGCGCGCAGCCTAGCGAAAAAAATGAAGACGTTTGCTGCCACTTTTATTCTATTTTGCGATTTTTTCGCCTTGGTGGCCTGCATTCAATGGCGGCCGCAATGAAATTCTTTTGCCACACCACTACTTTTATAAATTAATTGGATGTATTTATTATTTATCGTAATCATTATTTATAACATTTGCTTTGCGTTTTAATTATTACACTGTAATTGTTAATCGTAAATGTATTATTACATGTCTAAGCGTCTAATTTACAAATTAATTAATACAATTCAGTTTTGTTGAATAATTTACAAAAACGAGTGAACGAAATGTGATTTGCAAAAGGAACTAAAACGCGCGGGAGCGGCGGTAGGCGAGAGAGAGAGAAACAGAGAGAGAGAGAGAGGAGGATAACGGAATTTCGCCAGCAATCAAAACCACGCCCCGTGGTGGCAATTAGCCGCAGATAAGTACAACGGCTGTCCGTCATTGTACGCGTCAGCTCCACGCCTGAACGGCTGCAATTATGGCTGCTGCTGTTGTTGTTGTTGCGATTGTTGTAGCGGTTGCGGTTGCGGTTGCGGTTGCTGCTGCTGCAAATGCAGCTGTTTTTGTTGTTGTGCCTGCTGATGTAAATACAGCTGGTGTTGCATGAACTGTTGATGGTGTTGTTGCTGCTGTTGCTGCTGTTGTTGTTGCTGCTGCTGCTCTCTAAGCTCTCGCTGTTCGCGCTGCAATTGTTGCACATGCGCTTGTGCTTGTTGTTGCTGTTGCTGTTGCTGCTGCTGCTGTTGCTGTTGTTGTTGCTGCATATGCTGTTGCAGTTGTTCGTGGTGTTGTTGTAGTTGTTGCTGAAACTGATCGCGCAATCGCTGATGCTCTTCGGCATCCATTTCACTGCCATAATCATCCATATCGATCACTTCGTCCTCATCCTCCTCTATGAGATCCTCCTCATCATCCTCCTCCTGATCTTCGAAACTATTCTGCGAGCTGTCGTTTTTGTTCGCATCATTGTCGCCAGCCTGACTGCCCTTCTGACTCTTCGAATCACTATCACCCTCCTGTTGCATACGCTTGTGTTTTGTGCGACGGTTTTGAAACCACACTTTAACCTGCGAAGTGAAAATTAATAATGTTATTAAAAATATGCAATCCAAATTGTTTTGAAATTAGATTTAAAATTATTTGTTTACTATTTTTTATTAATTTATTTTATACTGTTTTTATCTGCAGATAAGAAAAATAGTGAGATAAGTATTTTTAAAAAGCAATACCTACTTATGTCATAGACCCTAGTAGCACTTATTTTATTGTACTAATCGATTGATCAAATATGCAACGGGCATCCCGCCCAGCTATTTATAAATTAGAATTTGCAACCCTGTAACGCTTAAATATTTTTGTTTTCAGCAGAGACATAACTTTTGTAAGAGAAAACAGTAAAATTTAATCAATCATTATTATAGTCAGATAAAAGTTTTTCGAGCAATCTATAACTTTTATTCAAAGACTTATATTATTAAAATGTCTTCATAATCATTTTCAGCGAGATAGATATTTTAAGTATTTAAAGTCTTCAATTATGAGACTTATATTATAAAAGTCTTCTCATAATAATTATGAGGGAGAAACCATTTCTTAAGCCTTTAGCGATGGAACTATTTCGGCGTTAGTTGAATTTAGTTCAGCTACGCTTTTAAATTAAAACAAAAGCAACATAAAAAAACTTAGTTCGTACTGTCTTGAACTAGGCCAGAAGTGGTCATGAGCTTGTCTCGAAATGATTTCTGATGACTAGTCTCGAAGTGGTCCCAAACTATTCCCGAAGTGCTCCCGAAATAGTTTCGTCTTTTAAGAGTAAAAGAAAGTTTTCTTACTCATTAGTATTATGCAGAGACTTTTATATTTATAAGTCTCAAAATAATAGTTATCGATAACTTAAGCAATTTACTTCAATCTTTATTATAATCAAATGACTTCTATAATTCTTATCAAAATTAAAATGACTTTTTTAAAACTCACCTTTCAAATAATCATAATTATGATCTCTGGTTTTCAGTATACATTAAACTAGGTTTTACCCATGTTATCCTCTCCAATATAACAGAACATGAAATCTAAAAAATTTTATTTTATGTTTTATCTTTTAAACATGGAGTGCCCAAATGTATACTTGTATTTTTCATAATTTGTGCTTGACGTTTATTTATAGGGATGTCTCCCCGATTCCAAACTTCAACGGGAAACTACTGCGTTTTGCGATAGTATAGTAGAATTTTAGTTGATTTATCAATACATTTTAAAATTTTAATGCACTTTTTTAAAGAGGTGGCAACCCACTTCCGAAATATTTTTTTAAATACTACTTTCTTTCACACCACTATTAAAAAATCTCAGTTAACTTATAACAGGAATTGAATTAATCGTTTTAAAAATCATTGTTTAAACATGTGGCAACCCTCTCTCAAGGAACTTTTGACATTAAGTTTTCTTAGAACTTTTAGTGTAGCGCTCATATTATCAAATGTCATTTATTTTTTTAATTTAAATTATTTTGCATTTAAACAGGTGGCAACCTTCTTCCAAAATATTTCAAAAACGAAGGCTGACTTAATTTTTTTCATTTGGTACCCATATTGCAATATTTTACTTCATTTTTTAATCGAATTTAACCTTTCTATCACGTGACAACTCTCTTTAAAAAATCGATTCTAAAGCAACCCATGTCACGAACTATACATGTACCAAATCTTATTCTGATCCACCCATTTGTTATGTAGCAATATGTGATTTAACTTATTTACTTAATTGGCTGTAAGTTTTTTAGCAGGTGGTAACACTCCATAAAATGAAGTCTATTTGTTAACGTAGGGTATATGCTAAGCTATTTTTGTACTAAATTTTCCTTAATTCCGTCCAGCCGTTTGGGCCTGAAAAGGTGAGAACGTACTCGCTCACACGCTTTCACATTTAAAATATTTATTAGTAGGATTAGGTGAATTTACAGGCAGCAATGAAGAAGTGAAGTTTTTTTAAAATCTTCCGTCTTACGTCGATATTGTGATATTTCATTTAATTTATTGAGTTAATTTAGTTTTAATTTAAGCAGGTAGCAACCTTTTTGTCAAAAACATTTTCGAAATAAGTAAAGCTGTGTTGAAACTCTGTCATCAGACACGTATTTCAATAACCGTATTCCCTTAATTCAAGTGCTGAATTTGATTTTTTAAACAGTGGAAATCCTCTTACATGTAGTTTAAAAATAAAGTGTTTTTTGATAAAAATTCAGAACAGAGCCATCCAAGTAATCGCGTTTTAAGAATTATAAAATAATCAGCCAATTTTCGATAGATAGATAGATATTGGTATTGAAGTTTTCACTTCGACCTTGTGATCCATTGTACCCTCCGTTCTATACAATACCGCGTCTGGCCTCAACGCTCTTAGGTAGTCTTAAACGATGGTTGGTACGAGTTCCTGCTCGGGACTTTATGAGCTCAGATATCTCTGCCGTCTTCTTGAGACGGCTTCAGACTCGAAGAGCAGGTACAGTTATTGTACAGTGGTTTTTTTTAAATAAAACAAAAACGGTTTGGGATATGTACTCAATTGTTACTCCTATGAAAGTACATTCGATGCCATTATGTACGGAACTCGATTTCTTTTGCATGGACACCACGAACACGCTTGCAGAAGTCCAGACGCTGAACCCAATTTTCGACGGTTTTCAAGCCTAAATTGGCCGATACTGCTGCAATTTCATGTTCGATATTCGTACGAAGTTCATCAATCGTCGCTGGCTTGTTGGCATAGACCATAGACCATAGACTTGACGTAGCCCTACAGGAAATAGTCTAACGGCGTCAAATCGCACGACCGAGGCGGCCAAATGACTGGGCCAATTCGTGAGATAACACGATCGCCAAACTTGGTTTTCAATAAATCGATTGTGGCATTCGCTGTGTGGCTTGTGGCGCCGTCCTGTTGGAACCACATATTGTCCAAGTCCATATCATCCAATTCGGTTATCATTGAGCGTTAGCGATTCCCATTCACATTAACGTGCCGGTCTCGATCATCACAGAAGAAGTACGGCCGAATGACGCCGCCGGCCTATGAACCGCAACAAACCGTAATTTTTTCGGGATGAAATGTTGTTTCGTGGAGTTCGTGTGGATTGCTGCCTGTCCAATAACGCATTTTTTGCTTATTGACGAAGCCATTCAGCCAGAAATGACGACGCCTATAAGATTGGACGTAGCGCTCTTGAAGTTGAGGCCATTGACTCCGAATTTCGATAGTAAATTTAATAATTTCGACTCGTCGTTGGATCGTATATCTTTCCATGATGAAATGGCAAACCTTACTGAAGAGAAATGTCAAAAGAGCGGGGGAAAATATGCCGTCGTTTGCTGTCACTACCGGTCTACTTTTGTAGCGTCCCTATTGCAAGACCCTATACAATATCTGATAATGTGCCCTCGTATTTACCTCTAGCTATAACGGCAATGTCGTCTGCATAATCTTGGCAGCGAGTTCGATTATCGGTTAGTTTTTACAGGAGTTCATCTGCTATTAGGCTGCAAAATAGGGGCGATAAAACCTCTCCTTGTGAACAAATACTGCCAGTTTAATTTGCAGAAAAATGGAAGTGTAATTCATTAAGTCGTAATCCCAATATCGTATATGAGGGATTTAACAAAAGCCACATCTATCTATCCGATTGAATAGAACATTTCATTGTACTAAAAACTAATACGAATACGCAAGTTTGTAGTAGCTAAGATTGCGGCAATTTTAGTTGGTCACCCTGTTATTGCTCAACTCTAATTTCTTGTAAAGATTATTAGATAATTTTTTTGAAGTACAATGCTATGCACACTCACTCACAAAGTGAAAAAACAACTCTTGACCAGCATTGCCTTACATGACCCAATAAATAAATTTAGCTAATATTTTACTTAGCTTGCCTACTTGATTTTCACCACTTTTTTTTCTCTCAACTACCGATTATGCCACTTTGGCTACTAACCACTTTATTTCTACGACCGTTATTTACTCGCTAGTCATATAACACAAAAGGGTGTCAGAAAGTCAATTGGGTTGTGAGCAATTTTCCCACCCCTTCCTATAATTTTCCAAACAACCCTCACTTCTTACACTGCCTGTTCAAGTGGCAAATGCCCAACTCTACTTATTTCGCCAACTGCCTAAACAGATTGACGTACGGCTTGAGTACCTGATATTTACGCTACAATCCGCCACAATTGCAACAAACAATAGCAACAATTTTATGGCATACGATGAGTGGTGTAAAAGGGGGGGTTGTTTTTACAGCTAATAACTCAAGTAGTTAGGCTGTTAACGATCAGTTGACATGCAATCACTTAACGGTCGGCAACATTCCAGTTCCCGTCCATTGGACTATCAAACATACGTAAGGTACATAGGTATTGTATGTACCCGGTGGTGAAATTGGGCGCTAATTCTCAAAGTGCTATATGGCACTAGTTCCGTAATGAGTGCAGCGAGAATCTAAAAGCTCTGCAGTTGAGTATAATAAAAACCCAAGTGATATTAAAGAAATTAACAGTAATCCATCGGTTGCAATCAATTTGGTTGTAACCAAATCATCGATTTATAAAATTGAATTGCCGTCTCAAAAAATAATGTTGTTGGTTTCGGGTCATGTTCGCAATTAATCATTTTGGTCGCAACTTTTAAAAAGTGTTTATTGAAATGACGACGGCAAATCAGAAGTGCATGGAAAACTGTATGGCAAATTAAAAACAATTCATATCAAAATAAAATAATAAGGCGAGAGCTGGGGAAAATATTAGAGCTCTTGCTTAAAATCGACTAATAGGCTATGCGATGCGGTTGATAATCGAAAAGCAAGTATTCGACTAACTGCTCACCATCGAGTAGTCTGAAAATCGACTAACCGAAATGCTTCGAATGGTGACACAATAAATTCATAAAAACTGCATTAAAGTGGAAAATGAATTTTGCCAATAGTCATAAAGATTCAAACGCATACAAAAACAAAATATTTATTGAAAAAAAAACAACGGGTCGAAAAATCGAAAATGAATGGTTAGTCGAAAAAAACGAAAGGAAAGGGTTAGTCGATTATATTAAGTCGATTATTTTTGTAAGCAACTTTTGCTAATCGATTAATTAGTTAGTCGATTAACTACAGCCCAGTACATTAATTGAAATTATGAAAAAAAAATGTAATGCACTGCGTTCATAGCACCGTTGGGATTTGCAAAGAGTTATTGCCGTATAAATAACAAATAAGACGGTGGGATTAGTCGTCATGTACTCGTATACTCGACAAAGTTACAGCCCACGGCGAATTTATATAGTGTGATAGCAATAGTCAGTTGCGTTCTTCTTTTTTCTTTCGCCGTGAGTGTATTTTGCTTACAAGAGATGGACGTTATCAGAAAACTGAATAATTGAAGGACGGAAAAGTAAGCATAATTTTTAATTCAAATAATTTTGAATAACAAGTAGATATTCATTCATCATTCAAATATTTTTCTCTCCCATATTCGTCATTATTCAGTCATTAGAATAATTTCATGATTTCTAAATGTGTAGATATGTATATTTCTCGCTGCCATAAATAAATACATGATTCCGTCAATATCAACCATCGTCTCATGGCGGAGCCATTCTGAATTGATTTGATTGATCGTATAATTAATATAAATTTATTTTGTAATTTCAATTTAATCGGATGATGAATACAAAATTACTTGTTATTCGAAATAATTTGAATAATTAACAAAAATTTTCGCTATTCAAAATTATTTGTATTATGAATGAAAATCTATTCGTTATTAAAAATTATTTGAATGAAAAGAAACTTGGTGAATACAATATTTCTTTATTTATTTAAATAACACTAGTTTACAAATATTTCATTAATCAGTGTTATCTCGCTGAAAAAGAAATTTTTAGACTAATATTGGCCCGCTAAACATGGAAATGAATTTAATTTATTTTCTCAAAGAAGTGTTTTTGAAATCCTTTTGCATTTATTGCCAAAACACTCCAGAATAACAAATAAAACTAAATTTCGTTGGGTACTGTTTTATAGGTAAATTTAGATTATTTACATTGCATATATCTTTTGTGTGAATCAGAATAGAGCATTTTGAGGTACAGGCGTTTAAATGCTAAAACTAATCAACGACATTTTCGAGCTTTTAAAAAAATTTTTAATTTTTATACATTCTTTTGGAAATTGTGGAGCCTTAATTGGACAGAAAATGTAAAAGTTGTTACAAACTAAATAAAAGCTTCCAATTTAATTTTTGCTGCATTCACTTTTTAGTTGAAAATCTGGCTAAATCTAATTTGTTTCACGGCGCAAAAGCAACATCATTTGTAATATTACATTTTATATGGGTTCGAGTTTGCTTGCTTTTCATAAGTTTGTCCTAACATTCGTTGACTTTTTCTCAATTTATTCCAACACTGACACTCAAAACGTTTACATTTGCACAGATTTCGGTACGTTAAGAGTTATTTTTATGTCAAAACAAGTTTAAAAAATAAACTAAATAATCATATTTTCGACGTATTTTTTCCTATAACCCCTGAACCAAGAAATCTCGAAAAAGGCCATACTTGTTGCATTTATATACTAAGAACTCGAAAAGGGCTTCTCCGATTTATAAGAAAGCTGCAAAAGGTTCTCGATAATAGTTGTTTGTCTATATCTCGAAAGCGCTTCTTTAGAAAATGAATGAAACTCATTTTCGTGTCCCGTGATCCAAAATTTTAGTCTAAACACTTTTTTTTTTAATTGAGTACATTTTTTCGTGAAGTGTAGTATAGGAACTCATTCAGAAATGCTTATATGACTACAAAGTTATTTTTAGTTTCTGATACCATTAATGATTGCAATCACAAAATAATTCCGCACAATTACTTCTAACTGATAGCAAATTGGAATTTTTACAATCAAAACAGAAGCAATCAAACAAGATTGCAATATTACGTACTATATTATGCAAATTTAATCTAATTTAGCTGTAATGGTTTTACTGCTCTAATTAATCGTAGCAACGTATATGCCGTTATTCACAATATGAGACTGTTCAACATTCTAGTGAATCGGGGGAGTGTAGAAAGTGAATCGCGCATAAAAAATAAAATTCCGTATTAAATTCACTACTTCTTTGAGTGCCCACTTAGGGCAGTTGAATTCAATAATTCAGAACTAGCTCGTTTTACCACAGGGTACATAGTTAGTACGTTAACCCACACATACCCATGTACGTAACCCGTTTTTTATTAAAGCACTTAATACAATCGCCTAGTAAATTGTTGCCACTGAAAGGGTTGCTGGCCTTCCTTGGGTTGCATTACACAAAATCAGGGGTTAGGGGGAGTTGAAGCTATGCTTTGGGGTGTAGGCGTGATTAATTTACAATATGAAAGCATTTATTGAATTTGATGCCCTTTATTTAACCCAATAAATATGTTGCGATAAGTATCTAACGGTTTGTTAGTTGGGGCTGTGACGGCGGTTCAAAATGGCTTTGGGAATGGTGCGTTGTGACCTTTGAGATTTTAATTGGAGTCACGTGCTGGCTTTTGTTGAAAGATAATTATTTGTTGAAAATATCTTTTCGAAGTTTTCATTCCTGATATGATGGGGGTGGGGCGGGGGTTTAACGGTTAATTATCGCACGGCAGAGGCACCAAGTGGCGCACACAGAAACGAGTTTTGGTGGGGGTTTGCGCTGGGTCAGAATTTCTCAAACGGATCACCTGAATGCGGTGAAAAATTATTTTTGTTCGTTTTTTCATTTTTTCTGTAGGCATTAATGATGCAAATAAAAACCCAGTTGGATTTTCTAAAAAAAAAATTTTTGTTTAAGAATTGTTAATAAATGTTTTTCGTCATTTTTTTTCAAATATTAATTACGAACGATCTATCAGACCGATTTAAATGATTCGACCACCATTTTAATCGTCATTTAATATAAATTACGTGTAGTTTTTTTTTTTTTTTAAAACCCAACTGGGTTTTTGTTTGCATCATTAATGCCTACAGAAAAAATGAAAAAACGAGCAAAAATAATTTTTCGCCGTATTCAGGTGATCCTTTTGAGAAATTCTGACCCCGCTTCCAAAGATATATCTCTAAAGAATAGTGAAAATTCTAATTCCCTTTTCGCAATTTTTTATTTTATAGTACTACTTAAGAGAGGTCTCCCTGATTTTTTTTTCAGTCGTTTTCGAGATATCGATTTTTGAAAAGCAATGTTCTTGCTTTTTAAATGTTTATAACTTTGGAAAAAGTTTATCGATTCGAACCATTTTTTTTTTGCAATTATCGTTTCTCTAAAGTTTTTGAAATACAATTTTGAAAAAATTTTATACACGTATTTCTACAAAAGTTTAAAATTATTAATGGAAAATTTTCTTCAAATACTTTTGAGTCTATTGGAATAGCAAAGCGATCTAGTTTTTCTTTTTTTTAAATTTTTTTTTTAATTTCAGGCAAGAGTGGGAATATCAAAAAGGGTATCTTATTTAAACAAGACATCTGTGCATTTATCAAATATGTATACAAATATATAAAGCCAGAACAGTGAACATTTAAAATATGTAGAATTTATAATGCTTTTGCAAAAATCGATATCTCAAAAATGGTTTAACATAAAAAATTATGAAAAAAATACAAAATTCAAAAGCCAAACGGTGCCGATTTGGCGGGGTATGCCGCATATGTATGCCGTAAAAGTTATACAAAAAATTGTTAAACACTAATTTTAATAAAAAAAATGTTAATTAAATCCCAGATAGTACATATTACATCTTTCAGATATTGTACCCCAAAAGCCCTCCTTTCGGTGCGCCAATGCCGCCATCTATCGGCGGCCTCAGAGCGAAAAATGACATTGAAGATGTTAAAATGTCGAAACCGGTTTTTCCACAACGTTGAATTCTATTTTCAGGAGAAAATTTAAAAATTTTTAACAGATCTATTAGTGATGTTTTGAGCATTCAATTATGACTCAGTTTGGTTTGAATTTTATTTCGATTTCTTTGCTGACTTTTTTTTTTTAGACACGAAAATTCAACATAATTCAAAAAACTTCGATAATTATTTTCTCAAAAATGTACTTATCTATTTACAAAAAAAAACTTCTAAACATACGTATAGCGAAAAAATTCTTTATCATTAAAAATGGTTTCCACATTTTACTAAATAGAGTACATAATAATAGTTTGCCCACCCTATATTTTTATATACTTGACATCTCGCATTTACCTGCGTCTCCGTGAGGCTTAGAACTTGCGCCAGTTGCTTCCGTTCGGCACCCACCACATAATGATTGTTTTCGAAGGCGTGTTCCAGCTTCAATAGTTGAGTGGGTGAAAAGGCTGTGCGCACGCGTTTCGGTTTTCGAAATGGTTGTAGCAGGAAATCTGAAAATGTAATAGATTGCGAATTATTAATCAATGGAATGGAAATCATTACGCTTAAATGATATTCGTCAGTATGCGGAAAGTAGTCATAGCGGAATTTAATTTACTGAGAAGAGAATTTCCACTGTTGAAGAATCGTTCAATGTGGCTTCAGAATCGTGTTTCGCACTTTATTTTCACAGCGAATGCTATAATAGTGAGATGGCGATGACGTCATATAGCTCGATATTGGACCGAACTTCTACTACAATTTAAAAATATAAGATTTAACCGTGACTCCAGATAATACGTGGTACTACTCATAAATCGGTATTTTCAAAAAAGGTAAGGAATGGATCTTTGGTCACACTGGCAGAAAATTTGGTCTCCACCACGGAACTTTCTCCAATGGACTGAAACTGATTAACTGTGCTGGTTCCCGAAACATGGTATTAGAAAAATTCGCCACCCTACTTGGCGGTCTCCAGATGGAAAAACGCGAAAGCAAATGGGTATATATGTATATTGCGATAAACGGAAGGCATGGAAAGCTCGACGTAGAAAAGCTATAATCGTTTTATACTACTACTAAATTCGCCTCTCTACTCGCATATCGCTCACGAAGAGTGTTTTCCAGCAAACTTAAATTCGTGAGCACTTAAGAAGTTATTGGCTTTCAGCGACCCCACATGATCGTCTGGTACGATGAGAAATACCGCGTCGCTGCGGAAAGTAAACATGCTGCCTACAGGACCCCGCTACTTTCGAGTGCAACGCGAGCTTTATGGGAGCGTTTATGGTGGATGAGAAAGGAAGAAAGACGCATTATCCGAAGAAAGAAGTGAAAACCAGAATGGCGACCTGAGGACTGATGCCCAAAGTATACTTCAATAATGGAGGAAATACTTCTTCACTTTGTTAAATGCTAATGACTTCCCGTCACCGGACCGCGATTAAATTCGGATATCAGTAATGGGGCAAAGAAACAACAAAAGTGCTAGCGCTAATGGATTACCAGCTAAGCTATTCTAGTATGATAGCGAAGAGGTGGTATGGGGCAAGCCAAAGATAATTTTCTGAATATAGTCGGACGAATGCATACCAGCCGAATGGAATTTAAATGTGTTTTAATCAATCCATAAAAAGAATCAACCATAAATCAGATATACACGGCACAACACATCCTGGTCAAGATCCCTGAAGAGAGGATCAGCTCACATCATCTCTTTATCGACTCTAAGTCAGATTTCGACTGCACGAGAAGACGCTGCTCATTTTGCGCGATGCCTGAATTTGTTATCTCTGCAAAACTAATACGGCCACGTAAAATGACGCTAAACAACTCCACCAGCTCAGTCAGAATTGGAAAGGACCTCGCCGAGCCATTTATGCCAAACGAGATTTCACACAGCGTGGCTCCGAAGAATATCTCTGGCCAACAAGTGCTACCACCCCATCTATATAAATCTGTCATCATGCTATTGTATGGCGCAGAAGCATGGACGCTGCCAACATAACATGAGATGGCTCTTAGAGTGCTCGAGGAAAGATTATCCAACTGATTTTTGAACCTAGACGGCTATGCGATGGCGAATACGGTAGATGATGAAACGATGAGCTTTATAGCGGCATTCAACGCGGTACCCGCTGATGGTGGCAGCTTTGGAAATGCGAAGTGGAGAAAGACTTGGCTTCACTCTAGCTGACGGCAGTTGGCAAAGTAAAGGCGGTAATAGATCCAATTAAGAAGAAGAAGGGTGTCACGAAACATGCCAGGTCAATTCCGTTCCGGTAATTTTGATAGCGAAAATTCACCATGCTCTAGAAGATCAATTGTCAAAAATATTGATAAAATAATGGAAGTCGTCGAGTTCGACCGTCATAATGTAAGCACTGACTCAATTGCCCACACGAATTAACGCAAAAAACTCTGTGAACCGAGTTTCCATCTGAGTCGCAACAAAATCCATTCACTCCTGAAGCAAATAGTTAATGGTAATAAAAGCGTTTGACAAAGTCAAGCCACAGCGATCGTGGTCGTATCGAGGCGAGCCGAGATAAACGGCAGCCAAGTCAGGATTGACAGTCAGGAAGGTTTTGTCAAGTGTTAGGTGGGATTGGGAGAGAATCATCTACTATGAACTGCTTCTTGACGGCCAAACCCATCATTCGGACCTGTACTGCCAAAAATTGGGGCGTCTGACGGAAGCAATCGCCCAGAAGTGGCCAGCTTTTGCCAATAGGAGAGAAATTTGGCTCCATCAGGACACCGCTAGGAAACTCACTTCGATAATGACTCGCCAGAAGCTCCCAGAGCTTGGTTGGGATGTTTTTATGCATCCACCTTATAGTCCGTCGGGACCTGGCACAAGAGAAGCATGTGAAAATCGACTGTTCCAGTTTTTCCCCAAAAGGGTCTAGAGTTTTCATGAGAGCGACATTATGCAACTACTTTCAAAATGGCAACAAGTTGTCGAGCATAACGGTGCATATTTTACAAAATCGGATCACTCCAACTATGCTAAATAAAATATTCAATTTAATGCAAACATGATGGACTTCTTTTTATACTAGATGCAATAAATTAAGTATTGCTAAGGATTGCGCTGTAAATTATACACCATTTTCTCCACAAAAAAGCAGCGTGAAGCTATGACGTAATTAAAGTATTTACCAGCGGCTAATGTTAAAGTGTCCCAACCGTTAACAATTGACTGATGGATGGCTGCTGTGGCATCTTCATCGATGCCCATTTATTGCTATCCGTCCGCTTCACAATATTTAATAGATCTACTACATATGTATGTACATGGGTATTTGAAATAGCTAAATTTCCCTAGCGGATGCATACAAGCCCGCATATCGAAGAAGCGTATGCGGATTAAGTTAATCACTTATTTTCCCAGCCTCGAAGTACACAAAACAAAAACTACCAAATTTGTATATGTCGAAAGCATGGAATGTGTCCGATTGTGGTTTACTTCATTTTGAGGAGCAGTTTGATTTGGTGGAAAATAGCGAAAAAATCCAACTTAGGTGATTACATGAAACTGCTACTTGTATGGAAGTACATAGCTGGAGTTTGGCGCTTTGTCATTAGCGAAAATTTGCTTTACAAATATGGAGAGGCGAGGAAATCGATTTGCAGTGTAAATGTGGATGGTTGTTGTCGAATGGTGTATGTTGTTTTTCGCTAGATTTTGCTAACGAGCTAATTTTCGAAATATCTATCAAAAAAAAAAATAAAATAAGCAGTAAATGTAGAGATGTGAAAATTGGAAATAGCCAAAATATAAGTATGTGGAAACTTCTGATGGGGAGAGAAAGTTTTCACAAATGAAGTGAGTCGATTAGAGTGTGCCCGTTGCAAAGTGATATACAATATAGGCGATGTAAAATGTATCTGCATAGAGTATGTATTAAAAATTTTTTTTACAAACGTTATGTGCAATTCATTTACTTATATTCCCCGCTAATTGCAAATTGCTACCTATAGTGGCTCACATACTTAAGTATTTTGCATATGAAGAAAACAAACCAAACGATAATTTTTCTTTCCGTTTGTTCCTGTTTTATTTATAAATTATGTATTCAATTCAATAACATATACAAGAGTGATAGAAAACAAGATTACGGCAACGCCGGCAGCGTACACGTCACAGCGTTTGCTGCTACTGGAATAGCGGGCGTTTTATTTGCACTGCAACTGCTAAAATACAAAGCTCGGCACTTCACATTTATTATTCTGTATTTAACTATTTGTAAAAATCACTCAAAACTCTGAAAAATCAACTTTTTAAGAGCCATCTGTGACGTCAATCCGTCAAATGAGGCAAGTACGAAGTAACGGAAATGCTTTTGTCGTCACTTTTGTTTCTCTGCATCTTGTAACATATCTACTCTTTACTTCACTGAGATTTCATTAAGACATAAACAATCATTGCACATAGGAGCAAACAGTAAACAATTCCGAATTTGTAAGTGGCAAAAATATTTTGCTTATTTTTAATATCCGTTACTTGTTGCAAATTTCAGTTGAGATTAGGGTTACTGGTGTATATTGATAGCGCGCGCATCAAAAATGCCAAAAGGTAAAGAAATGACAATATCGGGGAAAAAATAATTTTGCACTTTCACAATGCAGGAAAATCTGCAAAAAGGCATTTACCATACATATGTTTAGCCGATGTCGTCAACCGATAGAAAATGTAGTAAAACGGTGTAAGGTGCGCAGAGGTATAAAAAATTTAGCCCGTTGTGGTCGACCGAAGATGCTAACTATGAGAGAAGAACGCAAAATACTTCAATCCAACCGCGAAAATCCATATTTATCCGCATCAAAGCTTAACGACAAGCTTAAAGCAGATCTACACACCACTCAAGTTTCTGGTGAGACAGTGCGCAGAGTGCTCAGAACGAATAATATTAATGGTCGCGTGGCTCGAAGGAAACCCACTTACATATTTCATATATTAATCAAGAAAAACGACTTCTATTCGCCAACAACCACAAAAGTAAAAGTTT
Organism: Anomoia purmunda; assembly: GCA_951828415.1. Lineage (NCBI taxonomy): Eukaryota > Metazoa > Arthropoda > Insecta > Diptera > Tephritidae > Anomoia > Anomoia purmunda. The sequence continues at coordinate 194,782,316 of OX639993.1, read as the reverse complement.
CGAGTTTTGGAAAACTGTAATATTTAGCGACCAAAGCAAATATGTATGTAAAATATTTTTGGATTGGATGTACGTCGCATGGTGGTAATTTTATTACACGAATTCCAAGCAGGGAAGAGTGTAAACTTGAGTTTCATAATCCACAGATGGCTCGAAACTCAATAATAAGATAGGAAGGGGCGTTTTCTCACGAAATCCTCTCCTGCAATTTTTCTTTAGGTTACCAGGCCACTGCAGCATCTTCCAGGCTGAGGTCTCACCTATCGTGGAAGCGGTAGAGAATATAGGTACCGGGATTATAGGAAGAGACATCTTCATTTTTAGTGACAGCCAGGTTGCAATCAGAGCTCTGAGCTCTTTCACGTTTAACTCGAACATCGCGCTGGACTGCCGCCTATATCTATAGGAGATGGCTAAGCAGAACAGACTGTACCTCATTTGGGTCCCTGGTCACTGGGACATAGAGAGAAACTGCATGGCAGACGAATTTGCAAGACAAGTTACGACCAAGCAGATTCTTCAGGATAAAGAGCGCATTGGTATGCCGTTTGCCACTTGCAAACTACTGCCCAGAGATTGTACATATAAACAAGCTGACAATAGATGGAGGCAAAACACGACCTGTTGAACTTCAAGGCAGACGTGGCCTAAATGGGATCGGAAACAGTCGCGCAGCTTTCTCTCTCTAAGAAGGGAAAGCATTTCGAACGTGATCGGGGCTCTAACAGGGCACTGTCTAATAGGTATACATGCTGAAAGGTTGGGGGTGCCCTTCCGAAGATGCTGTAGGAGCTGCAAGAATGACGAGGAGGAGGAAACGATCTAGCATTTACTGTGTAAGTGTCCTGCACTGTATAAAAGCAGAATGCGATATCGGGGATCACCGTTTCAGGATGACCTTAGTAAGGTTTCAAGCACCGAGGTAAATTGTCTGTTGAGGTTCATCAATGAGGCAAACTGGTTTGATAAGGGGTAATTTCTTATTCTTGGATGGTACAAAAATTTTTCTTTCTTTGTGGTAACACAATGTGCCTAATACTGGCCTAAGTGAGTCGCTACAGGCGGCTGCCACTCCAACCTAACCTAACCTAACGTCGCATGGTTTGGCGGAAACCAAATGAAGAGCTGCATATACAAAAACCTCAAAGCAACTGTTAAACACGGCGGAAGTTCGGTGATGGTGTAGGAGTGTACGTCGGCTCAGGGAGTTGGAGATCCTGTTTTTATAGACAGATGTAATGAACAAATATGTACTTATATTTGTATATTTGCCTATCCTTAAAGGCAATTTACACTCCAGTGCAGAAAAAATGGGTTTGTTAGGAAACGGGGTTTTGTTTCAGCATGACAACGACCCGAAACATATTTACGGCTCACGACGTTAAAATGTGGCTACTTTTCAACGCAAAACATTTTCCAACACCCTAACAAAGCCCTGACATAAACTCTAAAGGAAACCTTTGGGCATACCTTGAAGATAGAGACGTGAAGACAAAATTTCATCAAAATATATATAAATATATAAATTTATTTATATAATTGAATTACATAAATAAACCTTAAATCTAGGCTACTAACAGCTATGGTCTTCAGCCTAAACCTCATCAAAAAATAGTCTCAAAGAGGGTATGAAGAAAATACCACCTGAATTTTGTCGAAAGTTGGTAGAATCGATGCTAAAAACGCTTGGAAGTTGTATCTACGTACGAAATGCTAGATAGTTTTTTTTTACATTTATTTATATATCAAATGCAAAATACTTTTGCGAGTTACAAATTCTGAATTATCTTCATTATTTTCCTGTGTACCTTTAGATTTTTTTGTTTTTGTTTTTGTTTTAATGAAGTCCCAGCGAAGTTATGAGTTGATATGTTATTGAATTTAATACGTAATTTATCAATTAATCTGAAAAAAGCAAAAATAAAATCGTTCGTTTCATTTTCTTCATATACAACATACTTTTGTGAGCCACTGTACCTCTAAATGATTTTCAATTTAATCCCTGTTGCTGCTAAAATCAAAAATTTACAGTAGCTGCATGCAATTTCGTATTCTGCATATCAATTTTCTACAATGAAATTAATACCGCAAATAATACGGCGCACAGTCAGATTTTGAAAGCGATCATGCAAATTGAATATCTCGCACCGAACAAATAAACAGAAGCAAATCTTAAACCATGCAAAAAAAAAGTAGCACACATTGCAGAGGGCTGTAGTAGCAGTAAATGCAAAGCAAATGAAGCGATTGCAGCGATGCAGGCCAAGAAACAATAGCGCACCGCCAACATCTGCGCGCAGGCGCAATTGCAATACAACACCATGGGTATTCATTCAGTCGAGTAAGACACAAAGGGCTTGCAAAATTCAATTTCGCAGTTTGTTTGCTTCCTTTTTTTCTGTTGCCTCCTTAAAGAAAAATAAAGAAAAACGAAATACACATTGTTGTTGACCTGCATGTTATCACTGATTGTTGCAACATGTAGAGGTGGCAGACAGCATCGATGCAACAGCGTCACCAACGCCAACTATGTCAGCGTTGCCGGGTTGTTGGTGGTGGCGGTTGGGAAATTTCAAATTTATTTACTATCTTGTTAAATGGTGTGGCTTTGTCCGTGCATTTATTTGTAGGGGGTTTGGGAATTTTTTTCACTGCGCTACAAATTCACATTCATCGGCGTGATTGTTCTTTCGATTGGTGGCGGCGTGTGTGTGAAATTTGCTCGAAAATTAGTTTATTGTTTTTTAATGATCACACTCTTGTTGCAGAACACAAGCGGTTGTGTGTGTGTGTGTGGATTCTATGCACTTTTGGGTTGTTTGGAGTTAAATTTTTGTTATTAAATTTGCATTGAATTCAATTGCAATAAATATCATAAAATATACGCTAAGGTCCTAAATCAGCATCGAGATTGTCGCCAAGAGAAAGTGATAAGTATTTAGTTATTAGACTGAGTCTCACTCAATGAAATGTGCGAAATATAAGATAAAGTGGTCAATTCTTATGCCTTAGTTTTGTTTTTAATTAAATTAATTTATATTTTGCACAATGCGAATAGAAAGAAAAATTGAAAAAAATCATGTACCGTTACTCAACGCAGTAGCCACTTGTGATTTTTTTATACCTCTATGTTTTTCAAGATAAATTGTTTTAGTTAATTTCGTGCTATAACAAAAGGCATGCAAATCAAAATTTCACAAAAATGGCACAAAATTTATTAAAATTTAAAAAAAATGTCATCAAACCTGCAAACTTTCTGTGAGAATTTTTAGAAATTTTTTGGGTATACAGCTCTGTAGGCAATTGATTTTTAGTATCAATATCATAATATGCAAGTCTCAAGATCCTAGAAATTCTCAGTGGTTTTTGAAAATTTTTGAAATTTTGGATTTTTTTTTTCGTTTAACGCCATTAGAAAGAAATATTAAAAAGCAACGGGAATTTATGGGATTTTTGATTTTTTTTTTTTAATTTTAGTCGTGTAGAAATATTAAAAGTAAACAGTAGTTTATGTAAAATTTTGGATTTTTTTTTCGTTTAACGCCATTACAAAGAAATATTAAAAAGCAACGGGAATTTATTGGGATTTTTGAATTTTTTTTTAAATTTTAGTCATGTGGAAATATTAAAAGTTAACAGTAGTTTATGTAAAATTCATCCGTTTTATGAAAAAAAGTAAGACCGAAATTTCAAAAAGTTATGAAAAATCAACAGGAACTTTGCAGACTAAGACATCAAATTTAAATGAGCTACAAAAGTGTATACGCAAAAATTTTCGTAAAATTCAATTTGAACGGTTGGAAATATTAATGAAAGTTTTTAGAATTTTTATGATTTATATAATTTTTGTTATATTAGAAACTAGAGTTTTACAAAAAAAATTAACAAAAAAGGACAGTAGCTTGGGTCACAGTATATATACATATATAAAAATAAATCTTTCTTAAAAACAATTTTTTTTTTGTTACAACAGCAAGAAACAACCTTTTCACGAAAGGGTAGATCAACAACTGAGTTGGTTGTAAACGACAAGCTAAATGGAAACAGATAGCAGGAGGACGCACGGGGGTTTTGGAATATTTAGCCATGCGCGCCCATGGAAGGAACATTTTTACTTTTTAATTTCTGTAGAGAAGAGAAATTGTCAGGGAAAATTTCAAGAATATATTCGAATTAGTGCGTACAATAACAAAACGCACGGCATTGACTTACGAATATCAAAACTTATTTGACACCAAGTTCAACGGTTCAACTTAAAGCCTGATTCTAACTGGTTCATACCGCCAAAGAGCTAATACGCCGTTAACTGTAGAGCAATGCAATTGCTGTTCTCACAGTACTTAATATCTTAAATTTTTAAACAGCTTATTATTTTAATGCAGCCTAAATTAATATCTAAAAGTAACTGCATAATAACAAGGAATGGCAAATTACATAATTCGCGGACGAAACAAACAAACACATGCTGAGGAGTGTTTTTTAAGCAAAAGTAACAATATTATAGCTGTTCGTTATTTGTTTTTTTAAGCAGTTCCATAGCAATGAAAAGACTGCTGGGAATGTCAACGAAAACACTTTGAGCCGGCGCGAATACCCTTGAGCCTACAATCCACTAAACGTGTTTTCGGTATCGGCCTGAGCATGGTATTATAATCTCAAGTGTTTTTTGTAGCAAAACTTCTTTAGCGGCAGGAATTTTTTTTACATCGCGTAACGAAAGTCGCGTTAGAATGAATTTAATAATTACTCCCACTATATTTACTAATTTCTACTACTATTTTTATTAAAGATTCTACTAATTTTTACCAATCTTTTCCCACTATTTTTACTAATGCTACCACTAATTTTACTAATTTAGACCACTATTATTACTAATGGTACTAATAATTTTTACCACTAATTTCTACGTCTATTCTTACTAATTTGTACCACTATATTTACTAACTTCGACCATTATTTTTACTAATCGTACTACTAATTGCTATTAACCTTTAACTCATTTCTACCACTATTTTTAATAATTTCTACCACTATATTTACTAATTTTTAGCACTATTTTGACTAATTGGTTCCACTATTTTTACTTAAAGTAACACTAATTTCTAACAGTATTTTTATTAATGCTTTTATTAATTTCTACCACTCCTTTTCTAATTTCTTTTACTATTTTTACTAATTTCTAACACTATTGTCAAAAGTATTTTTACTAATGTTACTACTAATTACTACGTCTACTGTTATTAATTTCTTATACTATAAAGAAGTTTTACTTCGGGCACGCTCATTTTTTTTCTAAGTTTTGGCTACACTGATTTTGGCCGAAACCTAAAATACACCCACAAAACTAGATCTCGGCTCATAAGCCCGTAAACATACTAAAAAAAAATAGTCTATATCATCCCCATAAAAAAAAGGCATAGCAACACAATGACTTGAACCCTGCTGTTACAAACTACAGTTATATATTTAAATATTTGCTTCAACTGCCCACGCCTACTACTTTGAAAGTTATATTGAGAAGCAACAAAGGGATTCTAATAAAAAGGTGCACCACAAGTCAAGTGTTATTTTGATGAATTACCTGTAGCTTATTAAAAATTCATAATTTAACTGCGTGCTATTAAGGGGCACTAATAGCAGGCTATTCTCTCAACTATGCGCACATACTCGTATCACGTATGATCGCACAAAAGTATCGAAATTTTTGATCAGGAATCATTGCTACTATACTCTTGGGATTTTGCGTGAATATTCCACAGACATAAACGAATATTAACTACTTAGAGAAATGGCAGTAAAGGTTCATCACATAACCAGATCAGACATACCGACCGACGCGCTGTATAGCAAAAGAAGGCGTGACGGCGGTAACAGCCCTAAAGAGGATATTAGAAAGGTGCGCTGCTGTGCGTGCACGCTCCAGAATAAACGCTTGCCTTTTTTTTCCACTCCATTTGTGCGTCTTCGAAGAAATACGAACAGTAGAAGGGTTTCCCTTTAAATTTTTATAATGTATTTAATGTACATGTGTGTGTTTCAAGGGACGAAATATTTTGCTCGGTATTTTTTGAAATTTTAATTAGATTTTGTTTTTTTTGTTCACAACTGCAAATAACGATTGGAAGGTCGGTTAATATGATTTTAATAAGTTGTAGAATCTTGTATGAATTTCTTGGAATTAGGGGAACGCATGCGTGCATTTGGATTAACTAATAAAAGTGTTCGTGTTGTGGTGCAAAGTGAGAGGGAAACACTGTTGTTATTTGGTATTCATAAATGTAGATTTTTAATTAACTTTTAAGTAGCTTTGAATGGAAATTTAACTTCATTTGAAACGTCTTTATTTTTGACAAGTTCTGTAGATAGGGTTAGCATTATAGAAATTACGAAATGAAAAGAGCACAACTGCATACTAGGTTTTGTCTTGTTTTTGTTTTTTGCCTCACTCTACTTATTATTATTTAGTATTACTGTAATAGCATTTTGAAAACAAGCATTTACACTATTTCTTTTTGGACGTAGCCGCCATTACAGAAATCGTCATCATCATTAAAGCTAACAACCTGCCATGACGTTAGTAAAAAACTGCTGGTCACTCTTTTCACATTCATTCGTTGTGTGTTTGGTATATCGCGTATATTTGTAATACCGATACTTGCTTCTTTGCATTGGTGGTTGGTTTGTCTGTTTAGCGCATGCCTGCCGTTTATGGAGCGCTCGCCAATGGCGGCTGCCTCCTGCGTTGCGTTCGATCAATTAAACAGGTTCTTTTTTGCTGTAATCATTCACACTCTCATGCGAATATTTACATGATTATAAGTAGACATATACATATATGCATATGTTTATTAATCTATGTATGTATATGTTTGTATATTTATAGATGTATTGAGTTATATGCTTTGACTAACTAAACAGACATCAGCATCCACTAAAAGTCCTTTATATTTATTTTTTGCATTCTTTTCAAGTAAAACTACTAATTTCTACTAATTTCTACAAATTTCTGCCAATATTTTTACTAATTTCACTACTAATTATTACCACTATTTCAACCAGTTTCTGCCACTATTTTCATTAACGCTGCTAATAAATTCGACCACTATTTTTACTAAGTCCTGTCCGTCCATCAGTCGGATAGCTCAAGTAAATATTGAGCATTCTCAACGAAACTGGGTATACACATTTCCCTGGACCCCAGGTACTTTAATATGGCAAAAAGGGTGAAATCGGATAATAACAACGCCCATATAACGGTGTTTTCTAAAAATCAAAATAAAGCGATATTTCGGTAAGCATTAAAGATAATTTGATCAATACGTTGCTACATAGGATTGGGTAGGGAAAAGGAAACTAATTGACCAAACTATACTATATTTACTACACATATTGCATTCATTGCAGTCATTAAACTAAGTTTCGAAAAATATAACGGTAATTTACAAAAATTAAAAACTAACCCAATATTTAAGTCAACATCAACTCGATCAAATCTAATATGTAGGATGAGGCTGCACTAAAAAACACACAGAGTCAAACAAATTTAGAAATGGGGGTGGCACCGCCCAATTTAGTATTTGCTCTTTTCCTCCGAAACGATGCTACCAATGTCTACGTCTATGAAGTCAGTAACAAAAATTCGAAAAGTTGTAAAAATCGGATCAAAACTACACCCACCTCGCATATAACGGTAATTTTCAAAAATCAAGCAAAAAAATTAAAGATAATTCGCTAAAATTAAATATGCAGAATGAGGTTGCATAAGTAAATATACAGAATGAAAAAAATGGGTAATATGCGTGGCACCGCCCACTTTCGAGCAAATTGATACATCTCAAAAACTATGCCACCAAACTCAACCCAATGCACATTGTATTTCAAGTCAATAAGCAAAATTTCGAAAATCATAAAATTCGTACAAAAGCCATGGAAACTTCTCGTATAACCAAAATCAAAAAAGTTCTATATTTATTAACTGTACAAGGTAATTTGCGCAAATTGATAGACAAGATTCTGCTTGAGAATGAAATACATGGAATCATAAATATCGGGAATGGCCATGAGATCGCCCACCTTAGAGCAAATAAATGTATATCCGAAACCTCCTTGTCAAATTTTACCACATTACGTACATTTTGCATTTTCAATCAAAGAAAGCACTACTTCGAAAATTATAGAAATCCGAACCAAACCCACGCTTACCACTCATATGTAATTTACAACAAATCGTCGCGAATTCTTTCAAATTGTATGTGACGGTAGTATGTATTTTAATTATATTTTATTATTTTTTATTTAACATTTTTTACTTCACTAAAGGCATATATAGACTTATATTTGAACTAAGTGATGTACGCCTGGGTAGCGAAATCAATTAAATTTACTAAAAGTTAAAGAAACAATTGTTGGAAACCCGGAAGAAAGAGTACTAAAATAATAGGTAACTTTATTGCGATCTCTGGCATCGAATAAATACGCTCAGCACCATATTTCCCGGATGGATCTGCCACCTGGTGATTTCTAGTTGTTTTCGAAAATTAGAAGACATTTTAGTAGGAAAGTCTTTAACTGGAATGCGGAGATATGCAAGTGATGAGGTTAATTCTGAACTTAAAAAGCACGATTTTGAAGGCTGTTTTGAGAAGTGAAACTATAGGTTTAAGAAATGCATTGAAATAAATCGCAATTAGGTAGAGAAGATAAATAAAGACGAAGATTATAAATAAATATGAAAAAAAATTTCTTGGTGTTTTTTTCTGGAAAATTAAGCGGTCGTTTGTTAGTACTCGTATACTCGTAATTCAGAAAATCTTAAAAAAGCTTAATATAATTTCTGTCAACAATAGAAGAAACGAAAAAAATAAACTTTGCTTTCTCACCAACTTCAGTTTTTTATCGGAAAAGTCGCAAACTGTTTGGATACTTATTTTTAAAATACCAGAGGAAATTCATATTAACTATGGGCTGGCAATAATTGATGATGGATTTGAAGCAATAAAAAATTTTCTAACGCCGATCCATAATATATTTTGGCAAATATATTTTGATGTTTTACAAGCAATCTTCTGTTGCAGTTGTAAGCTATTTAGCCTTAGCTAAGGACCGTAACAGTTACGAGATTATTTTGTAACTTTTATTTAATTACTCATTAAATAACACTTATTTTTGGTTTTTATTTTCAAAATCATTAATAACGGTTAGCTTTAGATATTAACTTTAAGAGTCATAAATAACAGTTATATCTTATTTTTATTTTATAAATCAAAAATAACAGTTATTGAAACATTTATTTTTTAAGTCATACTTATATAATTTTGCGAAGAACATAATATGAATAATAAAAATTTTTGTGGTCCCCAACAACTCATTTTCTGCGAAAAAATTATAATGAATTTTATAAGTATGACTTAAAAACTAGAAGCCAGTGAACGATTTATATTGATGACCTGTTATTTATGTTTTTTAAAATAAGAATAAAAAAATAATTGTTATATTATATTTATAAAATAAACATCAAAAATAACTTTGTTTTTTAGAATTTTGCATACAAATTGGAGACAAAAATGTATCTTAAAATTTGATTATCGATGAAATAAGCAATCGTTTGGTATATTACACTCGACTGCAGAACATTCATTTCGTAGCGAATTTTTCAATGACAGTTTTCAGAAATAACTGTTATTTTCTGCCCCTGGCCGCAGCACACTGGCATATTTGTCGCAAAAAAACATCTGCCAGACTATGTAGTACACCTTTCTTTTTTATTTACACACAATAGTAATGCTTTCATAGTTTATTAAAATAACATAATGTACTCGTGTTCAGTTCAGTTCTTTGCCAAAAAAAAAGGAAGCGTAAAAAACATCATCAAATTAGAGCGAAAAATGTTTATATATATATATATATGTATTGTTGAATGTTTTGCCATCATAGTCATTTGTATTGGATACATAAGTCCAAATGGCTGTATGTATGTGTACTCGGTTTTTGGTTAATTGGCAAAAAGCAAAAAAAAAGCAAACACAATGCCCATTTGAGGTGTCAAAATGACAAGCTGAGCTCCAAGCTAAACAATAAACAGACAAAAGGTGGATGTAAACTACACTTGAATGACAGTTTTTGGAAACTACCTATTATTACTTGAACTACAATATATATGTTTTTTATTAATTGCGAATTATTTATGTAGTTGTTACGTGTGTTGTGCTTTCAGTGTCATCCCTATAAAAAACAAGATGCCAGGGTTAGTTTTATTCATTAGCACAAACGTACGTACATATGTGGGTATGTATGTATCTACGTATGTATGTGTACATACATATGTACTTAAATATTTATCCTATTTCCATTACGTTGAATATCACACCTTGTCCTTTATTACTCGCAAATTGCCGTGTATTCCCTGTTGGAAAAAATCAGACAGTTTAAAAAATTTATCAATTTACAAAATGTAGTTGGAAATCGACTGCTTTGAAACAAATGCATATTTAATTAATTATGTTGATCTCACTTGCAATAAGTACATACAAATGTATGTAAAAAACATGCAGAATTATAGCTTGTCGAAATGAAACTCTTTTTTGAATTTGGTTTTAATTGTTTGTTGTTGAATTTTTGCCTTTTCTTTAAGTTATTTCTTTTAGTTATTTTTTAACATAAACTGTACAAATTAAATAAAAATCGCAAAAATTCAGAAAAAAATTTGAAAACTAAAATTTAAAAATAGTTAAATTCTGACCAACTATATGTATATAACTCAGCATATTTTTAACCAATCCTCACAAGCTCATTTTTATTATGTTTCGAATAAGATACGCAATGATCGCATTCAACAGTTAAGCAATACAAAATTGTTAATGAAGTGATACCAAAAAAAAAAAAAACAACAACAACACAACTTACTGTCATCCCAAAACCCTACCCATAGACCATGGTTCAATAATGAAAGGTTTCATACATAAACAGCTTTGCTCCTCACTCTTCACATGACGCCTCCCAAAGCTAAAACAGTGTTACTTCTTTGAAATTCAAATATTTTTAAATGGTAGTAAAAGTAAAAAAAAAAAAAGTTTTAATTCGCTGACATTTTTTGTAAAAAATGTGACAATTTGAGTAAGTATTTTATAAAAATGTAAATATTTTATATAATGCAAATATGTGGTTTTATTTGCAATTCAATAGGTAATTTGTGCATCTAAATCGCGATTGGTATACTGAGTGACCGTTTTCCAGTTTCTTAGCCCGTTAAGTTCCGTGCCCTAGTTAATTTTTCTCTACACTCGTGTGCGAGCGCGAGTTAGCAAGACCTTTGCTGTTTCCTATCTTTTTTATACAATTTCTTTTCAAAGCCCATTGCTCGTTGTGATCGTATCCATACTCTTCTTCACCTCCACCCTTGTGCCATGGCTTCCTTGCCAAAGTGAGTGGGCATTCCGAACTTCGAGAATTTAAATTCATATAAAAAAAAAATGAAATATTCTAAATAAAAGTTAATATATATCTCTAATTAGGACCTTAGAGTGAGTATGCCATTAGAATAGATGATAAGCATTTCTGCCCAAGTGAAATATTAGTGTAAATATTAGTTGTTTCTTAGTAGGTAACTTGTGTTCCCGAACTTCACTGTCGCCGTTTTGGAATGTTTTGGTTTCGGTCTCTTCCTCGTCATTGCAGCTTTTACAGAAATCGCTGTGGGGGCTCCTATTCGTTCGGCGTATCTCCCTATAGGAATATGTCCTGTGAGCACTCCCATAGTTAGGACTAATTCTCTCCTGCTTAGTGAGAGGAGTTCTTGGAATTTTCTTATGCCCCATTTAGACCACATAAGTTTGGATGTGTTGCAAGCCCATTCGCTTCGTTGAGAAGGAAATCCCTAATCCTGTGCTTGCAAGGAGCGAGCGGCACGCCCAACCTCTTCTAGGCCTGTGGAAGAGGTACAGAAGTACCCCTTTTTGCGAGCTCGTCTGCCTTTTCGTTACCTGGTATGTTGCAGTGTCCCGGTACTCACACCACAAGAAAATCGCACTATTCTGCCATCACATTAAGTGATCTGCGGTAGCACGCTACTGTCTCCGAATTTGTCGTGACCGAGTCAGGCGCTTTTACGGCAGGTTGACTGAAAAACTTTGTTTGTCGTAATCACAGCTGATTCTAAGATCTATACTGCTTCTTGTATTGCCGCTACTTCGGTTTGGAAGACACTGCAGTGGTAATAAAACTAACATTAAAAATTTAAATTTTGGCTCCTTTTAGGATACGCCGAGGACACAAATTTGTGTGACTCTAAAATTCTCTTGGAACAAGCTTTCAAACAAGGAGTGATAATTGGAAACTTTTTTTTCTTTCACATGGCCATCGACCCGCTCTACTGTATTTGTTTTTGTTGCATTCCTATGGAATATTCAATGCCAAATTAAGTTGCTGTCGCAACCAAAAATCGATCGTACAAATTAAGCCTACATACTGAGTATTGTCAATTAGCGAACATAAATCAACAGCATGGCACAGATACAACAAGCTAGTTACAATTTAATTATGCGAATAAAAATATCAAAAACAAAAAATGTGAACACAGTTACCTGCTAAAATTAACGCTAAAATTAACTCAATTTTTGGTGTGTGTTGCAAGCTGGCCGGTCATTCGATTCAATATGGAGTGAAAGGCGCTTCAAATAAAGTAATTGGACGATAATAAATGAAGTATTTTGAGCGAACTCAGATGACAGTTGCGCATTCAATTTAAGGCGAAATGAAAAGGTAGAAAAATGTACGCAAACAAAAACAAAAATTATGAATTTGGAAAATAAACAAAGTTGAAATATATTTTATATTTCCATAGAGGTATTCGAATGTTCAAAAAACCTCAATTAAAAACGCATTAACGTTTGTATTAAAGATACTCACACACACACACACACATACACACTGCTAACTAATACATATATGTACACACAGTACGCATGTGTGTGTGCTGATTGCTGAAAGTAAAAAAAAAATTACATAATAATAGTGTGGAAAAAAGCAACAGCAGCAATATAGGCCGGGCGCCGGTCTTGTGGTTGCAACAAGCGCCACCATTTGGGGCAATGCGGCGCGTACACGGCACATAGCTGTACATATACTTGCCTTTTTTGTTTTTAATTTTATTTTTAAATTGTTGTTATCTTTTAACTTTTTTAGTTGTTGCACGACATTAACATGTTTCCATTTCAAATTAACGATGTGTGCAATGTTGTTCAAACAATTTAATTAAAATGTAATTTATTTCAAATTGTTATACACGAAAGAAATTACACTTTTGGGGATTGGCTGGTATTTAGTATGTTGCTTGTGTTGTTGTTATGTTTTTCTGTTTTATTTTATTTTTTTTTGTTTTGTTTAAGTATTTGCTTGGCTTTCTATGTATATATACCAAGTGGCATTTGCCAAGATCGCTGTAAGCCCAGACCGCACCGTGGCAAAGTGGCGCACTAATTAACTTGTAATAAATGGAGCAGTTAACCTTTTTTCGGTAGAGTGGGCGTTTTCAAACATTTCATATAATTATAATGTTTCTAATGAAGATGATGAATATGCGAGAAAAAGCTGTTATTACGTTTGGGTTCTTGGGAAACATGATAAGCAGTTTGGGTGTGGTGAGTTGCTTGGTTTTATTTTGTTTTTTTTTCTGGTTTGATTCAGCTTGTTGGAGTGGAGTTTGGCTCATCATTTATTTTATGGCAATGAAAATAACTTGTTTTTGAAATGCCTACTCATTAATTAGCAGATGTACTATAAGGATTTAATTCTTATTAATTTAAAAGGTGATGTGATGTTCGAAAGCATTACAACCAAAGTGGATTTTAACGAGTGTGATGGTTTATAAAACAGTTTGTTGGCGTTTCTTTTTTGTTGGGTTAAAATATGTTTGGAGTAAAAGCCTTTAGCGGCAAGAGTGTGATTTTTTAAGGTCACATCACGAGGTCACGTCACGAAGTCGCGTCACAAAATCGCGACACAACGCTTTGGTGAGATAAAACAAACAATATGTATGTACATGTGCGTGTAGTCGAGTACGTCAGCCAACAACAACAACAAATAGCACACCAACAACTATAACAATAACAACCACCACAAAAATAACGATAATAATGGCAACAACAACAATATAATTAAGCCTGCATTTTGATTGTGCAATTGTAAAATTTAGAAATACTGTTTTTCCGAATATATATTCAGAAAACTCTTTTCGAAAACAAAAAACTCAGAATAAAAAATTCGCAAACGCTCATTAAGTTGGAAGATATGTACATTCGGGTAGGTCAATTGAAAATGTTCAAAACCGCATCGCGATACTGGTACCAGCGATCGTAACATGTATTTTTGGCCAAGGAATCTTACCTTTAAAATAAATTTCGAGTTCGCGGAATTTTTTGGCTGTTATTTTCAATAATACTAAACAGTCGATCTATTTAGTGCATTTCAATTACAAAAAATAAAAAAAAAATATAGAAAAATTTACAAATTATTAAAATATTTTCAATATTTTTTTTTTTGCAGACTCAAAGTTCATTTTATACGTATGGTTGCCGATTGGGAAAAATACTTGGTATGCCCCATAGTACCAGAATCGCGATGATGCTTAGAACTTTTTTTTTTAACGTCATACATTTTGATCCACCCTAATGTACATATATGTAGAGAATAAATAAAAATAAATCATGTATTTAGTTAAATAGAAAAAACATTACAATTTTGAATTCTGATTTTTTTGCCATGGCGCGCATTTAATTAATTGCATCACTTATGCGTTTATCTTTTTTGAAGGAGTTTACAAAATGAATCAAACGCTGTTCGAAATATTTTTATATTTTTGTTATTGCGTTTTCGATGTGGCTTACCTTCAGCTGAGAATTGCTATGATTTTTTCTGTTAATACCAGTTCGTTTTTTTATATAACTTATAAAATTAAATATGTTATGATGAGGCCCAAACGCAGTTCGAATACCTGTGCTAAACTTCAATAAAATTGAGCACTTTTTATATCATGTTCGCGGCCCAAATATGTTTGTCAAAGCGAAAAAAAACTCTATTTAATTTTTGAGCAAATTCATAAGTTAAAATTGTGGAAGGAATCAAAGGTTAGACGAAATATTTAATTTTTTGCGCAAAATTAAATGTGTTTTCTGTCATCTGATTCGTTCCCCAATTTTGGCTCAACATGTTTTTCTTATGGAAATTAGCTTTTATACTCCATGTGTTAATTTTTGAAGTAATTCTTTTTAAATTTTCATAAAACTTGTGTACAATAAATTATCAATGATACGGCTTCATACGTGCATTTTTAAATTAAGCTTAAATAAATTTGTGTAGTAAAATGGATTTCAACAATGATAAGTGCTATTAGTTTTTATTGTTTATGGGAAATATTTTATTTAGTAGAATCAAAGGAGAGGAACGATTTAGATAATAATTTAAAAAACCTTCCAATATGAATGTTTGTGGAGTAGGTCTTTATCTTCTTCACGCGCAAATACGGTCTTTCGAAACTTATCTAAACATAACATATAAGCATAATATAAAATAAAATACTGTGATGTGATAAAATAACCGTGAAAGTAAAAAATTTCGTTTTACAAAATAAATTTACTTTGGAAAGAGTTTACTCGTTGACCTTCCGAAGCAAAGACGTGGAAACACAGCCAGATAATGTACAATTTTCCACGAAAAATCAGCAGATATCACTGGCATAGAGCCTGAGTTCATGCATAGAGCGATTCTCAGCTATTTTAAAATATCTATCGTGCGGTCGCACTGTAAATGTGTACTGTGATATAAGAACTATTTTTATAAAAGCTGCGAATTTTTATGTTGAAAAATACTCTAGGTATCCAATGTCTGTAAGCGTTTATAAAGTTTTAATACATCGAGCCGATATTATCAATCATTATCCTTTGCCAATTGGCGAACTAACCGATGACGTGCAAGAATCCTTTCCTTTTGACGGATTGTAAAAAAATTTCGTGAAGTATATATGATAAAAATGTCAAAAATGTATCCAAAGATTTACATATTAAATAAGTTGATAATATTTGATCCAGCTATAACAAAGATAGGAATATTTTGAAACAAAATCCCTAACTCTCTGCCTCCAAAAGTTTAAACGCGTTTGTATTCTGATATCTAATTTAAATGTTAAAGACTTTTTTTGCTATATGTTTTTTGTTGCGACTAATTCCATCATCTACTATGTAAAGTTATATTACTTATTTTAAACCTGTATTTTCATTTAAGTTGTTTCCAGAGTGTTTTAGGAATTAATCAATTAATGACATTCATATTGGACCTTATATTTATTTAAAATGTACTATAATTCCACTCAAATGACAAATAAACACAATAGGCTGTAACTACGTTTACTAAAAAAAACCAATACACATTTTTACCACATAAAAGGGGCTATGACTTGAAGCCTATTAAAGCTGCAAGAAAAACTGATGGGGGCAATCAAAATTATGCACAGTAAATAAATTTTTGAATTTTTTCTTTGCTAGAGCCGCTCGATATGCAATTGAAATTTTTTTTTCTGATAGAACTCCACTTAAAATATTTAAAAAATATTATATGTCATTGCGGAAGAGAGTAAAAGTGCGCTAAAAAAATCTTGAAATTTTTAAAATATTTTTGTTGCGATTTGTTGCTTTATAAGAGAGCTGTCGCGTTTCTTTATTTATATAAAAATGCCAAATTTTTATTTCTGCGCAATTCTGAACTCCCATCGTTCCTCTAACAGAAAATGTCGTCCAATTTTGCCATTACAGAACTAATTTGACTTTTGCTGATTGATATTAGAATCTGATTAGATTCAATTGGCTTCTGGTGTGGTAAAATTGGACGAAAATGCTTGCCACAAGAAACGAAATGCCATGCAACTTCTTTGCAATTTACGTTCTTTGGAATCTATTTAATAGGCGATTATTAAACTCGGTAAGTGTCATTTGTGTCAGGTCACAATGAACTTCACGGCAACCAAGTGATGGATGAGTTAATTATTTAAGAGGCAAAAGAAATTTAAACTGCTATACGAAACCAACAGAGGCGGATTTGCCAATAGGTTGATTTAGGCTGCAGCCTAGGGTGGCAGATTTTGGAGGCGGCACAGAAATGAAAAAGCTTCATATTTGTACTGCTAAATGTTACGAGTATTAGTTCCCCACAAGCCTTTCAACACGTGATATTCTTCATATTTCAGGTAGAGTTTTCTACAATTTTCTTTCGCCGTCGCGTTAGATTGAGGCGCCGGAACGAATGAATTAACTGTTTGCGGTTGGTAGAATTGACGGTAAGAGCGCAGAGCGGGTTTAGGGGGTTACCTATATGTAGACTCAAAACAAAAAAAAACAAAAAAAAAAAATGATATGGATTGAAGAAAAGTAGCTATCAAAAAACAGCAAAATGGGAATGAAATGGCGCTTCAGAAATATTTACTACTTTTGGAGAAAATAGACTTCATTTTGTGTAGGTTTTCATTTTCATTGGAAGACAAATTTACATTCTCGGGTTATTTTGTTCTTCAGTACATTAAGTAGTTGAGAAATACTATTTAGAATATAGCAATCGTTTGAAAGTTGTTTGATGTAAGCGCCAAATGATGTTTGCGTCCAATTATTTTATTATTATTAGCAATAAAGCTAGATGGACGAAATTCGCGTCTTAAATATTTATTTTTTTTGCAATTAACTTTGGAAAATGTTGTAGAATATTTAAGGACCCAATTTTTAAAGAGCATTTTCAATAACTATTTATTCTTGTGCATTAAAATATATACATTTTTTTTATTTTTGAGATTTTTCTCTTCAATTCGATACCCATATTGTTATTTTAAGCCGTAATGAATTTTTGAAATATTTTTATTTTTTAAATTAATAATATCCTTGAAATTTCAAAGTCCTTTAAAGCAAAATCCGGACGTCGCAGTTAATAACTAAAAATGGCTGAATTGCCTCGCTCTTTGACCAAAGGAAAAAATGTGAGAGATTGTGTATATTTTTAAAAAATTTTATTTTATTTCAAAGCAGTAAAGGTCAAGGAACAATTAACTGAAATGCAGTCTCCCAGTTTGATTATGGGATAATACAGTTTTCGATTATTGTCTATAAAATTTAACGCCGAAACATTTTTTCCGTGATTTGGTTCTTGGTTTATGATAAAAAACCTCATTTCATGATGAAATTTTCATCTAAACTTATTGACAGTTTCATCGTGATTTCCTTTTAAATTAAAGATGAGAAACTCATTAGGATAGTGTGACCGGGCTTTTATTCTATTTGTTCCCTGGTTTTGTATGTTACAGATTTTCCTAAATAAAATTAAATACGGAAGGTATTGCCGTGTTTAGGACGGTAGCCTAAATAATTTTCTAACCGCCCTAATATGTATACTGTATACCGCGAATTATTCCGGTTCTTCGTATTTCCCGCCGGACAATTACTTTCGTTAAGTTTTTCCGTTTACTTTTTTCCAATGTAATTGCGATTGACGACAACCGTAGATTTTCTCTAAACTTCACTTCGTTTCAGGATCCCAGAGGAACACGTCGAACACATCGCACCCCAAGGTAAAGTCTTTATCATTGTCATCAATAAGCAACTCATTGCTCTTTTATATTTATATATTTGATTAAATATAACTTCGAATTAACCGAATTGCATTTCTATCTTTATTTAAAAAAAAAAATCACTGCCCCGTGGAGGCGCGACGCCCATTTGTACAACTCCTTTTTTTAATTTCAGGGATATAATACTCAAATGCCGTCGAAATAATTTTGGTTCGTTTGTAGATTACTCAAAAATGACAATCAATCTTTAATACATCTAATGTAATAAAATTATTGATGCAAAACAATATTGGGGTAATGTATTGTGCCTAGATTGAGTAACATATATCGAATTTACTTTTTAGTTTAAAGAGGTCTGAAAGAGGTAAAATCGTGGCTAATTTTACAACACTGGTCTAAATTAGAATTCAAAATGGCATTGAAAAGGGGGAAACGCTAAACCGGTTCATAGTCAAATTAAATTTCACAAGCATGAAGAAAATTCCCTCTATATTTTATACAACGATTTAATTGATGACTTTGCTGATTGCAAATCCCGCAAAAAGTTATTATAAAACTGTGATAACTTAATTAAAGCAATTTGTTAACGAAATTCTTAGCAAATCAAAAAGTAAAAACTTCATTGATAAAAAAAATTGGTGTTAATATGATTGTAAACTAGAGTATGAACTTGCCGAAGTCTAGAGGGGCGGCAAATGGTTCCCTCCGGCCCTGGAAACCAAATAATGCCTACCTTTTTCACTGTATACCTGCTAAAAAAAATCGGGCAAGTGCGGAAAATACAGTCTAAGAATAATAATTTTTATTTATCAGAAAATAGTCATGCCTCTCATGGTGGTTTTTTATTATTATTTCGCATTGAGAGGAAAAAGTCACTAGTATCTGGTCGATTCGATTCGGAGTCAGCTTGAGAATAATAGGTTGGGAAATATGAAATTTCACAGTCACTGCTAGTTTTAGTTACTCAACAAAAATAATCGCGGCCAGTTAAAATAACCAAGAGTTTTCATAATTCCTTACTTAAATCTTAGATGATAGATATGAGAAAACTTACTACCGGGAAATCGGTGTGGAAATATCCGTCCATGTCGACTAAGCAGCCACGGATACAATGGGTAACTGTCGCGTATCAAATGTGGTCCACCAAAGTGTGGATGATGCGGTCCGGGAGGGAATAATGCCATTGGATGACCGGGTGGCAGATGCGCTGCTGGATGATGATGCTGCTGTTGTTGCTGCTGCTGCTGATGGTGATGATGCGCTAAGGCGGCGGCCATTTGAAATTGCGCCGCCAAAAAATGCGGATTAGGTGGCGGAGGTGGTGGCGGTCCAACAGTAGATGCAGATGGTGGTGGTGGTGGTGGTACACCGTGAGGTTGCGGTGGTGCTGGCGGCAACGAGCCAGGTATCGTTGGCGCCAATGGATGTACAATAGTGGGATTCGCCGAAGTATTAGACGCCTCTAGGGAACCAGGCACGCCGTTAGAACCCACACCACCGCCACCGCTGCCACTTTGAAGTATAGACAAACTTTGTGGCGCCTGCAGCGGCAATGGACGTATTAGACCGGCCGGTAAGCCAGGCACGTGAATGGGGCGCTTCGAGTGATCACCAATGCTGCCGCTGGCGCTGCCTGGCGTTTGGGGTGATTGCGGTGTGGCGCGACTATGTGGTGGCGTTGGTGAGCGAGAAGGTGAGCGACTGCGATTCACACCAATGCTGAGTTCACGTGAAGATTGCAGCGGCTGACGAGTGGGCGAACGAGATCGGGAACGCGAGCGGCAACTATCCATTAACGGCGGACTACCGCGATCACGTTCTGGCGATTGATCCAATATCGATCGACGGCGACAATAGATGAGACCCATTGGCGGACGTGTGAGCGTTGTGTGATTTAGATCCACCGCCGCGCCAATCGGACGATAATTCACAATAAAGCTATTCCTTAATTCTAATGGTTGTTGGCAATGATGAGAGTCTTCGCTGAGGCTGAGGCTAACGCGACTGGGTGAACGCTCGTAGGGGAGCAGCAAGCGATCGCGTTCACCATTATGACGTTCGTCGGGACTTTCGCTGCGTTGCGAGGAGGAAAGTGGTGGTGAGATGACGGTCGGTCGCAGCGGTCGAAACTCCGTTGGATGCGCTGGACCGCCGTCAGTTTGTTGCTTATTGTTGCTACCGACTATCGAATCGATGCTGAATGCCAACTTTGGTTTAATCGATGCAGTCGTAATGGTCGCTGTGGCAACCGTTGTTGTTGCTGTCGTATTACCCATAGGCCGCGTTGTTGATTCCGCAACAGCGGCCGCCGCCGCTGCAGCTGCTGCCATCGATGATGGTGTTAGACCAACGACAAAAGGGTTAATCGGCGCCATCGGCAGCATATTGAACGGTTGACGACCGCACGTGACCATTTGCGAAATTGCGGTCAACACAATTCAAACACAAACGAATGGACAAAGCGCACACGCGAGACAATGACAAAATCAGGCCGGACGGGAAATTGAAAAATTTCAATTGCCTCTTGATAGTAAATATTCGAACGTTTGATCATGCGACGATGTCACTTTCAATATGGAAAAGTGCACAATTGTTTGGTGAACAAATGCGAGGGAAACATTTTTGCTTTTTTTTTTGGTGTATAATTGAAAACTTGACAAAATTACAAAGTGCTTGGATCACTAACTACACGTATGAGCAAAATAACAATAACACAGTTGATAAGTGACAATGCTTCAGTAGCCATATAACTAACACATATGTACACACACGCGCACTCGCACACACACACCCTCTGTCGTTGGAGTGCGCTGCATCCGTTTTACGCGCGCTTCAGATGAGCAGTGACATTGACAAACGAGACCGAAATTGTAACTGGGCTAACTGCATTTGTGGCGCTGGCGGGATTAGCATCGATGTAGCGTAACGGTCGCGCTTGAATTGACAAGCTGTCAACGCCATCAAGCGGCGGCGACTCAAAACGGTTTAATTGCGCGCACACCCATACACTGACGTAGGCTCGATGGACGCACGTAGGGAACGTGCGCGCTGCTAGTACATTTCAGTCCACGCGACAACACCGTTAAATACCACACACACATACATACATATGTATATGTATGCATGCATGTGAGCACACGATTCTTATAGCGGACGCACAATACGCTGAAACGCTTGCTCCGTAATTAGCGTACACTTTAATTAAACACGTTCCGATTTGCTTGCGCGCTCGCTACTTCACTTAATGGAAGCCATTTAATTTTAAAACAAAAGTTTACTCACACTATTTGAACTTTTTAGCGTTTGAGCGCTTGCATTTGTTATTGTTGCTTTTGAAATTCTTGCGACGGCAATTCGCGCAAAAATACGCGACCGACCGCTTCAATTTTCGACGTTGCGCTTCAACAAAACGTAATCGCCCGCTTTCGTTCGAGTCGCGTCGTACTATAATGACGCTACTATGCGAGAGCTTGCCGCACAATCGGCCGACCACCACCACCACCACCACTGCTGCTGCTGCTCACAGAAACGCAATAGGAAAACAAAAGGCAGAGCTAAGTGTTCATCCGATTGCGTGCAATAGTTGTCTCACTCTCTCTGACCCTGCACGAATCGGCTAGACGTACGGACTGAGCGAACCTGCTGTTGGTGCGCAGGCGACAAAACTTGCATTGCAGCTTTTTATGAAAATAACTTTCCTTGGGGGGAGGTTGCGGAAGAGGAGAGAGGCGATTTTTGTTGTAGTGTGAATCTTGCAGCGCATAGATCAAAGTTTTATTGGTGTGTTGGTGATGTTGGTGATGGTGATGGTCGCGGTGGTGGGGTTGGTGCTGCTGTTGGTGCTAAGTGTCGCACCCTGTGTAGGTGTTGTTCGTGCTGACTTTGCTGGTGTGTGTTGTTGTTTCTCTGTAAGCTTTGCTCTTCTGCATTCGAAAATATAAAAAGTATAATCGACGTGCATCTATTCTACTGTATTTTAAGTAAGCTGCGTAGCGATTGTGCTCAAATAAGTAAGTAATTATTTTTGTTGTTGCATCTATTGAAAACCCAGAGATTTTTTAGCTAATTATCATTTGATTGATGGCATTTTCATGTGATAAATACATATGACTTTTAATTAGTGTAGTTTGCATTTAGAACAAATCTTCGGTGAATAAAAAAAAAAAGTTCATACATAGCGATAAGGGATACATACATATGTATATGCAAATGAACTTTCTTTGTAAGAAATACTGGGTTCAAAGCAATTAAAATTTAACTCGTTGATGTCTAAGTAATGATGGTAAAAAAAAATTTAAGAACCGTTTAATTGGCTAGTATTAATCCAAAGCATTCGCTTAATAATTGCGACTAATCGTAAGAAATTAACCGATTAACCGGTCGTTTCGTTAAAAAAAAATAAATAAAACAAATTTATAAGCAATAAAAAAATTAGTTTTAAGTATACATAAACTTTGAAGTATGGCGGTTCGAGTATGATGGTTTTGGGCTGTTTTTCTTACAGAGGTGACGGCCCAATTCACAAGATTGCTGACATAATGGACCGCTACGCATACGTGGATATAATCAGGGGCGACGAAACGTCCTGCGCCCGGTTGGATAGTTCTGCTGGTGGTAAGAGGTGAAGGGATTCGGTCGTCGATGAATCAAGAAGAACTTATTGTTATTCGTATAATAAGTTTATTGTTCATAAATAATACATGGAAATAATTATTTGGAAACTTTTTCATTTCTACAGTGATAATGCAGCCAGTCGTTTAGAATGCAAAGAAATGAATTCATTCATATGCATTTCTAGATTTAACTTATCAACTGCATCCCAGATTTTTATGAATCTTCGCTGATTCAGTGTCAAATCTACTTGTGAGGGAGTAATATTCTTCGGAAGTAAACTTTAGGTATTGTAAATGTATGTATGTTTTTTAACATTGCTGTCATTTACTCGTTTGAAAATTTTGTGTGGCAAAACAGGTACTTCAATTCCGAATTCTTCAGTATACTTTATACTATTTAGCCAAATTTACTGAAACGTAAGAGTCACGGGAAGCCTCTAGGTAACAGCGTCTGTTTTCCTAAACGAATCAACTACGCAAAGCGCCGACTTTTGAAAATCTTTATTGAGTATTTCGATTCGATCGAAAATTTCAATCATCACAATCAGCATAAACAAAAATGAAAGTGACTCCATGCGCTCTAAATTTTTTTTCTGCTCGAATTTCCAGGTGGGTAATTACCCAATATGGGAAATTTCAGGTGAGTAGTACTACCCACCATACCCACATCTTCCGCCGCCCCTGGATATAATGCAGAAGGAGGACATGCCACTAAAATGGATATTACAGCAGAATAATGCCCCTAAGCACAGCTCAATCCCCTGAACTCAATCTCATTGAAAACCTTTGGGCAGATGTCAAGTGGATTTAACGGGCGGCAAATGGGACATTGCCAACTGGGCCCTCCTCAAAAAATATGCCAAAAAGGGCCATAAAGCCCTCCCAGAACCAGAAGTCTATGTGGATTTATCTGGCTCAAATCGTTGTGGTTGCGTTTACATGCAAAATTGCAAAGGTACGGGATTGCCTTCTAGTAAAAATGAAATCTGTCAATTTCCGCACACACGCATACACACATTCACATCCCTATAAGAAATTAGTGAACGCTTGAATCATTTTTTTCACACTGCTCTGAACGTGCTGATACAAATGTTGCCTGAAATAAGGTGTCACTGTTCCTGCAGGGAAGTAAATTGCCAAACAGCTGATCGTTTGACAGTTTTACCAGAAGTTGGTGTAAAGGATCACACTTTTAGTTCTACAAAGCTCCAGATTCGCTGATAACGTTGTTGTATTTTCTGTGTGCATAATATTTATGAATAATAGTGTTTAGTTATTGCTGATTCTCTCCTTTCTCATGTTATTCATATGCGTGCGTGTGTTTTGTCATTAAAGTGATTGTTTCTAGGTACGTGTGTGTGTATAGATTTTGATTGCCTCGCGCTTATGTAGTTTTTGTTGTTGTCTGGCGATAGTTGCAGAGTGATGTTACGAGTCTTGATAACATTTGGAACAGTATACATAGTTTGTTTGTGTTTTTTTCTTCAAACTTATCTGGAATATAATTATAAATTTCAGATTTAGATAATGGATAACACGAGTAACGTCAGAAGTGGATATGAAAAACGAAAAATTAGAGAGAAGCGGAAGTTAGAAGAAGCACGAAATGATCCAAAACAATCTAAGCTCGGTTCATTTGTCATCACCACTAGTTCGGATGCTATAACTTTACAAAAAAAGAAGGCTGAAAGTCAAGATACATCTTCAAGTAAATTGATTCAAAAATCTATTTTAACCGAAGGTAAGGTTGGTATTTGTTTCCTTTGGCTTACAACTGCTTAAAAAATAACGAAACACCCGGGAGTGGTACCCAGAGACGTGTTTCGGCTCCAGGATCTCGAATCCGAAGTCGGAAACCCGATATACCTGATAGTTCTCAAGGCCAAGTTTTCATGTGGTTGTTGTATACACAAAAAAAATTGTCGGTAAAAGTATTAAGCCTGTTTTCGTTGGACCCGCGGTCATTTTTCATTTTTTTTTTTGCGGATATCTAAAAGTTTCGGGTTTTCGACTTCGCAGTTGTAAGCTAAAGGTAACAAATACCGTGAGTTTCATGTAGCAGTGAATTGTGATTCTTTCATAACAGGATCAAATACTTCATGCAATATAAATAACCAATCGCATGATGATAAATGTGAAAATTCCACATCTTTAATTGCTGGAACGGAGAAAACATCAGCAGCTAGTAAAATTGAGAAACAAAAAGAGTTGCCAAACATTTTACTACCATTCAAATATGACAAAGGGCTTTATGATAACAACAATTTATTAGATAAAGAGATTATTCAAGCACTATCATTAGCTGGTCCGTGCCAACCAGACAAGTCTGACTTGCCCGACAATGAATTTCCAAAATCTAGTGATAATCGCCGATTTAACTCCTCATTTTATTATATGAACAATGAAAAGCCTTTTATGAACAATGATCGAAGTAAATGGTTATCATATTCTGTGACAAAAAATTACGCTTTCTGCTATTGTTGTTGGCTATTTGGAGATGAATCTACTAAACGAAGTGTATGGTGCACCGGATATGCAGATTGGAAACATTTGTCAACATCTGCCAAAGCCCACGGTCGAAGCAAAGCACATCTTTCGAGCGCAATAGCTGCTTCGTCTTTTCGTAAAAAGTTAGATATTTGGCACAAACTTGATAACCAAATTACCGAAGAATCAAAGAAATTGCGCACGCTTCTTAACATTTTTTCGGATACTGTCAGAACCTTATCTGGTTTAGGACTTGCCTTACGAGGTCATAGAGAGAACTTATTGGAAGATGAGAATCCTGGAATTTACTTAAGTGTTATCAAGTTAATTTCTAGACATAATCCAATATTGCAAGCTCATATTGAATCTTCCGAGCGCGTAAAATATTTGAGTAAAACGATTACTTTTGAATTGCTCGAGAAATTTTTTGCATTAATAGCCGCCTCAACAACAGATGTCGCTCACCTAGATCAAATGGCTGTTTTGGTAAGATATGTTGTGATTAACAAAGATATTCCAAACTCTCCTAAAGTTGAAATCAAAGAGAGTTTTCTGTGCTTTGTCCGATTGAAAAAAGGAGATGCAACCTCCATTTGCAATGAAATCACAGCAATCTTGTTTGAAAATTTTAATTTTGAGAAAAAATATCTGTGTGGTCAAAGCTATGACGGTGCCCCTGTCATGTCTGGGAGTAGCGGAGGTGTTCAAGTGAAATTAAAAGAATTTCTCGACGACGGCGATGGATCATTTGTACCGTATATTCATTGTCTCAGTCATCAAATGAACTTAGTTTTGATTCATGCAGCAGAAAAAAATGCAAGTTCCTCAATCAAAGTTTTTTTCGCCACAATTGAAAGCATTTTTGTATATTTCGCTCACTCACATCGACGATGGGAAGAAATTTTGAAACAGAGCGAAAGTTCATCACGAACCTCTGACGATTTTGGCATCAAGCTTCTAAAAGAATTAAAGAAAGAAATATTTGATTTAACTAATAAATCTGGAGAGGACGCATCTTATGATCGAATTGGTGAGGAATCTGTCACTAGTGAAAGGATACTACACATTAAAGGATTGAGTACAACACGTTGGGCATCTCGAATTAAAGCTGTGGAGGCGATAATACAAAACTTTGAATGCATCGTTAACTTCCTGGAGAATGAAATTTCAAGAGTCGGAGCATCTGGGGAAGATATCATCAAAGCTCAATCATTATTGTCCTCGATGAACTGGTTGTTTTTACTAAACTTGTTATGGTGGCATTCAGTCCTTAGCGCAATCAATTCTGTCCAAATTCAATTACAAAAAAAAGAAGTCGATCTAATTAAGGCGCAGCGGTGCATGGCAACGGCCTTAAAAAAATTGAGAGATCTGAGAGATGAACGTACGTATGAAAATTTCGTGCTGAAAGCTAGGCAAAAATGGCTAGAAATGGGCTGGGAAAATGCTGATTTTCCCATTATCAGAAAACGTAAAGTCAAGAAAATGTTCGATGAGAAGACTTCCGATTCAGCATTAGAATCTCATGCAAAACATCGAATGGAGTACTATGAAGTTTTGGACACAATGACTACCGAACTACATGAAAGAGCGGAAGGATTCAAGGAAATAAACGACGTTTTCGGTTTTTTGATGCCTGAAACTTTCAAAAATCTCGATCTGGATGATTTGAAAAACTGTGTTATCACTTTATCAAAGATGTACTCAGAGTTTTTCACTACTGATTTGAAAAATGAGCTGGTTGCTTTTACTGACATGTATTTCACAGAAAATCGGGATTTTACTGACGACGGTCCATTACAGTATTTGGAGTTTGTAGTTGCAAATAATATGATGGGCAGTTTTCCTGAATGCTGCAGTTTATTTAGACTGTTCTTAACCTTTCCTATCGGATCAGCTAGTGCCGAACGAGTCATGAGTTCGTTGAAAATTCTCAAAGAATATCGCCGAGCTTCTTTAGCTGAGGTACATCGAAAGATCAGTAGCGACGTCGATCAATTTGGACTCTGCAATGGAATTATTTGCTGAACGTAAAGCTAGGCGTGTATTCAAAGTGACATAATTCAATTCAATGTTTAGATACCATTCTATTAAAATTAATTATCTGGGAAACCTAAAAAATTTAAATCATACAAACTATGTTTTTTTATGTTTTTATCTATGATTAAAATTACTTTTGATTACTACAGTAAATTTTTTTCACTACGAAAGTGGGCCCCCTAGGTACCATGCCAACCGGGCTTTTTCCCTTAAATCCGCCACTGGTCAAGTCAAAGTCATGTGGGATGATAAACCCAAAAACAACAAAGATGCCAGAGTCTCATAGATTCTATGAGGAGACGTTGTATTGTTGTTATCAAAAATCATGGCCCAGCTACCAAGTACTAAGATCTCGTATATGTAGCTGAAACTTGCAAAACTCCTTCACTATTCCTTTAAAAAATTTTGTATTACTTTACTACTATTTTACTGTACCCTACAATTTTCTCGCATAAACACATCTTTGCAAATAAACATATCATGCAACTATGCAAATCAAAATATTTTTATTAATAAACATAGCCTGGAAAACATGGCCCACTTTTGCATTTCAATGGATGTTAAAAGATATGTAAAACTCTATAACACCCACTACTATTTCACTGCTCGCAGCTGTACATACCTACGTATATGTTAAATAAGTACGGATACTCTTATTATCATTTTATAAAATTTTCACAAATCTTGTTTTAAGAACAGAACTTAAGAATTTCAGTTTTCGGAAGTGTTTCGTTGTAAGTCTATTCTCGCTTTAGAAAAAAGACGTTCTGAGGATACGGAGGTTCAAATTAAATAACAATATTTTGAAAAGGAGTATATAGCGTAGCATAAATGGATTTAATTTCTACCCAGGCACCAATTACATTTCGTTTCAATTCAAAAAGCTGATCATTAAGAAAGAAACTCAATTCGTTTTGGGGATACAAGGAGCCGATGTCCTTTTTCTCGCATGGTGAGCCCGTAAGTCTAAAACGTTATCACCAAGATGACGTTTCGCATCCACTCCCAATTTCAGACATTTCGCATCTTAAGTGACTGATTATATAAATATACCTGAAACACTTGCGAAGTGAAATTTTTTAAACTTTGGATCAAACAAAATTTATGCTGCGAGTATAAATAAGTGCTCCATTTCTCTAAAGCGACGGTCGAACTGGTACTGGTAAAAAAATTTGGCTGATATATGAAATTAATTTGATGAAGCGGTCAAGCATATATTAAGTGGAGTTCCACCTTGTTTTGACGCAAAAAATAAATCTCAACATTCGCTTCAAGAAGTGTAAATTATCATTTGCTTCACATTTTGCCAATTTGTTATTGTGCTACCGAAAGCTGATTTAAAGTCGGCAAAGAAATGGTGTGCGCCGATCCTCTTCTTACGGGTCTTTTCCAATATTTCGCTTATCGTGAATATCTAGCCAAGGTCTAAATCCAGACTTGCCAGGTCTAAACCAACAATTATAAGGTCCCATTAGTTCGTTGACGATTGACTTCAGTCTTTCGCTCAATTAGCTCGGCAGAACCTTGTATGAAATGTTTTTGAAGCTGATCTTCCGCATATTGCAGGATCAGGACCGCCGAGAGGAAATTCGGGTCTAGGGGTAAAAAGGTGGGACCCACTTTCTACATACAAGCTTCGAATACTTCATCAACTATCTTACTACTAACTACTTCAATGTTTTTAAAGAATAAGTCAAATACGACGTTTTTAGTTTTCATCAGTTCATCACATCTGTATTGAATTTGCTTTATAGTTGATGTTGGGTGACACACATTTTTTTTTATACGATTTCGAAAATTAATAGAATGTATTAATGAGTTCATATATGTATATAGACTTTGGGTCAGAAATAATCTAATTAAACTATCCACTCAATTTCTTGAAAAATACGGACCCCTTCGAGAACTCCGGACCCGGGGAGAATCAACCTCCGACAACCTCAGTGCCCTCTTGACAAAATCGGCTCCCTTAGCAAGACGTCGTGTTACTAAATCTTTAAATTTACCTGCAAATTTGAGTGAAAGCAACATTTGTAGGAAAAATATTTCCATATTCGCTTTGAATATAATTTAAAATTGCAATTGCAGATTAGATGAACGTTTTTGCTTAGGCAACATGAAGACAACCTTTGGTAAGGGAGTGACAAACCTTGAATGTCACTATCGAGAAAATCTTTAATAATT
Organism: Anomoia purmunda; assembly: GCA_951828415.1. Classification (NCBI taxonomy): domain Eukaryota; kingdom Metazoa; phylum Arthropoda; class Insecta; order Diptera; family Tephritidae; genus Anomoia; species Anomoia purmunda. The sequence goes on along the minus strand of OX639993.1, from coordinate 194,752,397 downwards.
GAATTATGTATCGATGGTATGTATAAAGACAGGGGGGGAGAAATAATTGTATACCTCAAATCTGGGGTAAATGTTATTCAGAATGATAGTTGGTGTGAAGTTCAATCGAAGGCAGAAAAAATCCGCAATACCCTATTTTTCCTTACTTCCCAGAAACATGTTTCTTACTAACAATTTTGGTACAAAATGCCACTAAAAAATGCAACTAAAATTACAATTTGCATTTTAATGACATTTCTATATGGCTTATTCCTGAATGATTCCAAAGTTAATTTCTGAATTCGATTTATCTCAAATACAATATTTTTACGGTACAAAAGTAATCTATCAGACTTCGAGCTCTTGGGGGGGAAATGCCCCCTATTTCCCCCCGCGAGATCCGCCCCTGACAAAGAAAGGTGTGAATAACACAAAATATCAAACACTGATAATCATTTTTGACATGAAATATTACAGCATTGAAATAAATATATGAGAAAGAAAATACTTGGAACTCTTGTTTTAATATAATCAAAGTGGCAAGATCGTTGATAATACTTACAATTTATGAAACTATAAAAAATTTTATTAACCGCTAAAAATTGTTTATGGAAAGCATAATTCAAACTACCTACTCTTTTGTTTCATGGTCTAAATATAACTTTATACATTTTCTATAAAACTAATCGCGCCAAATTTATGTTCAATATTCAAAAACTTAATATTGTTCTTTAAATTTTTAAAATTTCATTTATTCCTTGCCAAAACTCATCAGATTTGCACAAAGAATCCTTGAATAATCCTTCACCTACATATGTAGGCGGCAAAACTTAACCCGTAAATATGCGAGCATTCAATGTAAGCGGAGAGAGAGCGCGCGCGTGAGAGCGGCGGCTATTTACCAATCACAAATGCACAGCAAGCAGCCTGCAGGTGAGGAGCAGCAATACAACACAACAGCACAAACAATTTGCTTAATAGCTAACACGAGCATGAGAATAAATAAAAAGAGCAAAGGCATTAAAAAAACAATGCAGCAATATTTATGAACAACAACAAAAAAAAAACAAAAGGAAACAGAACACAAGCAACCATTCAAGGTTTAGAGACAGCGTAGAAGCTGAATGGTTAAGCTAAGGCTGCAGTGGCGTATTTTGCGTACAGCAACAACAAAAACAAAAACAAAACCTTCGCCAACAGTCCCATGTTGGGCATCGAGTGGCAAACAGCATCATTAAAAGTGTTTGTGGTTTATTCCTCAACCATCACCCGACCAACAACACTTTCGGGGTGCCACTCCACTCCACGCCCCCTCACCCCACCCCACCGTGCCTTCCAGTTTTGCTCCACAGCCAAAGCATCACTGAATTGGTGTGTAAAAATGGGCGGCAACCGTTTCTTTTTTTTTTTTTTTTTGCCTACATCCATATCTATGTTTGTGCGTGTATGATTGTATGTGTGTGTGCGTGTGCGCCTTACAGAGATCACAAATCGTTTGCGCTAAGAGTGGCGGCGGCGCAACAGCTTGGGTTGGCGGAGGCAGCGATTGCAAACTGCTCACGATTATTGCAGACAGCGGAAGATTGCTTGGTGGCTGGCAGCAGTGCGAAGAATGTGAATGCAGTTTGTTTGCTTATTGTTGTTGTTGCTGCATCGAATGCAATATGTGGTGTTTTGAGTTTTCGCAGCAATTCGAGTTACAGCTGGAGTTATGCTTTTATTGTTCAATTGCAGCCAATTTGGCTTTGTTATTGAGATTTTTTTTTTTGTGCTTCATTTTTGTGTTTGGCTTATTATTATTGGTGGTGGTGTTGCAAATGTTGCTGCGGCCGCATGAGTTGTGAAAATAAACACCTCGTTAAGCGTGCAACACACAATGGCCGCGGTAACTCGCAGACCGGATGAGTGGTTGGTGGTAACTGGTGGCTGGTGGCTGGTAGCTGGTAGCTGGTGGGGGATATATTCACACACACACACTTTTACAAATATGCACAGAAATGCACATTATACATATAGAGTACATATGTACATATTACATTGCTTCCCTGTCGGAAAACGCAGAACATCTAGAAAATGTACCAATTTAAAAATTAGCTGGAACTCAACTGCTTTGAAATAAATGCATATTGAATTCATTATGTTGCTCTAACTTACACAAAATATATAAAGTATTGTTCGTATTTTAAGCAACAAAATTCAATATAGTACAGTTGCTAAAAATGATGATTGATTTTTGATAATTTTTTTACAGTGTGTTTTGCATTTTCCTCCATATAACGCATGAACCAAATTTACTTTTGTATGGAGAAAAAAGCTGAACACCCCCTGTAAAAAAAGAAAATTATCAAAAATTATCCAGAATTTTTAGCCACTTGGAATCTAAATTTTAGTATAGTACAATTAAACGGGATACAAAATTGCATACCCAAAAAGTTATTCGAAATTCTGATTTAGAAGTTTGAAAAGTTTATGCAAATTTTTTGAAGTTCGATGAATTTTTGTGAATCATTTTTTGGCCACTTGAAACCTAAAGTTTATTATAGTAAAACTAATCGGGCTAGAAATACATACTCAAAAAGCTATTCAAAATTCTGATTTAAAAGTTGGAAATTTTTTTTAAGTCGATCACTTTTTCTAAATTTCGTAAAATGCTTGAAACTTTTATTTATATAGTTTATGTGACACAAGGAGTTATAGTTTTATAAAAAAATTATTAAAAATAAATTATTAAACATAAGTGGCCAACTGTACTATATTGAATTTTGTTACAAAATATATTTATAATAAATTATGTGTATAACTTTATAGAAATGTAATAATTTATATTAATTATTATTTTGTAGATAAATACTAGCCATATGCAGAGTTAAACTGTTTGTTTTTAATTCTTTCTTTGTTTTTTTATATTTTTTTTTACATAAATCAAAATAAAAAATCTTAAAAATTCTGAAAAATAATCTTAAAATTTAAAAAAAAGTTTCATTTTGACAAGCTATAACTCAGCATGTTTTTAATCAATCTCTACAAGCGCATTTTGGCAGTCTTTCGAAAGAGGTACGCAATGATCACAGTCAACAGTTAAGCGATACAAAATTGTAAATTTAAGTGATCAAAAATTAAAAAAATTTGTGTTTCATTTCAGAAGGTACATATGTATCGGGTGTTTTTTTTAGGGGTATAGAACTTCGAATTGAAATAAAACACAAGAAAATCGTTTTAAGGTCCATCAATTTGGCTTTATTGGAAGGATAATTTTATGCCATTAATGTTTAAATATGATTTCGGGCATGTGGCCGCCGCGGCTGGCTCGAATAAAGCCAATTCTACAGGTCCAATTTTCAACCACTTTTTCGAGCATATGGGGCCGCATGTCGGCAATAACGCCACGAATGCTGGCTTCCAATTCCCCTAACGTTTCTGATTTGTTGGCGTAGACGAGCGACTTCACATATCCCCAAAGAAAATAATCCAATGGTGTCAAATCACACGATCTTGGTAGCCAATTTACAGGTCCATTCCGCGAAATTATGCGCTCATCGAATGTTTCCTTCAATAAATCGATTGTGACGTGCGCTGTGTGGCATGTAGCGCCGTCTTGTTGGAACCACAACTCATCCACATTCATGCCATCCAATTCGGGAACAAAATAGTCGGTTATCATGGCTCTATACCGGTCTCCATTAACGGTAACTGCCTCTCCAGCATTATTGCGGAAGAAGTATGGCCCAATGACTCCACCAGCCCATAGAGCACACCAAACAGTCAGTTTTTGTGGATGTAATGGCGTTTCAAGGGTCTCATGTGGATTCTCTTCACTCCAAATGCGGCAATTTTGCTTGTTGACGTAGCCATTCAACCAAAAATGAGCCTCATCACTGAACAAAATTTTGCGATGAAAATCAGCATCGAGATCAATCTCATTTTCGGCCCATACACCAAAATCACGACGCATTGCATGGTCTCGCGGCTTTAATTCTTGCACAAGCTGGATCTTGTAAGGTCGCAAGCCAAGATCTTTGCGCAAAATCTTCCATAAAGTTGATGGACAAAGCTCCAATTGCTGTGCACGGTGGCGAATCGATTCATTCGGGTCCTCTTCAACACTTTGCTCTACAGCGGCAATTGTTTCTTCGGTGCGCACTGTTCGACGTCTCTGCGGATGCGTATTATCACATAGAGTAAACATAGTGCGAAAACGATCCATGGTTAACCGAATTAATTGCTCTGATGGACGATTATGTCGACCATAAAATTGACGGAGCTCGCGGTAAACTTCGCGAACTGAACCATTATTTTCGAAATAAATTTGCACGATTTGCAAGCGTTGTTCTTTTGTCAACCTGTTCATGATGAAATGGCAAACCAAACTGAACATAAATGACATTAGAGTTGCCAGATTTGACCACAAAATGCCAGTTTTATCTCTATTCGAAAAACAAACCTGTAAAAAAAACACCCGATACTAACTAATTTTTGCAATTTTTTGTCTGTTAAGCAGTATAATTGTAGAAGAAATCGACACTCACAATTCTTTCGAGAATTCATGCTCGAAATAATGGTGAAATTATTTTTAATTTGTACACTGAATTGAAATTAAAATTTATTTTTTTTTTTTTACGAAAAATAAACATTTTAAATAATTGAAAACCGGCAAATTTGAAGTGATTGGTAAGTAGACTAGTTCTAAAACAGCTTGAAAACAAACGAAATTTCAAATAGCATCTGAAAAAAAAAAAATTATTTTCTTTCTAAAATATTTCTTTCCAAAAATATTTACCTAAAAGTAATTGAAATCAAATGCAGAGCCAAATAATTGAACTTCTCCTAGGATATCGCCATGTTAATAAAGTTAGTTGCTGGCAAGAAAAATTAAAGAATTTCAACCACTTGCAAGTTGGTAAAAAAAAACTTTTTAAATTGCTTTTATTCCCGGCGGAGTAAAGACTAAATCTTTCGAGCGGAGTTGCCACCTGTGTAAAAGGAAAAATTGAAATAAAATAATGAATTAAATCAAATATTGCAATATGGGTTTCAAATGAAAAAGGATTAATAAAGCCTAATTTTCACAAATGTTTTGATTTAAATTCAAAATAATGCATTTTACAATATGAGTGACAAACCAAAAGAAAGCTTAAATTCAAAAATAATTTTGGAGAGGGTTACCACATGATTAAAAAATTAATAGAATTTATAATAAGTTAAATAAAATATTGAAATATGTGTCTTCAATGAAGGATTTTTAAGAAAGCTTTATATTTAAAATACCTTTGAAAAGGGTTGCCACCTGTTTAAAAGAGTAAACTAAATTAAATTATTAAGTTCAAAGAAGTAGCACGCTATATAACTCAAAGGAAGTTAAGTTAAAAAAACTGAATTATGAAAATATATTTAAGAAGCGTTGCCACATGTACGAAAATATCAGCAGTAACTTTCAAACTTCTTACCATTGCTTTCATCATTCATAAATTACAAAAACAAAATTATTTTGGAAATGCGTTTGTATTAGAGACTAATAAAAAAAAATTTAAATGTGTTAGAATTTTTGGTCTAAACCGCTCAGCAATATCTTGTGGGGAGTTTATTTTGAAACGCACTGTACGTTACATGAAGGTTGAGGGCAAGTAGGAAAGATGAATCCGAAAATAGCTGTTAAACTTCAGGAACGCCCTAATACCAATATTTATTTGTCATAAGCCAGAGAATATATTTATGTATTGATTTATTTAAGTAAATTCGATTTCTCACTTATTTTGAGCTCACAAATACCAATCATTTTTCTTAATTTTTGCAGCACATATAATAATAGTACATATGTATATATTATATATATATATGAGCTATAAAGTTGTGCGAGCTGCTGCCATTTCTACCAGTTTTTGTTTTTTTTTCATCTTGTTGCTGCTCTCTTCGGCATTTATTGTTTTGTTTTTGGGTGCGGTAATTGTAATTGGCTTGATGCTTTGCCTCCTTTATCGCGCATTTTTTTTTTATTTCGTATTGCAAATGTGATTATGTGGTGTTGCACGTAGCACGTTGCACATTTGATGATTGTATGGGTAGGTGATGGTCGATTCCACGCCTCTACCATCACTTCTATTTGCTTTAATGTTAAAATATTCAATTAGCGAGTGTGTATGCGAAATTTTCCTTGTACGCTGTGTAGTTTAAAGGTGAAAGGTGAAAGGAAGGGCAAAAGGCAAACATTTAAATCTTAGCTTTTATGGCAGTATTATAAAAATTGTAGGAGTGTGAATTTTTTGATTAAGTACCAGCATATCATCCATGGGTTAAGAAGAAAGCGGATCCAATAGCCACATTACTCTGGCTCATATTAGCAGGAATACTTTCCATAAAGATAACAACTACACAAATTATTTTCCAGAGTATTTTGTTTTTTTATTATTATAGAAGGAGCAAAGTTTTTTGATTCATCAGGGCAAAAATACATGAGTTGCAAAACACACTTGGTAGAATACAGAGTTACATTCAAGCAACTGCAGAAGTTAGAAAAAAATTTATGTATTGGGTCAACTCATGTCAAACGATAACCAAGCTTAATGTTGTAATCGTATACGTAAAACAAAATTGTTTCCAAAAATAATCCGTGTTCTTAGAAAAGAATTGTTATTTTGATTTTTACGAACAAAAAAATCGTGTGGAAGAATTCGTTCAAATATGACCTTTTGTTTAGAAAATTTTTTGCTTTAAATCATTGCGTAATTGCAGTTGTGTGTTTTTTATTTTTGATACTAATTTTTTAATTCTTATTTTTCTGTCAAATTCGATTGATATTGTGTGATTATTATTTTTTCGATCACAAATATTCGTTATTCTTAATTTGCATTTTTTCGATCAAATTTGGTGAGATTTTTTCGAAAGATTGTTTGCTATTAGTGTCAATGCCAACATTTTTTTACGTTTATTTTAATCAAAGTATTTCAATCAGAAAATATCGATTATTTTTAGTATAAAAAAATTAAAAAAAAAAACAAATTATCGATAATATTTGATCGAAAATATTGAAATCTAGGAATAACGTTTTCTTTTTGCCATAATTAAAATCACAAAATATCGATACATTTTGATAGCAAAAATGAGAATCACAAAATAATGATGAAATCATAATTTTTGTTTTAATAAAATTTATAACCGTTGCGGTCACTGTTCAAAACAATTAAATGAAATTTTGCTTTAAAACAAGTGTTAACGCGCTTAAAACTATAGATACCTACCTCGACATTTTCTCCTAGCGAAATTAACGGTTTGTAGCACGAGGCGAACGGATTGCCACTCATATTGATAGTGTAGAAATTTGTGATTAATTTGCTTAAACTTTTTCTCATAGCTTCCAAATATATGTACATACATACATACATCATTTCACAAAAATCGGTCAAGGCGTTTCGGTGATTCGAAATTTTCATATACAAGTATATTGATACATACATATGTATATAGTGATATAAAAATATAACAATAATTTAATCTTAATTTGGGCTGAATAACGTTGAGAAGTTGGCTTGAAGGAAGTGAGGTTCGCTCCGAATCATAAAAACGGCTGATACTTTTGCAAGATATCAATACGAGGATTTTCGAAATAAAAAAAATAAAATTTATTATCTGCACATCACATCTGCAAGAATACCCGTTTCTCGTGAAGAAGACACTACACCTCCAGTGCCTTCAAAAAATAACGAGAAGATGGATAATGAAAATATTTCTGGTACACAGACAACATCGAGTTTCCTTTCTCGATGTATGTATGTACGTCTGCATTTTCGTAGACTTCAACTGCATCTTCAAGTCCATCAAAATAACCTTGATTTTCTTAAGTAATCCGATTTGAATGACAGTGTTCGATACTTAGGGCGATCAAATTCTACAGTTCAATTTCTTGGATCAAGATTAGAAAATTGGAAAGACACGAATATTTTACGAACTATTTTTTTCTACATACATATACTATAATGATTGAAACTTTTGCAATGATGCTACTTATATATGTATGTGGCTCTAGGGTGCAATATGTCACTAAAAATTAATTTGTGGTTTCCTGAAAATCTTGGTGCCGTATTAGATGAGCATGATGACATATTTCACCAAAATATCTTTCGCATTGAAAGACCCTATAACGATAAACGATCTACAGCAGGTGCACTCCGAGTGTAGCGCGCACTTGCTATAGGTACACTCGGCTAAGACAATCGGCAAGCCATGAAGTATTTTAAAAGTATTTTAACCCACATTTGGTGTGATTTCCGTTAAATTAGGGATACAAAAAATTAATACCTACCCATTTTTTCTGTTTAAAAATCGATTCTCTACAGCAGCCTTGTACATTAGGGCATTGAAACATTTCACTAAATTAACACAGAAAGCAGGGTAGAAGTTTTGAGAACTCCTAAAGCAGCTGAAACTAATGACATCTTCATTGGATACCGCCGGAAGCTTAGAGGGCACACACTCGCAAAGCTGATAATTTTCAAGATACATACATATGTGCCTACGTATGTCTGTATGTATTTGTATGAGTGTGAGTGTAAAAGTGTAATAAAATAAATGAGCAACCATATTTACTTATCATTAACGACAATGGTATAATTCCATTATTTAATCCTTAGTTACATATGTACATACAAACATACCTACAAACATTTAACACATTCAAACATAAAAGGGTGGTGCTTCCGATAATATTATTTTATCTTAACTAAACTACAATAACCCACACTCGCTCAAACAGCTTACTCGCACTCCATAAACGAAGAGTTCCCATATACCTCAATATTTCCACGATCCACAAAAGATAAATTTCACCGCCATTTACACGCCAAGCACATCCATAGGCTAGGGGTGCCTTTCTGCCTAAAGCAATCCAGTAAAATCGAGTGAGAGAGCAATACTCTTGGCTGTACTGCATTAGCTTACAAGAACAAAGTATTTCCACTACCAATAAATCCGAAAGCCGACTGCAATGCAGTATGAACGAGCGGTGCATTTGCTCTACCAGCAAAAGAAAGAGATGGCACTAGGGTGTTAGCAAATTTGAGTAGGAAGCGCTGTGTGATGAGTAAAACGAGCTGTGAGAGTGCCATATTACAAAAACGATATATGTACAAAGAACAACAACTCTAGTTAAATGGTCGGTGGTTGGGTGAGAGACAACAGAACAACACAATTAAATGGCAAAATGCTTTGAGCAGCATATAAATCCAATTCATTTAATAATTGCCAACGAGATGGAGGCTCATTAAAGCTGATGGAAATGTTGCTGTTGTTGCGCGCTTCGCTAGCTTAGTAGCGGTGGGAGATGAAGGCGTGAATTGAACATTTATGTAAGCATGGCGTTGGGGATGTGGGAATTTTCTACATCTTACTTGCTTATATACTATATCTATATATAGGTATGTATGTACGTATATATACAGGTAGGTAGTTGGTAGATAATACAAACACAGCTAAATGCCAGATACGCAAGAGCGAGAGATTGTATGCTTAGTTAAACTCTTTTAAATGAGTTTGGCACGGCAGTCGATTTTTTTTTTTTTTTTAGAATTTGACTCAGTTCATGGAAGTGCAAAATGAAATAGAGGTTGGTGAAAATGTTAGAGAGATTTAGAATTTAACTAAATCTCAAATTAATGCTTTTTAGAGACACACAAAATTTAATGCATGAAACGTCATTTAAATTCAAAATATGAATTTAGAGAGTTAAAATCGCGAAAAATTCATAACTAAGATTTTTATTTATATTATTGTAAATAAATTCTACCTTTTTAACATAACATTAATGTAATAGGTTACTAGGAAATACCAGGCGTTTTTTGACACATCTCAACAAGTACACAAATGCAATTTTACTTTATAAAATTTATTTTCAAAAAATTTGCGGTCTGTTTGAAAAGTATATGTGTACGTATGTACATACATATGTACAATGTATAAATGTATAAACAAAAAAAAGTTGCGATTTTCCCACCGCAACTATACAAGTTCTTATGTTTCAAGACTTTCACCAAAATATTTCGAAAAATATTAAGATTTACGTGAGCTGTATCGATTTGAAAATGCCTCAAAAAAAAAAATAATAATAATAAAATAAAGGTCTGTCCTTTATGCTTTTCAGGGATATCGAAAAGGTCTAAGCTATTCAAGTTTTCCTTAAACCAATCTTCAAAAATTTCATTTTGTTGAACAAATTTTTAAATATTTGTATGCAGAACATTTAAGTTTAACGCTATATGATCTGAGGTGATTTTTTTTGAAAAAATATTGTAAAAAACTATTGTTATTTACAAACGGAAAACCCTGCAAAAATGTAGGTAATTTCAAATCTGCTCAGCTAACCTAAATCTTAATTAATGTAAAATTTTTTGGAGAAATATTTTGATTGATGTCCTAAAATGTAACGATTTTTATAATTCAGTTAGAAAAACAGAATACCAAGGTAGATAATTTTCAATATATGTACGTAAATACCTAATGTGCATTTGCAAAAAGCAGAGCCCCACAAAGAAAATTCATTGAGAGATCAGAAAGGTTATAATTTTTATTAAAAAAAATTTGATTTAATAGTTATATTGCCATTTTCTCCATTGAGCTCAATCGCTATTTTTTTTTCTTACTTTACTATCAAATTTTATCGATATTGTGTGATTTTTTGCCTATCAAATATAATCGTTATTCTTCGATTTAAAGTTTTCATATCGCTATTCATGGATTTAAAATTTTTTGATCGTAATATTCGCAAAAAACTTGTCGGCGATTACAATAATTGCAACAACACCAATAATCCAATTTACATATATTTTATGAGGGAAAAAATAAAAATTAAAAAAAAATAACGGTAAAACTTTTTTATCAAAAAAAAAAAACAAAAAGTATTATAAATGAAATTAACGTCAGATTTGCGAAGCATATGGCACAAGGATTAGAACGATATATTCGAGGTTTGTTTGGAACAAATTCTTCAAAATTATTTTTTATCCGAAAAAATAAAAAAAAAAACACAACTTCGAATGTAATTTCGATCCCTGGAATATCTAAGTTTTACAATTTCGATTTATTCATCATTTTTTTATGCTATTGTGACAATTTCTTGTTTTTTTGTCCGTTTTCGAAATATTGTTGTTGTGAAAAACAACATTCCTTTTTTTAAATGTTCATAACTATAAGAAAATTTGTCGATTCGGGTCTTTGTTTTAAGATCTTTTCTATCAGCCTGCTTTTGGAATATAAAATTGAAAATCTTTTAGTCCCATATTTTTATAAAAATAAAATCTCTTTTGAGCCTAATCTGGTAATGGGGTCTATTTTTTCGAAATATCAAAATTTCTAGGAAAGAGTTGGAACATTACTTTTAGTTATAAAGCAACAGTATGTCTTATTTCAAAATAATAATAAAACGTGACTTTTCTCTTAGCACAGGATTGATTCAACCCTAGCCAAAAAACAGTAAGTAAATTTTTGGTTTGTTTTTAATACAAATTGTATGCCAAACACGGGACAATAACAGATAATGTACAAGTCTAATAGTATTTTCATAAAATATTGACCACAATTAGAAAAAATTCACTTCCGAGTCAAAGCAAAATTTTATTTATATTGAAGTTGCTTTAAATCTCAATACCTTCAATATTTCATGCAGATTGAATAATTTGAGCACCAAAAGCATAAAAACCATAATAAAATAAAAAATCAGATTTTTTCCATTTTTCATTAAAAACTAACGTTTAAAATAATTATAAAGTTTGGTTGACATTGTCTTACTTAAGCGCTGCATTTACATATTTGCATTTTTTTTAGTAAACCGCCCTTGAAAATGCAAAAAAAAAACGGAAAAATAAATAATAGCTTGCTGTTTGTTTTTTTTTTTTTTACCCTAGAATCATCACACAATATCAATTCAAATAAAAAATCCAATCTCTTTGTCAAAATATAAACTTATTAGATAATAAATAATGAAAAAACTTGCAATTGATTATTAATTTATGGGCTTATTATAAAAATTTTCGTAAATACATCGACTCAGCACATTTTAATCGTCTGTCATGCCCATTAATTTGTATTTCAACCATTGCTTCCATTAATAATTTCTAACATAAATGTGTCGTATTTGAGCGCCAGCATGTATTTTTTACTGGTTACAGTTATGATTAAAATAACTGCATTGTTTCTGGCGCTGGCAACCGAAAAATATGAATGAAAAAAGGTAAAACTTTTACTTCATCCCAACTTATTCTCGCCCGATTATCTAAGAATAGTATAGTGAAAAAAGGCGAGCGATGCATGTTACTTGCCCAGGCCAGAATTTGAACCCGGGATCCACCGAATGAAGCGCGCACACGCTACACACTCGGCACAAGAAATAGCATATTCATTAAAGTATAAAATTTGATGCCCAAGGAATTATTGTTATTTATAAAAAGTAAAACATTTTATATCTACTCTTCGACTCGCCACTATTCATTCCTCTTTTTGCCATTTTTTTACTAATTTTAAGCGCAACTAAAATATTTACAATAAATAGAAACTGCAAACAAATCCAAATTTGTTCTTCTGTTTTATTTTAAATAATTTTATTACATTCCAAATATACACCTTATAAATATAGTATTGAAATATAATATATTCTCATGCAAATTTCTAATTTTATATTCACTTATTCGAGTTCAAAGTTTGTTTTTTAATATTTTTTTTAACTTTCCCTTTACTGCATTCTATTTGTTTTTAGCGCAGCATATAATCAGCATATAATCTGTAATATTACTGCATAATATGTCAGATTTGCTGAGCACTCCCCATGCGAAAAAAGCGGTACTGCTTTTCCTTCGGAATTGTAAAATTCATTGTATGTTAAGACATCTACCAAAATATTTCGTAATAATATTAAGATTTAGGTGACCTAGACCATTTCGTTTACCTCCTTTTTTGGAGGATTTTATAAATAAAAATATATAAATTTTTTTTTTAAACATTTTCAACGCAATCATTTCAGATCATCAAATAGTTTATGCTTAAAAGTTCTGCATAAATATATTTAAAAAAAAAAACTTCTCAACGACTCCTTAAAATAATTAAATTTTGGATGTCGTTTCCTATTATTTTCCATTTATGAATTTTTTCACAAATCTTATTGCTATGACTCCGTTGAACAAACTTTTAAATATTTTTATGCAAATCTTTTAAGCTGGCACTATTTTATCATCCTAATTGGGCTTTTGAAAAAATATTAAAAATCTGTGTTTTTTTTAATATAAAAAACTCTTTCCAAATCGATCTAGCTCGCGTAAACTTTAATATTTTTTCGAAATACATTAACGGAAGTCTTAAAACGGTATATATTTTATACACCCGAGGAAAAACCGAAATGGTTTTGTTGAGACACACTAATGTGTACTCGTATATGTTTTAAAAGTTAGTTTTAAATAAAGTTTTCGAAGTTATTTTTCGGCCTCCAAATATTGCAATATATTTGAAGTTTTGAGCTCAAAGCAATTAGTTTTCATTTTGTTTCAATCCTTTAGTTTATCAACTACTCTCCTTGAGCTCAAGTCTTAAAAAATATAATAAAATGTTTCAGTTAATAAATCCATGAAATTTAATACGCTGTGACCACTTCGGGAAGAGTAAGAAAGTACGCCGGTTAGTTGCTAGTAAATAAAATAATTACAAACGGGCGTTTGCTTCTTCCCATGCAGAGTGTAGTTTTTCTGAAGCGGCACGCCCACCAATAATTGCAGAAAATACTCGCACTTCCCTCTAGCCAAGCATAAGGAATATATGCACCGTACTTTTCATGGACTGGATAAACATTTCTATGCTTTTATTTTTATCGCCACCATAACATCTACTACATTACTATAAAAATATTATTATGTATCCACATTATTTCTCTTAGCTGAAATCATTTTCATTTATAACATTTCACCATCAACAGCGCGGCCGCCCATCATACCAATTGACAATGACACCGTCATCGCCACCGCCATCGTTAGCACAGTTGCTGTCATATTCCGCTTTCAGTATATCGGACGTCAGTCACTTCCGTTGCCAATTTTGTTCCTTTTTTTCTTGCTTCTTGTTTTTCTTTTTATTATTATTTTTGTTGGAGTTGATGTTTAATGAGGCAAATGTGCTTGCGGCCGCCAACACTTTGCGCTTGCCATTAAGTTCAAATCGAGCACAACAACAATAACAACAACAGCTGCGAACAAATCGATGATTACTTTGATTGGTGGTGTTGACGTCTACCGCCAGACGACGCATTGCTGACGCGTACGCGCTGAAAATTTGATGGCGGCGCTGAGCAGATGCCAATATTGGAAATCGTACACCTTGCGTAACAAAAAAAACCGCATCAAGTTTTTCGCGGAAATTTGATTTTTGTGAATTGGGGTTTCCTCGAATAGTTATAAAATGAGTTGGATGGTGTTGAAGGTTTTCTTTTAAACTATTTTCTATCGAATATTCGAGAAAAACCATATGCCTCAGAAAACACAGTTGCTCAAAAGGTCGTAATTCTTATAGCGGTTAAATGAAAAGTGCGTGTTCGTAAAAAAGCAGCAGATTTACAATTCAATGAAAGTTCAGGGCGTCGTTTTTTTTTTAGATACCATGGAACTTGTCAACTGGAGAGGAAAGAAAAATTAGGCAGGAAAAGATGCACAAATCCGAGAGTAGACCGGGGTAATTCGAGAACAAGCTTTCAAAACTGTTTCAAAAAAAAAACCGAGCTATATAAATCATTTTTTTTTTAATTTATGTTATTTTTTTTAGTTAAATTTAGTCTAAAACTATTAACAAATGTGAACTTTGTATCGAAAAAACAAACTCCGAAATCTTTCACTACATCAAGCGATTGCAATTCAGAATTACTGATATGGTATCAAGCTTGGATTGGCTGCTGAAGGTTGGAGAAGGTTGGTTGATGACACTTTTCAATATTAAGAAATAGTGTATTGTTTATACACCTATCTAGATCAGCCTGAAGAACGAGTGTGTCATTTGCATCCTTAAATTTTTAAACCATCAGGATAAATCAAATATTTAACATCTGAAAAGCACAAACCTATATCATTTACAAATGAAATAAAAAACAAAGGACCCAATATGCTACCCTGTGATACACCAGATGTACAAATAAAAGTATTGGAATAAATTCCATATAGGACAACCGAATTTAGATATGATTCAATCCAACTAAGAAAGCGGGAATAAAAACTTAACCGGCTAAGTTTAGCAATTAAAATAGTATGATATATTCTATCAAAGGCCTTGAAAAAGTCAGTATAAATAAATCAAATGCTTTAAGGTTTAAACCATAGTTTACATATTATTATGCGTTCAAAAAGTATAGAAACTGAAGAAAATTTAGAAAATGACTTATAGTTTCTTACATCACATTAATTTATACTTTTAAAAATAGGGGAAATATAGGTAGAAGTGAGTTTCCAATCATCTATAAAAAACCGTGACTCAAGAGAATTATTAAAAATATGTTTTAAGGGCTCAATTAGAGAAGGACGACTTTTCAGCAGGACCACAGAAATACCATCTGTATCTGAATCAGTGACAGGGGAACATTTGAGATCATTAATGCTTTCAACTATGTGCTCATCTGAAAGAACCAAAAACCCAAGATCAATATACGCGCCCCCAACGCAGATATCAATAGCAAGTACCGTGACAAAATTAGCCGCAAATAATTAGCAAAAACATTTGCAGCATCTAAAATAATAATTAAAAAAAAAGCAGGTTTAGTAATATTGGAAACCTTCCTTTTGAACTTGATATGGTGCTAGATATATTTAGCGTTCGTTTTTATATTAGCTTAAAAATTACATATGTATATAGAGATTTATTTAATTTGTTATAACTCATTTTTGTAATTTAAATGCAAATCCTGATGTTTTAGATCATTTGTTAAACTGAAATTTTTCAGTAACTTATTATATTAAAACCAGGAGAGCTTATATGGTAAACTTTTAAAATTGGTATGAATAATATCTTTACAATAATTAAAAATAATATTTTTTAATCGTACCGTTCAATACCAATTAAACGAGATGTGTATGCCGGCCTGGGAAGCCTGCGAAAAAGCCACTTTTAAAAACGAAAGTACAGCGGTTCAACCGGGCCAAAAGTAAAGTAAAATGGAGTGAATCTAAATGAAGACGTGTAATATTTTCTGATGAGCCCAAATTCAAGCCCTGATGGCTATCGCGCCGTTTGCCGTAGATCAGGTGTACGATTTGCTGGAAATTGCATACTTCCTACTGTAAATATTTAACATAAGAATTATTCACGATGAAATTTCTAAGTTTTTGACATTCTGCCATAAATAAATAAAAAATAAATTTGTCGAACTAATTTTTTTTGAAATAAAAGAAAAAATTTGAAACCAATCGTTGTTTGTTTTTTCGACAATAATTAGGATGCCATCGAATACGTTGGCTACAACTCCTTGAACAGAGTTTTGGCAAAGGGAAGCGATCACTTCGACGAGATTAGATAGAGCATACTAAGCATTTCGTTGTTGTACTAGAGCTTCCAGAAATTATTTTCATTTTAAATTTCAATAAACTCATACAATTCAAAGAAAATGTCAAAAAAGAAATGAACGTAGCCCGACAAGGCGAATTCATATAAGGTGTAGTTACGATAGAATCCGGTTTGTGTTTTTTTTATTCACCTATAAGGCGAATTCATATATGTAAAGTGAAGTTCATCAAATAGATGATTGAATTCGCTTGGTAAACAGTAAGTCAAAATGGTGTGTTTTTTGTAAATCATACTGCCATCGTGCGCATATTTTGTTAGAGTAAATTTTTGTTTTTGTACTTATAACACCACCTTATATGCATTCGCCTTGTAGCCCGGGTTTCTGGATTTATTTGATGCAGACAATGTCTGGGTTACGAAATTAAAAATATAACTGTGAGTTACTTATCTCTTTATTTATAAATTTAACTCTGGATTTCCCGCAAGTGAGCCTAAGAATACAATATATTCTTAACAAAATTCTAACCTGTATTTTCTTTTCTAACCAAAAACTGTAATGCCGCATACAAAAAAAAATTGTTTCAACACATTTTGCCCATTTATTAAAATAAATTTCCATCAAAGTTTTCACAAATATGTGAGAGAGCTATAAAGCTTAACACTTCGAATTGTGGAAAAAATGTGAATGTGCCTATTTTTGTGGCGCTGAGTGTAAATACGCTTGTACATAGTAAGTACGAGTCTTTATCGATAAAATGATAGTGGCGTTGGTGTTTGATGGTGATTTGCTAGAGATGTCGATGTTGATGGCGGCTGATGGCCGCTGATGTTGGCAGCGAGAATGATGATGATGACAGCGACGACAGCAGCTTTCATTGGTGGTGCTGATGGTGGTTGTCGTTGGTGAGCGTCAATTAAGCGCGATTTTGTCGACAACACATCACCCAGCTAGACGATGAGTCGAGCGGTTGACATTGGATTGCAGCGCGTCGATTCATTGGACGTCGTTACTAAAAATAATTGGCTGCTGGTGTTCGAAAAAAATTAATACGATAAGAGTGAGAAGGATAGTAGACGCGCATACTTTTGCGGGAGGGGGATGTGTTGCTTGAAAGGGTTGTGCAACCATCTGACATATTGTCATAATGAGCTCCCAGTACTTCCCCTAACAAGCGAAGCGCCCCCCGCCCCCCACCATCCACCTACCTCACTGTTGATCCAACTAATTGGCATTATTTGTTTTGTTAAATTGAGCATTTTGGTGTGCAGCGCTGCGTTGATTTAATTAAAACTTGTTTACGTGCGTCCTATGATGAAAGATATGATGATGGTAGGTGTCGTCGCGCGACATAGCGCGTGGTGTGGCATTGCTGTTATTTACCCTGCGTGCGTGCCGAAATTGAAAATTTCACAAAATGTCGCGTGAGGCCGAAAATCGATTGTTACAAAGACAAACAAAACAACGTGGAAAATGGAAGCGAAAAGTTTGAAAAAAAATGAACTCAAAGTTTACCAGCGTTCGTCTCTCACGCCGCGGCTATTTAAGCCACTGTGTTTGCTTACAAACATTTCATTTGTTGTCGCACAAAAGGGTTTAAGTTGAAAATATTTTACAATTCAACGGGCATTAGATATTTCGCGTTAAACAAACAAAGCCATAAGTATTAAATTGACAACAATAACGACAATAACAAGCTCAACATCTACTCATAAGTGACCCCGAAATGATTAACAAAAGATTGCCATTCGGCGTCAATGTTCATCGTGTTCGATGAGCGCTTTCTATTAAATTGCGACTAAAAATTTTAGATTTTCATGACATAATCCAATCATCAACGCCGCTTAGCTGCACATGCGATCGCGCTAAGTCGAGTTAATCCTTTCCATTTTTCCGCTGCAAAATTTTGCTAAAAACAAAAACAAGCGACAACAGCAATGCACACACACACCCACACACACATACACACATACAAGCCGATCAAATATTTTACCTACATACATAAATTTATTTAAATGTATAGTCGAAAAACTGCGGCACTGACCGCCGCACAGAGGATAATGAATGCGACGATTTGTCGCAACAAATAGTGGGCGTGTAAATGGATTTGCATTCATTTGGTTTGTAGAGGCGGTCGACGGCTGCTACTGAAGTTACTACCCCCGTTGTAGCGACCCGCACGCGTTCAGGTGGGCGTATCAGCAGGTCAACGCAATGACCTTAGTGACATCGATATATTTGCACGTACTATATTTTGGAAAAAAAAAACAATTTTGTTTGCAAAAACCACTTATTTTGAGTTAACACTTTTTCCCTATCACGCTAAAAATAAAAATATTTTGATGACATATTTTAACGACTAGTTAAGTCAAGCTGTAGTTTAGCAGGCCATCTTGGCAAAAGTTGTATTAAAATATTAAAGTTGTCTGTGGAAATTCGGAATTTATTGAACTGAAAACAAAAGTTCTAAAGTCAAATATGCTGTTTTGCAAAAATTTCCAACGTTATCTACATATTTAAATATACATAGCTTCATTTGCCTCGGCAGGTAGTTTTCGCGCATAATTGCCGTCACCGCAATGATCATCCACCTCTGCGTTACTGAAAAGGCATGAGAGACCTAAATGCGGTTTTGCGCATTTTTAAAATACTACTGCCCTTCCTTGGCATCGAGCATTGTCTTGCCACAGACTAGTGTGATTTTGTGTCATCTGATCGCCGTGACAAATTTAAGAGCTTGGACATAGAATTTTGATATACAAATAAGATCCATGCTTTTAGTTTTTCATATTCACTTCAGGTATTTTGTTTTTGTATGTAGAATATTCCTTTTCAGAATGTCCAGGATATTAGGTTCATTATATACATACTAAATATGCTCTTAAAACATTAATTCTTAAACACTAATATTGAAATGAAATCTGAACATGTAATTTTTCGAAAAGTATATCAGCCATTTTTTGAAATTTTAGTTCATTGCAGTCAAATTTATATCGTTTTATTTCACTTCATTTCATTTCGTCTCATTATATCTCACTTAATTACATTTTATTTCTTTTTAATCCATTTAACTTCATGCCATATTATTTCATTCCATTTAATTTAATTTCATTTCATTTCATTGCATTCCATTTCACTTCATCTCGATTCTTTTCACGTCATTTCATTTGAATTTCCAACACTAATATAACAACCGTTTATTGCTGTTTCAATTAATTGCATTCCATTTCATTTTATTTCGTGCCATTCCGTCACAATTCAATTAAAATATTCCGATTCATATACCCTCAAATTGATGTATACCGCATTCATACTTTCTCTTTCTATTAGTTCCATATTGATCGAATAGAGCGCACCTAAATGGTGTTTCTCAAATTTGCCCTACGACCATTGCCTCGCTTTGACTTTTAACCCTAAAATGAATACAGTTGTCGAACGGCAACAATCCCTTTAATTGTATTTATTTATTACGACTTTTTAGAGCCTAGTTCATACAAAACACTTAACAAATAATATCACATTATTAATCAATATGTACGGTATTTATGTACGGTATTTTAATGTGAAATATTGAAATGTTGTAATATTGAAATCTGTACCACAAATCAAATCGAAAATTGAATGTTATAATGGTCATATTGCGCCAATATATTATGTTGCAGATAAATCAAAAACTTCAAAATTTATTCTAATAGATTGCAGCATTTTTTTTTGTTATTTATTTACCTCTTTTGATTGAAATATCACACGTTTACTTTAATCTTTAGCGGGTGGTCAGTGCGGGCACATCCCATTTGTGTCAAGTGTATTTTTGGTTTTATTTTATAAAAAAATTGTACACAAATATTTTCATTTAATACATAAATATATATTTATAACAAAATGGCACGTAAACTAATTATGAGGCTTTGGCTTTTCCTTCAAGTTTCCATACTTAAATGCTGAACATTTTTTTGATTTGGATTTCATTATTGGAAATTGTGTGATTTACGCTTTAATACAAAATTTGTTTCAAACGAAAATAAAAACATCATGAATTTAAGGGTCAATTCTTGCATTATACTAGGTGCAAGCGTTTGCTCGTTGCTCCTGCACAAAGTTTATTTCAATATTCCGCGGAAATTATGCTCGGAATGCCCGCTTCTGGCGGGGTATAAATAAATTTTATCAGATCGTAAATTCTATAGACCTAGATTTTTCTTTGCCAAAATCGCCTTATTTTATTCCATAAATTCCATAAATAAATAATTCCTTAAATAAATAAGTCCATAAATAAATAAAATTTGTCATCCAAAGTCAATTCAAAACAAGTAAAGAAGTGTATCTTCGTTTTTGCAGAAGCCTTTGTACCTTTCATTAACATAAAACATGCATTCTTAGGGTAAAACTTTAAAAATACTATATACTTTTCGCATATAAAATAAATTTTATTTGTTATAAAAAAAAATTGTTTAATTAAAAACATAAAGATATACATATATGAAAGTGCAATGATGTTAACCGTGAGAACTAAAAAATACAGAAAAATGTATCAATAACAACAACATCAATCTAGTATGGAAATTTTCTAGCAATGAATCGCATTCCAAGAAATACTATAATTTTTAAAACCTCCAATCAAAATCTATGTATTGTTGATGATTTTCTTAGTAAACTTTGTATGATTTATGAGTAAATAGATTATACAATTTCAAGTTTCTAAATGTCATATAGCTATATTTAGGTGCATTAAAGTAAAACGTCATATCTGAAAAATCAGTCTTATGGGAGTTTTCAGTGGACACTTTATATTAAAAATAAAAGAGAGAAGTGCCAAATTTCATGTTCATAGCTCCTTTGGTGCAGAAGTTATGTATAATGGAAACTCTGATATTTGAACAATCAGTTGTATAAATGCTATATTATCCAATCTGTCCATTTTCGACAAATGATTATTACATTATAGAAATACTGAGTGAGTAGTTTGCGTTCAAGTAGACGGACAGACAGGCGGACAGGGTTAAATCCAACCTGCTCGTCATACTAATCATTTTGGTACACTTGGCAATGATATATATAACTCTTCTTCTTCTTATTCTTACAACCATCGGACCACAGTTATAATACCAATTCATCTTAATGAAGAGTATATTTTCCATTGGGGCCTTTATTAGGTCATAAATTCTATTTAGCCTTCGAAGCATTTGCAAATTTAGCCACAATTCTGTGTGAATCTTGTGACTGTCGTTATTTGTAAATATAGCATTAAAACCTTCCCTTTGTTTAAATTAAAATCGAAAGAAAATAATGGAAAATAAAAGAACAAAAAACCCCTATATTATGAGTTATGTACTGGTCTAAATGAGAAAGCTATATAACAAAAAACAAAGAAAAACTAACGAAAAATAAGATAGGTTGTTAAAAACAGTTTGTCCAACTTTTAATTCTTTAGGTTTTTTTTTTTTGACAGATGGCTGTATTTTGTTCATTTTACTTACACAGCAATTCACATTTTGACAGACGAGAGATTTCCTAATCATAAACAAAATGGAAACACAAGTTTTATCCATTGGAACAAATTAATTTCATTTTTTCTCGTAGCAAAACTATTTTACGAAAATCTGAATTTTGCTTTATTAAAATTTCCGTAACGAAATGTCAAAACTCAGCTGTTTTTCACATTTGTCTCTCTCTAACACGTGGTCACATTGTTTTTGTAATTGGTTTTTCATCAGTTTCTTTGGTTTGTATTTCAAATACGGGCATAAACGCACATTTGACATAAGAATTTTTCGTTTGCTGGAGAGTTTTGTTTAAACTAAGCCGTGTCTCTTTTCATATTATGCTGTATTAGAATAAAATATATCTGTAGTTTTACTTAGCATATTGTTTTCAATAATTGTGTGCGTCCACGTGAAAAGGGCCCACTTTGTCGCATCTAATTTCCGAGATATACATATAGATTTTTCGATACATGGATCGAATTTCGTAATTTTTTATTATGGTTTATTATGAAACTACTATATACATTTACGCGTCGAATTACACCAAATTTAGCTTCCTAGGTATAACAGAAGTAATTAATTTTATTTTTTGAAAAAAAGGGCCCACAAGCGAGAACTTTCAACTACAAATTGATTTTTCTCAATTAGTCATTTTTCGGATATTCACCTTTAAATTTGTCTCAAAATGTTTGGAAATCAACCAGGAAGATGCCCATATGCATAACTCCAATACCGCCGTAGTGGGCCCTTTTCACGTGGACGCACACAATTGCAGATTTATCAAAATATGCCAAAAAATTATATTAAATATTATAAAAATCTGATCACTTCCGGTGGCTGATTAGCGAAATTTCTTCGTATAAGAAAAAAACCATACAATTTAACCTACTTTTTTATAAGTCGAATAATTTTCGCCAAAAATATGTACATATATTGCGTTTAAAAACTTCTTTTCTTTTGTACTATTTCCTGTAAAGGTAATGAGTTTTAAAATACTTTTACAATCAACTGCATATGTATGTATTTGCAATTATATAGTTCAAATACCACCACAAAGCTAAGACAAACTTCCGAGAACTGCCAAATAGAACAATTATATGTAAATACATTTCTATCCTAAAGGGTTAACGAATTTTTAAATATTCGCGTACACTATATAAATATATGTATATTTATTCGAAATTCTCCATACCTGTATGTGTAATCCAATTTTCCACGGTACTTAAATAAAATACCTACATCTGGCCACCGTACGCAGGTAACAAAAGTGCTGGCGTGGATTTATAGCTCCTTTCCTTTTGCTGCACATCAGTGGTTTTCCAAAGTCTATGATACCAGCGCTAAGCATTGTACGTTTGTATGAATTTCCAACGTTTAAACGCTTGAAGTGGGCGTTTTAGCGGCTTAACGGTTCAAATATATTGTAAATTGTTCAGTAATAGCTACAAAATATTTGCAACGGAATTACAACAAACTAACATACTAAAAGGTTATGCGAGTACATATTTAAAACTAGAATGGATTCTCAGTAATTGCCAAATGATCAAAACGATTTCTGTTTGAATACAAACGTGTAAATCCCAACAACTGTGTTGTCTGTCTTGGCGTGAAAATGATAAGTATGCTGCACTTCTGAAACTTTTGAGTAACTTTTGTAAATAAATGGCGTTCAATGTTAGTTCATTTATGATATTTGTAAAGTTAATATAATTATAGTTTGTATGATAAAACGATGAGACGGTATACTCCTTCCGGAAATATCACCATACTTAACCGTCCCACACTTCCTTCTTTGAAATTTTTTTACAGTCACAAGACTTCTGTGAATAGACATCAGTTACTGAAAGCTCTTAAGGAGAACATTTCTGATTAAATCTTGAGATTAACGCCAGAAGTTTTAGGGGAAACACGATCAAAATCTACATAAATTGGGTCCAAATGGATATTAACGGGCGACCCTCAAAACTTTATATACAAAATATTAAGGAAAAACCAACACCATATTATTTAAAAGATATAGCCAAAAAATTTCGGGCCATCTACTTTGGGTTGCCTTCCATATGAACTCAGAACGGTTTTGGTTTTTATATTAAATTTTGGCATAAATTCTTTTACAAAGTTTATAATGCATACGGCGAGGACAAATTCGCAGAAAGAGAAAGAGTGGTCGTCCTCGCGTGGTTCGATCCCATTCAACCATAATAAATGTTGGCGAACGCATTCGCAGATTATTATTATTATTATTATTATTATTATTATCAGTTTATTTTTATAAATAAATTGTAAAAGTTAACTTAAAACTAATTACTGTATAAAATATTGCTTAACCTTAGGATATTCATTACGTTATTTACATTCTGCTTCGAAACTTGATTACGTAATTCAGGTAGACTGGGAAGGTTTAGTCGTTCTTGTGCTTCATTTATGACGTGGCAATCTTCTGTAATGTGTTTTATAGACACTGTTTCCATGTTGCAGAGCCTGCACATTGGTGCATTTGTTGATTTCATTATGTGTTCGTGTGTAAGGAGTGTATGTCCTGGTCTTAACCGGATACATTTTTTTACATATATTATTTTGCAGTCTTTGGGAAAAGAGATTGTTTTACCGTCCATGTTGAATTGCTTGTAGTGATTTTGATAGTCCCGCCACTGATTTTGTCGTGTATTTGATAGACACTGTTTGAAAAAGCGATTTATGTCGCGTTTAGCTGTTGTTTGTTGTTTTTGTGGGAATTGAATAAGCGTGTCTCGAATTTCGATTATTGTGTTATTTTGGTGTAAGGTGTTCCCTATTGCTCGAATAGCTGCTAGCGAATCGGTTCAAATTATGTGTTTGCCTTGTTGCCGCATTCGCAGAGATCCCCTTAGAAAAGAGAATACTATGCCAAGAGAAATGGATATATCGAACAGATCCAAGTAAAAACTTATTCGAGATGGTCTCCACTTGATGATCGGTCAACTGATCATCTTCTGACAATGCGCTGAAAGCAAATTCGGCTCAATAGATCAGGAAAGTATTCTTTTTAGAGATGAGAAATTGTCACTGTCTAAGAAGTTTTTAATAAACAAAACGACAAAATCTACGCAAAAAATTCCAGGATGCAACAAATGTTATTCCAAGGGTTGAACGTGATGACCACTAATGGTTTGGTGGGGAGTCTCCTGTAAAGACGTTACACCTCTTCACTTCTGTGAAAAAGGGTTAAAACTGGGGCAAAAATGTACCAGCCGGATGTTTTAGAAGGCGTGGTACAGCAGTTAAGTAATACCCTATTCGATGGAGAGTATTGAAACTTTCAGCAAGGTTCTGCTCCAGCACACAAGGCAAAAACCAACCAGCAGTGGCTTAAAAGAGAAATTTTTGGTTTCATAGCAGGGAGTCCAGATTTGAATCCATTGGACTACAGTTTTTGGGCAGAGTTATATAGAATACCCCACAGACAATTGGAGAGCCTCAAAAAATCTTTGGTTCGAGCAGCTTCGTCAATACCAATCGAAACTTTGCGTGCTGCTATTTATCAATGGCAAAGGTTGCCATTTCGCACAAAGTTTTGTATTTCGCTCATTCAATATATGCATTATTAAAAAAATACGACTTTTTAGAGCCTAGTTCAAACAAAACAATTAAAAATGATATCCCGTTAATAAACTACATATTGTGAAAATGAAATTTTGAAATATTGAAATATCGAAATCACCAAAAACCATAACTTCCACCTTATCTTCTACGATTTCTTGTACTCATACTATAATCATTTATTGGATAATCCTTTACTGAATAGAATTGAAAATACTCACAACTTTTAATATTTTCAGGTAATTCGTTTAAGCATTTAACCCTTTTTAAAAAAGATAATTTATTTCATATTCTGTTTTATAATTAGGCGATTCGATATCATTATTCTCACTTGAATTTCAGTCGTGAACCTCGTAGTTAAATTTATATTACATGTCCATAGATACTCAGACAAACATCCGATATTTATGTTGCTGATGAATTTCATTGTGTAAAAAAAATATTTGCTGTTTTACGCTCATCAAATTTTAACTTAGTAGCATTTGGTTTAAAGGAGTTTTCATAATGTTTGTTTAATATAAAGCGCATAGCTAATATTTTCGAATTTTTCATAATAAAGAAAATTGTGGAACAATAGTTAAAGTAAGGCTCAACTATACTAGATCTATTTACTTTTACTTTATAATAATTACTTAAGTTTTTATAGGTTTCTTTAATAAACCATATATTTGTTGCTATTTTACTTATTGTGCATTCAATATCGACCTCTAAATTTTAATTTTCAATTTATTAGAATTTTATTATTTTATCTTCCGTACGTTTCCAATTGCTGTATTATTTATTCTGATAGATTTAATTATTAATCTCTCTTATTATTAACATGTATTTCGTTTATTTGTACTTCCTAATCCCTTAAAAAGTACCACTTATTAAATTTTAAGTATGCATTTGTGTAGTGTAATAATTTATTTAAAAAAGCCAGGGTTTAACCTAAAAAAGATATATGTACATACATATGTACATTACGGTGCCTAACCAATAAAAGCTCGGTTTTTGAATCAGTATTATATAGTTTATTATGATTAAAGACTTTTGCCAAAATATTTCGAAAAATATTAAGATGGTGAGATGGATCGATTGAAAAATACCTTGAAAAAGGAAATTTTTAGAAATAAAACAATTTTTTTTACCATCTGTTTTTTTTAGAAATCAAAAAAATATTTTTTTTATTTTTCAAAAACAAAAACCGCCTGACTGCAAAAATATTTAAAAATTTGTTTACTGAAATCATAATGAGATTTGCGGAAAAAATTTCGGGACAGGAATAATAAATGTTTTTTTATGTTTTAAGACTTTGGCCAAAATATTTCGAAAAATATTAAGATGAACGTGAGATGGGTCGATTGAAAAATACCTTGAAAAAGGAAATTTTTAGAAATAAAACAATTTTTTTTACCATCTGTTTTTTTTTTTAGAAATCAAAAAAATATTTTTTTTTTATTTTTCAAAAAAAAAAACCGCCTGACTGCAAAAATATTTAAAAATTTGTTTACTGAAATCATAATGAGATTTGCGGAAAAAATTTCGGGACAGGAATAATAAATGTTTTTTTATGTTTTAAGACTTTGGCAAAAATATTTCGAAAAATATTAAGATGAACGTGAGTTGGATCGATTGGAAAATGACTTCAAAAATAAACATTTTTAGAAGTAAAAAAGTTTTCATTTTTAAATTTTCCAAAAAACCGCCTGGCCTGCTTAAAAATATTTAAAAATTTGTTCAATGAAGATTTGCGAAAACAATTTGAGACAATAGAGAACTTATTTCCAATAATAACTTAAAACTAAGTCTTATTTGGTAAATTTTCGATTGAGTTATTCAAGTTTTTTAACCAATCTTCCAAATAGCGTCTAAGACAGCATACAAAATTGAACGTGATTGCATTGAACATTTTTAAAAATATTTTTATGCAGAACTTTTAAACGTAAACTGTTTAATGAGCTGAGGTGATTGTTTAAAAAAAAATATTTAGAAACAATTTTTTTAATTGAAGAAAAAATCACAAAAATGGCGATAATTTCAAGTCGGTTCAGCTCATCTAGATCTTTATATTATTTTAAAATTGTTTGGCGCATGCTTTAAAATATAATGAATTTTATAATTGCGATAAAAATCAGTATATATAATTTTTTGTATGGGGAGTGATGAACCCTAATGTACATATTCTCAACAAAAAAAAAAAAAATAATAAGTATGCCCCTCTATTGTTAAAAAGAAAAATCAAATATGAAACTCGGTTCAGTACTTTGAGAGCTAAAGTTTTATAGCAATTCCACATGACCACGAAACCCAGTCGTTTATGGCTCAATCGTGAACACAAGTTTAAACAAAACCAATGATTTGCTCTTACAAGTTTAAAAAAGGGTATAATAAGAAAAATATTAAAAAAAAAAAAATCAGGTTGGAGAAAAGCTGAAATATTTCTAAAACGCGGCACTGCTTGGTGTGCACAGAGCGAAGTTTTTATTTTGAAGCTCTGGGGGCCATTACGCCTTCTTGGAGAAAAAGGTAAATAAATAGAGAAATGCCGTCGAAAACCAGTTAGTAAAATGGAATGCTGTCGGGACGGTCACTTTTAATATTGAAAACATCTTCTGAAAACAAATTGTTTTCAATGCCATGTGAACATGGTATTACAAACATGCTCCATGCCAATAATTTTACATAATAAGTATAGATAAAAATTTTAGAGGAACGATCTCAGTCTGCTTTTTATGGAATTTTCGTTTTTCGCGCCAAATTAATTGAAATTTTGCTCAGTTACTGGCATTTAATTGAAATTAAGCAAACCAAATTGCCATCCAAAACACCAACGCCATTATTTAATAAACCTCATTTGAATGTAGGAGTCATTTCCTCGCATCTCTATTTTTTTTTTTTTGTGAGGTGTGGCGCATTCAATAAACTACCAGTGTACCTAAGTAGATATATACAGCGGTTCATTCATCCAGTACGGTTCGCTTGTTGTTGTTGTTATATTACTATAATTTATTGTGAAAACGACAGCGACAGTGTCGCAAATTGAGTAGCAATGGCATTAAGTAATTGAACTTCGTTGCGGCATTTACCAACTTTTTATGTAGATACAAAGAAATAAGTACTCGCTTGTTATGTATAAATAAATATACATTCATTTTGCGTGTGTGGGAACTTTTTTATTGCCTCATTATGCAAAATAGCAGGGTGCAGCAATCGTTTAGAAATCATTAATTTTGCTTGAGATTCAATTGAAATTCCAAAATCTGAATTTAGCGTTCAGCTCTCATTGTGGTAAATGTTTAATATGGCGAATATGTCTCATATCTCAGCAGCGTCTTAAGGGTTATCGTAAGGAGGAAGACCTTAAGGGGCACAACAAAAAATTGTTCAAAACTGAAGGCAACTTGGCAAGTGATTAGTTGGATGAGAAGTTGTATGACTAAAAGTTGTCTGATCTTTTTCACTAGGCGATTTGTAGAATGGTTTGTTCCCATAATTTGTGAACTGAATCATGTAAGAGTGCAATGTAGACAAACACAAGGTTGCACCTAAAAAAAAGTTGAACGGGCTCAAAGTGGCCCATTTTACACTCACCTCAATGATTTCTTTCGATCTTCATATAAATATGTATATATGTTTAAATTTGAGAATTGTAGGTTCTCTGCATCTTTCCATTTTATTTTATATGAGAAAAGCAAATAATGTTTTAAAAATCAATATTTGAACGCTAATAACGCAATAATTTATTGTAGATTGAAATGTTTTTATATTCATAAAAGGTATGAAGGCTTCGACGACAACAATTTCTTTATTTGTTTTTTTTTTGTGTGCTCAAAGTAGGCAACCCAGACGGGAATTCCAATGCGCATGTCACTATTTGACAGCTGACATTTTTGACATATTACACAGACCGAATTGCCGGATATATGATAAAAGTGCGTCTATTTATTGTTCACACTGTACATCGGATAATCCTATAATCTGCACAAGTGAGTTTTTTTAATCATACTTGGGGAAATATTAGTTAAGCTCGAGACATCTAGGCCACTTAGATCCATTATAAGGCCACTTGGTGTGCTTTCATCCCGTCTGTATTATTCTCCATGTTATGAAATCATTTCGGTTTCTTCAAGATGCGTGAGTCCGTGTCAGGTAATGTTGGACAATGAGAGACGTTCGAAAGAAATAACTTAACTTCGGCCAAATTTGCTCACTAACTCAACCAGGATTCTCCTCTGAGTGATTTGGTAGAATCGTCATTAACTCGAATCCAAGGAATATTCGGAATCACCTGGAAATATGGCATGGTTTGGGTTTTCAAAATTCGCTCTATTATGAATCGTGTTGCGCTCCCGGGTATTTAGGTTTTATATTTAAAATTTTTTGTTTATAATCATTTATCTATATATTAAAACTAAGCTATATTACTGTTTTTATACTTGAATTCTTGATAAAAGTTTGCTACATGAGTACAATCAACGGTCCTAATAGTGCCTTGCTCAAAAGGTGACGGCACTGAAGCAAATATTTCTTTAACAGCTCGACGCTCCACTTGGGTCATAGAAAACCTGTCAAGCTGAGAAATTAGGTTATCAACCAAGTCATCGGTTAACTTCAGACAGCTTCTGAAATTCTGTTGCATTCAAATGAAAGGGATTGTCCACATCCCGAATCAAACTTCGATCCACTGTTGGAGCGTTTATTTCGTCGTCACCTCATGGTTGGATTATGGTTCTATTATTTAAACGACAATATTTAATGTTCCTTTTTCAATTTCAGGAAAAGAAATCAACGAATTTTAAATTTATCTTTTATTTAAGTTAAAATCACGAATTTTTCTTTTTTCGATTGAGTTAACGACTTCAAAATTGTTATCGTTTTGTTTTCGATAATCGAGTAGCAACCGACAACAGCTGATTCGACGAATGCGAAAATCGTAAAAAAATGGCTGCTGAATAGCAGCATCGTTAAAATTTCCGTTAAGATGAGTTAATCATGCGAATGTCGGGCCCCCCCTGTCATTTGCCATTCGTAGTTCAATGAAAATCAATTTAGGTTGGATTTTACATATTACTAGTGAAATATCCGCGCTGAAAGAAGAAGAAAGAAGGGCTACTGATGGGAGATAATTTAGTTACCCAACACGGTATAAATAAATAAAATGGCGAAGATTAGGTTCAATTTCACATCTAATACGGATCAGTTGCCTATTTACATGACAATTTAGAGCTTGCTAACCAACATAAAGAAAGTTCACCTTATTAGCATCTGATACTGATTTAAATAAGACATGCATACGTGCACATGGTCCGGGATTTTCGAAATGAGCCGTATTCTTATCGAAATCCAGAAAACCGGGAAAATTTGCATATCGTATCGTTTTTCTGCAAAATTTGATTGCGAATTACATACAAAAATAATTCAAGCGGTTTAAGAAAATTCGCCTTATACTCATAAGCGCCTGTGGTATTGAAAGTCTCGAAAGCTGTTTTTCACTGCGAATTACTGTAGTTGATAAATTGACGGAGGTTAAATACTTAGCTAAAAGGTTTATCTTAAAGCTACGAACCTACTTAAATATCTACAACATGAGGTCACATCGAAATATGTATATATATCCAGTACATATCTATGGATGTTTCTATATCTATGAGTGCAACAAACATACACACACACACACACACACACATTCATATGTTGATCGCCATTATCAGCATGGCAGGAGGCATTCCTCCAAAAGGTGTGAAATTAACTTCATATTGTGCGTAGAAATACGCCATGTCTTCTTCGTGCGATTAATTAACGCGACAGAAATGCGCGCATGCGCACGCAAATCTCTTCGCAACCAACCACTCCTTGCCATTTTATACCCCCATTACCCACCGTCATCCGCCACTCTTCAACGGAAATCTGCGCGACATGAGACACAGTTAAAGCCGCTGCCCAGTCAATGGACAAACTTTCGTGGACACTCCGCTGACACTCCGTTTGATGCTTATCGTAAAGATGAAATATGTCGGCGATAAATTGCCCAACAACAATAATAGCATAACATCAACAACAATGCGCATGTAGAAATGTCAGCACTGGTTGCGGTTGACAAGCGTTAATTTGTTGCAATTGTAAAGAAAGTATGAGAAAATACGCGTAGCATTTGGCTTATGAGCTGGATGAGGCGGATGATGTGGCCTAAATGACTGTACGGCAACTGGGTAAATGCAGGAGAGTAGTTGGTGCAAAACCAAAAAAAAAAAAAAACAGCCGGAGAAATCGTTGACGAAAAGTAATTAATTAGCGAGCGGAGGCAAAAATATTTAATTTTTATTTGTACAACGAAATTGGAAAGAGGTTCCATTCGCTTGCGGAAAGTAGTAAACTGCCCGCGAAATTTCAATTAAAATTATTTATATTTTTACTCTGCTCTTACGTGATTCGCTGCTCGTCGCAAAAATTCGCTAGAAGGCGCGACACTTAAGATGCGAGTTGTCAGATGCGGCAAGTGGCTGTGGCTGAGGAATGGCTTCCGTTGCGGCTACTGCAAACAATTGGACGGACTGAACATAGCGAGTAGCAATTAGCCGGTGCAAAACATGCAGTTTCAACTGTTATTTAGGCCACTTCGTTTTACGGCTTTGCGGCAGCAGCCATGTTGCAATATTGCTTGTTCACTGCGCAAGATCAACACAGTCAATTAACCATACACTTATTTGCTTGGTGTTTATGATTTTTTTTCAGAAGATTTTTTGTTTTTTTTTTTTTACACATACGCGTATAACTAGATATGTTTCTTTTCATAGTCGTCTGTGGCAGGAAGTGTTTAGCATTTTGTGCGACTTAATTAAATGCATTGCAATTAAGCAACTTTGTTTGTGCAAATATTTAACAACTGAATTTATGCAGCTCTGTTTAAATGAGTTTGACATTTTTAACCTTGTATGGTACGAGCAGGAGCATTAAGCTAATTGCCTACACTCCATTTGTTCCAATTAACTTCGCTTAATGGTGGGTAATAATGTTGGTAGGAGAGAAGCAACTACATAGTAGACGACAAAATTTATTTATGATGATGAACTCAGAATTAAGTTGAATTTAGTTGTCAGCCTTGTGTTAGGTTGCGAAAATATATGCATTAAATTATCATGTATTAAATTATCTTCTTGGAACTTGATGCTGCCGCCAAAGTCAATAGCCTTTTTTTAACAGAAATGGATGTGATTGCTGTGTTCTATCAGAGGCGGATCCAGAAACGGTTCTTAGGGGGGCTGGGAAATAATTGTATACCTCAAATCTGGAGTAATTGTTATTCGGAATGATAGTCGGTGTGAAGTTCAATCGAAAGCAGAAAAAATCCACAATACCCTATTTATTCTCTACTTCCCAGAAACATGTTTCTTACAAAACAATTTTGGTAAAATTACAATTTGCATTTTAGTGACATTTTTATATGGCTGATTCCAAAGCAAATTTCTGAATTCGATTTATCTCCAATGCAATATCTTTACGGTATACAAGTAATCTATCAGACTTCGAGCTCTTGGGGGGAAATGTCCACCATATCCCCCTGCTGTATCCGCGCCTGGTGCAGATTTAAAATATTGCGATAATTTTCAAAGAAAACAAAATAATTATAAAAACTGGCTGGCTGGGTGTGATTCGCTACCTCATACAAATACATGTTCTAAAATTCAATCAAATTAAACTGTGAATATGGGTTTTAGAGGTATGCCGAGCCCAGCGCCACCTATCCGTTATTTTTTTAAAATAAAATATTTATATTTATATTCATATGTCTATGATTATTATTTATATTTACGTGGCTAACACATGTTTTGAATTTGAATCAAAGCGGACTGCAATTAGGGGTTTAGAAATTTCTCGACACCTGAGCCACCTATTGGAATTTATTTGCAAACACATTCTATCAATTTGAGCTCAATCGGTTCAATAGTTTTTGAACCTTTAAACTGCATACCAACAGACACACAGGATCTTTCTATATATAAGATATAGGAAACTTTGGCATACGTTGTCCTGCCTATTTTTATTTAATAATTGCTTTTTCCATATACACCCAGAAATCAGATTTCGGTTTCTCGCACGAATACATTTGACTTTCAAACAGTGGCAACCCTTTCAAAAACAAAGGTGTGAGCTTTGAACTCGCCGGGACGAACCGTTTGACACTCATATTAATATTTTATTTAATTGTGTTTAATTTGATTTCATTTGACTTTTCACGCAGGTGGCAACTCGCTATATGCTATAAGCCTACTTCTCAGCGAATCGAAAGTTTGGCTCATACAATTTTTCATACAATATAAATGGTGTATAAGTTAATTTAAGTCGGCTTTTGAAACAGGTGGCAACCCCCAGAGTAAGCTAGTATGTACAATATTTCTGGGACGAACCGCTTGGCACCCGTATTTTTATATTTCATATAACTTGTGTATATGTTAATTAAATTTAACATTACAAACAGGTGATAACCCTCTCCCTAGTATAAAATATAAAGGGTGCTTTTTTTAAATGCGTGATTTTCAATGATCCAATACTTTTTTCGGAGTTTTCGGGTTTTTTGACAGCTATCATTGATTTATACTCAGTTTAGTTTGCCATTTCATAATAAACAGACTTAATTCGTGCAAATTTATTACCTAAATAACGGCGCTGCGTCCAATACTCGGTCGCCATAATCGCTCAGCAGAGTTCGTAATTCGAGCAACCATGGATCGGCTTCGCACCACGTTTACTCTAGTGAATAATACGCAGCCTCAGAGACGCCGTGCTATTGGTGCTGCGGAGCAGAGTATCGAAGAAGACCCGAATGAGTCCAACCGCCATCACGCGCCAGAATCGGAGCATTGCCCATCCACTTTATGAAAAAGTTTGCGAAAGGATCTTGGTTTGCGGGCTTACAAAATCCAACCCGTGAAAGAATTGAATCCGAACCACTATCAAGCGCGTCGCACGCTCGGTGAATAGGCCCGAAACGAGATGGCCACCGATCCCGATTTTCACAAGAAAACTTTGTTCAGCGATGAAAGCTCTCTTCTGGAGTGTTGGAAATCCACAAGGCATTGTTAAGACGTCATTACATCATTAAAAAAGTCACTGGTCGGTGTGCCCTATGGACAGAGGGACTCATTGGTTCATATTTCTTCAAAAATCAAGCCGGCCATAATTTTATATTCAATGGGGAACGCTATAGAGCAATGATTAATGAATTTTTCGTACCTGAATTGCAGGATGTTGATGTGGACGCCCAACGAGATCGCGCTACATGCCATACAGCCAACGAAACTAGAAATTTATTTTAGGAAACCTTTGGCGAGCGCATTATCTTCCGTCGTGGGCCTGTGGCCAGTGGCCTAAAAGATCGTGCGATTTAACACCGCTGGACTATTGTTTGTGAGGTTATGTAACGTCGCTTGTCTACGCAGATAAGCTCGATACGATTGACGCCTGGGAAGAGAATGTTCAGCGCGTTATAGCTGACTATGGCCCCGACTGCTGCAAGAAGTGGTCGAAAATTGGTCCTCTCCGCTGGAATTTATTTTTACTCAAAATCATTTTTGAAATATGATGACAAATCCTTATCTTTATAATAAAGTTAAATTCTTGGCCATAAATTTAAATTATATGAGTTTTATTTCACATGCCTAAAAAAACATCCTGATAACATTTTTTTTAAGTTAATCATATCCTGGACTGACATTTTTCGGACAACCTAGGCGCGGTATATTCCTTAACATATAAAAACTGATACCAAATACTTTTGATTGATTAAACGGAGCAGTTAATGCCGTTTCCTATTCGTATCACTTACATACTATAAAGAATTCATTAAACAGCACACATTTGTCAGCAGTTTTTTAATTTGCTATCAGATTGACAAATGCTTAAATAAATATTTTCTAGCATTATACAATACATACGTAAATCTCTGCACATTTATCTTTTAACAAAGTTGTATATGAACATTCTCCAATTTTTCTATCCGCTAAGACATCATTCGCAAAACATCTTTTAACGGTGCTATGTTTACTGCTTCAAACATACCCTGGTTTCGAATTGACTTTAAATTAGCTTCTTGTTGTCCCTTCTCATTTTCGGAGTATAGGGACAATAGGCGTACAGAAATCATTCGTCACCAATGTTATTTTTTTTCTGATCCTTGCTGATCGTGTTAAGTAAACAGTTTTTGTGTTTTTATAATATAACGAAGTCAAATTGGCAAAGGAATGAGCTAAAGTAAACATACACAAAAGGTATATACTTAGTCTCGATTTCACGGCTCTTTGTTATTTGGTAAACACAATTGTCACAGTGGTTGTTACATTTTTTTTGTTTTTCCACGAGTACGCATTGTGGTATTCAACAGCGTTGGCAGTACATTAAAGACAACTGCAAAATTTTGAACAATGAAAATAGACGTTTTTGCAACTGTTCGTTTGGAACAAAGGACATTTAATTTACTATCACCAATCCATATGTACATACATATTTCCTTGTAGCAACAGAGTTCTGTTTATCTACTGATTACTGGTGAATTGAATTGCAAGCAAATGAAATGAAGACTTATTTATACGAGGGACATTAAATAAATAAGTATTTAGTCGATTTGATGTTTGCATCTTAAAATTTGACATTTGTTAGCAAAAACGTACTGAGATTGTTTAATAGTATGAGCGCGCTTGATATTGTTGACAAATGACTGGGGTTTCAATTTGATAAAAAAAATTAATATTTAAAAAATAATGAGTCTTGTTAGCTGCTTTTTTGCAAGCTTCGATGTGGATTAACGCAACTGTGGCATCAATGAACGAGTTTTTTTTACTGGAACCGGAGTTGTTAAATTAATTTTATCAGAGTCGAATTCATAATAACAACTGGAATAAAACTCGAGGCTCCAGACGGAAGCAATGCTCTAGTGTTATACTATAGTTAAGCATTACCCGGGGTTATAGCATAGCCTCTGAGCATGCTGATAGTCGAAATCTACCTCATAAGCCTCTTCTAACATCTGCACATCGGCAGAATTGTCATTGCGCAGTGGGGCAGTATTTAAGTCAAGGAACAGTTATTCGGAGCACCTCATAAGGAGGGTCCTATCACCTTTACTGTAGGCTGTTGTAGTCAAAGACCTGATGACCCGGATATCAAGGTACGGTTAATAGGTGGTCTCAAACCTGCAGACCGACTGTAAATCTGAAAAAAGCTCTTTCTTTTCAGCTGCGGGAATTAAAAAATTCCCAGCGTCCCCTTGCCTTCGTTGGGTGGCGCTCAGCTTGTGCTTTCTGATCGGGTTAACTATCTAGGTCTTAAATTGCAAACTTAGCAAACTTTCCTGAAAAAATAATATTGAGGATAGATCGAAGAAGACACTGGTTGTATTGTACTGTTATAGAGGGGCCATCAGCAAGCACTGGGGTCTCTTGCCTAAAGTTATTAAATGCTAAAATAAGCAGGTAGTAAAACCAATACCCTTGTATGGGGGGAAAAATGTGGTAGTCTCCAAACTGGCAGCCCAGGTCGCCGTCAAGCTGCGGAATATTCAACACAAATTTAACTCGGATTGTGGTCATTACAAGGTTTCAATTTCATAATATTGAGAGGATTAGGAGGGGTGCGCTCTGCTGTACCGAGGGCGGCTGAACATGTTCACGGATGGATGGAAGGTTAGTTGTTACAGGCAGAGATGGCCCGTGGTGGTTGCTTACCAATTCGACCTCTGTAAGGGAAGTGAAGATTTACTCCGATAGCCAAGTGCGAGCTTTGGAGTATTTCTCCATACAATTTATCTCCGTACCTACGCACATGGATATCCAGGGGAATTGTAAAGCAGACGAATTAGCCAGACAAGGCTAACTTCTGAAACAAGGAACTTTTCGGGGTTCCCCTCATATGTGTATGTGTAGGGTGGCATTTTGAAATAAAAAAGGGACGGCAAGTATTTGGTGTAGATGAAATTCGCTTGCATATATGTGTTCTACATTTGTAGGGGA
This sequence comes from Anomoia purmunda, assembly GCA_951828415.1. Taxonomy (NCBI): domain Eukaryota; kingdom Metazoa; phylum Arthropoda; class Insecta; order Diptera; family Tephritidae; genus Anomoia; species Anomoia purmunda. The sequence goes on along the minus strand of OX639993.1, from coordinate 194,714,871 downwards.
TGTAGATTTTTTCTACTACTATTTTAACTTATGCTACTACTAGTTACTACAGCTCTATTTAAAAATTTCTACTACTATTTTTACTAATACTAATACTAACTACTACTACTATTTTTACTAATTTCTACTACAAATTTCGCTATGATCTACTACTACTTTTTAATAATTTCTACTACACTTTTTACTACTTCTACTACTAGTTACTACTACTATTTTATTAATTTCTACAACTATTTTTACTAACGGTTCTACTAATTACTGTTGTTATTTTTACTAATTTTTACTACAATTTTAGATATGTTCTACTACTATTTTTTACTAATTTCTACTACTATTTTTACTAAAGCTACTACTAATTACTACTACTATTTTTATTAATTTCTACTACTATTTTTACTAATGTTTCTACTAATTACTCCTGCTATTTTTACTATTTGGACTACCATTTTTGTTAATGCTACTACTAATCACTACTATTTTATACTAATATATATTACTATTTTAACTAATTTCTACTACTATTTTAACCAATGCTAGAACTAATTACTACTAATATTTTTATTAATGATGCTACTATTTGAACTAATTTCTACTATCATTTTCATTCATCCTAAAACTTCAAAGGATGTCTTATAAAAGTCTCATCCCTATTAAATTCTATATCTTTTTGTTGAGCCGGCACAGAAGTTTTACTTCTGGCTCGCGCACATAGGGGCACGCGTGTTTTTCTTTGTGTTATATAATTATACAAGTTTTACTTATAATGATAATAAATGTAAGTACTTATATTATTATAACAGATTTCACATATGTATTTGCTTATAATTTTTATAAATCGTTTTCTTAAGCGTTTGTTTTCTAAATTTTTTTGTCTCTTTATAACTTTAAAGACATTATTAAAACGTAAAAATTTAACTATCCGGACCGAAAAAAGCATCAAACTGTTATCATAGTGTAATTCGGCGTCTCACCCCCAACCAAAATCCGATTAAACTTTTAGACAAATTATTTATTGAAAACTTCTGGAACAATAAATAAGTAAATGAAATATTCTAGTAAAAATGAGAGGATACCTTTATCAATTTGCTTTATATTTTTTTGACAGAAACACAAGAAGATTTTTTCTTAGAATTGCATATTTTTGCTAAATTCCATAAAAATTAATAAGCAAGAAGGGTATTTTACCATGTTTCAATAAATTTGAGAAGAAAATCAAAATAAATAGAAAAATTTTTTTCGATCTTGTCTGCCTCGCTCTCCTTGGCCATCTAGCTTTGTTAGAGTTCGACCTATTCAATTATAAGCGAACTTTTTAGCTTGTATATACTTACTATATATGTATGTACATATATATGTACATATGTTCATATGCGTTTTTAGAAACTCAGTGGCGAAGATAAAAAAATTTTTTTTTAATGAGCTATGTTTATCATAGAACTGTCAACATGATTTCACATTGCTCTTTAAGAACTCATATTTCTTAATTTTTCTACATAAAACAACATAATGCTCCACGGTGTACTGAATACTGAAGGTGACGCCTTTAGAAGTACCGCTACTTTGGTTTTGCCGGGTTTGACAATTCTCAACTTCAACTAGACAAAGCTTTTTTCACAAATTAAGAAAAAGAGACACTTTTTTTAATATTTTGCGAATTTATTTATTAAATGTCTGCCTATAAATTCATACTTTTACACTTTAGAACAATTAGAACACGTTTTTCAATGAAATATTGGAAGTTGTTCAATTTTCTCTCTCCCGTATTCTTGTTTACTGAAGGCGAGATCTGTCATTTCACCGCGGGAAGGCGCAATCTTGTATTCTATCATTCTTGATAATGCTCATGCAATATAAAAAAAAACAAAAAAAAAAAAATTAAAGAAGAAACTAAAAACAGTTCACATGCCCATCACATGCATACGATTATCATATTCTAATAATAAGTAAACTAGACCTGCACGCAGCATTATATTTCAAATTAATCACTACTGCCCACCAATTTCACGATGAGTTCGCCTGTAATTGTTCCCACAATGGTATTGAATATACTCGTATCAACGAAATATGCTCTATAATATCTCATTTTCAACGAGGCATAAATCAACAAAACCGAACAAACGTCTCGCCACACTGACATTCGACGCCAAGCCGAAAGAATTGTTGTACTGAAAATGCCATCGCTCGCCATTGTCATCGCCATAGCTAGCACCCACAACCACAATGGGTAGCAGCAGATAGCAGGCGTGCAACCGTGCAACTGTGCAACTGTGCAACCACCAACACAAACAAAATACCGCTAGCAGTGAGTGTAACAGCCATTTGCCACAGCCATCCAGCCATCCAGCCATCTGTTGACGTTTGAAGATTTGATAGGTCGCTCGGTCAATGGATATCGACCGTTCGTGGATTCACTGCGCAGTTGGTCAGCGCGTCAAAAATAAATCTCAGCGGTATTTTCCAAAACATCGACAAATAAATGAAATTCGTGGCACACACACACACATTCACTCAATCAAGCACGCAATTGTAGCACCTCCAGATACTCATTATAGATAGTCTGTACTAGATATTCTGCTGGCGTTTCGTGCGTTTGCGCGCCGCTGCTGTCCATTTAACGAATTCATATTTCACAGCGCATTTCGTGGCCAATTAAACAAATCAAATAAAATTCGTAATGAATCTTCAAATTTTACTTCTTTCCTTCACTCATTTTCTCATTTAACCCACCAACGGTCTTTGCCGCACTGCACAGCCCCCACGTCTCTCCTCTCAATTCTGCTATGTTTGCTACCCTACATTTTCCTTGGCTAGCTATAAATACAATTTTTTTTTTCGATTTGTTGTAGTAAATTATAGGTTTTATACTTTTGTATATAAATTTACTTGCTGATTGCGGTTTTTGCTTTAAATAAAATTTTGAAAGCATTTAAATCATGTGCTAAGGTGGCGCGTGAGTTGCTGTTATTTATTTTTATGAAATTGGATGAGTAATGAGTTCCGAATTCGTTGCATTATGGGAATTAATTCGATACGAGAAATACCAAAACAAAAAAAAAACAAAAAAAAAACTATAATTGCTGCGGTTCTGAGTGCATAGAAAATTAAAAGTAACTACAAACACAACAACAATAATAATACGCTCTTATTCAAATGATTAATTAGCATTTACTAAGTGAGCGTAAACAGTTTTGGTGAGCGTGTTGACGTGCAGCTTTCCACACAGTGTCAGCATGTACAAATACAGTACGGTAAATAAGTTCGAGTACATGTGCGCAGATATTTCGAATGGCGTTAGTTCAGAATACCGTAAATTGTCTACGCTCTAAGTGGTCGTTCAATAAAGAACGACGAGCTAACCGTTCGCAATTAATTACACTGAAATTTTATGATATTAATAATTTTTAACGATTTTTGTTGAAATATATCGGGTAGGATTTTCAAGCATTTTTTTTCTCTTGCTACTTTCGAAATTTTCCAATTTGTCTCGAATATTTGCGTATGCATGCAGTTGTATTGTTATTACTCGTACAATTTGTTTATCTAAATAAATTAAGTTTTATTGCTCTGATTCTTCGAGTGGAATTAGATTTATGAATTCTATCTCTGTGCCCATTCCCACACAATTGTGATTTTTTAATATAATTTGAAGTCGGAAAGTATTTTTACATCACATCGCATCGAATGTAACGCTGTTTATAATTAGTTTTGCTTTTAGTTAAATGACCATGTTTTGAAAATTAAAAACAAAAAAATTTTTTTTATCCATTTGATTTCGAAGGTTTTGAATTTCGGAAAATATCAGACAAACTTGTATTTGGTCACCTTTAACCAATCATAATCTTAATTTCAATATGAACGCCTTCACGTTTACTTCAAAGCAAACCCTCCCAGTTATCGTTCGTGATTGCGAAAAATGCAAAGACCCAATGACAAAAAATGTTTCCACAGATTTATAAAAAATCCGATTAATACAACAAAATAATACCAATTCGATTCTGAATGAAAACTTCAAGGAATTTTCTACGTTTTCCCATTTCTTATATCATTAATACAAATTAGCGCAGATTTTTTCCTCTCTCCTTTCACATTCGAGCTTTGAAGTTGAGGAAAATAGGTATTACGAATATTAGGGAAAAGAAGAATTGATACATGTGTTTTGAAATTCGTTTCTCCAAATATTTGAAATTCTAATATTTATTTAAGAACAAATTTTGTTTGAGTTCTTTAAAGACAAAAAAAAATTCTTGCAGCTTCGACTTTGTCCCTCTAGAAACGGATTGCTGCCTACCGGTTCTAGCTCCTGATGGTTCATTCTACACTCACATCTCGCTAAGGGAAGAATGGGAGGTAGGTACCGTTTGAGGCGAGGTGCGGGATTACTTCTTCACGGACGGTTCGGAGCTGGATGGTAAGGTTGGAGCCAGAAATTGTGGCTTCCGGACTACTGCGGTGTGCTTCAGGCGAAGGAGGCCGCAAGTGGCCCTTTAGACCGGGCAAACATCTATTCTGATGGTCAGACACTAATGGTATGGTCGAAACTGGTTGGGGAGTGCGTGACTTCTTTGAATACTTCGATATCGGACTGATTTGGGGTACCGGACCATAGCGACATTGCAGGAAACTGCTCGGCTGACGAGCTCGCTCGGTAGAAATAAGTAAAAATTGTGTTACTATTAATAGTACTATTTTTAAAAATAGAGGTAGAAATTAGTAAAATAGTGGTCGAAATAAGTAAAAATAGTGGTACTATTAGTAGTACTATTTGTAAAAATAGTGGAATAGATTAATAAAAGTAGTGGTAAAAGTTAGTAAAAATAATGGGCAAAATTAGTGGTAGCATTATTAAAAAAAGTGGTCGCAATTATTAGTACAATTAGTAAAAATAATGCAGTAAATAAGTAAAAATAGTGGACGAAATTAATAAAAGTAGTGGTAGAAATTATAAAAATAGTGGGAAAAATTAGTAGTAACATTAATAAAAATAGTGGTAGCAATTATTAGTACAATTTGTAAAAATAATGCCAAAAAACTAGAAAGTGTGGTAGAAAGTAGTGAAAATAGTGCTATAAATTAACAAAAATAGTGGGAAAAGTTAGTAGTAACATTAATAAAAATACCTATATCAATTATTAGTACAATTAGTAAAACTAGTGCTATAAACTAGCAAAAATAGTGGTAGAAAATCGTGAAAATAGTGCTAGAAATTAGTAAAAATTGTGGAAGAAATTAATAGAAATAGGTAAAAATAGTGGTAAAAGTTATTAGTAGAATTAGTAAAAATAGTTATAGAAATAAGTGAAAATAGTGGTAGTAATTACTAGAGGTACAATATGATTTCGATATACAATTTTTGAGTAATGGAACTTTTAAAATTCATGAATCGTTTTGGTGCATTTCCAAAAACGTATGCAGCTTACAAGATTTATGCATCTTTTACGCATTGAATTTTTTAATTATTTATTTTATGTTCATTTAAATACGTAATTTCTAACTGCTTTACGCTTTTTATTCCAAAATACTTTTCTCAACATACCATGATGATGTAATATCCCTTTCCTGTCAATTTCTCTATTTCGTGGTAAAAAATTTTTTTCCCATAGAAACTTGCTTTTTTCAATCCCAGTAACAATTTGAACACAAAAATTTTGAAAAAAAGAAGTGGAAAGAAATTATAGCGTTGTATAATTTGTACAATATATTGACCAAAATGCATGAACGGTTGCGGATTAACATAAAACTCTCTGTTGTTTTTGAAATGCTTTTATTTTAGAATAAGCAACATAAATTCCAAAGTTGGGGAAAAATAAGTAGTAAAAACATAAGTAAATCAAAAATTGAACTTAGTTATAAATAATTTAAATAATTCATATATTTTTGTTAGCTTAGGTGCACAATATTGCACATATTTATGTAGATACTTTTAAAGTAAAGTTTAATGAGTAATTGTAATTAGTTTTGCAAAAGATAATACTAATACTTAGTTTTTACGAAAATTATGGAACTCCATGAAACAGTTTCTGTCGCGGGAAATGCATAGATGAACATTGCACTTAACACAAGTAAAATAGGTTCGGCCTTTACATTTAAGATTTTTGCATCGTGTGGGATGGTTTAAATCTTGTCGTCTATAATTTCTGGTATAGGCCGTGATTCGTGTCTTCTTTTACTAGATGAAGGCTCTATATTATTTTGTTGTACACTCAACGGCCGTCCGCGTTTTCGTACCACACTGTTTGAGGAAAACACAAGGTGATTGGCAACTCGCATTCGAAAATTGAGTAAGTCCATTACGTCTTTGCTTGGAATGTTGGATACGCAACAATCTTTTTTATAAAGAAGCCATGATGCTGCCAAGGCAAAATCAATGAAATGCGAAATAAGTCGCAGTGTCCATTTATTAGACTTGAGGAATATACGATAGAAGCTTATTAACTGATCTAATAAGTCCACGCCGCCCATTGATGAATTGTACATCCTTACTATTTCCGGCCTTTTAACTTCCATTAATTTTTTTGCTACTTGGCAATATCTTTTAACCACGTCCTCTTCACCTTTGCCTACAAAATTGGATGACATGTGAACTGATCTACTATCTTGCCACTTGAAAATACAAATTTTTCCGTCATTGCTAATCAGACAGTCTGATGAACCTCGACATCTTTTTTGCAGCTCTTTATCTGTATTTAACAAAGCCTTACCAAATCGGTTAATGCGTGCTGTACCTGCCGCGTTGATTTTTAACTGCGTCAGTATTTCGAGTAAATTATACGAGTTGAAGAAATTGTCAAAGTATAGGTTCTGACCCGGTTTTTATTCTTTTACATAAATGTACGACAATTGCTGTTGAAAACCCGTAAGTTGATACACTTTCTTGATCAATTTGAGTTGCTTTCCCTTGGTAAAGCTCGAAATCGTATGGAAATCCAGATTTTCCGCAAATGACATACACTTTTATACCCCAAGGGTTTGGCTTCCCTTTGTGATAGACTTTGCATGAGAGTTTACCTTTAAAGGGTATAATTTGTTCATCGATGCACAAGTTCTGCTCCATGGGTTCTTGTAAGCACCGACTTTTAATCGCGTTAATTAGTGGACGCACTTTTATAAATTTATCACTACAATTCTTTGGTATACATAAATTGTCAACGAAATGTAAAGCAGAGCGCAGCTGCTGGAATCTCCCCAAAGTCATAGTATTTTTAAAAAGGGAAACCCCCAATGTTGGGTCCCAAAATAATGACATCCGGCGTAATTGCATGCTTCCCATAGCAATTTGTAGTCCAATCAATATTTTGATTTCTTCTTTAGTCGCCTGACCAAAGCTGGTAATGTTTTTTTGTGTGGCATACAAGTTTGTATAAAACGTGGCTTTTTCAAAAATGTCTTCAGTGAAAAATTGATTGAAGTAATAGAACGGATTTTGACTTGCAATGCTATCATTGACTTCACTATTTTCAAAGGGGAAAGGTGCAGGTTCATACTCACGTCGGCGCCATCTAATATCTGATTTCTGCGTAATATTGAATTCTGGAAGGCTAGAATTTTCAATATGAATTTCTTCAACTGCGTTTTCTTTTTCGTTATCCAAAATCCTTAAACTTTCATTTTCGTTCATATTGCCCGTAATATCCAAAGCTGTATCCTGAAATTCTGCATTTTCTCCAAAAATAATTTCACTAATATTATTACGATTAATTAAGGAATCGATAAAAATTTCATCCGCCGGATCTATATTGAACAATACGTCGTTCTCTTCTCTACACAAATCTTGGTCAAGTTCGATTACTGCTTCTTCATCATCTCCAAATTCTTCTTCCTCTATATCGGACACATCTGCTTCTATTTTGTTAAAAAAATCAGTAATTTCTCCGTCTGATAAACCTTTATTCTGTGAACTCATTTTGAATATGTATGCAAGCAACTGAAAAAATTACAAAGTCTTTAGCACATCAACGAAACGAAATGTTACGTTTGCCGTATATAATTACGCAACCGTTCAAGCAATTTGTACAATATATTGACCAAATTATTTTTGTACAATATATTGTACACGACCTTTGCACGCCAATGTACAATATACTGTACATTATTTTCAAGTTGGTCAAATAATTTTTTTTCCACACTCTTTTATTTTATTTTTAATTTATATTGATTGGAGAAAACTTAACTTACACTTTAAGTTGTTTTATTTTGATGAAAATGTAAAATAACGTATTTAAATACTTTGATTTCTTCCGATACCTTGTGGTAAGCGTAAAAATCTGCAGCAGACTATTATTTTGAAATCAATTAAAAATGACGATTCATTCCCTTATGAGCTAAAATTTGTTATTTGAAGAAGTAAGGCATAGTTGATTTGAAAATATTAAACTATTCTTGGCAAGTCATGGAAACTTTTGCGAAAAATGCGAAGAAAATCACGCAATTTTTTTGTACAATATATTGTACAAATACAAGGAAAGGGATATAGGAAAAATTGACCACTAACCAAAAAAAAAAAAAAATAATTGTTATCGTCGGGTTGGTCGCTGATAACCAAAAAATTTTTATTACTTCCGAAAAAGGTGCTTGGTTGCGATAATAGTTATTCATAAACAAAATATATATTTCTCACTTTTATCGATTGCGCTGACCAAAATAAATTATATCTTACATTTATGTATAAAAATTCTCTTAAACATATGAAGTGAATTTTAGCAAAACCTTTTCTTGCGAAAGAAAAAAATAACTATTATTTTCGGTCCATGCATAAAACTCTTTTCAAGTATTTTAATTTTTTCAGTAGTGGAAGCATGTTAAACGACTTAATTTTTTAAATTTTGAATTAAAATGAAAAATAAAAAATTATCAATCGTTTAAGACGTAGCCACAATTCGCCATTTAGGATAAAATTGTATACATATGTACATATTAAGTAAGTATCTTAAAATTTTTTAAAAATTCCGCTCTGGTCTTAATATATTTTTCACATACCTTTTTGAAATGCATTTTTTTGGTATATTAGAATATTTATAATTTTGTAAAAAAAAACATTTACCGCTAAAATTAACCAGCACAATATCTAAAGATTAATTTAATAAATAGTGGACCACTTTATTAAATGCTACTAATCTTTGCAGAACTCAAAAATATGCATAATATTTTTCGTACTTGAGTGACACTTAGCTCACGTCATAGAATTGTGGGTTTACATTCAAACTTTGGCTATTAATAAAAAATAAACTCTACCATCAGTAGTTAAAGCAGATACTAGGTAAGTATTTTCAGCCATCTGAATAATTTACAACATTAACTTTTACATACTGATTTATATTCAAGTATGTATGTATGTATTGACCCTAGAACACTCCAACTAAGTAAGTACAATGGCTATGCAAGTCAGACAAATCGTTGCTCATTAATTTATTCACTCAACAGCTTTGCATTGCCAGACGTCAATTATGACTGCCAATAATTTTCTACGAATTAAGTACTTATGGCATAGAAACAAAATGAAAATGAAAATGCAATTGTAGTGCGAGTCACTGGTGTTGATGGACGAAAATGCGGATGGGCTCATATAAATACATACCGACATGCAACCCCAGTTAGCAATAGAACGAGCGTTTTCCGGTGATTTCTGGTAAACGAAAAAGACCCCCAGATGGCGCTGTTAGGTCGGTTTTCCGAGTAGAGAAAATTCATTGGCGAGATGCAAATTCTAATCGCTATCATCACGCATGACAACCGTCGGGTTTATAGAAGACTAATGGCTTATGATCCTAAGGATGCTCGCTTGAATCGCGCCTACAAGTTATTCTCTAATGTTGCAATAATTACAAAATAATAATATCAACAAAACATATTTTTTTTACTTATTTATTTAATTTCTAAGAATTTGAATGAGTTCCATGTTTTCTTTAAATTATAAAATTTTCAATAATTAGAAAAAGAATATAAAACTTTAACCCAGTACGATGAGATTGGAGACTATAACCTCCTGATTGTATCCCGGTAGTCTGACATTTTGAATATTTCAATAGCGATAGCGGCGACAGCAAGTTCACAGCTTTATTTCGCGCAGTAGAGGGAACACTGCGACCTGATACGACTTCAGCTTCGCTAAGAAGGGGAATTTCAAAATTTTACATACCAATCTCTGTGTGGCCAAGGCTGGCCATGTACAAAGTATAAGGTCCGATGTCTCATCATCCTCAAGATATAGCCGGACATTTTTCTCAGTAGAGAAACCCAGCCTATGAAAGTGGAAGCGCCGGAGATTGTAATAAGACCAAGCAAGCGATGTGACATCCCTTCTACCCGTTCTAACGACGGTTGGTACCACGATACCGGGTCGTTCCGGATTTATATCCGGCCCAGCACTGTCACTTCAGCAGCATTCCCCAAAATTGTATCTCTAATGTTTATTGCTGTTATAAAAACAACACGCCCCTTCTACCGAAGGAATAACCGAGAAGCCTGGCCTGACTAAGACACCATCTCCAGTCCTTCCGTACCTACAGCGCTTTCAGTTTACCTATTCATTAACTACTCTATTGTAGGATGACCAGCTAAGATCGAAATTCAAGGCTGTTGCCGAATACTTCCTGGCCAGGCAGAAGGTGATCACGCTATCTTCGATTTCAGTCGGGTGATGAAACCAGCACAGCACAACTGAATTTCTCGATTTCAGCAGTTGGAGGGAGTTATAACAGTTCTTAATTAACTTCGAGGTAAAAACCCACATGGAGGGAGGCCTGAAGGCTGCTTGGCTGTCTAAATGGATAGTTATAAGATTGGAGCAGGTCAAGATTACCAACATTTCAGTTTAAAAGACAAAGTGCGACTTACAAATCGCGATGGAAAGCTTCGTCCATATGTTCCTGCCCTTGTCCCCTAATCCATCTATTCTCAATATATGAATACCAATGTAAAGATTTGAATTTGGATCTGAAACTACCTACCGAAGCAAAGCTCTTTAGTCGTGAGTGAAGAATTCTACATATTTCCAACCCTTGCACCCTTTCCGCGAGCCCTAATCGAGACTTGAAATGAAGAAGTGACCAGTTAGGCATATGGAGTTCCTTTATTGATGCTGCCGCTGCCTGGATAAAAATGTTGAACAATATCACATAGATCTAGTAATTGAGAGACTGGTGGTGTTTTGTAGTGTTGTTTTTTTCACCATACTCAGAATCAAATTCCTGAAGTAGGCCACTCGCAAATCTTATTCTTAAAAAAAAGTGGCGAAAATCTTTAGTGTTAATATTTATTATTTGGTAATAAAACCCTTCGACACGCCGATGATTGAAGTGCGTTGTAGACCTTGCTGCGGGATTTTCTCGTGACAATGACTACAAGATGAACTGCATAGCTTAAGGCATCGTAGAAATAGCGACACAAATTTCGATTCAATCGTATACTAAATCGATATTCTTGCCATTCGATACCGATATTTTTTAACTCAATAATTTTAAAGCGATATTTTTTGGCATCGAGTACTTGGACTCTAGTAGCGTATCGAATTATTTGTCAGGTCCGATCATCACAGTCATGGAGAGAGGACATACATTATATACAGAGCAATAGGGAAACAAACGAAACACAAAGTTAATGCTCATAAACGAAAACTTTCATTTAATAATCAAATTGCTGAATATTTGGTTGAGGAATGATGTTTTCTTTTGTGTATAATGTTTTGTTTAGGTTTTTGCTCATGATGAGTAGTTTTTTAGAGATCCATGATAACAATTATTTGACCTTAAGTTTAAAAAAAATCATCCTAATTTTTTATAAAGCTTATGCAATCCTTTTGATTACAATTATTAGTCAGTGAAATTTTTTGTAAGTTGTCGTTATTTATTATTTTGAAACTTTTGTATATTATAAATGGTTTTTCATAATAACTATGGGTGAGAACAATTTTTTAAACCAGTAATTATAATTATTTTGAGATTTATATTATCCATAATAATCGACGAAATAAAATTGTTACGTCTTTCAAAGGTTTTATTTTGACATTTATATTATAAAAGTTTTTGCATAATAATGGTACTAAGACAACTTATTTTAAGTATTGAAAGATGGAAGTATTTCGGGACCCAAAATAGTAACGAACTAGTCCAGAAGTAGTTCTGAACTGGTCCCGAGACTATCTCGAAGTATTCCCGAAGCAGGCCGCAACTAATCCCGAAATAGTCCCGAAACAGTCCCGTCCAGCAAAACCCAAAATTTTTTTTCTCACTCATAATTATTATGAAAAGAATTTTTTAATATACATAAGTCTGAAAATAAAAGTCTTTGAAGATATAAAAGTCTTTTTCCAGGGGCGGATCCAGCAGGGGCAAGTGGGCTCGAAGTATCATAGATTACTTGCATACCGTAAAAATATTGTATTTGAGATAAATCGAATTCAGAAATTTGCTTTAGAATCATTCAGGAATAAGCCATATAAAAGTTGAATTTTTAGTATTGTTTTGTAAGAAGCATGTTTCTGGGAAGTAGGGAAAAAAGGGTATTGTGGATTTTTTCTGCTTTCGATTGAACTTTACACCGACTATCATTCCGAATAACACTTACTCCAGATTTGAAGTATAAAATTATTTCTCCCCGTCCGCCCTACGAATCGTTTCTGGATCCGCCCCTGCTTTTTCTCTATTATAATTATTATGAGATGACTTTTATAACATAAGTATTAAAAATATTTATCTCGCTGATAACTATTATGCAAAGACTTTTATAATATAAGTCTTTGAATAATGGTTACAGATTACTCGAAAAATTTATATCTTACTATAATAATTATTGATTTATTTTTACTTTTTTCTCTTATAAAAGCTATGTCTCTGGTATTTTTACAATAAACGAAATTACGCCAGTATGCAAGAGAAGGAGCAGTATGACAAAAAGAACACAAACTTTTCGTACGTGTTGTGGCAATGGGTAGTGATACCTTTGGTTCGTTTTCATTCTCTGGTTTTTTATTTAAACTTTTTAGTAGATACTTTTTCGTATAAACTAGTGTTATCTATTCCTCTTTGAATCAATGGCCGTGAGATAGATCTATAAGTAGTATTATCTAAATCCTCTTTGATGTGCAGGAAGGCATACAAGTAATCTATGAATTTTTACGTCACCACAGATTTTGTTTACAAAAACCGTGTATGCATGTATACTCGCAATCATGTGCACTCTTTCCAACTTATATAAAAATATTAGTGTGTATTCTTTCCAACATGTATAACACGGCGTTCCCTCTCATTCGTCTCCACCGGTAAATCTGGTGTGACGTCACAGCTAAGTTACTGCCCGAATTTCAGATCAATCAGCGTAATCTTGTATTCTATCATTCTTGGTGCTGAATGCTGATTGATTTGATGAATACCTTTTGTCCCATTTATTCTGCTAACTGGGTATGCAAGTATTGCACATGTGCTTCGAGGATAAATGTGCAAATCGACATATAGAAGTTTGGATGCGTGTTAGACATTAGTTGATGGCAGCAGGCTGAAGAAAAAATGAAAAATATTTAAGGGGAAAAAATGGAGCAGCTGCTACTAAATACAAGCTACATGACTTGTGGTGGCGCCGAAACGGCTTAGCCTTAGACGTGTGGCATGTAAGCAATGTAACACTTTTCATATTTTCGTTTTCGTTTTCGTTTTCGTTTTTTTTTTTTGTTCGCTTAATCACATTGTTAATTCTTTGTGTTAAATTTTTCTAATTTCCATATCAAATAAAGCTAACTTGTGCACAAACATACATACATACACACACATCTGCAATATGCCTACAAGTACAAGTAGTGTAGTCGATCCTATGAGTGGCGTTGAGTAGTGACAAGACTCAGAGATACAAGCAAAACGCCACACATTTGTCAACACCCTCACTTTGTGGCCACAACTACACAAGCACACATACATTGATAGATACACACACTCACTTGAAATGGCTCTCTCATATTTTACATGCCACTTAATCCACTGTCATTCGAGCGCGGGTGCGGTATGTACTCGGGCGCGTTGCATGCTAAATGTTTTGACTTGTAAGTCAATTAATATTTTTCATGTTTTTATTGTATTTCGATTGTCGTGTTTTCTGTTTTTTTTTTGTTTTTTGCCTTCATATGCAACATTCATAACTTCACTGCCTTAATGCCACTTTCACAATTCATAGGTTCGTGTTGCAATTTTGGCAGCTGTAATTGGGCGAAGTGATGAAAGTTGCACTTAGTTAAATGATTGCAATGCGTTCGAAAGTGCCACGCGTTTGTCTATTACACCTTCACCTACATACATACAAAAGTATGCACTTATGTGCCCTGTCGGAAAAAAGCAGGAAGTTAAAAAAATTTACCAATTTAAAAAGTAGTTCGAAGTCAAATAGTTTTGAAACAAATTCATGTCACATCAATTATGTTTACCTAACTAGCTCCAAAAATGTATGTATGTGTCTTATTTGCATCTTTTATGGTAAAATATATTTTCAATAAATTATATGTATTACTTTAAAAAAATGTAATTAGTTTTATTAATTATTATTTTGTAGATATATACTAACTAAATATGTATATTTGACATGACTACACTTATATTTGATATGGTTTCCAGAAATCATTTGCTTACGTTATTTATTTTTATTTGTTATTTTTCAATATTAAGTGCATATAGTATACTAGAAAACCCAAGCAGACGTTACCTTGCCTAAACTTATTTATTACTTGTCCATTGCAAATGTAACCTGAAAACGTTTTCCGGTTCCTGTCACATAAAACAGGTGGCAACCCTTTGAAAATTTTAAGGTAATTTAATTTAATTTGTCTTTTAAAAAAGGTGGAAACTATTTTTAAAATATTTATATACCCTTTATCCAAGCGAAACAAGACGTTTAACAGCAATATTTTACTACTTCATATAACTTGTGCATAACTCAATTAAATTCGACTTTTGAAGCAGGTGACGCCTTTATATGTGCTATAATCCTTCTCCTCGGCGAATCGAACGGTTTTGAAATCCATATTTTACTACTGCATATAACGTGCGCTTAACTTAATTAAATTTTGCAGTTTCAAACAGGTGGCAACCCTCTCTAAAACATTTTTTCAGCGAACCGAACCATTCGATACTCATATTTTAATACGAGTATTTAATATACTTGTGTATAGTTTAATTAAATTTTGCCGTTTCAAACAGGTGGTAACCCTCTCCAAAATATATGTATGAACTTTCCCCTCGCCCAGACAAAACGATTGACACCTATGTATATTTCAATATTTTATATAACTTGTATGTAATTTAATTAAATTCGGCTTCTCAGGAAGGTGGCAACGCTCACCAAAGCTAGATATGAATTTTCTTTCCGAGACGAGCCGCCTAGCGCTTATGTTTTAAATGTGATATAACTTTTATATACTATATTTTAACTTAATTTGACTATTCTATCAGGTGGCAACCCTCTTCCGTACATACGAAATTTCATTAAAATTGGTCGAACCAATTCGGAGTAGTTGGACCATAAACACTGTGATATGAGATTTTTATATATAAGATTAAAACCAACAGTAAAAAATTTTTAATTTAAAAATATTTACTAAAAGAAAAATATAGATGAACTACTTAACCACGCGCTCTCTAGCGTTCTAAAATAGTAAATTCTCCAAAAATCATAACAAAACTAGTACTACTTATTTAAATAAAAGTTTCAAACTTTGTGCATATTTCCGAGAAATAAAAAAATATTCTCAATCAAATTGTAAACTTTTTTATCGGAGCTTTTATAAATATTTCGTGTATTCTGTTTTGTACAGTTAGTAAAATAATTTTGCGACTTTGTCTCAGTTTGACCTTAGTAAAAGGATATGGCGATATGAAAAAACTGATGTAAAAAAAAAAATTAAAACCTGTTCAAACAAAATCCAATGCCTATTACCGTAACACTGCTTTGTCTCTATAGTTAACGGTAGTTTTCTCGAATACATGATATCAAATCCATTAATTTATTATATGAGAAGATCAACAAGCGCTAATTCTGCCGTCTCTATTTACAAATTGTTGTGCGCAAGCGGCTTACTATTTAGGGCCCTTTCTCACGATCAATATTTATCGATAACCATAGTGCTCAATATTGATGGATTTCAAAATTTTTAGGTATATATTGTGTGATCGACGATGCAGAGAATGCAATAGCAGCGACTTTACTTCGCCAATAGCAAAATTTTACAGAAAAAGGACGAAATGACTTAAAACCAAAAAAAAAAAAAAAACATTCAGCTAGAGTCTATCTCACTCGTGTGTATGGAATTGCACAATATAGAGAAAGATTGTAAATGCAATGCTTATGTTTGCTTTGAGAGTTTCCACTCATCTTCCTGGCCTTCTTCTTCTGTTCTACTTATTTGAGGGAACGGCTATTGTGCCGATTTTTACAGTTATCAAGTAAATACCAGTAGTGTTAGCTTTTTTTTTTACAAATAAGCGGTTGAGTCATTTTATTTTTAGTATTTTGTAGATTTATCTCTTAAACCTCTGCTTAAAAAATAAAATTTTTACACTGAATCCAAATTAAAACACCGCTTGACGCGTAATCTAATTTCTTTTAAAATTCTTGATGGTCAATAAAAATCTCGTTTCAAATGTCACGATAAATATTGCTTGTGACATAATTCAACCCTAGTTATTACATTTCTTTTAAAAACCTTAAAAAAATACTCTTAATTTTAAGTTGCAAAAAAAAAAAACTAATATAAAAAACTTAAAAAAATAATCGCAAAAATTCTAAAAAATTTAATTTAAATTTAAAATCAATCAAACAATTAAAAAAACTTCATTCCGACCACCTATAACTGAGTCTGCTTTTAAAAATCCCTTTAAAAACTCCTAATTTTAAGTGGCAAAAAATAACTGAAATAAAAGAACATAAAAAAATCGCGAAAAATCCCCAAAAGTAAAAATACTTTAAAAATAAAATTTAAAAAAACTTTCATTACGGCCAGCTATAACTCACCATGTTTTCAAAAAAAAAACCCTACCTTTAAGTTGCAAAAAATAACTAAAATTAAAAAAAAAAACGCAAAAATTCTAAAATTCTAAATTCTAAAATATACTTTTAAAATCAAGATTGAAAAAAGCTTCATTACGACCAGCTATAACTCAGCATCTTTTTAAAAAAACCCCCTTAAGTATGTTTTTAAAAAATCCTTTAAAAAAACTCCTGAATAAAAGTTGCGAAAAATAACTAAAATGTAAAACTCAAAAAAAAAATCGCAAGAATTCTAAAAAACATAAATACTTTTAAAATCAAAATCAGTTAAGCAATACAAAACTATAACTTGAAGTGATACTAAAAAAAAAAATTACAAAAGCACTCTACCAAGGCGAATCCATAAAAGGTGGTGTTATAAATACAACTACAAAATTCCTATGTATTTTGTTTTTGTTTGTGCGCAAGAGTTGTCAAAATTTAAATACATATTGTTTTTGCTTTTACGGCTTTTAAAAGCTCATACGCAAAAGCAAAAACAAAATACATGTAGGTGAATAAAAAAAAATCAAATCAGCTGCTCTTAAGCCATCACCTTCTATAAATTCGCCTTGCACTCTACCAAACACAAAAAATTAAAAAAAATGTTTGTTTCAGTTCAGAAGGGGCATACTAGCCTCCCCTATACTTGAATTTTTTTTTAATATTTTGCCTGTCAAGCAGTGCAGTTGTAGAAGAAATCGAAACTCAAAACTTACCATAAAGTAGTTTAAAATATTTTTAAAGAATTGGAGACGAACAGGTTGAGTGTATTTCGTAATTAGATTAGTTTTAAAATAGTTAGGAATTTCATACATTTTATTTTAGTTATTTACTTAAAAGTAGTTGCAATCAAATGCAGAGTCATATAGACTTGCCCCTAGAAGAATGCTATGCCATTTCATCCTCTTGTAGTTGACAAAAAAGTACCTTTTAAATTGCTTTTAAAGTAATTCCATTTCCCATTGGGTATCTACTATGTTATGCACAACACACACACACACATCCACAGTGCATCTGCTTGCATTAAATAATTAACTGCGAATTGTGTAGTAATTCGTAGAGAAATCAATTTCCTTTAATCGTTGCTTATTATTTGCCTATAAATTGCGCGAATGCATTTAATATTAACGGCACATTGGCATTTGTGGCAAACACGTGTAGTTGTTGCAACACATTGCATTTTATTTATAGTCATATGCGATGCTCAAGTGTTGATAGCTAAATGCAACCTTTTACGAAACTCATTTGTTTATTTGAATTTCGCTTTTTATTGCAATGCACTTTGGTTGGGGGAGCTGCCGTGATGGTTGTTATTGTTGATATTGTTGTTGTTGTTGTTGCATCTACAAGCACATGCTCACACATCGTATATCATAATTTCATGTCATGATCGATTGGTGATTAAGGCATTTTTGTGTCAGCAACAAAAAAAAAACGTAATCTCCCCCGAGATTTGTGTGGCAGGGAGTTTATGTTATGTTTATTTGGAAAGTCAGTCAAAGTTTTTCTGAGAATCAAGCACACAAATGTGTTGTATGCACATAAGTAGGTACATAGCTGTGCATACACCAAGCGCAATAAAAAAAAAAGAAAAAACAGCAACCGCATTTACATTTTTCTCACAATTCGAAGTTTTAAAGCTTCATATCACCAAAATGCTTAACATATTTGTGAAAATTCTGCTGGAAATTTGTTGACTAATTAAATTTTAATAAATGGGCACGAAAATTTGAGCGAAATGTGTTGTAACTATTTTTTTTTTGTTTAGTTTGAAAAAGACAGCACGCATTTTTTTATTCTCTTGCAGCTTTTGACCATTTGACAAAAATATTGAAAAATTTGATAAATGGGAAAAAATTTTTTTTTGCTTCTGGTTAATACTTACATTTCATTTATATAATTACAAAATGTGACTAAATTTTTACCGTTTTTTGTTTTTTGTTTTTTCAAATTTTGTTGTGTCACCCTGTGCGTAATTTACGCTCTGCTCTCTCTTGGGCAGAGAATAATACAAATCTTTTAAATATCAAACCGTAATTTCCTCATACCATACTTTGTGTATGGGTTTTTGAATTCAGCTTGTTTTTGCAAATTTTAGCTCCAATAATAGCCCAAATGTTTTATATGGGATTGAGGTCGGGACTATTCCCTGGCCAATCTAGTGACACTAGTGACACAAATCTTTCTTCAGTTTTGTAATCTAACGTTAAATAATACACCGTAAAATAGTAATAAGTGGTTGAATGATTAAACTCAGAGTTCATGCCCATTGACGTGGCGCTGAATCGTAGTGAAAAATTGGATATGGTGCCTTTTCTGTCAATACCCCAAGCTGGGTACCATCCCATTGAGTACAATATATTCATATTTTTTTTTTGGCATTTACTACATCCTCTATTATAATGAAGAACTCCGGTTTTTATATTGAAATGCATCGCCATGCGAAGATATAGGCAGAATGCTTTACAGTAGGAAGTGCGACATTTTCCTGCAATCGTTCACCTGGTCAATGACAAACGGCGCGATAGACATCAGGATCTATCGAGTTGAATTTGAACTTATCAGAAAATATGACACGTCTCCATGTAGATTCAATCTATTTTACAATGAGCTAAACTTGCGAACTGCGCATCATTGAATTGCTTATGAGGGGACAGAAAATAGTGTAAAAAAACTTCCTCAACACCATTCACCTAATTTTATTAGTATTCGGGAAACCCCAGTTAAAGAAAGTCAAATTGCTGCGAAACAACAAAACAATTCAACAGCGTCATGCATTTGTATATATTGATTTTATATTAAAACTAAGACAAAACGCTCAAGATTATCATAATTTTTAATAAATGATTGCCAACAGTGATTCACACAAAGTGGCTCATGTTAAATCATATTCATTATTTTTATAAAAAAAACTATGCTTCCTTGTTCAACAAAAACTTTAAAGCCAAAAATTTTCAAATTCAAAACTTTTTTTTAAAACCTAGAAAAATTCGATAAAATTTCCATTAATTTACATAAAAATTTCAAACTTTGCATTATCTACGTTTTTGCACGAAAAAATGGGCAAGGACGATCACAAAACATGATGTTAAAATGCAACGGTAATTTGTAGCAACTTCGAGCTTACTCCATATTATATAATGCAACAATATAATGAGCTATAAAACATACCAGAAACAATAAAAAAAAATCTGTTTAAAACATTGGAAATCGGTGAGCAAATAATTGAACATTTTATTGAATTCTCTTAGTTTTTGCACAAATTGAATTAACAAAATCAAACAGAATAAAATTTTTTTGGCTGCACAACAACACCGGGAACTACTTGCCAACAAAACTGGGGTGTTGGGTACATAAAAAAGATTGTGACCCGGGATTACAATCCTTAGATTGTATGCATGTACTATATAGAAAACCAAATATTATTTGGCTCAAAATTTAGCTAACACAGAGCTGACCGCGGGGAAAAGAATTTTGCGAACTCAAAGCGACTAACTGGGTTGAAATAATATCCTAGGTGTTTTAGGAAAATGCGGGCGTCGCAGCCACTCCCTACTCCGCATTAGAGATGGGCAAATTGAAAAAAAAAAATCCCGATCCCTCCCGTTCCCGGTTAAAAAATAAATCTTCCCGCCCATTCCCGCCCGAAAATTAAAAAAAAAAAATCTTCCCGCCCGTTCCCGCCCGAAAATTAACAAAAAAAAAACTTCCCGCCCGATCCCGCCCGAAAATTTTAACAAAAAAATCTTCCCGCCCGAAAATGTAAATAAGATTTTTTTTATTTTTTTTATTTTAAATTATTTAAAATATGCATCATTGCATATTTGCATATGTAAGTATATTATTAACACAAATTTGAAGTCATTCTATGTTTTTGTTTAGAAATAAGATTTTATCGAGGTTTTCTCCTAACAGTCTTGTTCTGCATACATACAAACAAATATGCAAAAGCAAGCCCAATAAACATTTGCATTTGTAGTTGCCGTTTGTACAAAATATGAAGTGCTTAATACAATGCAGTGGTGTCAATTCAAAAATTATCCCGCCCGATCCCGCCCGAAAAATACCGAACGCAAAATTATCCCGCCCACTCCCGAAATAAAATTAAATTTATTTCCCGATCCCGCCCGGTCCCGCGGGACCCGACGGGACCCGAGAAAAAACTTGCCCGATGCCCATCTCTACTCCGCATAATACTTCGTATTGCGACAAAGCAGTTGATAATTATACAATAGTTAATTTTTTTTATTATTTCCTATAATTTTTGGTGTTTCTTACATAACAAAAGCAGACAAAATTATGTCACTGCAATACACTCGCCATGAATTCAGGGAAGTAATGAATTGAATAAAATTCAAAATGGCGAATTAAGCAGAGATAGGAAATTGCAGGCATAAACTTCAAACAAACCGCCAAAAGACATAAATGGCGCAATAATCGTGTGATTTTAATATATTTGTATTGATTTCCAAGAAAACGCTCAAGTAATTGCTATCAAATAATAAAAAATTTTAATAAAAGAAAAGTAAACACTTCTAAATTTTATGTACACTTATTTTGATTCCATATATTTTGATTATTTTTTTTTTTTTTAACACTGAGAGGGGCGTGACTGTAATAAAGTTTATTACAACACTTTAGTATACAACCATAAAATATCGAAAGACATTTTTTATTAACACAAATTATTAAGAAACAATGTACAATTAAAAAAAAAGATATAAAAGAAAAAAAAATATATATGTATATACTCGCATAGGGTCGTAAACGTTTTTCCTCACCTGCACAAATTTGGTTATGCAAGAATAAATTGTAATTTTCCACACCCAAAAATGGTTGGTCAATCTAATGGCGACGACATTGCATTGCATCGCAAGTGACACTTCTTTGAGGCGGCCAACGATGCCGCAACCGCAATTTTTACTCGTACGAATATCCAAAGTATAGCCATTCTCTAGCCCGTGCTTGATGGCTATTGGTAATTCCATATTCTCAATGCGCAAACGCGTTTTTAATTGTGCATCGTAAATCAAACCGTCGAAAATTGTCGCATAAAATCGTAAAAAATTAAAAAAAAAATATATCAGCATTGTTGCTGTAAAGTGCGGTAGCGCTTTTATTAATAATTTAAAAAATGGATTTACCGAAAGAACACCATTTTTCTTTATAACAATTTAATTGGAAAGCAAGCAATTTATGCACAACTGAATTGTGAATTGTGAATTGTGAATGGTGAATGGATGCAAGATCGTATTAATATCTTTGTTTGTATGTATGGATTTGTTTGTGTGCCGCATTTTAATGGCGGATGTATAAATCATTTGACTGATTCTTAGACCAATTCCGCGTAACGTTCTGCACAAGTGGCAAGTGGCGGCGACACCTGACGGGTCATAAAAGTTCAACAAAGGCGTGCGAAGTTTATTTGTGATGGTTTTAGGTGCAATTAAAAACATAAAATAGAGTTGCCAGATTGCGTGGTACAATGTTTTATTTTTGTAACATTATAGATGTATGAAACGACAAATGCGAGGGAATCGATTGAATGCTGGAAAGAATGATTAAGTAAATTAAGTCATTGTTGAAAATTCCTGTACATCCCTCACCGCAGAGGCGACGGGGTGTCCACTGAGTCTATGGAGGACTCGCTTAGATTGCTTGCTGGCGATGTGGTAATTCTTGTAACCGAACTATTCCCGTACGTGGTGAGCATCGTCATGGAGGGAACCCTAAACAAGCTGGGTCAATGCGGTTTAGAGCATGTTGCTATATACGGGGAAGACCAATACTCCCATTTTCGAGCTACCAAAGCGGAACGGTCACTTATTTCGTTTATGTCAGTCAAGCAAGGTATTGTCTGGAGTATTTTATGTGGATACTTACCAACGACGGCTTAACTCCATGGCGCTCAGAAACACAATGTATTAACATATCGCGTTAATCAACGCCCGCGCCTGTTTGCACGATACTCGATCCGAACGGTAATGTAGAATGGGCACATCACCACCTTGGTCTTTCTATGGGTAGGACACTATGGGTCACTCCACATTCGAACTTGGCTTGTCACGCTCTTCCAGCACTTAGGTATTAAGCAACAGTCAACGCGATACTCCCCATATGGGGTCATACCAAATGTACAGGCCAGGTGTCCACAACGTGGTAGATCGCACCGAGGGGCCCCTGTTCCCAGTGGAACCAGAATAAAGTCTCCGATCAGACTTCGTGGCCTATACCACTTACAGTTGAGCTCCCATTCCGGATGCGGACAGGTAGCTATTAGTTCAGAGTAGTGTGGGAGTCTGACCGGCAGCAGCCCCAACCGCAAATCCCTAGATCAACACGGCAAAAAAGAGGTTCTTATCTCTGGCTACTACCCCCACTTACCGCCCCATTGTTCACCATCTTTAGTCGTTCTATTATTTGTACATTTTTCGGGCAGACAGGATCTTTTCATCTGTGACACCTCTTGCCTACTCCTTCTTCTGACGGCTCTTGTCTAATTCTTCTTCTAGGGATGCCTCTAAAATATCCTGTAGTCACCCATTAAATCGGCCGGAGCCCGCACCAAGGCTCCGCCTTCATGTACACCATCTTTCATCTTCACCTCCAACGCCACATATTTCACCCCAGGCGTATCTCCTCCCTTATGCCTCAAGAAAAACCGGCAGTGGCTCAAAAATGGCACTTATTGGGACCTCCATCCCACACATTTTTGGAACCTCCATCCCTAGCACGGTCCCGCATTCAAGCCAATCCCTTGTAATTTCAATAACTTCGACATAGCGTCGTTAGCGTTAACAGGGATTACCAAGCCAATAACGGGCAGTAGGTTAGTTTGTCTTGAGAAGGAGAGGTTGGACATTCACATCACTCCCTTTAAATACCCAGTCAAGTAAGATATTTACGAATCATACTATATCTTAAGCTGAGTTCGAAAAGTATTATCGAAGAGAGAGCGGAAAAGCAAACATCGCAATTTACTCCAACAAGCGACTTTCTGGCAAGAGGTGGGGTATATACCTGAAATAGTCCTTCGGATGTACATAGCCGTAGTTCGTTCAATTCAATGCTATGAACCCCTGGTCTGCCGGCTACCCTAATGTAACCAATGTAACCAAGTCAAACTAGGTAAAGTGCAGAGATCAGCGGGCATTGGGTTGACGGAGGCATTTAAAACATGTCCTACGGATGATCTAAATGTTATAGCACACATCATACTTATAGAACTTAACATAAGGCATTGTGATTCACCACATATACGCTGACAGTTCCAGATGAAGGAAACTTTTGGGGCAGGGATTTTTCAGACTTATTCGGAGAGAGGCATTCTTGTCACCTAACTCAATTTGCTAGTGTTTTTCACGTCGAAGTTTTTGCTATCGCTGAAGGCTGTCGCGCTTTAGAGCATAACTGTCTTGGTAATTTTCAAGATTTGGCTGCAGCCAGCTCTCCAATAGCCGGGCTATGGAATTTTTCATAATCAAATCGAAATTGCTTCTGCAATATAGAACACTATTGAATAGAGTCTGCAATATCAGTTCTCAGTAGATTTAATTTGGGTTTTAGAGCATCGCAACAAAGGTGGAAACGAAGCAGTCGATCAGCTAGACAGAGAGCATTTACTTCCACCATCCTCAGCAATCTGCTCAACGATTACGCACAGCGCCTGAATGTAGAATTTGCAAAGTTAATATGACTTGAACTAAAGATGACATCAATTGCTCCGGCGAAGAGTAGGCCTAACGTAGCGTGACTAGTGACTGTTCTCATAGAACACTGACCGATCGGAAACCACGCCAGCACGCTTGGTATTGCCCACAATGATTACTGCAGAAGCTGCGGAGATGAAATTAAACTTTCTGTGCAGATGCCCGGCTCTAATTAAGAAGCGTAAGGTCAATCTGGGTACGTTTGAGGGCAATACCCTGGAAGATTTGTGCAAACATAACCTCAACATATTTCTTGAATTTATTGACCGCGCTTGTTGGTTTTGACGAAATAAACCGCTGTTCTATGGTATAAAAACGGAACTCAGTTGGTAATTGGGCGTTGAGCTTTTTCATTCCGCCATTCTAACCTAACCCAAGTCATTGTTGATATTTCGAAAAAAAAAAAAAATGTAACTCCGTGCCATTAGTCTTTTGTGAAGACATTTCGAAACACATATTTCATTGTAATTGCGCAGTCATATGAAATACATTCCGCACCGGAGTAGTTTGCTACATAACCAAATCGCGGTTTTTTTTTCACGGTCTTGCCTTACCTTTCGGTGCGTTTTGGTATTTTAATCACTTCACGATTCAATTTTTTCCCCTTATTTCAAATTCTATTGACATTATGATATGTTGTCAGCATGCCAGCGCTCAATTTGACGCAAACACCTGACCGTGACTTACCCCTACTCCACAAAGAGCTACGTGCAACATGTTGCACACAATTGCACACTCACTCGCTCGGAGCAGATACACACACTCTCAAATACGATTTTCTAATGCAATCATAATCGTGTGGATTGTTATTGTATTTATCGCCTTAAATGACCATAAATTGTATATTAAAAGATTCCGAGAATTTTCCAACTCAATTCCACTCAACTCCACACAGTTCAACCCGCGCCACAGCAGTCAGCGGTCAATCCATATTGGGCACCTCAAAGTGTCGTTGTAGACAACGTTTTGACAGTAGCAGCGAATGGGTTAATTAAAATTTTGTAGGCGGCAGCAAATGAAACGCGTTAACAGCGCAAACGTGCAGTGGCAACAAAAAAAAAACAAAAAAAAAAAACAGAGTGCATAGCTCTTTGTATGCAGCTAGAGGTGGAAAATGCCAGCCATGGCGTGAAAAAATCTAGAGAGGCAGATTCAAATATATCCAAAGAAAAAAAAAATTATCCAAGCACTCATATTGATATTGACAATTATTCCGCTGCGGCGCGCGCAATGTGTCATTTGACAATTACACTAAAAATATACAGAAAATAATTGTACTTGTGTATTAAAAGGTAAATCTCAAGTCAAGTGCAAGTGATCATTGAATACATTGTTTTATACATATGCACTGTACCGTACATACCCAGTTGGAATTCGTATGGGCAACTACATAACGTAAGTGGGAATTACATCGTACCACCAACAAAGTATACATATATATTTAACAGTAAACAAACTTGTTCCAACATAATTTAAGAAATATATAAAAAAATTTGAAGTTAAAAGTGAGGCCAAACAAATGTTTCCGAATTAGTTTGTTTTTCAAAATAAATATAAAATTATTTTTAATGGCAGGGATTTTTTTCATCTCGTAGCGAAAGTCGTGTTTCCGCGCTATTTTTGAATTAGATATTTCGGGAAGAATTTGAAATGGTACACAAAAATCGTCACGTGACCGGCATTACGAAAGCAAAGGACCAAGTATGAAACCTTGGAGCACATCGGACGACACTATGAACGATTTGGAATGCATGTTGTCGGCATGTGAAAACGAACTGCAGTATTTGAACCACGGGAGATGCCTCCTAGGACAAGATATAGCTAGTTGCAACTATTTTGCTCGAGCGCAAAATTTACTTAAAACTAGAGAACGACCAAACGGCCATTTTGGCAGAACCCGAACGAAACTATGGCAGTCAGAAAGCTGGAAAGGGCGCAAAGAGCGGCTTTCACTGGAATCAGTGCAGCACTCCGGACAACATCTACGCTAGCGCCGAACGAAATATTGAATATAACTCCAGTAGATAATGCGGGAAAAATCCTGGCAGACCAAGCCGCCGTCTTCGGGATATTGGATAAAAAATTTAACTCGGATTGTAGTCATTCGAGCATTTTACAAGGTTTAGACTTCATTTCGTACATAACGGACCATTGCGTGCCCAACATGGCTTTCAAGTGTTACTTTGGTATTGCCATTCCCATTAGGGAGGATTGAGAGGGGTGCGATGTATGGCACCGAGAAATATACCGCCGCGAAATCTACCTAAGGAAAAAATTTAGGTTACCGTATCACGTTGCGATCGAAAGTTTTTTTTTTAACGATTACCGGACTTCTCTTTCGAGAGCTTTGGAATATTTCTCCATCATATTAATCTGGGTGCTTGTGCACTGGCATATCCCTGGGAATTCAAAAGCAGATGAGTTATCCAGGCAAGACATATTTGAAATGGATTTCTTAACCTAGTAACATTTCGTGGTTCCTTTGGCGCGGCCTATCGGCTTATTCTGAAAGAGTTGACTTGCGATCAGCTTGACAAACGCTGGGCAGCTAGTTACTACAACAGCAGGTAGGATCGCGAAGTCCTTTTGATCAAAAGTGGACCGGAGGAGATCACGGGAGCATTTATATGTATCCAAGCCGCAGTTCTAATTGATTATGGTGTCTTGACCGGATACTGTCCAATGGGAATCCAAGCGATGCGCCTCAATATCAGCACTAACCCCTATTGCGGCAGCTATTTGCAGGATGAGGAGATGGAAGCATCTTAGCCCATTTTTTTCAGATGCTCTACCATCACTAGACTAAGATTTGAGTCGCATCTTATCTACTCTCTATTCATATAGGACAAGAAACGTGGACAAAATTAGAGTACCTGAGAAAAGGACCCTTCCCATCCATATACAATAAATTTAATTAAAAGTCAATTTATTTCGAATTTAAATTTTGTTTATTGAAATTTAAACTAAAAATCTAAACAGTGGCTTGGCCTAGTATGTAGCAGCGATAATAGTCTGCTTTCTCTAAATCGATGAAATTCTTTCTTAAATATTTTAACATTCTTATTAGCCGTGAATTATTTATTAAGTCGAATTCCCGTTCAATATCTTCAAAATAGGCCCTATTGACTATATTTTTTAATCAAACTTACCGAAATCATTGAAATTTTAATCTCATTTACTTTGACAGAGTTAGCAATAACTTTAGTGATAGCTTTAAAAAAAAAGCTCTAACAGAAAAATCCGACTCTTACTTAACTATGAATAAGATATATTTTTAACGTAGGTAGATGATTAACGCATAAGATTCTAATTTCTAAGTTCATTGTAACTATTATTTGAATAAAAGTGACTAATTTGTGTACCGGAAATTGTGGAATCTACGAGTTTTCGCTGACCCCGAGCGATAGTATGATTTTTGTGAAAAGTTTTTATGGCACCTGGGGTGACCATACTAATGAAAAGGGTTTCTATAATTTTTGATGTTACCGAAATTCGAACCACGGACACTCCGCTCGGCTACGGCAGTCGCCCAGCATATCCAAGTATATGCAAATTGTCTTTTTTTATTAATTTCCTACTGGCAATCTTACCGCAGACTTTCTTACAATTTGATTTATACTCCAAAATTTACACCAAATGTCAATCGTGTTGTGTCCGTGCCTATGCATACGAGCGTAAATCTTCACTATACCTATGAATCTATGATAGGTATGTATGTAAATTTAAACAAGTATTATCCATAATCAATGTACCTACATATATTTATCGTAGACATAGTGCTTTCGTATAGGAACATCTATGTTCGCCCGTATGATTGCATTGTGTGACACGCCTCTTCACGCACCCCACACGCTTGACAGCTAAGCGATTTGGCCAACCGATCGATACGACAAATATATGGCCGCCGTCGCCGATCGATTGCTTGGCTATTTGGTCGGCTATTTACATGGTATAATATTTGGTTTGTTGCTCCTTGTTGTTGAGTTTTTGTATTTTTGTTGCTTCTTGTTGTTTGGTGCTGCGCATGCGCGACTCCCAATTCTGAAAGTCATTTCAAATTAAATGTTAATATATGCAGTTAATAAGTTATTTTTGGTATTGTGGTAGCCAACAGGCTGTCAAAAATCACACAGTCAACTGTCAGCTCGTAATTGCTTTGTGTTCACGGGCGTGGTGTGGAATTTTAATGGAGGCAACGCGCCAGCACACATGTGCACTAAAAATACAACAAAAAGGTGTATAGAATTATTTGTATGATAGTATGGGTGAACAGAACACACAGGCTCCCAACGTCAGCTCATCTGCGTGGGGTGGGGTCTTGTTGCGATATTTCGATACTTGTATTCTGTATTTCTTTTGGTAAAAAAAAAATAGCGGAGTTATGATTTTGGCTTCATTGCAATTGAATTGCCATTACAATTCTGCGCTAAGTTAGTAGGCGCATACAGTTACCCAAACAAGCGAACACAATGTGATTCTTGGTTTTATAACATTGACATTGTTTTATATTATGACAAATTTTGTTCGTTAAATTATTATAAAAGTAAACTACAGATTCTACAATAAACAAAGAAAAAACATATATAGTAGAATTCCAAACTTTTTACTAGGGCTAGGCATCTCCTCCGGATTTTTAAACTATACTGATAACCCAAATATATCGAATATCCGGATACTTCCACGAAAAACAAAACATCAGCAATGTTTTTTTTCGTAATTTTTTTTTATAAAACTATAGTTTTTTCTATGATAATAAAAAAAAAAAATTAATTAAAAATTCAAACTTTGTAACCAACTTATTAAAAGTTGAGAAATTCGAATACACATTTTAAACATTTTAAATAAAATTTTAAATAAATTTCGCTAATACTTTTTTGCAGTTCATTAGGTTTTAGCAGAGCAATATATAAGTCTGAAGTTGCTGTAAATTCAAGTAGATTTTTGAAAATTTGTTTGCGGTTTATATATCCGAACATATGTTAGATCGTCGGCCAGGGACGGATGCACTGGGGGATTTTACGAGTCCGGACCCACCCCAAAATGCCAAAGTAACTAAATATTTTTAAGAACCTTTCAATCCTTGCACTACGCTGACAATGAAAACATTATAACCTGTTTAGTGTTTTTTAATTCAGGTAATGATTTACAAATTTAAAAAAAATCCGCCCCCTTTTTTACACTTCCTTAAAAAGATTGCTCACTTTTATTCTTAATAAAAATTGCAAAAAAAATTGTGGACCAATGATGTCAGGAAATTTGTTATTGGACTAGATAATGTTTGTGTTAAGAAGCGGCACACTATTGTTTGAGTCTAAAACTAGACAAGGGGATTTTATTTACTCTACACAACATTTTTTTACCGATGAAAAAAAATAATTTCACTGTGCTCGCCTTTTCTGCACATTAATTCTTGTTTTGTGTGTTAGACGACAAATTCAGTTATGGTAGTGTAAGTAAACGGTAAGTGCAATATATCTTAAAGGAATTCTTGAAGATTCATTTGAGAAAGAAATCGTATCGTAATAAATTTAGGCGCCTACAAAAACAGCTTCATTCTTC
The DNA here is from genome assembly GCA_951828415.1 of Anomoia purmunda. Lineage (NCBI taxonomy): Eukaryota > Metazoa > Arthropoda > Insecta > Diptera > Tephritidae > Anomoia > Anomoia purmunda. Next base: position 194,684,605 of record OX639993.1, on the reverse strand, counting down.
CAACCGAAAAAATGGAGTTTTGAAATACTGATCGAACAATCCAACGAATTACCGCCAGAAAAGAAGGCAAGGCTAGACGAAACAAATAATTTCAAACCGGAAGCAAGTAGTTTTTCTCGCTCATCTGTAGATAATATAAATAAAGATATGCTATGCATTTATAGCAGTCGCAAATGTTGCAAGAACGCATCATTATTGCTCAACGTTTCTGCAGAAAAAAAATGCACGATACGAATATGTACGAACAACTGGGGAACCTATGGATACAAGAAACTTCTTTTGATATTTGAGTAATTAAAATAAACAACAGAAATTAAAAATACCAATTAACATGGATTCAGAAATTTTGTTGGCTAACATAATCAACTGCTACCAGTTAAGAATATTTGCGTCACTCTCGTAACAAATGGCTTAAATCGTCGAAAACAGACCTAGAAACATTCATAGACAACCAAACGAAAAACTATCACTTGGGTGCGTCAATAGATGTGCAGAACTTCAAACTAACATTTGAAAATAAGCGAAATGGCAACAGGAGTCGAATTACGAGTTCAGTGAACGAGCTACACGTCACGCAAAGTTGCATATTTGGTATTACACGATAAGTGAAGGTATCTCTTATATTGTAATTTGGAATTATTAGTTCAGTGAACGTAGCTAACACAGCATAAATGTCAAACATTTTCATACTATAGCAAAACGCCATTCATATTCCAAAAATGTCTACTACTAGTTGCTGTGTTGTTATTAGTAAAATTTTGCTTAGTTGGATATTTAAAGTAAATATTAATACGTATGCCCATATATATGTATGCGGTGAAATATGAGTGCCCCTGTAAAAGAAGAAACCTTAACTTTCATTTACAAACAAAAATTAAATAGAAAAGCAAAATAAAACCAAAATAAAATGTGTAAGTAAAAAGTGACGAAATAAACGTAAATAATTATTTTTCCAAAAAATCGATTTTATACGCCAGGGCAAACTTTTAAAAATCTCAACTGGCAGCAGAAAAGCATCGTGACCGATTTCTTGAAGGAGCATTCTCATTTGGCAAAAAAAAATATGCACAAAGCAAAGCAACTAATTTAAGCCTTTCCAAATAAATAGCACGACATCTAAGTTATTTGAAAATGTTATATAACTTTTTGTGCAGAAAAATTGGAATGCCATTTACTTTTCAAAGTTTCAATTACAATTATTTTAGAATCTAGAGCAGCCTGTGATAAAATACGATATGGTAGTAAACGTATCTTATAATTCCAATATTATTATCCAATTGCCGTTTCGTTCACTGAACACGTAATTCGAGCCCAGAAGTGGAATTGGACGGAGCCGCCAACGACTGTAAATAGAATACAAGCTGAAACTTCTTTCTGGTCTTTTTCTGTGACATACAAGGGATTGCATTCCGAGGACCCCGAGGAAGTGATGAAAATTGAAGTGTTCAAATTGGACATGAAGATGTGGAAAAAGTATCCACTATGGCTCATATCAATTTTGTTTTTGCTTTCAGGTTTATTTTTCAATATTGCTTCAATGGAGCTACCAAAAACGTTTATCGGAACTTTGGACATTTGTGATAGGAAATTGTATGAACCGATTTCTACGAATTTATTTACTTATTTCGTTATTCAAAAACACAATAGCTTATATTGACTACTTACTGAATGGTAACACATGTTATTCAAATTAATTCAATATTGATTAAAAACTAAAAATATAACAAAGTTAGATAAATTCATAAATATTAATATTATTAAATGTTTTAAAGCCTAAAAAGAAGCACTCAACAAATAAGACAATTGGCTTTTAGAAATTGAAAAATCAAACGTAGTGGAATTCGAGATCTCATTGATGCTATGTTGCGGGTTTCCTCGAGCGAACGATCGTTTTTGAGCCTAAGAAGATTAAAACCCTATCTATCCAACAAGACTGGAGCAGAGCGATTGAAAGAATTGGCGCTACTCAATATTCATAGGGATGAGTGGAAATCAACAGGGGAAAGGTATAATACAATCTGGCAATGATAAAAAGAACAGTGGACAAAACTCGTTAAATACAGCACCATTTATTCAACTTTCATTTTGTTTATATAAATTTTCATTAACAAATAAATTAATTACAAATAAAGAAATATTCTTGCAAATACAATTTTCTAGTAGTTCAAAATAAATTGCATTATTCGGAATTTGGTTACATCATAAATTCAGTTTGGTCCCCCCAACAAATTTTTCTGGATCCGTCGCTGTCATTTGTATAGAAAAAACTGGCTGGAAAATGCACTTCCAGAAGCTTAGCAAACTTTGAGATTTTAATGAAAGTTATTGTTTTTTCTAAATTTTGTAAAAAAAAGTATGCTTTATGTATATCTTTGTTATATTACGAACTATAGTTTCATAAAAAGTAAACGAAAAAAAAAAATTATCCTGAATAGCATTGCAAATATTATAAAAAAAATCAACACCTGGTCAATTTTGTGAGTCACTGTATGTATGTAGGCGCATATTCTTGGTAGGTGTACTGTCACTCTTAGCATTGGGCGAATGCGGAATTCGCCGAATTTTTGCAATTTCATGGAATAACGCAGGCAATTGACTTGCATGAAGAATTATTTTGTGTATAATTTGAATTAATTTGAGTTTTTTTATTTTTATTTTTTAATTTTTATTTTTATTGTTATTTTTATTTTTATTTCTATTTTTGTCACATCTTTTTCCTTCATTGATTCGCAGCCATATTAAACGCTTCACGATTACTGTAATTTGTTAATAATTGCGTGGCTGTGACAGCCATAATTGAATGAAGGTTTGTCCAATTTTTGTGTGTATATAATATATACAGTAGGTTGGCATATTATTAGAACAGGTTCCATTTTTTTTTAAATAATTGTGCGTAATTAAATAAATAATTAAATAAATAATGAGAATAAATAGTTTTTGGCGGAGGTCTGCCATTGCCTGCCGAGTGGCGACCACTATTAGAAAATGCTTTTTCTATTTTCAATTTTCACGTTACTTGTCCCGTCAAGGTTTTGAACCCAGGACCTACCAAATAAAGCGCGCACGCGCTACACACTCAGCTACGGCGGTCGCTGATTTCCAAATAATTTCAATAGAACAATTGAAATGTGATATAATCGTTTTGAATAGTATTTTGGAAAAAAAAAAGTTCCAGAAAAAAATATAAACACTTGGCGCCAGTTTCCCAATACGACTTGGCCTAAGCTTATTTATAACTTAAGTTAGCTGAGATTGTGTGCTAAGCTTTTTTTCGGTTTCTCCTAGGGGTCTCGGTAGTTTTGCACACAATAATCAAATCAGCTGTTTTTTTTTAATAGTAGTCTTGTTCCCTACGTTTTTGGATGGACTGCCTAGCCGGTGTAATTCAAATGTGTTCAGATATAATCCAATTACTTGAAGAATTCCTTGAAGAACATCAAGGAATCTAGAATATCCCTTATTATATACAAAAATTTACTTTTCATACCCAAAAAAGAAAGAAAGTCACCAATTTTATTATTATAGTTTTATTTCTAGTATTTAAATTACGCCACGCAGCAACAGGGACGAACGTCAAGAAAAAGCTACATAATTAACACGCAGACTAATTTGTAGCTTAGTTAAACGCAGATGGAGAAAATGAGTTAGTTAAAAAAATAGCTAAATAAAGTTAAGTGAAGTTGGAGAAACTGGCGCTAAGAATTACTTAAAACCAAGTGATCTTAATAATTTGCTACAAATCCCATTGCAATCATCAACTTCCTTTTAAGCGCTCTAATTCTCAGAATTCATTTAAAATGCCTTGCATGGTGGGCATAAAATTCTACCGAAACTTTTATATTTACATAAATATGTATGTATGTATACCTATGGGGGTGTCAATAAATCACGACGTCGTTTCAGTGGGGAGAAGGTCTGGCAAATGATCACTTTCGATCACGTATGGCGAGATGACGCGTGATTTGCTTTTGGTTAACAAATATGTACTAACTATTGCATTCTCTTTTATAGTTTACATCTCTAGTAAACTGGCACACTTCTTTGGACTTGACGGTTCACAGCTTAAAAGGATATCGGGGCGAATTTTGGTTATCGGTTTCCTCTATTCGATTTACTCAACGCCAGACTACAGACTTTTTGCAAATGTTTGCGTTACTCTGCGTATATTTTCCACGATTCTTGTTTCTGTTGTCAACATTGGGAAGGGTTCTTTCAGTGTTTTGTCAATAATAAAAAACTGGATCCTGCTCAATCCAAACGAGAGTATTTAATCTAGCACTCTGTGACTGGAATCACAGTCGGACAAAAATTGAGCTTTTGAAGGTTACTAATCCATTTTCGTCGAGGTCGAGGTATAAATGTAGTCAGTGCCGGATTTATCAATAGGCTGAGTGGGCTGGAGCCTAGGGCAGCAGATTTTCGGGGCGAAAAATTTAAGTATAAAATTTTGGGTACACCTTACTGAACATAGTTCTCCAATTTGAAATTTAATTTAATTTACATTTTTTAATCGGATTTTTGGTTATTTGGGGGTTCAGGGGCAATTTTGAGCAGTGAAAATTTGGTTATTTTGATGCCAATACTAACATAGAGTAAAATGTTTACTTCCAGTTTCGTTTTTGAACAAATTAATTTCCTTTTTTTTACAAATACAGCACGGCTCTTCTTTTCACAATCGAAAAATAAATGTAAATGCAGTAAAATCTTAAGGGCTAAGCGGAATACAATAAATACAATATTATTAAATTAAAAGAGGGAAAACTAACAACTTATAAAAACCGATGTAGAGAGTTCGTGAAGCGAAAAAACCAATCTCGACAAACCGGTCGATTCTATTGAACTCAATCAAGGAGCATTTCTTGTATACAAATCTCTAGAACAAAGCTCCTTTCAAGGAGTGCAGGGACAGTCTAAAAAACCACGGACAACAGGAGTTGCAGGAGTTTTAAATTTATCAGTAGGCGTCTCGGTTCATAGGCGCTATGGAGCGCAAGCCGTAAAAACACCTTTTATATACGTTCGATCGTTGTACATAATATGACACACAAAGTACGGTAACCAAACAAAAGAGGCTTATTCAAGCCTAGAACGAACAAATGCCGTGTATAACAATTTTAGTGTAACAGGTAAACGGTAAATTCTGAGCTATGACGCCATACAAAATCCAGAATTGCATAATGATTTGAAAATTATGAAATTAATAGACTAGTGAAAGTAAAATTGAAATCAAAAATCACCCCTAGGCTTCTATTTCACTCACACGCTGGAGATATGATAAGTAGTCTAAATGACATTACAACATTTAGCTGAGGTTACGTGAAAACATTTACTAATATTATTCAATTTTAGTCTGCAACAATTGAGAATCACGAGGGCTACTAATCGGAGAGTAGATCTTAAGATCATCTACATAAAGCAGTAAGTTAGCAGAGGAGAAACACATACTGATGTCATTGATAAATAGAACCCTGAGCTTGCAATGAACGGTGGTGACCAGATCCATTATCAATAACAACCATGCAACGACGATTACGGAAATATGAGGGAATTGAAGTCAGGAAACCTCAACGTAGAACGACAAGGAATGAAGCCATATTGCTCCATATCAATACATACTCGTATATTATATTCTTAGCAGTAGGCAAAGGTTTTTCTTGGATAGTGCTTTCAAAAAGTGTTGACGTTGCGGAAAGCTTGGATGTGGGTCTATAATGGCTGTCGTCGCTTTGTGAGGAGGGTTTGGGCCAAGCGAAGCCATTGAGGACGTCCTCAGAGGGCAAAGTTAAGTTGTGAAAACTTAGCAATTGTTGCATATCGAATGAAATATTATGACCAACTTTAGAATCATTAACAAAAAATTTGACTGGAAGAAAGAAGTAAACAAATTCGCAGCAGCTGTAGATGAATTAGACAATTCATCACGGAAAAAGATTGTTAAGGTAATATGGGAAGAAGTTTTTTGGAATTAACAAAATGCCAGAACGCCTTCGGGTTATTAATTAAGTTGGATTCAAATCTTAAATTGTTACTTTTATTAAACTTACGTAGGAACTGGCTCCTCTTGTTTTGGAGTTTCAACAAGTTAGAGTTGTGGCAGGGAATTTTTGTACAATGATTTTACAAATTCCGACAACAATAGAGACGTTAGAATGATAAAATAAACTATATCAATTGATTTCCGAAAATAGATTGATCAATTTCAAATAATTGCAAATATTAAAATTGAAAGACAAATTAGAACTAGCGTTACTAAATTCAGCATATCGATGAAATTCAAGAGAATTAAGAACTAGAGGCGTGAGATGAATGCCCGGCTTGGATAAAGGAAAATAACATTCATACTCGAAAAAAATTACATCTTAACTTAAGAAAATTAGAACCAAAGTACGACCATGCCTGTTTGGCAAACTATTAATTTGCATAAGATAGATACTTAACCACTATCAACAAGGCAAGTTCAAATAATAGTAGAAATTTGTCAGAATAGTAGTAATCATCTACAGTAGCATAAGTAAAGTACTAATTAGAAGTACCATTAGTAAAAATAGTAGTGGGAATTAAAAAAAGGTTAGCAGTAACTAGTAGTAGCATAATTTAAAATAGTAGTAGCAATAAGTAGTAGCATTAGTAAAACTAGTGGTATTAGTGGTAGTAATAGTAGTAGTAATTAGGGGTTGTAGTAGGAGTTATTAGTAGTAGAAGGAGAAGGAGTTATTAGTAGTAGAATAAGTAGTTATATTGGTGAACCAGTGCCGAACCACTGAAAAGTCTTGAAATTGTCACGAAATATCTAGTTCGAAAATGTTGCCGAAACGTTTCAAGAACTTATCTTCAAACGGTACTGAACTAGTATTAAAATGATCTCGACGATTGATATACATAGGCCCGTAGTCATAGTCAAATTAAAGTCGGATCTAAATACGTTAAAGCATACTTTAGCTTAAAGTATACTTTATCTTAGTCATAGTCGAGTTAAACCCGGCTTTTTCGGTTAAAGTCGAATTTAAAGTTAGAGTGCCGAAAAGCTGTTACTAAACCATTTAGTAAACTGTCAAAATAATTATAAATCTGCATCTTCGGGGCTAAAAGTTGTATTTTTTTGGTGAAACTTAAATTAAAGGAAAAAATGAGCCGTTTTGATAATATTGAACGGGATTTTAGCATCATTAGTGATGCTACTTTGATTAGACGTCCAAAAATGTATAAAACCAGAATCAACCCTTTTGAATTAGACGACAGTGATTTCTATTCTCTGTATCGGTTCGACAAAGCCACTACTTACACTCGCTTTGCCCTCCATCGTGTTTAATTTTTCATTTGCAAATAATAAACAAATACCAGCTGATATAGTATGCCTCTTGGAGATGGGTTTGTTTTAATCGATAAACAGTAATATCGCATAAGAAGTACAATATTCCACATAAATTCTGGCTTTTATCTTTTTATAAAAGCATACAAAGTCTTTTCAAACTTAGTTAAACTATTAATAGCGATAAAATCACCATTTTATTGTGAAATTATCAAGTTAAAAAAATATCCTTCGATAAAATATATCTATTAGTTTATTTTCGAAATTTTTCCCTCCAAAATGTCATCTCTATATTTGCAGCATTGCCATTTCTGCAAATTTGCTGATTGACAATGTTGTTATTAGTTAGTACCATGTACTAAACTGACTATGACAAGACTAAAAGTAAAGTCGGCTTTATCTTTTTAGTATTTTACTAACTAAAGTCGGATTTTATGTTGGACTATGACTACGGGCCATAGTATATACATATGTACATATGAAGGGACGCCTCAAACAACGTTGTAAATGAAAATTTTTTGAAACCTCATTTTTTGTTGCAAATTTCCATTTAAGAAAGTATTTGAAACTAGAATATGCCCAAAAAAGAGATATGAAAAAATTGTCGGTTACAACGTTATTTGAGGCAACCCTTCATATATATGTATGTATATGTACATAGCTGCATATATGTACAAACATACACATGGATATGTCGCTACCTCAGTAAGTACTTATATGTTCGTTTCTTCTAATATACGGGTCATATGATTACTTCGTGGCGCGATATCGACACGACGTCCGCTTTGCTTTGCGATATAAAAAATCACCCTCATTCCGCTAAAGAAGTTTTACCTCAACAATTTAGAGTTTGCACATCATACTCATTACCACCTCATCTCCGACAGCTTCATTTTGCCGTGCCTAGATTTGTTATTGGGTTTGGGAGGTAGTAGTAGTAACACGATATATTTACTTGTACCCACCATTCCATTCACCGTCCAAATAAATTGCCTTGTTGTTGGCCAATAGAGATGTCCCTTTGGGCAAATGAAATTGGAATTTTTATACGTTATACATACAAACAACACATATAGATATATTTATATATGTAGGAAAGTATATCGCTTTGGTCGACACTTTGACGTATGGCGAACTTTTCAACTTGATACCCCTCGCAAGTCGTCGCAATCATTACTAACTGATACAGAGTCCTACACAATTGAACAAATATACATACATACATACATACTATAAGTATATACATATGTATGTACATATCTCTAGGTTATGTATTCACAATGCAAACTTTAATAATGCCCAACAGAATTGAACTGCCTGAAAGTTGAATTGTGCAGAGCGATTTCGAATTTACGAGCTATGTGTCAATTAAGTATCGAATTACAACTTGTTTAATGTCAGAGCAAACGATGCTATGCTACCCAGGTTGGTGGGGTCCATGCAGCGCAGTCATTTATATTCTACCTAGGCTTTTATGTACATTGTAGATACAAATGTAGGTATGTATGTCGCCACTCACACGCCGCAGCCACTTCTAGCTCAGTGAATGTATCAACACAATTACATTCGATTGGTTGGAGGAAGCTCCGATTTCAGGAGTAGTTAATTGAAGTTCTACTCGTTGCGGGCACTGATGAGAATGAGGAATAGAGGTCAGATGATTTTAGATATGTATAGAAATATGTGAAAACCGATGTCATTGCGCATATATGGCAGTATAGTTGGTAATGCGGATCTGTGCGTGTTTATTGCTTGCAATTTCACGTATTGCCCTTTTTCGGAAAGCCACAATTCTGTCATATGTAAATTGATTCGACTTTAAATTAACTATGAATTGGATAAATTAATTCGATATGGGCTGTTGATGGTTGATTCCATTTTTCTATTTACGTTACGCAATCGAAGTATTTCGTAACTGTCACTTTTTTCGAACTGAATGTAGCCAATTAGCCAAATTTACTTTTTTCATGGATTAATTAAAATTTTTGCTACGGCTTAAAATAATTATCTCAGTTAAAGTCTCTACTCACTATTGGAATTTATGGCTTATTCTTAATTTATTAGCCAATTACGGATAAATTAAGTGATATCGTAAAAGATTTTATCCCAATGAAATTTTTATATATTAAAAATGCGCCTAACCTATCACGTTTTTCCCTTTGATCTAAAAACTAAGCAACACTGAGGCTACAAAGCTGACAAGCTAAATTAGGAATGTCAAATGTGCGCGCACGAGGTTTATGCGAAATAATTTGGACGAATATAAATAGTTTACGAAAATAAGTAATTTACGTTCCGGTGTGTCCGGACCTTTGGGGGTGATATGTAAAATTTTCTACCAGGGTATCGCGAAGCTAGGCATAAAAAAGTTTAACGGTGTTTGTGGCAACAATACCGCTCATAACAAAGAAAGACATAGAGAGAGCGGCTGAGACGTCAGTTTTTAACTAAACAGCAATAGCTTAGTGAGTTCCTACTCCGCACTGTGCGATTTTTTTAAATAAATTTTGTTCAAATATGCTGGAGAAGTCAAGAAGTGGAGGAGTAATTTTTTTAAATTTTTGACCTTTTGTTTTTTTTTTAAATACATACCTATAAAATATTGTCTAGTCCCAAATTAAAATAGTAATAATTTAATTTTGATAAGCATATGAAGAAAAGTCGATTTTTTTTAAATTTATAAGTTTTGAAAATTTAAAGCAAGCCAACACGTTTTTGAGATCTGTGAATATGATTCTGCTCATCCTCAGAGTAATTTCATCACACAAAATGCATAAGGCGCGAGTTATGAATATTAGCCGCCATATTGGCTCGGCCGTTGTGGATCGGCCATTTTAAATTTCACCATTCTATCATCAGAATCGCATTCATCGACCTCAAAGACGTGCTTGCCATCTCTAAAATTTCAAATTTCCATCCAACAAAAATATTCGTATTACTGTTTTTTTTTTTAATTATAGACTTTTCACAATATGCTGATACACTTTTTTCTAGGCAGACAACAAATTTAACCAGAAAACGCATTTCGGGTTTCCTCACATATAACTTGTGTATAATTTTATAAAATTTGACTTATCAAAGAAGTGGCAACCCTCTTTAAAATATATACATCAATTTTTCTCTCACCGAGACGCAGCCCTTGGCACTCATATTTTAATATTTTATATACTTTCGTATAATTAAATTAAATTTGACTTATCAAAAAGGTGGCAACGTTCTTCCAAATATACCTATAAACATTCGAATGAACTACGACCCATTTTTAAATATATAGACTACGTTTCCATATACTTACAGAAGATTTTTTAACACTAAAATTGCAGCTCCGAAGAATTAAAAAAAAGCATTGTCCCGTAGTCACAGTTAAGATGAAGTCCACTCTAAAGTAAGTGGCAATTGCTTGACATAACTTTTGATGAGAATTCTGGTAAAAAATAGCTGCAGCGAACTTAATGTCCTTCAGTCAAAGAAGAGATAAAGTTCTTTGACTGAAGGACATTATTTTTTACTGCACAAAAAGCTTATTCGAATTCAATTTCGTCGAACCATAAATTGGGATTTTCTGAAAATTTCGACACTAGAGTCATCTAATGGATTTGTATACATAATTTAAGAACTTCTGCGCAAACATTCTGTACGCTTTCTAAGTCGGATAATCGCATCATATCTCGACTTATGCGCCACCTAGCGGATTCATTTTTCATAAAAGAATTTCTCGTCGTACTCTCTTATGTCCTTTATATGTTTATAAACTTATATCGCGTTATAGTGCGTTATAAATACAGATTTTTTCAATTACTCGCCTCCAGCTCCTCCTAGCGCGTTTATTTTTCACAAAAGTGTGGATTTTGTGAATATCTCCACGCACGTGCCACCTAGTGGATCCATTTTTCATTAAAGTATTGCTTGTCGCTCTCCTATTGTATGTCTCTAGTTTTATAAAAATCGACAGATTTTCTGAGTTATTCACCTCTAGCGCCACCTAGCATGTTTATTTTTCATAAATGTAATTTTTTACTGCACAGCACCATATTTTTCTAATAGCATCAATATCGGACTATAAGTGCGGCTTTTCTGACTATTTCGACGCATGCGTCATCTAGCCATCCATTTTTCATAAAATCATTTCTCGTTGCACTCTCATTGTACATATGTCTCGAATTTTATGACAATCGGCTTATATTTACAGATTTTCTGAATTGTTCGCCTCTAGCGCCACCTGGCGTGTTTATTCTTCATAAATGTACTTTCTTATTGCAGCAGCACCATATTTATCTAATAGCAACAATTTTGGATTATAAGTATGGATTTTCTGAATATCTAGGTCCCATGCGCCACCTAACGGATTACATTATGTCCGTGCTACGGGTCAAAGGAATATACTGACCAAATTTTGTTGAAATCCGTTCATCGGTTTTTGAGCCAAGTTGTAGCAACGAAAACGGCTGCATTTATAAAGGAAGTATTAATAAAGGAAGATTTACGTAAGCCGCGAGAAAATTCTAAATTAATTAGATATTTCAAAAGTTTTAATAAACATTTGTTGGTAAATTTAAAGAGGAAAAATAAATTAAAAATCATAATGAGAAATGGGTTGCACTAATTGCAGGAAATACTTACAATACACAGACCTGCATAAATAATAAAGCAAATGCTATGGCTGGCAGGTAAGGCGTTGACCTACTGAGTAGGAGGAGAGCGGCGGAAAATTGAACAGTACGTGCGCGGAGCTATAGTAGAGGCGTAATGCTTAAATGGCGACACGTGGGTGACTGACGGATTAAAAAAAAGAAAAATAAAAATAAAAATAGTGTAATAAGTTGAAGCACTTTGGCGGAGTGATGGTTGAAGCTACTACTCCATGCTACAAAGTTGACTTTACAAATATGTGAGGGATATATGTATGGAAGTATGAGCGTTCTCCCCGCTTATCATATTTATCGCACCATAATTGCATACTCACCGCACCGCTAGACGGCAGCAACCATTTTCAACGGATATGAACGATTATTAGTTGACTTTTGTCAGCGATGATGCACTGATTAAGTAAACGCGCTGACGCCTGTCGTCCAATCCGCGCCACAGTTGCTGCAGTTGGTCTTAATGTCTTAATTAACTGGAAATTGTGACGTTTGGGCGCGAGTCGATTGGGAATTGTGGAATTACCTTGGAAAAAAGTTCACTTCTGATGGCGGCGGATGGCGGCGGATGGTGGTTGCTTGGAGGCTGCGTTGCGGCAATGCCTAGCTGCTTAACGACATGACACTAGGTTGGGCATGGGCTTCAATTGGATACCCAGCATATTTATCGTTAAATTGTGATCAGCAATTAAGATGCAGAATCGGCGTTGTATTTAAGCGAGCGAGCGCGCAGGCGCATAAGTTGCAGTGAGTGTTTAGAAAATTAAGTCATTATTAACATATCGTACATATGTGGCGGCGGTGATGGCTGTCGTTGTGGCTGCTGCGACTTCAGTTGGCTTTTTATGATCGTCGTTTGTGATTTCGTTGTAATTGGGGGCGTAAGTGTGGATTTAATAAGTTGATATGTGCTCAGAGTTTTCGATTTTTATCAGGCACAGCAGCATGACTTGATTTTTTTAATGAGTTTTATAGCTATTTTTTCTCAGAGTAAATTTATAATTTTGTTTATTTTCAGTTAAAAAAGTTGATTTCAAATCGGTATTTATTTGCTTACACTTTAATAATTTCCACGAAAACGTTGAAAAATTTTATAATTTTATTAAAAAATTTACTAACTTCATACAATAGTGGAGGCTCATTAATTGCACTCTTATCGGTAGTTGGGTAGTAGCAGCTAATTTTTAAATATCTAATATTCAAATTGTTCATTTCATGCTACTTCACTTTGTTTTTTTTTTGTGTACTCCTAATTTCGTTTTATTGCATTTAGCATTAAATTTATTCCACCTTAAATTTCACAATTTCGTAATCAAAATTTAATCTTTCATTAAACCAGCAAGAGCAGCTTAGCAGCCGTGGTTCTTGTAGCCAAACAGTAAATGCTTAATTGCAGACAAACTACAAATAAAAATAACAAACAAAAAAAACAACAACACCAAAAAAAAATAGTTAACCCCACATTTAACTGGTTAAACCAAATCGCTGTATAATTTACACAAAAATGCAAATAAACAGCTTACAAAATGCAGCGCGTTGCAATTATTTTGCCACTGCAACGAAAGGCGAAGGCAAACGTTGGACATGCCTGGCCATAGTTGCCGCTTGATCTGCAAGTGGTGGCTGAATTTGGATTTGGATTTGGAGTGACTGACAGGCGAGAGTCAATGGTCGACAGCCACCAACGGCCATCATCAGCAGCCACCCGAGCGGCGGCCATCAGCCAAGAGGGCCAACAGCATCAGTGTCGGCATCAGCGGCGGCAGCAATAACAGCAGATTTACAGCCAAAATACAAATAAAGCTAAGCTAATAAAAGTAATTTGCGGAATTAACCTCGAAAAGCTTTAAGAGAGAAAAACGTTGAAATTAAAGAAAAAAAAAGAAACAAAAAAATAGAAGCATGAAGTGTTTTAGCAATTGCTATGGCTATTTTGCTTTTTTCCTCCTCATTTACATTAGAATTGCGAGCGGCGAAGTTTGTTTTTACAAAAGCAACATAAATACATAAATTGACTTGTGTCCCGTACACAAAAGAAAAGCGGGTGAATACGAATTGGCAAGGTCGCTACGAGCGAGCGTAGTGAAAAGTATTCCCTTTTCTTTTTTGTTATATTGAAATTTTAATATTTGAGTTGTTAATGAGTCTTGGAAAAGTACCACGTTGAGTGGATCGAAGGAAACCACCTCGTTGTCGTTAAGACAACACGATAAGAAGTTTGGTATAGCTGCTAAACTAATACGGCTTTGACAAATAACGCTGACCAAGTTCATACGAGGTTTCAGATAGGGTTAGGTAGGGAAGGTTTCCCTCTCTTAACGAACGAAACCCGTGCTATTTCTGGGGCAGAAGCATGACCACTGTCAACATCAGATGAGTTGGCCCTTGGAGGGATTAAGAGAAAGATTCTCCGAAAGATTTTCGGCCTTCTACGTGTTTACGACGGCGAATCGAAATGTAGAACGGGCCTGGTTGTAATCACTTAACGGTTGTTTGTAACAGTATAGATAAGCAACTGATAAAGATATATACTCGGTTTCAAATTATAAACGGACCACTTATTACCACTTTTCTAAAATTTATTTATTTTTTTTTTTTTTTTTTTAACATAAACTATACACACTCGTGTACAGCGGCTGCCTTAGTGTGAGTGTATCAAAACTACAATATCACATAAATTTGGATGAGAAATTTAAAAATTAATTTTTTCCAAGAAAAAAGTAGAATCTATAATACCGTTAGCTTTATTAAAAATCAAATTCACGGAGAGAACACATCTTAAAGTAAATAAACTTACTTTAATTAAAATCAAAATGTCGCTATATAACACCGCGTTACACACATTCTGTCCTCTGAACCAAATATACTTTTTTCGGAAAGGGGAGAAAAAATAAAAATACACGTGCATCGGCGATTTTCATGTACACGTTGGAATTTTTTTTTTTATGTATAAAGTATAAAGCTCGTAGTGTCCGTCTGTCCGCCTGTGTGAAAGACTTTGGACCGATTTTTAACTCTTTTTCCGTGATCCAATCGAGCGGAATTTTTGCAGGCAGACTCGTGGAAAAGTCTGTATCACGTCAATTTAAAAAAAAAGAAGATTTTTATCAATTCTCAGATTTTCCTGAATTTTTTTTTTTTTTTTTTTTTAAATGGTTATCGGTTTTTTGTAACGGTTTCAGCTCATTAGAAAATCGAATTTTTTATTAATTTTATATTGAATTTGCCATTAATCTTAATTGTTTGCTTCGTTCTATTTTGTTATCTATATGAGGACGTTCAAGGTTAACATAATATTGAAAAGTTTATTTTGGCGAACTTGCAGTTTATTAACGTGTTACTGGACACCCCAAAAATTCATGGATTGGAAAGTTACTTTAACAGCAAAAATTTCTTCTTCTCCTGAAGAAGATTGCTCATTGACAGAATTTATGTGAGCGCCAACGTGGCGCTACGTCGAGCCCTGGGTGCACCTGCAGGTATTTCGATTAAGTCAGAAAAACCATCGCCTATAGCGATTGGACAGAAATATCGATTGGTAAATAATTATGAGATGATTTGGAAAATGAAAATTAATAGGTTGGTCCAACTTTGGCTACACCATTCAAAGAATGTTTGAGCATTTGCGCCTCGGCGTAGGCAATGTCGCACTTATTGCAAACATGAAATTTGCAAACATCGAAATTGAGCCGTTCAAAACCACTTCTGGTCAATATAGTCCAGCGTCATTTTCGGTTTCACTTAAAAACAGTTTTCATGTTTTCTAGATTGAGTTAAACTCCAAATACCTAATGTAGCGTGCAAGCGGATGTAAGTTCAACATTGAAATTGCGGGAGCTGCCACCATCAGCGCCATCAATCAGCCAAGGTAAACACTAACCGTTACAGCAACAAGCAAACAAAATTTACATTTTAGCCAATAGACGACAACGAAAAAAAAAACATGCCGAAAAATTATTTAAAGCGCCAGAAAAGAAACAAAAAATTTGCAAAAAATAGAAGTTACAACGATATAAAAAAATTATGTAAAATACTGTGAAATGTGCAAATCGTGCACAGCGCAATTTAATAATCACAGCAGTTCAAAAGCTGCAACAACAACAACAACAACAACAGCAATTGCAAACGCCTTGTCAGCATAAGTGCAAAAGTTGCCAGATAGAAACAAAAAAAAAAACAACAGCGGGCAACAGTTGCAATTGCAAAGGAATGCAAATCAGTAATGTAATTACATGCAAGCAAACAACATCAATAGCGACAGCAGCAGCAACAACAAAACCAACAACAATGCAATTTAGTTGTAATTTTTACTCTGCAGGCTACATCGGACCACAGAAAGAGGATCAACATGGTGGTGGTTGGTCAGCAATATGGCAGGTAATGCATAGGTTTTCGTTATTTTTTGTTGTTTTTTTTTTGTTGGAGAGGCGCTTATTAAACTTGTTGGACAGAAATTGCACGCGCATAGACATATACGAAATAGATGACTCTGTGCCGGCAGGACAGCGCTAGAAAACCCTTGCAATGAGAAATATTCTAGTGTCATAGGGGGCCATTTGACGGTGGGAGTCACAGCAGGGGTCGAATTACGTGTTCAGTGAACGAGCTACTCGTCACGTTAATTTGCATATTTGGTATTACACGAAAAGTGAACGTATCCTTTATATCGTAATTTGGTATTATGAGTTCAGTGAACGGGAAAATCGTTTTTATATCCTTAGGCAGTTCAAGAAACTTAATCAGTAGCAGAAAAGCATCATAGGCGATTTCATGAAAGCGCATTCTCATTAGGCATAAAGGATATGCTGTCAAATTGTGAGCGGAGTAAAGCAACTGCTTTAAGACTTTTCAAATAAAATAATGTTATTTAAAATATTTTATAACTGTTTATGTACAAAAATTGAAATGACATTTTCTTGTCAGAATTTATAAAACAATTATTTTAGAATCTAATGCACCCTGTGATAAAATACGTTACGACAGTAAACATATCTCGTTATTCCAATATTATCGTAAATACGATCAGTCACTTAAATTATTGTTATCCGTTTGCCATTTCGTTCACTGAACACGTAATTCGATTCCAGTTCAATAGTTACGACAATGATAACCTAAAGAAGCGCCGGTTGTGAAGACTGCCACTTACGACGTTGAGTTTACTGGTTCGAGTTGCGACTATGCAGATTTTTCAAACTGTTCAAATTTAAGTATTTCTATAATAATGAAACTGAATAAAATTAGCAGTTTTGAATTAGACAAAACAATTGATTTAAAATTATTTAAATTTAGAGGAAGCTTGGTGTGTAATTTAATGTCAATATAATTTTTTAAAGTCATTTACTAACAATATATTGATATTTAATGTGATTGAATGAATACTGCGAGGCAATGTAATGAATGATATTGAAGAAAAATTAGTGGAATAAATAAGAAACAGGAATGGCTGAATAAGGTTGCCGGCTTTAGTGCAGAATAATGAAGAAATGATCATAGCTAAAATGCAACATTTTAAGATGAATAGTTTTAGATGTATAATTTATATTCATGATGATAAAAGTGGCTCCTGATACAGTGGTTATAATGAATTCTCATTCGTCATTTAACCCTTATAAGTACACCAAGCTCTGACCAGACCTATGCGGTATCAGCTTAGTTTCTATTGCAATGTAATTTTGCATTTTATTTGGAGTAAATTTCATAAAGAATGGAAAATGTATTAAATTTTATCGAAATAAGAATAACTTGATATATAAATACCGTGGTTTACATTGAATAAATACTTAATATGCTAAAATAAAAAAGGAAAATCCGTACATTTCATTGAAAGTGTATAAATTTTACTTTGCATCCCAATGAAACAAAATGGATTAGGCTGATTTATAATCTAAAAATGAAATTTCCAGTCAATAATCGTAATCATATCTTATAAAGGGTGCTTTTTTTAGACAAGTGATTTTCCATGAGGCAATACATTTTTCGGAGTTGGTCTTTTTTTGGACAGCTGTTACTTGATTTACACTCAGTTTGGTTTGCCATTTCATAATGAACAGACTTACTTCGGCGCAACGTTTAGAAATCGTGCAAATTTATTATCAAAATAATGGTTGCGTCGAGCGACGCATTGCGAGCTGCGTCCAATACTCGGTCGCCATAATCGCACAGCAGAGTCAGGAATTCGAGCAGCCATAGATAGGTTTCGCACCACGCTTAGTCTAGTATCAAAAAAGATCCGAATGAGTTCATCCGCCATCGAAGAGCAGTGCCCATTCACTTTATGGAAGATTTTGCGGAAGGACCGAACCGAACGACCATCAAGCGCGTCGCACGTTCGGTGAATGGCCTCAAAACGAGATGGTCACCGATCCCGATTTTGGCAAACAAAATTCTGTCCAGCGATGAAGGTCACTTTGGTTAATAAACAAAATTTCCGCATTTGGAGTGTTGGTGAACCACAATCCATTGTTAAGACGCCGTTACAACTTCAAAAAGTCAGTGTTTTGTGTGCTCTATGAACAGAGTGAATCATTGGTCCATATTTCTTTAAA
Source organism: Anomoia purmunda (assembly GCA_951828415.1). Lineage (NCBI taxonomy): Eukaryota > Metazoa > Arthropoda > Insecta > Diptera > Tephritidae > Anomoia > Anomoia purmunda. Next base: position 194,666,111 of record OX639993.1, on the reverse strand, counting down.
AATCAAGGAGGCCATAATGTTACTGTCAATAGGGAACTCTATAGAATCATGATAAATGACTTTTTCATTCCTGAATTGGAGGATGTTGATGTGGACGACCTTTGGTTCCAACAAGACGGCGCTCAATGCCCTACAGCCAACGAAACAATAAATTTATTGAAGGAAAATTTTGGTGAGCGCATTATCTCGCGTCGTGGGCATGTGGAGTGGCCTCCAAGATCGTGCGATTTTACAACGCTGAACTATTTTTTGTGAGGTTATGTAAAATCGCTTGTCTACGCAGATAAGCGCGAGACGACTGACACCTTGGAAGAGAATAGTCGGCGCATTATTGTTGACATACGACCCCAATTGCTGCAAAAAGTGGTCGAAAATTGGGCCTCTCGGCTGGAATTGATTGGAGCCTGTCATTTTCATTTTCAAAACATAATGGCAATTTCTTATCTTTATAATAAAGCTGAATTCTTAGCCATAATATTAAATTATATGCATTTTATTTCTTCTTAAAAACGACATGTCTAAAAAACACCCTTCAAATATTTTTACTAAAGCCACTAGAAGGATAGCCAACGAAGTTTAAGAAATACAATATTTTTGATTTTCAGTTTTTCTGAGTTCTCTATATTTTTTCAATAATTTCAAAATTTTTTTGTTGTTGGCTTTTTGTTTAGTTACTTTTTTAATGAAAAACGTCTGTTCAAATGTAATATTTAATTTTTATCATATGTATCTAAAAGAAGCTATTTTGTTTTAATATCACATTAATATTTAATAAAGACTCCTTCCCTTCTCCCAAAATTTATTCTGTTAATTTGTAATATTTTTAATTTTTTGCGGGCATTTTCATTTTCATTTGTATGAAGATCGGGTGTTTCTATGGCCGGAAATTACAAGTTTTGCTTATTAAACAATGTCGGTCGTGCGTTATATGGAATAGAAATGAAATTTTAGCTGTTTTAAATATGAACATTGTAACTCCAAAATTTAATGAACTATAAATATTTCAGTTCTGTTTAAGAAATATCAGATTTTGTAAATATTTGTTGATATATATTTTTTTTAAATTTAACATAAAGTTTAAAGTTTGGATTAGTATGGCTTTTGTTGTAGACTGAACTATATTTTTTTTTTGATATTCGGGAAATCAAGAAATGGAGTTCCAGGTACAATTTCGGATATCACCATTCTCGGGGGAATCGTAAAGTATTTGCTGATACGAGTACTGTGTACTCAATCGAGTATCGATAAGCTCGTGAGCCTTACGACAGTATCGATTCACGAGTAGCTCTCGAGAGAGGGAACCTCGCGAGGAATAGCTTCGGTAGAAATCTTGAGAAAACGAAGGTTCTATTTTTTTTGTAAACAAAATAGTTGTAACATGACAAACACTGTGAATATTGTACAAAAAAGATGCTGTGCCAATATTCTAAGGGGTACTACGAGATGTTGCATAAATTTTGTCTACAAAGGATTGAATTGGAGAGTATCAACACTGTAAGTTTAATGTCGTATATTCCATGTTGAATGTCGCACTGTATCCTGTCCTTGGCTACACTCCTAAAGTGAACATTGCTGTCACTGCTCCAGAAATCCAATTGAATTGGGTACCACGATTCTGCGAAAATCCAACATGGATCTGACTACTGATATAGTTTTTGAATGAATAGCTGAAACAATTTTTATGTACATATCTTCACACAAAATGCAAGACTTTGTTTTAAGATTGATAATCCTAAAAGCAGCACGTCCTCAATTTTTTAATTCCCTAACCAATTTTGCTTTCAAAATTGCAAACGCCAACTTTTAAGTCTATTTAATAAGATTGTTTAATTTTTGTTAATTTTTGTTAATATATACATATGCATTATTTGCTGTAATTTTTTGCAGTTTTTTGAAATTGCTACAAAAGACGAAATACTGTTTATTTAGTTTAAATAAAAATGTAATAAGAAAAATGAAATTCAATAAAAAAGTAATCGCAGTAGTTTTTTATTTTAATTTTCTTTATTATTTTCGATTGTTCTCTTCCAATGATTAAAAAAAAAATATTATTTTTAACGGCTGACTGGTCATTGATTATGAGAAAGTATAAATAATGGTAATTAGATTATTTAACAGCTCTGGTTTTACAAATAATATTTGTCGAGCATTTCATGTTGTTCACATGTATGTTTTAAAATTTTGATTTAAGTATGTTTTTTTTTTGTTATCTACCAATTTCCCATTGGGTATTTTCTCACCTAAGTATACCTACACTCACATTTAACACCAATTTTCCACCACCACTATCCGCAGCAGCAGAACAGCAATTGCAGCGGCGGGCGCATCGAGTAGTTGCATTTAAATAAACGCTCAGACTGATTATTTGCTTAAATTGCTGCTAATAACATGACGTGGCATCAACCGTTGTTGCCAATTGCTTCAACCATATACAAACTGTACGCCTGCTGCAAATGAAAATACCAAGAGAGAGATGCAACGCTGTGGCAAATCCAAAGCTGCAGGCTGTAGCACAGCGCGCACATAAAATAATAAAACTGAATGCATATGCATTTCGTTATGGAGGTTATGTAAGCTACCCGATAGGAAATGGAATTACTTCGAAAGCTATTTAAAAAGTACTTTTTTAGAAGCTACAAGTAAAGTTGAAATTCTTTCTCTTTTCTTGTAAGTAACGAACTTTATTTACATGGCGTTGTACTAGGAGCAAATAAATTTTCTGACTTTGCATTTGATTGCAACCACTTTTAAATATGTTTGACAGAAAGAATATCAAAATTATTTTTTTACAGCTGTATTAAAATGTGTTTATTTCCAAATAAAACTAGTCTAATTACCAACTACTTTCGAACCTGTCTAATTCCAATTATTTAAAATAATTAAGCTACTTTATAGTAGCTATACAATTTTTATTTTTATTTTTTAATTCAATATACAAATTAAAAATAATTATACCATTATTTCGAGCATCAATTCTCGAAAGTATTGCGCCTGCCGATTCTTTGTGCAATTACACTCCTTTACAGGCAAAAAAGGTAAAAAAAATTCAGGTATAGTATAGGACAGGCTAGTATGTCCCTTGTGTATTTTTTGAAGTACCGCTTCAATTAACAATTTTGTATTGCTTAACTGTTAAATGCGATCATTGCGTATTTTGTTCGAAAAACAACCAAAATGCGCTTTTAACGAAATAAAGCTTGTAGGGCAAAACATACTGAATTATAGCTGGTTAAAATTATTTTTTTTTTATAATTTTTAATAAGTTTTTTTTTCCAGAACTTTTGCGATTTCTTTTTAATTTCTTTAGTATAGATTTAAAAATAACTTAAAGAAAAAACTTAAAAAATGGAGACAAAAATTACAAATAAAAACAAATTACTTTTAAAATCGAAATTAAAACAAAAAAAAATTAATTTCAATCAGTTATAAGTCTACGTGTTTTGAACTAAATATATGTAGCTAGTATTGATCTACAAAATAATCCCCCTACGCTGTTGCATAAACTATATTGTGTGTATGGAGAGTTGCCACCCACGAAAAAAGTTATAAACAATTAAATAAAAAAGTTAAGCCACATATTGCTATATAATGAGTGAATGAATATGTATAAGATTTCGCACATATATTGTCCGTTATATAGGTTACTGCTATAAAATCGATTTTTTAGAGGGAGTTGCCACCGGTTTAAAAGGCTACATTCAATTAAAACAATAAATGAAATAAAATATTGCAATATGGGTATCAAATGAAAGTGGTTTAATGAAGATTCATTTCCCAAACGTTTTGAAAGAAGATTGTCCCCTATTTAAATGGAAATTAAGTTAAATAAAAAAATAAATGGCATTTTACTATATGAGTGCCAAAATCGAAATTTTAAGAAAACATAATTTCAAAATACTTTTGGAGAGGGTTGCCACATTTTTAAAAAAACCATTGAAATTATAATAAGTTAACCCTTTACACGATACGGTTGCAGATCTGCAACCAACATAAAAATGCCCTTTTATTCAAAGGTATAAACTTAAATGTAATATTGCTGCTGAGTTGCGTATCTGCAAGGTTTACCCAAACTGTATTTACCGTTATTTCGTAAAAAAACTGTCTGAAATTCATTCTTTTGTGCTATGTTTACAGAAGTGGATGGTGTTAATTTTAGTGTCAGTGAATTAGTGATAAAACTTTTAAAAACATCGTAAATATGTTCCAATTAAACTTATTATATTGGGTAAGTATGTTTATTTTTATTTTGTCTTAGTACTTTATTCAAAAAAAACCTGTTAAATAACGAATTTTGTTAATTTGATGTTGGTTGCAGATCTGCAACAACGAACGTTGAGACACATATTTTTCGGTATAACTGATTTGGCCAAAGCAACGATTATGGCATCAAAAGTTTTACCAGACATTGAAATAGAAAATATTTTGATGGAATGGGAGAGTGAAGATGGTATGGACTTTTCTAGTGATGATTATGAAAGAGATCCTTCTTATGAAGACAGCGGTAGATTGCCCTCAATATCTTCAGATGACAATATTACTGAAATGTCGACAACGTCGAATTCCAAGTGAAAATAATTTGTTATCTAGGCCAAAGTCCAAAAAAGTCCTTACTTGAAAAAAAAGAATCTTGTGCTAAATAAGGAGCAACAAAACTTCATGCGATTCTACCGAATGAATTGCTTCAGCTTTCCACACCTTTCCAGTTTTTTAATTTTTTATTCCCAACAGAAATTTGTGAGCTTATTAAAAATGAAACCAACGCCTACATGATGCAAAAGGATCCTAATTGCAGTTGCGTATTTACAACACAGGATATCAAACATTTTGTGGGTATTATTTGCTACATGTCAACAATTAAAGTACCGAATGTTGCAATGTATTGGTCACAGAAAACAGGCATATCATGCATACAAAACGTCATGCCTATGAAAAAGTTTGAAAAAATTCGGCAGGTCATACATTTTAATGATAATACTAAGAACTTGCCTTTCGATCATAAAGATCATGATAGCTTATTTAGAATAAGACCGATATTGAAACTTTTAAACGATGCTTTTGCCAAAGTACCGTTTGAGCAACATTTATGTGTTGATGGACAGATTTGGTCAACGAAAGCAAGAAATATTTTAAAGCGGTATAACCCCAACAAGCCGCACAAATGGGGTTATAAAATTTTCGTCCTAAGTGGAGTTTCAGGATTTGCTTATTTTATTGAACCCGAATCTGGAAAGGAAAACATTATGACTGCCAAAAAACAAAAACTACCAATTATATTTTGACAACTACTTCACGTCGCTCCCCTTGTTGAAATATTTAGCTGAGCAAGGTATTTTGAGTGCAGGTACAATCCGAAGAAACCGAATAAATAATTGCAAGGTACCGGATCCGAAGGCTATGAAAAAGAAGCCTCGTGGTAAGTATTTCTATTAACGGATTTTTTAAGAGCTTACATGCTAATTTGTATACAACAATACGTTCCAGGTACATCTTTAGAGTATGTGACATCGTTTGAGGGTGTGGATATTTCTACAACAGCCTGGTTGGACAATAAAGTCGTATATTTGGCATCAACCTTTGCTGGCGAACATCCCAAAGAAAAAGTACGTCGGTACAATAAAATTACTAAAAAATACATTCAAGTGGATCGCCCTTATGTTGTTGGTCAATACAACAGCCATATGGGAGTTGTAGACTTGATAGATAGCATCATGGGAAGAAACAAAATTTCTGTACGAAGTATGCGTTGGCAAGTGCGATTTTTCTACCATTTATTAGACCTTACAATGAGCAACTCTTGGATTTTATATAAACGCGTCCATAAGTCTCTTGCTTCGACCGAAAAAATGTTAGCCGCCGCCAACTTTCGTCTTGAAATAGCTGAGATCTTGTGCAGAATGGAAACAGTTGAACCACGAGCTACTAAGCGAAGCAACGTAATACAAAATGAAATTGAGGCAAAAAAGAAGCTCGGTCCGACTCAGCATATCCCCCCACAAGCGGTTCGCCAAGATGACTTTAAACATTGGCCGAACTGGACTGACAATAGAATGAAGTGTAAGGTTTCAAAATCCAAAGGTTTCACCCAAACTATTTGCGAAAAATGCGGAGTAGGTCTTTGTTACAATAAGCGCAATAACTGTTTCAAAAATTTCCACATACACTAAAAAATACCAATAACAGTATACGTTTCTTGACTTTGTTGCAGAAATGCAACCATACTTTTTTTTTATAAAATCTCATTTAAAAAAAAGTATATCAAAAAATGAACTTAAACAAGGTTAATTGAGTTTGATTATTCAGCTAATAGATATATTTTAGATAAAAAATTCTTTGATGCCGTGTAAAGGGTTAAATCAAATATTGAACTATGGGTATCAAACAAAAGAGTTGCAAAAATCTTTAGTTTGAAAATACTTTCAACCGAGTGAGTTTCCGCGAAAATATGTTTGATGAGGGTTGCCACCTTTTACAGTAAACGGTCAGTTCAAATAAACTGGTGAGGGAACGGAAAATCTACTATACTGGTGTTAGCGAGAAAAAGTTTTCTTTTTCGATAAATGTATAAGTAAAGGGTTGCAACATTTTAACAGAACTTAAATTCAACTAAATTCAAAAAGATAAATAAAGCATTACAATACTATTTTGAACTGACAGAGGTTTAGGAAAACATAGTTTAAAAATTATATAAAAGCATATTCTTACTACTATATTTACACAAATGATTTCGAAAGCTGATCAAAAAAGAATTGTCACGTTTCTTAAATGAAACACTAAATTTCAAAAATCTTTTTGAAGGGGGTTTAAAAAATCAATTAAAATTTTAATACGTTAAATCAAATATTGAAATATAAGTTTTATATTCAGGTGTTTTAGGAAAGCTTTAATTTGAATATACCTTGTATAGGGTTGCCATCTACTTAAAAGAAGTAAGTAAAATTAGCATATTAAGTTAAAGGAAATATGCAGCATGGGATTCGAAGGAAGTAAGCTTAACAAAACTTAATCATAGAAATGAGGCTTCTTAATTTCAGCATCGTTCGATTACATTGTGCATTTATGACAATAAATTCTTCTTCTTCTTTTTACGTTCAAAAGTTATAACTTTGCTGAAATTATTTATTTCCTTTTCTGTTATGAAGCCGCGGGTTAAAGCTAGTAAGTAAAAAAATAAAAATAACATTTTTATAACGATCATATGTAGATTTATTGAAAATATTTTTTACCGCTGAAAAATTACATACATACATATGTACATATAAACTGGTTGCAAGTTAGATCAACATAACTAATTTAACATGCATTTTTTTTGAAAGCAATTGACTTAAAACTATATTTTAAATTGGTACATATTTTTCGACTGTCTGCTTTTTCCCTACAGGGCTCATTAGCATGTGTGTGTGTGTATGTATACCTGTAGTAGTTGTGTCTGTGTGCATACGTGTAAACCGCCAGAGAAAACCACACACACACACACACATGCAGACGACTAGATGCTTGCACGCAAGGCAATCATTTCGCAGCTCCTCGTACATTGGCTTTACAAAGACGACGTTTGTCCGTCATTTGTTAATTTCAGTGTTAGACGGCGATGCAACACTGTTGGCTGCAATTGATTTTGGGTTGCATCTTCGAATGTTGCAGTGCACAACTACCTACCCCACTATGCCCCTATGCCATTTGGTGTTTGCTGCTATTGTTGCCGGTGTCGAGTGTCGCCTCCCGCCCTCCACTTGCATTTGCATTCACATTGCATTTGCGAAATTTAAGTGCTTCGAGTATTTTGCCACACAGCTACTGTTGATTGTTGGCATTGATGTTGCAGACGACGTTACATTTGGTTTGATGAAGTGGTGGTGGATGTTGTTGTAGTTGTTTCTGCTGCTGCTGCTGCTGCTGCTGCCACTGCAATTTATTGTTTACTATATGCTATTTGATTTGCCACCGTGTTTGCCAATTTGCCCCATTTCGATTGATTCGTGCTCGTTCTAAGTAAGTGAGCATACCGCAAAACACCAACAGCAACAACAGCAGCAACAACAACAACAACACCTAGAATAGCAACAAATAAATGCTACAAACATTATCTCAACTGCCACACCGACAATCGTAACTGTTGGCTCAATTAATTCCATTTGCAGCAACGTGGGTAATCTTCATGCTGCTTCAAGTGCTGCATCAATCCGCAGGCTACTCATTTCCATGTTGCAATTACTGTTTGCTGCACAATTACCACATCAATTACTCGCTAAGCCTAAATACCAATGTTGCAAATTGTTACGAGCACACACATACATACACACATATGTCGTACGCATACAGATGTGGATATATTGCCCGGTCGCCGTTAACAAGTGTTGCCATTGACCGGCAGCGAAAATTCATAATTGATTGCAAATTTGCTACGCTTCAATGATGTGAAAGTTGTGTGCTTGCATTAGAAATTTCTGCCTAGTTATCATCTCATCATTGATCGATGCATCCATCCATCCATCCATCAAACTCAATCTATCAAATTGTAGAGATTTCTATGTGATTTGGGTCGATTTGCGAGTATTCTGCGTAATAAATGCTGCGAGAAATTGATTTGAATGAAATGAAAAACAAAACAAAAAAAGATAGAACACATATGGATGTATGTATTTATGTATGTATGTGTGTGTATATTTATAAGTGCAAGCGCTCGTCAGGATTCTGCAGTAAAAAATTATCAATTGCTAATACTAGATGACTATTTACTAGCTATTTTGTAGTGATTTAAAATAAAAATCAATTTTTTATCAAACATCCAGAAAAAATTTTGTTTAAGTAGTTCGCAGTTATGCAGATTAAATCGAGAACATCAACTATCAAAAGTTTGACGTTCGTTCATCAAATCACAAAAAAAAAGAAATCAAAAGAAATCGTGTGTTGCTTTCACAGAAAACTTTAATTATTTAATAATAATAACTATAATAATTTAAGGAAAACGAATTTTTATGAAATATATGAATACATAAATAAAGTCACTTAACTTGATTATATTAAATGCATTGTTGCGATCTTTAAATTACTTTAAAACAGGCAATACATGAGTAGGTGGATGTGGTGATAGGTAACTACTTTAATTTGTCTACATAAAAATATTTAATAAGTAATTACATAAGGTTCTACTACTGGCCGGGCACCAATTCATGTTAATAGCAGAACTGGTACTACAGGGTGGGCCAAAAGAAACCAAGGGGTGTAAAAGTTTAATAAATTTTTCGTTTATTAATTTTTTTTTTATTTTTCCTTTTAGATTATATAGACAACACTTGGAGAATTTATAATGGAGAGGTTCACAACTGAACAGAGAACCAGAACAATAGAATTTTATTATTTAAACCAGAGATCAATTATTTTAACGCAAAGAGCATATCGTCGACATTTGTTAATAAGCAGAACTGTAGGTTCTGGGGTTCTCAAAATCCAAGAGCCATTCATCAACGCCAATTGCACCCCATCAGGTGTACAGTATGGTGTGGGATCACACCTGAAAATGTCATTGGGCCTTACTTTATCGAGAATGAAGATGGAAGTGCTGTAACCGTAAATGGAGAGCGGTATCGGTTTATGATAGAAAATTTTTTACGTCCTGCTCTTGAAAACAGACCTGGTATGTGGTTTCAGCAGGACGGAGCCACTGCCCATACTGCCCGAGACACAATGACACTTTTAAGTCAAATTTTTGGAGGGCGAATAATTTCCAGAAATTCGGAAATTATTTGGTCGCCATATTTGACAGCACCCGCCTATTTTCTTTGGGGTTATTTGAAGGAGCGAGTGTATGTGAACAAGCCAGAGACAATCCTTGAACTCAAGGCAAACATTGTTGCAGAAATTCGAACGCCACAGCCACAAGTTTTGAAGAATGCTCTAAAAAGAGCCCATCAGTGCGAAGCTGAAAACGGTGGTCATTTAAGAGACATCATTTTTCATACTTAGTTTAAAAAAATTTCCCTTTTGTATATTATATAATCTGAAAGAAAAAATAAAAAAAATTAGTAAACGAAAAAGTTATTAAACTCTTACACCCCTTGGTTTCTTTTGGCCCACCCCGTGCTATAATTCAAAATAAAATTTTATTAATTGGGTAAAATTGAATCCCTCGGAATTTTCTTAAATTATAAAATGGAAGAATAGCTAAAATTGCAATTGACAATACTAGAGCAATTACGCCTCCTAATTTATTAGGAATTGATCGTAAAATTGCATAAGCAAATAAAAAATATCAAAAGTTTTGCGGGGATGAAATTATCTGGGTCTCCTAGAATGTAGGGATTGATTAATGTTAATAATAGTAATAATATAATTATTACAATAAATCCTACAATATCCCTATAAGAAAAATATGGATGAAAGAGAATTTTATTAATATTAGCACTTAATCCAATTGGGTTATTTGATCCTGTTTGGTGTAAAAATAATAAGTGAATTAAGGTTAAGGCTAGAACAATAAATGATAAAATAAAATGAAAAGTGAAAAATCGTATTAATGTGGCGTTATCAACAGCAAACCCTCCTCAAATTCATTGCACTAAATCAGTTCCTAAGTAAGGGATTGCTGATAATAAATTAGTAATTACTGTTGCCCCTCAAAAAGATATTTGTCCTCATGGAAGTATGTACATACCCTATAAAAGCTGTTGCTATTACTAAGAATAAAATTAATACCCCCACTAATCATGTAGGAGTAAAAATGTATGACCCATAATAAATTCCTCGGCCTACCTGAAAATAAATGCAAATAAAGAAAAAAGATGCTCCATTGGCGTGTAAAGTTCGTAGTAATCATCCATAATTTACATCTCGACAAATGTGATTTACTCTATTAAAAGCTAAGTTAATATCTGCAGTGTAATGTATAGCTAAAAATAATCCTATTAAAATTTGAATAATGAAACATAATCTAAGTAATGAACCAAAATTTTATCAAGGTGAAATGTTAATTGGAGCCGGAAGGTCTACTAATGCATTATTTTCAATTTTAAATAAAGGATGTTGGGTTCGTAAAGGTTTATTCATTAGTTAAATTATTAATGGTAAAGGACCATAAAATAGCTTTGTAATTTTTACTACAGCAATGAGGGTAATTTATTAGTAGAATAGTAAAAAGATAGCTACCAAAGGCTAATTTGTGCCAAATAATAGTTAGATAGTAGATAGATAGTTGATAGCTGTCAACTAACGCAGCAGTAACCAGTAGCGCGATTCATTAACTTTAAGCGATGTGACAATCGCAATTTTTGTCGATAATATTTGTCGTTTGCACTAACGTTTGCGCGATTCACTAACTAGCCTTCTTGTCGTTTTTAGTTAAAGTACTAAAGCGACGAACATTCATTACGATAGGCTTATTTCTATTGCCGTCGCTGGCGCCAGCCGCAAAATGCAATCCATTGTGGTCATCTTTTTAATATACTCAGGGGTTTTTAAATTGAAATATTTAAATTTCAAGTTTCAGTACAAAATATTATACTCACTTTTTCTAATTGAAAATTGAAATTTGAATTGCGACTTGTCATAGTTAGCTGTTGTCGCCGTAATTGTGTTTTACTGGGCGAAATTTTTGGGCGAACGTTGCTGACGTCATCGCTCTCCTAAGCGAAAGTTCGCCGTTCGTCGGTATTGTGTTTCAATATAAGTCATATTATTGCCACACGCGCTCATTTTCTAGATTGCTCCAACCCACCGATATGTCAGCACTATCTTGCCTCAACTTTAACCATCCGCCATGTAATAGATGAGTGTCAAGATTTTGCAAGAATTCGGAAAAACTTATTTGACGACCAAACTCCCTCTACTTTGTTAAAAACTACCTCCTCTCAGAATATAACTAAAATATCAGCTTTTTTAAAACAAACAAATTTAAAAAGCCGGTATTTTGATATGCAGGCATTTTGCTTTAAGTATTCCAAGCGTAATCAAATTGTAAGTTCATTTTATATGTGTAACCTATTGAAATTATCTGAATTTTACATACAACTGCGAGCCGAAGGTCCCGGCAGCCAGTGCTCCTTTACTGTGTAAGAACGTGTGCTTAATTGTTGTTGGGATTGAATGAGTTGGTTGGATATATAAGGAAAGTCGTAAAAAAGCAACAGCAGCTCACAAGCCGACTGTGGTTCATTGGTTAGGCACTTGCCTAGGAAGTCGTAGGTTGTGGGTTCACATGCCGGTGGAGTCATGAAAAAAATCTGATGAGGAGATGTGGTAATCTCCGAAATAGCTATAATTTCTACCACTCCTGACAGTTGTTGACTTTTTTCCAAAAATACTTTTCCTTATACTGGCCTTGAGCTTAAAAAGTAATATTGTCATTTAATAAAATCAGGCGAAAAAATAATATATGATTAGATGAATAAATAAATAAGAATACCCCATTATTTGCTGCCTATTGTTTCTTTCAAAAGTTATTCAACATTCTCATACCGGAGGCACTGATGCCGCACATGCCCACAAAATCCCGATTTGAAAATCTTGAAATAAATTCACTGCCCCACGCAAACGTTTTCATTTCAACTTTGATTGATTTTGAAATTGATAGACACGCAACAATGGAGTGATGCAGTCGCCGGCAGACACGCAGGCGCAGTAGCATTTTCACTTACATATATATAGTATTACATTGCAATTCATATAATTGTAATTAACAAGCCTATTCACTATTTCTTTACAATTTTTTTTATTTTGTTTCATTTTCTAAGCTTGCTCAATTCTCTCGTCTTTGTAATTAAGCTACCCTCGCAGCAGGTTAACACATTTTCGTTTTTTTTTTACTTTTTTTACGCACCTAGCTATAGGTAGAATCCTAAAGCAAATTCTTGACAAATCAAAAAATCAATCATAACTAATAAACAAAAAAGGCAAGCTAGCGAGTAGTTTTTGAAGCCAGCGGCGCTAATCTTATAATTACGCATCGTTGCTTCAAAAATCATTCAACCCCTCAACGAGCTCTACATTCTTCTAACGCAAAAAAAAAATATAAAAATAAAAGAAATACACATAAAATGAAATGCGCGCATTTGCTAGATGAGCTGTCAAAATGACATTGACTCCGTTATTTGATGAGGGTACCTTTTTTGTTTTTTTTTTGAAAAACCTCCCAACTAGTTGCCACCACAAAACTAAATAATTCGAAACATCAAATCTTGAATCACATTTACTAGTTTTTGACGCGCTTTGACTCACCAAATTAACAATCAGCGTTGACTTATCACGGTTTTCACTCACTCACACTAAACAATTAAAGATTTCCAGTTAATAAAAATGAATTAAATTAGGTTTATTGCATAGGGATCGCATAGTGCGATTACGCATCACTAGTTTTTTACTTGGAACACACCACCAATCTTGTGTGGCGAGTTAAATAAAATTTGGCATGATTGCAATGATGATTTAATTTTGGAAATTCCTGAAATATGAGTAAGTAGTCGTAAATCAGTTGACGTGATGATATGCGTCGATGACCAGCGTTGGGAAAATAAGTTTGAAAATACGATAATCACCGCTGATCTGGCTTAGCTGGCGACAAGTGGCGACATTTGCGACTGCTGTCCGCTTCCATGGGGGTCATTGCATATTTTGACAGGTAAGAAAGTAGTAAACTACTCGGCAATGATTTTTGAAATTAGATAACATCGGCATATTTGCGGATTTGTTTGTGTTAGTTCTTTTTCATTTAATTATTTTGGTATATTTAATTGCGGTACTCGTAGTTGATGTGACTGTGAGTAGGCGCGTTGTGTGGTCGGCGGTAGCTGCACAGTGTTTTATTTTAGTGAAAAAGTTGGAGGTACAAAAATTGCTAAAAATAAATTAAATGAAAAATACAAGACAAAGTAAAATGGGGAAGACACATTTAAGAGAATGCGAGGTGGAAACAAACCAAATTTAATACACATTTAACGTTAATTTATTAATGGCCCGGTTTCTTTGTAACCGAGTCGCAAAAGAACACTAGAACACTTAGTTACTTACTTAATTGGCCCTATAACCGCATTCGCGATTTTGGCCGAACTTCTCCTAAAATTTTTGGTGTGCGTCTTGATGTTGTAAAATTGAGAAACCTACAGTTTTATGCCTTCTCCGAACGACAAATGATTTTTGTGAGAAGTTTTTTCATAGCAGAAATACACTCGGCGGCTTGCCATTGCCTGCCGAGGGGCGACCGCTGTTAGAAAAAACTTCTTCTATAATTTTTGATGTTAGTTGCCTCGGCCAGGCAACCGAATGAAGCGCGTACACGCTACACACCCGGCTACGGTTGCCGCCAACAACACTAACTCGGAAAATTTGCTAGCTGAGCCAACTCGGTAAAATGATATCCGACATGAGATGTAGTGTTAGAGAGTGAAAAAACTGCGCTATTGTAAATGGGCCCTAAGAAAGTACGTAGGAAATTTTAGTGTAAGACTTAATCCGTATTTATTTGAATATTATTTTTAAATATATAACTCCGTCAACCTAAAATTTGTTTGCACAATTATTTTCCGTTCTCTTAAATATCACTTAACCAAGTGCATCTGTCATGAAATATCCCAACAGGGTTGCTTTTGCAACTAAAGGAAATTTTATCCGAGTTGGAGCGTTCCTTTGCGGGCCCACTATAATTCAGGGTTTTTTTGTCGTTATTTTTATACTTACCGTTACGGTTACCTATAACGATATCACTCATCATCATCTCAGTTATTGTCACTATCGTTACATATTTAATTGAGGTTTTCGATTTTGTTATCGTTGTCGCTATATTTATGATTCTACTTATCGTTAGTTCGCGGAGTTCTCTGCTGCTTTTTTGAGTTTTGTAGTCAATGATCTGCTGTTGAGACTCGAGCGGGAGGCTGCCAAATTATTGTGTAAGCCTTATGCCGCCCATTGTCAGAGGTTTTGAGTACCTTGTGTGAGTCAATGCAGGGGTATCGACAAGTATGGGATTCCTAGCGTACTGTCTTCATTGGGCGGCACGCAGTTCTTACTTTCTGACAGGGTTAAGTACATATTTATATTAAATACTGGAGAGGAAACTTTACCGGAAACTGAGTATTGAAGAAAAGATCGAAATAGGCACTGGTTGCCTTGTACTGCTATAGGCAGACCATCGGATTACGCTAGGGTCTTTCGGCTAGAGTCGTTAAATGGTTGTAAGAACTAGTAGTATAAATTTTATTTTTGCACGGGGGTTTCGTCTAGTGTGAAGCTTAAAAGTTAGCCTAGCAGAGTACACTCAAAAATTACTTCTTAAGCAAGGAGTTTTCGGGGTTCCTCTGGTCACCTATCAGCTGCTTTGTAATCGCTGGGCGGTTATTAAAGGAGAGGTCACTTTAACTAGTAAAACACTGGGGAACGAATGGTTGTCCCACCCACAGATTTCATCAATTCTAGGGGTGCTGACAGTGCACTGTCAAATGGGAATCCATGCGGCACGCCTCAATATCAGCACTAGCCCTTACTGAGGAATTTCTTGAGCATATTCTACGTTCGCAAGGCTAAGGCTTACGTTTCAGGAATCGCATCTTATTCAATCTCCTGCGAACATATCGGGGGTGGAGGGCAGCCAGTTCCGTAGTTCGATTACAAGCACGAGCTGTTTTTCAGATTATAAATAAGAATTTGGGGTTCGATTTTGAACACACCGTGGTATCACAATGGACCGTAAAGAGACCTGATGGGTTCCTAGGAGGGGCCACGTTAACCTTGGCTGACCTAACCTAACGTCATGCTACCTTTTGATGGACCCAAATCTACTTTTAGATTCCTATTTTTACGAAGGGTTGTCTAGATTTTTAATTAAACCGTTTCAATACACATTAATAAGACGTATTTAGGTAAGACGAAGTAAATAGGTTAAGATAAAGTAAAGAGTTAAGAGAGTTTTTCTGACAACGCTTGAGATAAGATGAAAGCATCGCGAGTTCAAATAGATCATCAGTTAAGAAAACTCAATGTGCGGCGTTTTCCATTTTAGCCAATAGAATAAGAAAATTAAAATCATAATTATATTTATACGTTTCGTGAGAAGTTTTGAAGTAAAATGCATAGTTTTTTCCTTTAACCACAAAACTGACCTTTTATTACGATATATCAGCTCTTATAGAGCTCGTTAATGCCAGTGGCCCTTTTGAGCTGTGCTTGCCTTTCTCCTATATTTGGTGGTTGTGTGCTCTCTTTAGCAGTCCCAACATTTTGGTACAGGTTAGGGAATTTATTTAATATGTTTGAAATTGGTACCACTTTTCGATCAGCACTTAAATATATCGACTAAATACAGGTCGCAATTAAAGTAGATGGAGGACGTAGCCTTGATTCCTCCTCAAGTTCGCCAAAAACGTTGACGTTCTTAATGATTTCTACCACAGATTCAGAGGAAGGATTACCTTCATCTGGTATCGCATATTCTTCTAAATTCCATACTCAGTTAATGTCTAAGTGAGTTTTTTCAAAAACTCGCGACTTAACAAAATACATTTTCTATTAATCCGCTCCGAAAACACAAAAGAGTTTTTGTTGCTTGAATTGACTAACGACAGCGACGGCTAAACGAAAATAGGACTAGACAGAGCGAAAAACAGCTGTTTCGAACTTAGTCCGGATTTAATTCTTTTGCGCGAGAATACGGCAATGAAGTAATCGATAACCCTACCAACGTTTTATTCAAATTTTGCATAAAATTTAGATATAATAATTTAAGAAACCTTTGATAACATGCTAAAAAATATATCCATATTTTTTAAACTGACGATCTTTTGTTTAGTTTTTTGTAAATATTTCCTGCCCATCCAACTAGTGCATTCATCGAACAGGCCATTTGTGAAATATAAACACTGCGAAGAACTAGCATGCTTGGAAATTATCGTATGGAATTCCCTAATTCTAATGCCTGAAACGTCTGAACATCTTCGAAAACCTCAACGCCAGCAAATACTGGTGTGGAGTTCTAGCTTCATCGATTCATATGATGATAGCTTGATCAATTCTACTATGACGTGCGAATCTATGTTCTTGGGCCTCCCCGTCGATAACTTGCTCTGCCTAATACAAGAATAGATGTTCGAAGTACATAAAAACTATGAAAGGACCGCTTCTTCAACTCGCTCGCTAAATGATGACAACACTGATTGCCACTCGAGAGCTACATTAAAGATATTTTCGTTAAATGTTATCTTTTTTGTGCTAGAGGGGAAAAAAGCCTGTAGCTTTTATTGCCAAAATTAACTATTTCTTTAGAACGCATAAACCACTGTACTCGCAGAGGATGATCAACTCGTTTGTCACACGTCTCAACAACTAAGAGATATCTCATTGCACGATAGGCAAGAAAATCCTCTTAAACAACAATTACCATTTCAACCCAAAAAACAAAAAGGGACTGTAGTAGGTCCGCACACGATCAACTTCTTCAGCAACAGCAATAACAGCAACAACAACAGCAGAAGTGGCAGTCATGACAGCTATGCCAAGTAGCACTCCTTTCAACTTGTTTCCAACGTGCATTATTTTGGTGGGTGTGAATCCGACATACCGCCGCACTTTGGAGAAAGTATGGGCAGCGTTGACAAATTTTTGAATTTTTAACAAAAATAATTGCGCAACATTTGCTGTTGACCCAAATACCAGCAGTAGTGGTGAATCACTTGACACATGTCACTTACGTAGATGAGTAATTTGATGCCAAAAAAGAAAAAAAACTGTCAACAACTAGACCACCAACAATGCTGCTTGGGAGGTCCTAAAGCCTACAGAAAATAGCTGTTGAGTGTCAAGGAAATTCGCTTTAAAAGAAGAAAAATAATAAGACAAGGACTTCATTTTGTATAGAGGGCGCAATCAGTATATTTTATTTATAGCTTATATTTTTATTATGATAGAATGAAACTCAACCATTTCAAAAGCGCCGCTTGGAAACTGCTTCTAACTAAATTACACAAACTGTTAGCAACAAAAATACATAATTAATTTTAATTAGATGAACGAATTTTGTTATAAATATTGCCTGCAGAAGACGAAGAGAAAAAACAACTAAAATATGTTTGGCAATTAACAACAAAGCAATTATGTACAAATGTAAATAAATATGACTCCGTATGTTTACTGTATCACGGCGGCACGCCTCAAAGGTTTCGCGTTGTTGATCATTAACCGCCAACCGCCAACCGCTGACCGTTGCGTATCACCATCGTTCACTGGCCGGCCGTCTAATGGTCGCGCAGCCGCAGTCGCAGTCGCAGCCGTAGCCTCAGCCGTAGCATCGGCATTGTCGTTGCTTTCTGCGAAATCTTCAGGCGAGATAAGCGTCAAAAGCTTTGTGTTTTGCATAATTGGCTTTGCTGCGACTTGGCTATTATCGCCTATGTACGCATTATCACATACACACACACACATTAATATATATACATATATATATATATATACATACATACATACATTCATAACATATTATATTAAAGCGATGGCGGTTTTTATTAAAATTTCTTTTCATCTTCCTGATAGCATTGCTAGTTATTGAGGCAAATTTGTTGCCAATGTTTTCTCAGCGGTTAACTAACAATGGCAAATGTTTGTTTTTATTTTTTTAATTTTATTAATCACGCGGTAAATGACAAATGACAAATGGTGATGAGCAGGCAGCTGCTGCTGAGGCTTCTAATAATGAACGCTTATTAAGTACGAAAAAAATTTGCATAGTATTGCAAAAACAGTGCACACAGAAATTCATTCACTTATCACGAAAATTGCAATTTTAGTTTTACGAAAAGTACATATTTATAATGATTTCTAAAAGATTCATTAAACCTGAATTCACTTTTTTAAAATGCTAGCAATTAGTGTAATTTCATTTGCAAAATTATTTCTGTCAGCAAATAGTTTTGAGCGCTTGAAATGCTAAAATTAATTTTAATTTGTCTAGTAATAAATTTTTTAACAGTTAATTCACTCGCCCTCATTTATGAGTACACAAATTTGTATTTTAGTTGTTGGCTGTCTGCAATTAACTAACAAGATCCCTTTGCCTAAAACAAAAAAATTAATAAAATATTCTAGCAATAGAGCAGTTCCATAGGAAAGGAAAATGGTAGACCACAGATTTTTCTTAAACTTAGTAATTTTGTGGTACTTGAAATCCTAAATACCGACACAAAGCAATTTTGCAAATTTTGTTTTTATTTGACAGGCTAAAAGAAATTTTTTTATTTTTACCTCAAAAACTACTAAACTAACTAAATTATTAAAAAGAATTAATAAATAGTTTAAAAAACTACATTTTTTCAAAATTTTTTTTAGAATTATCCCAGAAAAAAGAGCCCTTTCCATAAATTTTTTTAAAAAGTCAAATTATTATTTTATTAAAATCTAAATAAAAAAAATTTTGTGTTTTGTTTTCACACAAATATTTATTGTTAGGTAGTGTATGTTTGACTTCTATTTTATTAAAAAAAAAAAATTATTTCCACCTTTTGTTTTTTCTTTTGTTTTTAATAAAATAAAAATTTTACACTGACAATGAAAATTAGTGCTAAAATAATTTATTAATTGTTTTTTTTTTTTTGGATTTTAGTGAAATACTTTAACCTTTTGTCTAAATTTTTTTTGAAAGGGACTTTTTCTTACAGGATCATTTCCAAAAATTTTAGAAAAAATGTATTTATAAAAACTGAAAAAAAATTTAATAACTTATTTTCACACTATAGTTTAATTAAATTCGAAAATACAGCGAAATTATTAAAGAAGTGTGTTTTATAATTTCTGATATAAAAAGTTTAAGGTTAACGCTCCGAGTGAAAAAAATCCCTCATGCTTTAGCCAATCTTACCAAAAAAATGTATTTCAACTGCTGGCGCCCTTAAAAAATTGTATATTCCAAAACAATTTTGCATTAAAAGCAACAACTATTAATAAATAACAGTTTCAGTTTTAATTAGATTATTTCATATACTTGTACATTTACTGAAATAATTTAGATTGATTAATAATTTTTATTTTTTTTTTTGAAGTTTTACTTGATATTCTGTATCGGGTCTTGCAATAGGAGTGCTACAAAAGTTGTTTTTAAATAAAACAAAAACGGTTGAAGGATATGAATTAAATTCTTTACTCCTGTGAAAGTACATTCGATGCCATTATGTATGGAAATCGGTTTCTTTTGCATGGGCACCACGGGCACGCTTGCAGAAGTCCAGACGCTGAACCCAATTTTCGACGGGTTGCAAGCATAAATCGGCCGATACTGCTGCAATTTCACGTTCGATATTCGTACGAAGTTCATCAATCGTCGCTGGCTTGTTGGCATAGACCATAGACTTGACGTAGCCCCACCGTAAATAGGCTAACGGCGTCAAATCGCACGACCGAGGCGGCCAATTGACCAAACTTGGTTTTCAATAAATCGATTGTAACATTCACCGTGTGGCTTGTGGCGCCTTCCTGTTGAAATCACATATAGTCCAAGTCCATATCATCCGATTCGGGCCAAAACTATTCGGTTAGCATTGAGCGGTAGCGATTCCCGTTCACAGTAACGTGCCGGTTTTGATCATCACGGAAGAAGAACGGCCCAATGACGCCGCCGGCCCATAAACCGCACCAAGCCGTAATTTTTTCGGGATGCAATGTTGACTCATGGAGTACGTGTGGATTGCTGCCTGTACAATAACGCATATTTTGCTTACTGACGAAGTCATTCAGCCAGAAATGACGACGACCATACATTGGACGTAGCGCTCTTAAAGTTGAGGCCATTGGCTCCGAATTTCTGTAGTAAATTTTAATAATTTCGACTCGTGGTTGGATCATATATCTTTCCATGATGAAATGCCAAACCTTACTGAAGAGAAATGTGAAAAGAGCGGGGAAAAATATGGCGTCGTTTGCTGTCACTATCGGTATACTTTTGTGGCGTCCCTTTGGTCATCCGAATTAGAAAAATGTGTACATGTAATTTTTTTATTGTGATTATTTTACAAATCGTTCGGATAATTCTATTCCCTAAATTTAATGGATTTAAATGAAACAAAAATCAAAAGTTATTGTTCAAATAAATTTTTTTATTAAATCACAAAAATGTCTTACGGTTTTTGGTCTACGTAAAAATCTCTTCACTATATCACCATTTCACTTAATTTTTCTACGCTAAATCGTGAAAAAATACAGTTATGCTTTTATATTAAAGTCGTCAAAATAATGTACTAACTTAATACATAAATGCAATTGTTTTTATATTTGTAATAGGATTATGTACCGTCGGAAACCCCATACATATCTTCCAATTCAAATTAACTTGAAACGAATACTTCGTCTTTACTATACTTAGTATTTTATGGGAAAGGGAAGCATTTCAAAATTATCTAATATTACCATCATCAAAATCTGACCGATAAATTACTAGCACAGTTATTTAGCACCCCAAGTACTATGGAACTGCTCAGTAGTTGCAAGAGGGAGTTTTCCCCTTTCCTTTGGACCATTGTCATCAAGGGTATCCTGATGGAGTTGGGAAGGAGAGGTTGTTAGGTTATTGCCCTATGCGGTCGATGTTGCACTTATTATCAGTCTAGCTGGGCTGAAAGACTAGACGGGAGGTGATAACAGCTTTTTACTTATTACTCTACTCAGCCGCCAAGCCTATGCGAGGCTGAGAGGTTTAAGTACCTAGGTTCTCACTTAACACCCAAACAAACTCTAAGGGGTGGAAATCAGCAGCTTGCGAATTCTTTTTGGGCTCGCAGCGCTTCTCTTGTTAACTTTTCGATTATGGTGTACGTCATGCCTAAGTGAGCCAACCGAGAGATCTAGAACGTCAACCAGCATTAGTCTCTGCAATCGCGGATTTTAATAAACAGGTTTTTTTGGGTTTTTTTTTTAGGAAAATATACTCAACAGAAAAGGTTTCTCGATTCATATTTTTAACCGAAAACGGATTCTGAAATTGAATTGTCATATACGACTTTCGTTCATACTCGGAATGGTCTCTCAAATGTGCCGACGCAGCCAAGGCGAATTTATAAAAGTTGTTACAAGAACAGCTGATTACAAATTTTTGTTGGCCTCAACTTATGGATTGTCTAATTACAGTATTTCAGATTTTTTCATTGTCATGTTAATTACTATAAGTTATTCACACTTACACTACTACTATCACAAGTAGTAACTGATTATCTTTTTCAAAATTTTATGAATTCGTTTAAATTTAATTGCCAAAATTATTCGAAAATATAAATTTTAATTAATATGCTGAAGAAAACAAACACGCTTAAGGAAAATAAGGAAAGTCTCCATTAGAAATTAATGTAGAATTATGTATGTATATCTTTTTATTGCAAATCACAAGTTTTCAATCGACATTGTTTTCATTTCATTTCTTATGGCCTACTTTGGGTATGAAGTATGATTTCTCAACAAAATCCGGGGTTTTGCCTGCCTCAAAGTGGTCCTGTCCATTAACACAGAAATAACGTAACACTCTTGGAATCTCTTCATAAATCCCATTCTCTAGAATCGTCCGAGCCGCTTTTTCCAAAAAATTTCATGGACAGAGAGAAGAGAAGTTTCCCACTAATGGCATCGTATCTTAAAAAGGACATTAACTATCCAACGAAAGGGATAGATTTTCAAATGCAGATACGCATCGTTACAGGGTGTAACTTTTGGTGCATCGATTTCTCGGACCAAATATCGAACTTCAATTTCAGGCAGAATCGGGCAGAAAGATACAATAAACTTTTGTGAATAATTCCAAACTACATACCGCCAAGACAAGTAGCTGCTTTCAGAGGCGCCATTCATTGTATGTATTCATTTTCAAATACCTTCAATACCAGCGCAATCGATCGAAATCAAAGCAGCCGCCACCGAATTCCATTGTAGCAAATATTGGCTATTAATCAAAACGTTTTTATCTTAATATCCACAATTGACGTTTCCATCGCCACCCAATGAATTATGACCAGGCTTTTCATAACCGTTCACATGACCAACTTGCTACGCCTATTGTGGCATAATTTTCTTCAAAATCACCGCTACTCATACAATATTTATTTCGAGCTATCGATTACGCTAATTGTTGTCCACATTTGACATTTATTGTTAATTGTCTAGAATTATTGAAACGTTTTTTGGTTGACCAAAACAAGTAATACTTATTTGTACATATTCAAAATATTTCACCCACTTTTCATGGTAAGCAATTCAAAGTGGAACGGCTATCATGCGGCACTACACTTTGATCAAGATCGTCGACAGAGGGGCGCTCGGTCTGTTGTACGCAATTAAAATACTTCAACGTAAAAGTTGGTAATTGATTTTCGTTGTTTTTGTTTGCGACTATTTGCTTTCCAATTGTATCGAAACGCTACCGTATCGGACCCTTCGACGTGTCGTGCGTCCCCCAGTGCATGGTGGTGGTAGCGTGCGGCATGGCAATGGACGTGGCGGCGCGCATTCAAAGGCGCTGTCTCTAGTCCGTTGACCGTCAGCCCGATGATTTTCTTAAATGTTTTCTTATTATTTCTTGACTTTTCGCCTGCAGCCACAGTTCATTAATTGGTGTCAACAAACGTGGAATTGGCTTCTGTATTACTCCAGTCCAGTCGCCACAGCCGGAGCTGGAGCCGCAACGAACGGCGAACAGCGAACAGCGAACAGCGAAAAGAACATTTGCGCTCTGTCCACTTTGTTTACGTTTTAGTGATTGAAAAAAATGCTAAATAAAACACAAAAAATTACAAGTAATTGTATGCATTCATGTAAAGAAAATAATTTACGAAATTAATTACGCGTTGTCTGTCTTTTCATGACAATGGCGAGCCAATGTCGCCATTTTATTGTTGATTGATTGGCGGACGCTACGGTTTCGATGACTGCGCTTCACTGAATCGTGATTTTTTTCGTTTCGTTTATTTTGAACTTGGCAGACGGCCGGGTGAAAATAAAGATTTTATTTATATTTATGTATGTACATATGTGTGCATGGTAAATGTGGAGAAAGGAAAATTTGTGTTCTGTTTTTTAAAAATTGTTTGGTCATTTAGCTTTGCGCACTATTTCGGAAGCAAATTAAATAGAAAGGGAACGCCTGTTGCACTATGATGAATACGGTTAGTATATTTAGGTTTTTATAGGGCTTATGGAGAAACGAAGTCTTCCCCTAACCTTTATATGATATACAATTTTCCGATAATTAGGTCACGTTGAAAACTTTGGCTTAAAAGAACGACCTTAGAGAAAAATTGGATGGAGTCAAAAGAGCACGGTATATGTACATATGTATGTAGATAGCAAATTTTTGGTATTATTTGGCTGAAAAATTAACTCAAAATTTACATCGTAGATTGGTTTAGATTTAAAAATCTAGTATACCCACTGATTTAAGACTGAAAACAGGGTGCGATAATTTTATGGTAAATTAAACCAACCTGCCGTTTGTTAATTTTACCTGAAAGAATTTCTTTCCAGTTATTAAACAATCGCTGGTCTCCAAAAGTTAGCTCAAGTGTTGTTTTTTGGCCTACTAGTCATTTCATGTCCTGGTCTTAGCTAAAAAAAAATTTCAAAAACATGCAAAAATAGTTAAAAGATATGCCTCAGAAAAATGAATGACCAATACAAATGTACATACATATATGTACAGTAAAATTTCATGATTAAAATTTTGTAGTACATACAGCAGAAGTAAGACGCGTTTTTTTTGGTCCTCACTTCAAGAACCCACTCGAAAAAGAATTTTTTAAAGTTCTTAAAGGATTAAAATGCTCTAGAGAATTATTCGCCAGAAAATTTCACTCGGGGTCTTTTCGAACAAAACCTGTATACGATTAAGGCTGAATTCTCTATAAAATAAAATAATAAATTGTTTGATAAGGGGGAGAGCAAATAAATGTTGGATATTTTAAGAGAAATAATTTTTTTTTACTTGCTATTTGCTTTAACGATATCTGTATAAAGAAATCCCCAAGCGAATTTATCCGTATAATTCTCAGGAACATTTGAACTCTCTAGCGACTTTCCAAATTTGCTGTTTTCTGGAGTTCCTGAAGCAAGGTTCAAAACGGCACTTTTAAATGGGAGCTAATGGGCTAAAATGTTCTTCGAATATATTTCCAGCGAAACTTTACTGTAAATGCAAATTTCGCTGAGACATATATTTTCAAATTTTTTTCTGTTTAAAAGAAAAAATTAGTCCCGATCGGAAATTTAAGTGGGCCATACAAAAAAATTGGGTAGCCAAGCAACTCCAGACTTAGAGATAAGTGCATACTCTTTTGGTTTTTAGTTTGCTTAACAGGAATAAAAAATACAATATGAATTTTAAAAGTGATATATTTCAATGCAGATATCAAAGCAAATAAAATTAGAAGGGATTTACAATACATTTTTTCAGTAGACCTTTTGCTTAAATTCTTTTTAGCTTAAGAGTTCAGAATTACTATATCAAATTTATGAGATTCAGAGCCACAGCAAGGATATGGCGAGACATTTGCTTTAGTTGGAAACTGTCAAAAGCTGTCCTTGGTATCAAACTCCTAAGAAGATTTGTTGTATAATTGAAATAAAATAAATCATTTGGTGACATCTTGGAGGATGTGAAGCACATGGAGTTATTATTATCAATTATTATACCAAATCAGAGTCTGCAATGATCGCGTACCTGCACTAAAGACCTTGGTTATTGCTAGCTCGCAACTCTTCGAACATTTTTAAAGAAATTAAGTTGAGGCTGAACCCTGTCGGAAAGTGGAATATGCTTGCACTCATGTGGGTGGCGGAACACTACAGTTTTCAAGCTAACGAACTGGCTGACGAATTGACTAATTGCTGATTTCTTAAAGACTCCATTGGACCGCAGCCAGAGAAGGAAGGAGTTACGAGCCATGGTTGGTTTAATTACGGGACACTATCCATAGTTTGGTCGATGGCCCGATGTGCAAAACTTGCTTGGAGGATAGGGATAGCACAAAGCATTTATTCTGTATCTACCCTGCGTTTGCTAGGCTGAGATGGAGCATATTTGCCACATATGTATATATATATTGCGGAAAGATTAAACTGAATTTTTTTTTTTATAAGTTGTATATACAAAATTTGGAAATAGCGAAAACATTTTTTTTTTCGAATAAATAAGTATTTTTAGTTTGGCTGGCTTACTTTTGAATAATATGTAATAGACAAGGCGCTTTATAGGACTATTTATTTACTTCCCCACTTTGTGGGTATAATTCTACCACAGTCATCCTCGTTCTCCAAATCTTTTTCTTCAAAACAAAGATGCCAATATTTTTCTCCGTTAATTGTTATAAAATGGAAGTGCCAAATAATGAATAACTTTCTTCGTACAAAATATATAAAATTTCAAAATGGGTAGAATTCTATGCAAAAGGTCGGAAACCCCGTATTAATTTTAAGGTCAACGCACTGTTGCAGGTAGCCGAGTAAGTAGTAAGTAAGGATCGTGGTCGGGACAAGTAACATTAAAAATTATTTAAAAAAAATCGTTTTTCTAATAGCGGTCATCCCTCGGCAGGCAATGGCAAACTGGGCAGACATTGTCCCGCCTATATTTATTTATTAATTGGCCATTACTATGTAATCAGAAAACGAACGCATTTCGGTTTCTGTCACATCTAACAAGTGGCAACGCTCTCAAAAATATAGGCAAGCATCTTGTTTTTGCCGACACAAATAGTTTGACATTCATATTTTAATATTTTATATCCCTGTGTATAATTTAATTAAATTTTACTTTTAAGAAAGATGGCAACTCTCGTGAAAATATACCAAAACACTTTCCCCAAGCGCAACAAATGATTGACACCCATAAATTACTATTTCCTATAACTTGTGTATTGTTACATTGAATTCGACTTTTCAAGCAGGACATGTTTGGCATAATTTCAAGCAATAAACTTTCTCTTCAGCGAATCGAAAAATTTGGCACCCATAGTTTCATATTTCATATAAATAAATTGTGAATAATTTAATTTAATTCGATTTTTCAAGCATGTGGCAACCTTCTTTAAAATGGAGCTAGATATCAAACTTCTCCTACGCAAAACGAATCGGTTGACACCAATATTTACTATTTCATATAACTTATGTGCATTTTAATTAAACTTTAATTTTCAAACAGGTGGCAACTGTCTAACAAGCAAAAAATATAATCTACTACCCATTCTCATACCGTTTTACAGCCATATTTAAGTACTTATATAATTTGTGATTAAATTAATTAAATTTAACTTTTCAAACAGTTGGGCAACCCTCTCCGAAATATAGGAATAAAGACGAACCGTTGTACACCAATATTTAATATTTCCTATAACTCTTGTGTAAGTTAATTAAATTTAACTTTTCAAACAGGTGGCAACCGTCTCCCTAGCAAAACTTATACTCTGCGGCCCATTCTTAGACCTACGAAATGTACATACAAAATTTCATAAAAATCGACCACAAACACCGTGACACAAGATTTTTGCAAATGTAAAAAATTAACCAATTGAATTTTTAAAATAATTATTACAATCTTGCGCGCACAGCCAATATAATAAAAAGAATATGTAATACCTGTTACAAAACTGAACAAAAGAACCATGACAGTTTTACAGAGGCACGTGTGGCCTGAAGTAGAATGTTTGCCGGAAAAATTACCTCTAAATGAAACACCCGATATAATGAAGCCACTGGCCTACCGAATGCATAACTATTCCACATAAAACCATATAATTTTTAACATAAATACAATTCGTCTACAGTAGCATACCATTGCATTGCAATTAGTTACATTTTTGCTACTGTGAACAATGCAATTTGTACTCTGATGCGACTGGGGTGTAAATAATTTTTAAAGAGCTACTGCATTGCCCTACGCCGCACTTGCACTCGAAACCCAGCAAGTATTTGCCACAAAATCTCATTTCACAACCAAGCACTTCAAAGTCGAGCGGCCGCACAACAAAGCAGCGGCAAGTCTTTGTTGAGCTCATCCAATCAAAAAAAAAAACTAACAAAAAAATAGCACTCCATAAGGACACGATCAGTGTACATGGAATATTTCGAGTAGCGAAAAATCATAAAATTGCATAATAACCGGATAATCAGCTGGAAAATGGCATAGCAAATTTCAGCTGCTACAAAAAAAAAAAAAATACTCATAATTCATAATAATGAAAATAATGAGAGCGAAAAATATTTAATAATGATGCTGCCGAAAAGTTACATATGTACATATAGGATATACATGCATAAACATTTCCCAAATTTATTTGTCTGCACGTTAAATATTTAACAATCACCGCGCTGCTACTGTGCGCCTGTGCGCAGAAGCGGCGTTCTGGTGGAGCGTAGGCGGAAAAAGGTCAAGGATTAAAAATTTCAAGTGGCTTGAGTAGAGTATTAAAAAATCATTGCTTGTCATTGTTGCAACAAGCCAATGCATAGCCGCTGATGTTCGAAGCGTTGAAAGTTAAGCCACAAGGCAATGACTTGCTGACTGCGCACAGGAGATCCTTTAGTTTTGATCCTGTTTTTCACTTCCATCCACGTTGCGCTTAAACCGAAAGCAATTATGCACTAAATGCAATAGCACACACATTTTGCTACTTTGTTTTTTTTTTTGTTGTTGTTGTTGTTTGTTTGTTAGTAACTTATGCATTGACGTATTCACTTTTTAATCCTTATCCTGGGTCTTGGTCAATAGCAGCTTCAAATTGGCTTAAATTAAGTCAAGTATACAGTGATGAACCTTTGGAAGGTTTTTGTTTTTGTTTTTTTTTTTGGTTTTTGATTTTTGGAAATCCACATTTCAGTTTGCTCCTATTTTGTGCTATGAAAAATGCCCGGAATCATTGACTCGTTGCGTGTGTGAAGGTTTTGTATTCATTTGTAATCCTAATGAATTTTAATTGCAAGGCTGATGAGTTTTCCAAGTGTTGCAGGCATTGATGAGATAGTCTTCCTCATCATATGTGGACCTTTAACGGTCATTTGATGAGGGTGCACTCACAGGTTTTTTGTTTTTCGAATGTGTCTTCAATGGAATAATACAATCGAGTTGTAGTAAACGTCAACAGCTATTTTATAGTTTATTTTTTAATTGTGAAATTTTCTCTTTTATACTCGTATTTCACTTCAAATGTTTCTATGTAGTCGTAGTATGATTTCATTGAATTGCTTTAAATATGAATTGTTTTCATTACTTTGTCGACAAGCGAGCTTTCATCCTGCTATAAAATAATCTCACATAATTGGCATTATATAAACACAATTCAAATCAGAATAAAACTAACAACTAGCGCTGGAAAACTACTGATTACACTATCGACAGTATCGATGGTTTACCTTAAGTTGACACTAGCGAGTCTTTCGATTGTGTCGTTTTTAGGTCGGCATCATCGATAGTTGCAAAACCATCACATGTACTTGTGACTATCGATAGGGGTTTCTCTTAATTTGTGCACTATCTTATTTAAATTTTAAAGGGTTGGCAAATGACGTCGAATGTGTAAATTATTACAATATAAAAACGTCCAAAGAAATGGGTAAACATTATGAAATTATAAAAAGAACCGACACACGTTGTTCTGCTTTTATTTATTTATTAATTGCGCTTGGCATGTGTAACCAAAACATGCGTTTCAATTTCTGTCACATACATAAAATAGGGGCAAGTCGCTCAGAAATATAATTACGCACCTCGTCCTCGCCGAGAGGAACAATTCAGCATTAATATTTTAATATTTAATGCCCTTGCGTAACATTTAATTGAATTTGAGGTTTGAAAAAGGTGACAAAGCTTTTAATAATATATTTCAAACTTTCTCGTTCCGAAACAAATGATTTAAAGCCCATATTTCATGTGAAATGGTGGCGAAGGTTTTTGAGATACATTTTCAACCTTAGGTGTTGAACTTTTTCTTTGTGGTTAATGTTTAATTACGTAATCTTTATCTTTTGCACGACTATTCCATTCACTTTAGAAACAAGAAATTTTAATATATCCTTCCTGTAATCTAGTAAGTACTTTTAGAACATTACATGTACTGAAAGTATTGTATTTTTGTCAAGTAATACCTTAAAGTTTTTTATAATTTTCTTCATGTTTGTTGCATGAAGTCAAACTGTTTTCAAACTTATTTTAGAACCATCGGTAAATAGTCTACATTCTTAAGATTTTTTCCAGGAAACTCAGCTCTTGAAGAAGCATATTGGAAAAGGCAAAATCATCGCAAATATATGAGATTCTCCTATTCTTATCCAACCCATTCCAATGTTTGAAGCTTAATCCAAGTAATTTTGTTTTGAACTTTAATAGCCCTAAGTTTCAAACAAGGTCATTCAAATCTGTTTGTAATTATGGATCAAATTAAGCTCGTCCAAAAATAGACTGAAAAGTTATCTGTAGAAATTTGTATGCACATATTCCTCAAGCATTACAGAAAACTAGCTGACCCGTCGCACTTCGCTACACCCTATAAAACGCAAGTTTCCGATTATGATGTAATATGTCTATTTACTTATATGATATTATATTATTTCATGAATAAAAAAGTTAAAATTATAAATGATGTTTTTGTTTTCCCTTCTGGAGCGGGAACATGAAATTTTTAATGTAGTGCCATTTGTCAGACCAACTTCATGGGAAAATAATTTAGTAATGAATGTGGTTTTAGAGATATTTCAGTTTTAGGTCACATATCGGAGGTTTTTTTGCTCTATGCGCAATAAACACTATTGCAAACACACGAACGACCTTTTTCTAAATAAAAAGAAGAAGCAGAAAAAAATTAAGATAAATATTTGTTCGTGAAATTGCTACCAAATCTTTCAAAGCTATAATTTTTTGATGGCATAAGAATTTTCCCTCCAGAAATTTTCAATAAATGAAGTTCTGGTGCATTAATTTAACGATTCAGAGCAGTGAGTCACTTGTCTAGGTCCAGTAAATATCACGAAATCGAGTAGATAGCCTACAAAACTAAGATTAAAATCTCTCAATGATGAAAACCTTTTTAATACAATAGATAACCCGAAAAACTAAGCTGAAAACCTCCTCAATTTAATTTAGAAGGGAATCTTCGTTTTCAATAGAGTCTCCTCTTAATTTTAATAATTATTGCCACCTAATTTTTTTAAGTATGTTATTTTCTGAAAACAATTATACACGTTTTACTTATAATTATAAGTAAAAAATTTTTAAATATTTACATACTATTATATCAGGATTTCTATAATTGCTTATAATATAAGAAAAATTTAAATAAATATAGCCAATGGGGTTTGTTAATTTATGCGCATCATGAGAAGTGAAATTCCCGGATTTTAATACAAGGCAGAGAGAGAGAGAGAAAGAGAGCGTCAACATCGAATAAATATATTTACTTTCAAAAACAATTCCAATTTTATTCATAGAAAACTTCTGTAACAATAAATAAGTACCTAAATCAAAGTTTTTAATTTAGAAAATAGAAAAATCCACAGAACAATATTCATGATATTAAACCAAAAATAATATAATGTAAATTATTCACAAAGTATATATAAGTAATTTGCATAAAAAAGGACTCTTTTAAAAATTAAAAGTTTTCCTTATTAATAAATTCAATAAGATTGTAATAAAAATTAGAGCATCTCCACATTAATTTATTTTATGTGAATACTCAAGAAGGTATCTCCTTGTTTTCAGGCGTTTTTCTTTTCAATAAATTTGAGATGTAATTCAAAATAAAATTATAAAAATTTTCAAGAGAAAATTTCTTCTATCTGGGCCCCTCTCGCTCTACTTGGGCCCAAAGCTTATTTAGACGTCGATTACTTTATTTATAGATGAACATTTTGGCTCTATGCAGAAATTTATTTTTACATTGGAGCCTATAAAACCGGCGGCCTCTCAAATATATCCTCCTTCTATTTGATACTACTAATGTTTAAATCGGAATACAAATTAGACACTTTTGGTGTGTTGCGCCATATATTTATATATATATATATATTGCTCGTGATAAAAATAGGGATTTTGTACCTAGTAGATTGACTTGAATTTGCTTTTAAAATTGAATTTTGTTGTGCCAAATTCGATACTTCTGACAAGTTTTATCTGGTGGCGCTTTGAACAAATTTCTGTCACTTAACTCACTATCAGCAAAATTAACAGTATATATTATACTCATCTACAAGTACAGTGAAATTCCTCATTGCGAACAATGTCCTTATAAACGGACAGCTTCAATAGCCGCACAACTTTCGTACACTCAGACTTTGCAGTAATTTTTCCATACAAATATCATCCGAATAACCGGCCGCGTACGCTCATATCTCAAAACATTTTGATCAACAAATTTCTCATAAACGGAAAAAATTCCAAAAAATTCTAAGCAAGCTTTAATAGTAGTTTTGAAAAAAAAAATTAAATTGGTGACTCTCTTTTCAACATCTATGCACACATTCATGCCATATATGTATGTGAAATAGAGAGTAGTATGATACAAAAAAGAAGTTAATTACATTTTCACTTTTTGGACGCCATACTAACTACCTGAAAATCGAAAAAATTCAAAAGTAATAGTAAAAAAGAAAAAAAAGAAATTGGGTTGTGTTTTATCAGTGTCTAAATAGAAAGCATCTATGCAACGGTTCTTTCAAAAAATTACCATCATGTTTTTAAGAGATCAACGCTGTACTGTATGCGGAGCATCTGATGGAAATAGTCCGAATTTTAAATCGCTAGTTACTTTTGGAAGGGGTATAAACCAAAATCTAAAGTTTTAATTTTTTTTGAAACTGCTAATACAGGTTTTGTCAAAATTAATTGGGATCTATTAACCGCGAGTCCTAATCATATGTTCATTTTTTATTATACTCAAATTAGGGATTTAGATAAGAGAATTCCGGAACGATTTTTGGGGTAGGACTTTTCTCCGATCAGATGCTAATAAGATAAACAAACCAAAATTAAAATTTTTATTTTTAATTATATCACAGACAGTTTTAATTGTTATTATCTCAAATAATGTCTTATTTTTGTCTTATTTTAAAATTTAGACGTTGTTTTGAAAAAACAAACATCTAATTTGAAAGAATGACATAAATTGTAACTAATAAAATTTTTAAACTAATCGTGAAAAATAAAAAAAAACCAGAAAAGTTAATTGTTAAACTTTTCTCTTTGAACTTATTCGACTATCCTTTTAAAAGTTTTATGAAAAATATTTCAGTTAATTTTTAAAACAAATAAATAATGCCCAATATGTTTTAAAATTGCCTTCTCCCACAAATAGCCGATGGCGCAACGCTCTGTCAAATGTCTAAATCTGGGGAAATGTCAATAATCTGCTTATTAATCAAAATAATTCCAAATACAACTACCTTTTTTTTATGCCATGGAGAGTAGTAAAATTTACTATGCATAAAATATGAGGTTATGTACAATTTTTTTGTTTTTGTTTTTATAGGTTCAAATTGTCAAAATACTAGCTGCAGAAATCGATAAAAAAATAAAGACAAAAACGTCAAAAGCGATGTTTCTTATAAATTTATAAATATTTAATTTTGTGTTTTGTCGGCTCGAGGTCAAGGGGGTGTTGGCAGAGTAAAAACAAATGATTTACTTATTTTTCTTCCAATATATTTCGGTTACACTACGGTAACCGTCTTCAGGGCAAATGATTTTACACGTCCGCACCGTCCGACGTGGAGCTTTGTACAGTACCGTAAATAAGTAAATCATTTGTTTTTACTCTACCAACACCCCCTTGGCCTCGAGACGGCAAAACACAAAATTAAAATTGGAAAGGTCGCGAAAAAAATCATTATTTTATAAATATTTTTTCTATCTTCCTTTACTATAAAAGGACATTTCCCATAACTGGGCAAAAATACTGCGACATTGACTTAGTGATCCGCCATGTGGAGATG
Source organism: Anomoia purmunda (assembly GCA_951828415.1). Taxonomy (NCBI): domain Eukaryota; kingdom Metazoa; phylum Arthropoda; class Insecta; order Diptera; family Tephritidae; genus Anomoia; species Anomoia purmunda. The sequence goes on along the minus strand of OX639993.1, from coordinate 194,632,196 downwards.
CTCCGCACGATACCAATCACCTATTCACATGCACTCTCAAACCCACTCGACAACGACCATGGGTGAATCCGCTCTTTATGGGGCGTGATAACCGCTATAACAATAACAACAACAACAACTGCGACAGTGAGTGTCCGGTTATGAATGAATTTCACTGTACATCCATCTGTCCAAGATAATTTTCTCGGGCGATGGGAATCCATGTGGTAAGACTGAATATAATAAATATCTAGTCTCCTTTCCATATATGAACCCCCAGAGCGAGTAACGAACAATAGTTAAAATGTTCATAATTTATGGAGATTACAAAACTTCAAACCATTTAGATTTCGAAAATAATTGCTACTTCTGCTTTGAATGAGAAGAAAGTGTGTGAGCTTAATTAACGCCGATCACTGTAATGTAACGCACAACCGATAATTAAGCAGATTGTCACGAATTGGCGAACCCCTTTGGGAAACATCAACTCTTACAGCGATTCAAATTTAAATTTCCAAAAAAAAAATAAAAAATAAAAAGTAAAACAGAAACGTAAAGCATAAGTGGTAACATGTGCCAAGCGCAAAGCATTTTAATCTTCACACAAATCTCCCTAATCCTAGCGCGTACACTGCAACACACATCCATACATACATCCATACAAATATCGAGTAGAGAAAAAAAAAAACGACAATTGCAAAAAAAATTAAATTAAAAGCGCTTTGTTTGTATATCAAAGGACTGGCAAATGTGCAGCACCACCAACCACATGACGCCATTTTGTCGACGGCTCACCAAAACCCCATGCAGTGTGGCAACACTCACACACACACTCACGCACACTCGCACACACCCATGCATGGCTTTTGTAGTTGTTGACGGTGCTGCTGGGCAACAGCAACTGTGACATAATTTCCACGTTATTGCAATTTTGCGCTGATCATCAACGCAAAGCGATGGCATTAGATTTGATGATGTGTTGCAACAACAACAATAACACAAAACTCTATGCTACGCTTTGCTTGCCAAACGAGGGTTGGTTTCGTTCGCACGTCTTGAATTCGTCCTTGCTGCCAGGGTAATCAAGTTGTAAATGCAGCCGGAAGGAAAGGCAACAACAACAAACAAAAAACAACTTTGATGACTTGGCTGATGAGTAGGTTGCTGCTGCTGTAGCTGTAGCTGACGCCGGTCCCGCCGCCAGTAATAACAATAGTGGCGGCAATGGCAGTGCTAAAGTAGAAAATTATTTAAATGGCGTATAATAATGGCAGCAGGGTGCACAGGCGTGCAGGGGTGCACAGGGGTGCACAGGGGCGCAGCAGAGTCGTGTCGCTAAGTGCCAGCGTTGCGCTTGCAATGGGGCAGATTATAATGACGAGGATAATAAAATGTGAGAATTGTTGTCATTTCCGTTGGGTTGGTTGAGTTGCCTGCCGTAGCGTTGGGTTGCCGGCATGGCTGGTATGGTATGGTATTTGTTTTTGTTACTGTATCGATGTTTGGCGCTTTGCTGGTTGAAGTGAAATTAGAATTTTCAGAATGCAGTTTTGTAAATGATCTATTGCGAGCTTTAATAGGTTTACAGTGGGGTGTTTTAGGCAAGTTTTACCGAAAATAATATCTGTATCAAGGCCAAGGAATGAATACAACAACTTTTAACAACAAAAAATAAAAACAATTAAATTGAGAGATTTGTTTTACTCATTACAATTTCATAAATCTATACCATAACTAAAAAATCTCTGGCAGATGTTGCCTTGCCTCTGTTTATTTATTAATTACCCTTTGCATGTGTAACTAGAAAACGCATTGCAGTTTTAGTCACATATAACAGGTGGCAACCCTCTCAAAAATATAGGCATGCATTTTCTTCTCGCTGAGTAAAATAATTTGATACTCACATTTTAATATTTAATGTCCTTGTATATAATTTAAGTAAATTTAGCTTTTAAAAAAGGTGGCAGCCTTCTTTAAAATATACCCATAAATTTTCTTCAAGCAAATGATTTGACATCCTTAGTTTACTATTTCATATAACTTGTGAATAATAAAATTAAATTTGACTTTTCAATCAGGTGGCAACCTGTTTTTAAATTATGGCTAGCTTTAAACATTCACCGCAGCAAAACAAACCGTTTGGCACGCATAATTCACTATTTCATATAACTTGTATATATTTATTAAATATATCTTCTGAAGCAGGTGGCAACCTTCTATATGCGCTTTCTCATCGGAACCGTTTGGCACCCATATTTTTATATTTCCTATAATGTGTATATAATATTATTAAGTTCCACATTTTAAACAGGTGGCAACCCTCATAAAGTTAGCTATGAACTTTCTTACCGACACCATCTCTTAAGTTAAACGAACGGTTGAATAGTCATATATTAATACCATTTATACTTGTGTATAATTTAATAAAATTTGACTCTTGAAACAGGTGGCATCTCTCTCCAAAATATATGTATACACCTTTTCCTTGCCAAGACGAGCCGTTTGACACCAAATTTTAGTATTTCATATAACTTGGATATATTTTAATTAATTCGACTATTCAAACAGGTGGCAGCCCTTATAAAAGTAAGCTATTAACCTTCTTTCCAAAAAGTACCCTTTCACTCCCATATTCTAAAACTTCATAAAATTTGTGTTTTTAATTAAATTTAACTTTCCAACCAGGTGGCAACCCTCTCCCAGGCATAAAATATACTTTACACCCTATCCCAAGGAGTTCGACCTCGAACACCGTGACACGATATTTTATTATATATGTATGTATAAAATAATACTCTAGAGAAGTCGTACCTGTGCTTCGAAAATTTCTTTAAATGGTTGACCGAAGGTTTCCAATTTTTGTCTGTCTGCTTGTTTTTGTGCCTGTTTGAACTGATTAATCTTGGAAACAATTGAATGGATTTTCATGTTGGTTTAACTGATGTCTAGATAGGAACCTCGGGTATAACATAGGGTATATTTTTATAAAAATATTAAATAAGGACAACATTTTTTTCTAGAAATTACAAGGAATCAGATTCTTTGAAAAAAATTTAATTTCTTCAACGGTGTTTATATTTTGTTCTTAATTCTTTTAAACGTAGCACCACACGCACGGTTTAGCTAGTTCAACATAAAAATTGTGTCACGGCTCAAAAACTTAGCTCCAAAAAATGTTTTCATAGCGGAAAATTTGTACTCCTCTTTTTTGTGTTTCGCCATTTTATCAAAAGTTTTATGGATGGAAAGCGATTTACGGGCATTAGGGTTTCCTTCGCTCATTGTATTTCAATGAAAATAAGTTTGTATAAGTCGCAAAGAGAAAAACTATCTCCCTTTAGGTGTGGTAGCTACCGAGAGTATAAATAATATTTGCATGAGAACATTTAAAAAAGAAACGAAGCGGGATCGCATTGTTATAAATTTAGTAAATATAAAAAAATTTTAGTATATGAAATACATAGATTTTTGTGTTTTTGTTATTACATTAAGTAGATTTAGTGCATCCATTATATTTCTAAAATTTGTGTTATATAAAAACTTTTACCATACACTTCTTTCGACCACTCCTGTCGTTTTGCTTCCTATCAACATCAACAAAATGAAAGTGCATAATTTCCAATTAAAAGCACAACCCCTTACATGCTTTCCCCCTATCTTTTATAATATTTTACTTTTCCAGTTTCGTTAAATATACAAAATATTTTTATGAAACTATGTTAATCAATTTCAATGGCTGATAGTTAAGCTTTTTTTCTATTCATTTAGTGGCAAGAAAATGATTTTTCAATGTCACGTCATGAGGTCGCGTTACGTAGAGGGGTCACAAAGTCTTGATATAAAACACCCCTACCACAAATAAATGTAACAAACAAAATTCTATGTATGCAGTTGATTTTCCTTATTTGGAGATTGCCAATTTATGTGAAATCCAAAAAGGACCAAATCTTTTTAAGGCCAAATTACCATGCAACATCCAGGGATAGCTAAATCTGAGGGTATGTAGTGGAAGGGCTACATCTTTATTATTTCACGACAATTATAGACGATTACTTATTATGCTTTTCCGTGTGGATTATAGAGACAGAAGTGCATTGATTAACTTACTTTGACTTTTAATATTGAATCACCACATTTAGCCAGAGTCAAATGCCGGTACAACGAGTTCAACATAACCATTGATCCTAGCAGGATGAACTTCGTAAAGCACGTCCAAAAATGGTTGTTCTGCCAGAAACAATCGATTCATCAATATTGTATTTACATTTTGACATCAGGTAGATTTATTCTCGTTGGATAGCGCACAATTCGATATTAGTCCAAAAAGGACTTGTCTTGAAAATTGGCATCCATGGAGAATATTTGAAATGACAATAAATCCATTATAATTATTGTTTCACTGTGTTTTCATTAATAGGTAGAGAATATGAAAAGTAACCATCATTCATATTAAGCTTTGAACCATTTCAGTAGCAGTACAAGACCATTTGGGGACTCGTTTTGGACCTCTTCGGGACAATTTTCGGCCTAGTTACTTCGAGAGCATTTTAGAATTATTTCGGGTCTATTTCATGATGATTTCGGGACTATTACGCGTCCCTTGCAGGGTTATTACGGAGCTATTTCGGGACTTTTTGTAAGGCATTTTCGGGACTGATTCGGGTTCAGTCCGGGACTGTTCCGAGTCTAGTTTCGGAACCATCTCCGGAATAGTTTAAGTTCGGGACTTGTTCGACACAGGTTCGGAACTGGCTTGGCCTAACTTCGGGAACAGTTCAAAACTGGTATTTGACTAGTATCTTAATAGCATGGGACCAGCTCGGAATTGCTTTGGAATTAGTTCAGGACTATTTTATTTACTCGTTGCAAATGATCGGGTTTGAGACTCAACAGCACTGCTGCTAATATCAAAGCTCAAAATGGGCATAACCTGTTTTCTCATATCCCCTTTTTATCTCCTTATATAACCGACGAAGAAGTTTTACTTCTGGCTGAGGCACCTCGGTGCGCGCGTGTTTTTTGTTTTATTTAATTATACCGTATTACTGAAAAATATTTGGGAACACTACATGCAATTTGGCAAGCTACGCCGGCTTAATTTCTTGGTTTTTGAAAAATACTGGTTTCGTATTTCTGTAAATTCTAGCTTCAAATCGATCACTTTGAAAGTTGATATCTAGTTTCTTTGTTTAGCTTCCCCCTCTGCGAGCCTAAATATATTTAAAACAATATCATTAATTGTTTACAATATTTTTGTATTTTACTATATTCTCGCAATTGTAAAGCGGAAAGCGACCTATAATGCGAGGTAGCCGATATCCCCGTCACTGTTAAACGAAAACCTTGGGAAATTTCGGAATGAATTGTTAATTTAATATATACAATGACTTAATGATTTCAATATATCCTTTATGTGTGAAAAAAAATTAAAATCGATTCAATTAAAATTCTTTCTTTTCCTATCCCCTCAATTAAACAATTTTAGATTTTATTTTGTCCAAAAAAATTAGTAAATACATACTTAGTGTTAGATATTTATTAGATTAAGAAAGAAGAGGTGTTATTGGTGATTGAAGAAAGGTAAACAACCGAATATTATGATTGAACAAATTTTTCGCACATTGAGCTGGCTTGTAATTTTTCGAGTTGACCGAAATGTTTTCAAAAAATTTAATTTCATTCTGACGCAATAGGACTCGTCAACCCAAAGATTATATAGCATATTTGAGGTTTGGAAATATGTATATTTCTATTATTTATATAATCAATCCTTTGCCCATTAGCCAGCAATGCATGGAAGTAAAAATGACTCTCAAAACCCGCAACTTTCCTCACTGTGCTATAAAATCTTATGACATTTATCGAATAAAAATAAATTTACAATATTTTCCCCCTTTGCCTACATAGATACTTACATATATAAGTTATAGCTGGTGATATTTTTCAAATTTCCTTCCACATCACCATCACCACCACCACCACCACCACTATCAAATTCAAACCCCTCAGGATAATAATGCTTATTATAAAATAAATAAGCTCAGCAATCAAGCGACGCTATAACAATTCATTTATTTTATGATGGCACGCAGATAAAAATCACAAACGCTAACAGCAACAGCAACAACCATATGCAGCAAATACGAAAAAAAAACATGTCATAAGTGCTCTACCATTCCTTACTCAATTTGCCATTAAGATGAGAAATGTATACGAAGTGGCGCGTACAATCAAAACAAGATGGCGTCTGCCTGGGCTGTTGGATTCGTGCCAATAATGCTGAGCATCCCCTAACGATGCCCAAGCGCATTCGTACATTTACGGCGAACTTCGAAATTCAGTGCAGTGGTTAAGGCTAATGTTGTATTTATTAGGGTTGCCAATTTGTTGTTAAAGTGCAAATGCCCGATGTGTGACACGCCAAATGGCATTTGCTTGCTCGATGTTCGCTTTGGCACTTTTTTTTGTTTTATAATAATTTGTATACATGTATGTATGTGTATGTCTGTGTATGAACATTTATTGTAAATCATAAAAATGTCGAAGTGACAGTGAATTACAATGATGTGACTTGATTACAAATTACAAATTGTTCTGTCACAAATAAATTTATACAGGGGCCGTTAGTAGATGGGATGTTATAACTATATTCCTTTTTACAAGCTATGTATGTACTTATGTTTGTACATGTAGTAAATATGTGTACAGATTGGTAATTTGCACAATGCAAATGAAGGCAAATACCGAAAAGTAGTGTAATGATTAGGCAAAGGAACAGTTTTTGTTATGCTGCTATATTTGGATATTTAATGTGATCTTAGGCTTGCGTTTAAGTGACATTTTATAAGTTAATTAGCCTAAGTATCAGTGATTTTCGCTCACTTAAATGCCGGGACCGTAATCAATATGAGTTCTATAAAAAAAGAAGATATGTAATCATTTTGTTAGGATTTTTAAATTTTCTCTCAATATTAATCAAAATATTCTGAATTTTATTTTCACATTCAGAAAAAGCAATGAATTGCCCATTTTTTTTTATCGCAAATAAAATCATTTTTTGAGTGCTATTTTTCCGCTCTGTTACAAAGATTCTTTCTTGTATTCCTATTTTTTGTCAAAAGTAACCATCATTATATGAGTTAAATTGTTTTGGTCGCCAAAATAAATTTTTTTTGGCAGAATTGAATGCACTCCAAAACTGCACAAGCAAAAAGTTTCTACAAATTGTGATACAAATTTTTAGAAATTTTACGATATTTTTGATTTTTTAATTTGTTGAATTTTGTGAATTTATTATAAAGTTTGAAATTTAAATTTTTTTTTTGTCAAAAATATTCATTATTTTTTGAGTTATAGTTTTTTGCTCAGAAATAAAAAAGAAAACTCAATTCTTGAACGTTGTTGTATTTTGTTAACTTTTGAATTTTTTTTTTCAGACCGGAAAATTCTGGTAATTGTTCTTGCTGATGGATGATGAATTTTGTTCGTGCGTTATATGGAAGAAAATGTCAAAAAAAAAAAAAAATCACCAAAAACAGTGAAAATTTTTAGAAACTTGTAAATTGCTCTTTATTGTGCTAGAATTGTATGGACTCCAAAAATACCCAAAAAGCTTCTAAAAATTCTAATAATTTTTTTTTTTTTAATTTTATGATTTTTTTTTTTAATTTGTTGAAATTTGTGAATTTGTTATTAAGTTTAAAACATTAATTTATAAGGTTTATTTTACATAATGAACAATATTTCTTATTTAAAAAAAATCCTGAAAAATATTGTGAATATTTAAAAAACAAAAATCCCTGTACGAGTTTCGCTTGGAGCCACTGAATATTTTTTGCTTATTAATCGTATTTTTTATACATATGTATGTACATAACGACCTTTGAATACATTTTCATGATTTAGTTTTCTTAAGCCAACTTCCTTCAAATTCCATACCGTTATATTTCTTTCTTAAAACTTCTTCGTTTGATACATATATTTCCATATTTGATTTAATTTATTGTAGTGTAATTAACATTTCAAACAGGTGCCAATCCTCTCCAAAAATTGTTGGAGCTTTTTAAATTTTTTTTGTACTATGACTCTCAAAATTTCATATGCATAAAAAGTTCATTTTGTCGTCATTTAGCATTATGTGATCCAGCTTATTTATAATTTATAAAATTACTATAATTTAAATTAAATATTAAAATTTTTAAACACGTTGCAACACTATTTAACCTCAATTCCATGATTAAGTTCTTTTAAGCTTATTTCCTTTGAATCGATGCCGTGTTACTTCATTTAAGAGAATAATTCAAACTAATTCACTCTTTTAAGTAAGTGGCAATCCCATTTAAAGAAATTGATAATATAAAGCTTTCTTAATCCTCTGCCTATTTGGACACATATTTAAATATTTGATTTGATTTATAATTTTAATAATTTTTCTTAACAGGTGGCAACCCTCTCCGAAAGTATTTTTTAAATTTAACTTTCTCAAAACTTTTATTTTTACGCTCATATAGTAAAATGTAATTTATTTTTTTAATTTAACTTAATTTGCATTTAAACAGGTGGCAACCTTCTCTCGAATCATTTGGAAAATCAAAACTTATTAATGGCGCCTCTTTCATTTCATAAGCAAATTGCAATATTTTGACTGCATTTATTGTTTGAATTGAATTTAACCTTTTAAACATATGACAACTTCCTTTAAAAATTAATTCTATGGTAACCCACATAACCAGATCTGTCCAGTCACTTATAGCAATATGTGATTTAATTTATTAATTTCATTGACTATAACTTTTTTTTGCAGTTGACAACTTTCTTTAAAATATAGCCTATATAATAATATAGGATACAAGCTATTTGTGTGCTAAATTTTATGCAATTCCCTTTAGCCATTTGGGCTTGAAAAGGTAAACACACAAACTTTCTCATTTATTTCACACATGTAAATATGCAACTATCCAAAGTTCTCTGACAACCCTACCCTGCGTGTTAAAATCATATTCGCTTGGTAAAATACTATTTGAAATATGATACTATCCGTTATACATTTCCTAATAAGATTTACATTTATTTTATTGCTACATGCGACCTTTTTAAACAAAAGATGTTATTCAGTATCGAATTTCATCGTAGACGATTTCACTTGTTTTCATGTTAAACGAACTTCCTGATTCCGCAGAAATACATAAAATTGTAGTAAATAAATCTGTGCATAAATATATAAGTATGTATATATGTATATACATATGTATATATTTATATATCCAAACACAAACATTCGCTATTCGGAAGAGTATCGCTAGCTATACAATGTCCGACAATAAAATTCTTTGCTATAGTTAAGGAAAATTTCATTGCAAATGTCATTTCCGATTTTGGCCACATTGTCTGTGCCAATTTTGAACAAAACAAATATACATACCTATAAATGTTCATATAGTTATTGCATACATACAAACTTACACAGAACTTACACAGGGGCGTACCGAGCTTAATAAATCTAGGGGGGTGAGTCGTGTTAAAAATGCAGACTCGATAAAGAAAATTCTCCGAATATGTTCTATGGATAATTTCACCAAAACATATAAAACATATACATATGTGTACACATATCTTGATTTTTCTTTAATATCTGGCTGCTCTTATTTGGTAATACAGCTGTGTTCATATTAATAGCCCTTCCAAAATAATTCGTTGTACAACGAAAATATTGGCAAATGCCCTTATCTATAAAAAATGTTCCTGAAACTCGCGGTCCTAAACGTTTGACTGATGAAAAGACCGACCGCAAATTGTATAATTTTTTTAATAATTAGTACGACGGCTGTTAGTTCGCAAAAAATTAAGGACAACCTAAGGCGTACTGTAATTGAAGTAACAGCAGAAGATGTTTGTTGGAATTAAAGCTGAAAGCCCATGGTTCACGAAAGGTACCGAATTTGACCAAGCTGCGAATTTTAAACTCGCTGCAAAATTTGTAGCAATAACATAGTAGGCTTTAAAAATATTGTTTTTAAATTGGTGTTTAATTAGACTTTTGTAACATAATTAGTTTCCGCCGTCAACTCATCAACAACGCTACAAATTATTATAAACGAGAAGCTCCACAAAAAATGTTGTGCATTTGAACGAATAACTCCAATATAAGTTACAAAAAGTTGGCGAAACTCCGTGGATCATCATATGACACTCCATGAAAAGTGATTCTGCGCATTTAGGAAAGTGAGTCGGTTATGAATAAGCCAAACAGTGGTCACCCAAAAGGATCCACAGACGTTCAGTTGGAGAAGAAAGTAATAGCCAGAAGTAGGAAGGGCCTTCCATCTCCATAAGAGATATCGCCAATAAAACTTAAACATGTGCAAGTCACTCGAATTGAGAAGAGAAATTACATAAAATCTTATAAGAAGAAAACAGTTTAAAAACAAAGTCAAAACAAACTAAAAAGCATTTTCTATGAGACACAACAGGCAAATACAGCTTTTTTTGTAAGGTTACGGACGACGAAGTTTATTTGAAAATAGACTAGCCGACATTCTCGGATAACTAATTTTATTGCTTGCAGTCTAGGGAAGACATTTCTGAATCAAAAAAAAAACCATTCAGATAGAAAAGTTTGTCAGAAAAACTCTAATTTGGTAAGCCATTTGTGAATGTGGGAATAAATCCACGCCGTTCTTCACTATGGGAACCATCAACACTGGAATTTACTTGAAGGAGTGTCTTTAAAACCCTATCCTACCCTTCCTATGCCATCATAATGGTCCAACTATATATTTTGGTCGGTTTCGGCTGCAGCACATTAACATTAGCGACCCACAAGTGGTTCGAAGAAATCAATGCGCATTACGTAAGGAAAGCCTTGAAACTACCTAATGTGCCAGAGTTGCGACCAATTGAGCGATAAAAGGACTTTTAAAAGTTAGGAAACCAACCAAAACAATTACAGCATCGTTTTCACAGCATCGCTAAAAGTGGACAAAACCGTCGTACAAAACTCGATGACGAGCCTCTCAGTTCGCGCATAATTTTATATTAATAAAAACAAACCAATTGTATGCACTTAATGAGCGTTTTTTAATTTTCAGAACTTTCTGTACCGATCTTATACTATCAAGATAGTTAAACACGTGGAGCTAAAATAATGATATGAGGTTTATTTTCATAGTGTTCCTTTGCAAGTTGGTTACAAAAAAGTGGGCCTATTATAATGAAACGGCAAACACGTAAGTTCCAACTCTTCGGTGCTTCAATTGGACAAGCTTAGACAACTTTTGAGTCATTGATTTACCCCACAATATTCTTTGCACAGAAAAGTAAAATCAGAGAATCCAAACGCTTCTCATTCTGTGGTTTGGGGGGAAATCATAAGTCATGACCAATTTTAATTTACTGAAATACCTTTCGCACGACGCCGAATAAACATTTGAAGCCAGAACGAAACGAAAAATTGTGTAAGCCCATGACAAAATTTTGCGTAAGTTGTGTTCTTTCCGCAAAACTTCGACGAAATGTTCAGATTGACCACAACGTCTCCAGTAGTGTTTACATTCTTACCTGAATGCATTCGGGTGATTATTCAAAGGAATCAGTTTGCTACTCAAGAATAGAACCGATCGGTTTAAGAGTAGATTTTTCCTGTCGGTTGCAATATGAAAAATTTTCTGAATAAGCCAACAATAAGTTTTTGAGCATAAGGGCAGTTTTAAGGAAAACTATGCATATGGAAAAACGACAACAACAGTCAGTTTAACTGGCCTTGAGCTTCAAATATTATTGTTGATTTAAATAAATTAGAACAAAAAATTAATAAATGTATGTATTTTCAGAACGCGCTCAAATTTTGAATAAGTTTCTTCCAAGTATTTTCGAAGGCTGGATGTGAATGGTAAAAAATTTAAATATTGAAAATAAACGACTTAATTTCATTGACAGATGATAGAATATACTATTGTGGACGATATAAATGTGTGAAATTCACAATGGCGCTATTCTTCATCGAATATGTGCCATAATACCAAATGCAAATATTTCCGATCAGCTCATTCGACCACAGTCAAAGATCGAATGTAGCTTATAATAAGCGCCTTAAAAATGCAGTCATGCTATGCAAATTGTACCAGAAAAGTTGATGTGGCGTCAAAGTTCTTTTCGTTTTCAAATTGTAGCAGAATTTTGGAAACTTTATTTTTACTGCTCGTCTAACATAAGCGACTGAGGTGTAGTGCTATAGCGCTCGGTAGTTCGGTACACATTACTCCAGTTCTTTTCGTGTACACGAATATTACCGTGTGCTCTGATTCAAATTGAAATTCGTCTTCTTACAATGGTTTGCATTCGCAAGTTAGCCAAATCGGGAAATTTTTATGCCGGCCAGCCAACTTTATTACTTACTTACTTAATTGGGGCTATAATCGCTTAAGCGATTTTGGCCGAACTTCTCCTACAATTTGTGGTGTACGCCTTGATGTTGTAACACAAATTGAGATCCCTTCAGTTTTACGCCAACTCCGAACGGCGAATGCTTTTTGTGTGAGGTTGTTTTATGACGGAAATACACTCGGAGGTTGGCCATTGCCTGCCGAGGGGCGACCGCTATTAGAAAAAAACTTTTCTAATTTTTTTTTACGTTTACTTATCCCGGCTAGGAATTGAACCCGGGGTCCACGGAATGAAGCGCGCACACGCTAGACACTCGGCTACGGCGGCCGCCAGCTTTACAGACAAATTTTACGAGCATGGCAAGTTTGACACGAAAATGCCGACCAAAGTTTATAGGGGTTTCACACCATAGATCAGTACGCCCCTGTACTTACATAGCTAATATAGAATTTCCCCACAGAAATTTTTTTGCTGCTGCAAATGATCCAAATGGATATACATAAGAATAAAAAATAGTAGCAAAGGGAAAACTTTCATATTTTATGTTTGCTAGCGAAAAGGAAAACGTAACTTGTCGTTAGCAGTTTATCTTCATAAATCTAAGTAAAATCTAAAAACACACAACCCAACAACAAACCACATTTTTATTTTATTTTATAAGATGTAACTGATAGCGAGTTGCACTCGTGGAGCGAGAAAAGAAAAACGAAACTATTCTAGCGGCGTATTTTTCACATTTTCGCATTTACTCCTTTTGATGATGGCATTCCAACTAACTACAAATCTTTAAGCCATTTTGGGCAAAGTGTCAAAAAAGTGGCGAAAGGTAATAAAAAATAGTAGCGATTTTACGAGCTACTACAGCCCAAATCAAAATCAAGCACAAACACATACACAGCCTCAAATGCCAAACCGCATGATTTTAGAAAACAAAAAATAAAAATAAAAAATGTGAAGAAAACTTCAAAGACCTTCGAAGAAGAAAGTGTTTGGCATTAGCTCCAACTGCATTTTCGCTCCTTTTTATAATTTTATGACATTTCAACAATTTTTGTTACTATCCTTTGGTTATTTTGTTGTGTTTTTTGTTTTTTTTTTTTTGAATTTATCAAATTGCTTTTGGTAGAACATTTTGTTGGTTGTAATTTAGTCGTTGATGTTTTTATTTTCTCCGCTAACGCTACCCAACATTCGTTTACTTGGCGTGTAGCAATGAACATTTTTTGGTCAGTAAGGATCACATCGATGTGTTGTTGGCTTGCGTTAGGTCAATTGTGTGTGTGTGTGTTTGGCTGTGCGACAGTAGCTTGGATAATTTTATGATTGCATTGTTAAAATGCCAAGGATTACAAGTGTTTTATGGTTTTATTTTTTTTTTATATAATTTTACCGAATTACGTGAGACGCTTTTCGGTCAGCCTCGTATTTTTTCTTTCATTTTAATTTCTTTTTTTAGCATTTTTTTATTACATTTTCTTTGGTTTTTGATTTTTATTATGACCGAAAATTGTATCTTAATGTGATTTTATAGGGTGTAGCAATACGTGCAGTCATTTTTTGCAGCCTTGGTATGTAGTTTTATTAACGAATTTTATTTATCAAGAAATCTTTGCTTAGAATTTTTAAATTTTTACATTGCGCGCATTGAAGTTTTTTCTTCGATTTTTAGTTTGTTTTTTTTTTAGACTATTAAAAAGTACTTTGAGCTGTTGAATTGCAAACACTGGTAGCTGCATAAGGTGACTCTAATTACAAAATATTGTAGCGTCTCAACGACTTCTGAATTAATAATGGCCAATTTAAACTATGTAAATATCTATGAATCAACTAAACGGATGTGGTCATAAAATAATGAAAGTATGTGGTAGATGGATGCCTTTATATTACATGAGGGTGAATATATAAACAAGTGTCAAACTTTAAACGTTTTCATAATGAAATCATAACTTTCACCAGGGGAACGAAGAGAGTGTTTAGTTAAACCCAAAAAGATTTCGTAATAGTTAAAGAAAAAAGTTGTGAGGACTTGCTATTTGCATCTAATTGTGAACCTTTCTATTGCCCTTTTCAGGGAGCATAGTCCAGAATGTTTCCCTTCTCCTTTGAACTTCTCATCCTAGTTTTTAAAAACAAGTAAGTGGCCTCATAATAGAAAAATAAGTAAAAAAGTGCTACCTTTTGCCGAGGCCTTCATACTATTCCTGAATATATAAAAATTCAATTTAAATACACTGAAACAAAGTAATTGAACTATGGTAAAATAAATTGCATTTTTCTACAAATATTTACATATAAAGATACCTATAGAAATGTAATGATATTAAGCGTTAGAACTAAAAAATATACCCTCATGGTCACTGTAGGAGGTTTCAATAGGTTTCGTTTTTTTTTTTTGACATGTAATTTTAAATAAGAAATAAAACGCATGTAATTTAATTCAATGGCCAACAATTTAGCTTTATTATAAAAATAAGGACTTACCATCATATTTCAAAAACGTTTTCAGGCAAGTCACTACCGGGGCTGGCTCGAATAAATTCTAGCCGAAAGGTCCAATTTTCGACCACTTTGTGCAGCAATAACGCGCAATCGTCTCGGGCTTATCTGCGTAGACAAGAGAGACTTTACATAACCTCACAAAAATAGTCCAGCGGTATTAAATCGCATGATTTTGGAGGCCAATCCAAAGGCCCACGACGCGAGATAGAAATGTTATAGTGGTCCGATCTAGATGATTTTGCTATGTAGTGCATTTTCGATTAATTATAAGTGAGAGGAGTGCCAACTTTCAAATTATTGTTTACTTTAATTCTAGAGTTATAACGCCGAACCTCATATCTGAATAATCAGTTGTATGGAAGCTATAAGTTATAGTGAGCCGATCTTAATGATTTTTGTTGTTTATATTTAATTAACGATAGATCAAAGTAGTGCCAGATTTCATGTCCTTAGCTGCTATGGTGTAGGAGTTATAATGGAAAACCTCATATCTGAAAAATCAGTTGCATAGCAGATATATAATGTTCGAACTGGACGGTTCCGAAAAATGATTAAAACATTATAGAAATACATCTGCCTGCCAGGTTTCATTTAGATATCACTAAAACTGAGGAACAATTTTCTGGCAAATAATTCTCTAGCACATTTTAACCTCTGGCAAATTATCTAATTCATTTTATTCAGTTTTAATAAAAAGAGCCCGAAAGGGTCGCTCTTTCGGTAAAATATTTTACAAAATTATTAATCGTTATATATACAAATCTGGTAACATGGCTCTTGTGATTGAAACGGCTGGACCGCTTTTAATGAAATTTTATATGAGAGTAGCTCGTAAAGTATATTTTATACTTGGTAACCTATTTGAAAACACAAGTTATATGAAATATTAAAATATGGGTGTCAAGTGGTTCGTTTTGGAAGAAGGTCATGACTAACTTTTATGAGGGTTGTCACCTATTTGAAAAGGTGCATTTACGTATTTTCAAGACGGATGCCACACGTTTGAAACGGCAAAATTTATTGTTAAAATATGAGTGGCAAATGGTTCGCTTTGCTGACGCGAAATCATATAACTAACTATATTATGAAGAGGGTTGCCACCTGGTTGAGAAGTGGAAATTAATCAAATTATACACAAATTGTATCAAATTTTTTGTTTTGCTAGGAGAAAATGCATTTAGTGGTTACAAATGCCTAGGGCAATTAATAAAAAAAAAACATAGTCAAATCAACGTCCACACAGGTTTTCTAGTTTTACTTTATGTATGTATCCTTTTTTTTCTACTTATTCCAACAAAAAAAAACTCAGGCAAAAAATTTAAATTTTAATACCGCCATAAAAACTTGTTAACTGTGAATTCAACAATATTTGAATCAATTACTATATGAGCTTACGTGTTTCCTCCTGAGTTGAAATCATTAAATGATGTTGCTATAAACTTCTTATTATAGCGCTTCAAATCAACAAAGCTAAGGAGTATGACTGAGGTATTACATATATAAGTATATAGACAGAAAATGGAGCAGGAGCAAGGTGACGTAAAACTTCTCCATTTTCTAGAGAAGAAGGTTGCTGTCTTTCAAACGGCAATATTTTTTGATCGGCATCCAAATACAGGTAAAGTATCTACAGAAATTAAAGTCGTACTGATGGCTCTTTTTAACGAATATTGAATAGACAAACATCGATCGATAATAAAAACAGCGATGTTTTTCGGAAGTTTCAATATATCACCTACAACAGAATGTAAAGGTCATGTATGGAACTAGATTCGCACAATTCGCTTCGCAAGTATGTTAGTCTGTCGCTGGGCACAAACGCGGCCGAAATGGTGAAATACATTATTCGCATATTTGCAAGTTTTGGTAACCCACATTTCGAGTGCTTCCAAATCTCAATACCAACGCGATGTAGATGTCTCGTTTGCATCCCTAGGTGTGGGTTGTTGCTTCCTTTTTCAGTGTGCATACAAAATCAGTGGCACTTTACATTTTCCAATGCCATTACATTTTCCAACATCCAATTTAAATTTTCCTCACTATTGATTGTATGCCACAAAAAGAGCATCAACGACAGCTCAACAATCAGTATGATGAGTAAAAGTAACGCATATTATTAAGGACCTATTGTTCCACTAATTCTCACATAAGTAAAAACGTGCATCTTTGCGTTTAATCCTCAAATGATCTTACAAAATCTGAAGTGGCATTTCAGGGAGAAAATCATCAAAAATTCCAATAAATGACATTTCAAAGAACTGGGACCTCAGTCCACCACCACCACACATGCTCGATGACCAGTTTTTCCCCAAAAACCAAAAAGTACAAAATGAAATTCAAATAATTAAAAACAAAAAAATCTTAGCGCCTTGTTGCTAACATCAATCGACCCAAATCATTTTGTTTAATCATCGAAAAGTTGGTAGATTTGACTGCAGCATATGTTGGATGAACACACACACACACACATCCTCGTACACATACAGTGTGTGTGTGTGTGTATAAGTTTGAAATTTTCTCAATATCTCCACGCTACTTATACATCTCACGGCTTATTAATTTTTATAATAAATATGACAGATCGTTTGGAGAAGACACACAGATCTCTTGCAGTCAAGCACATTTCTCAAAGATACCTACCCCATGCTCCTCACCCAACTGCTAATGTGTGGCGTATTTACTTGCCGGAGTTGTAGTGGTAGTACTGGTAGTAGTAGTTGTTGTTGGTATCTTGTTAACCACAGAACCAATTTAAATGCTCATCCATCATAATTTCGTTGCTGCAGATTTACAACCGTTCAAATTGACTTCTACGGAAGACTGTGGCATAAAATGCTTTGATAGGCAGCACCCCAATACTCGTACACATAACAACAAAAGTATACGCCGAAGGTGTGTATGAATTCTATACTGAAGTGCAATAAATATTTGAAATTGATATAGTTTTTGAAAGATAAATATTGAATGTATATACTATATAATGTATTTATGTATTGGTATAGGTCGTTGGCATTTGGTTTATGGTAAATTAGCGTGTGAAATAGATTTGAAAAGTAGTAGTATATTGAAAGCAACAAAAAATGTGTGAAGTTTTACATTTATGGAATTAAAAATAAAAAACACTCGTGCATCGAAAGCGCCAGCCAGAGGTAAAACTCTTTTATCCACTCTACGAGTAAGAGAGTTAAATGCGGAAGAAATAGTTATTACCAGCATTGGTTAAAATTATAGTAGTAATTAGTAGTGGCATTTGTAAAAACTGTCGTAGTAATTAGCAGTAGCATTATTATAAACAGTAGTATTAATTTGTATTAAATTAGTAAAAAATAGTAGTAGAAATTAGTAGTAGAATCAGTAGCATTAAAAAAATACTAGTAGCATTTAGTAAAAATAGCGGGAGAAATTTGTAAAAATAGTAGTAGTAGTAATTGGTACTAACATTAATGAAAATAGTGGTAGCATTAGTAAAAATAACAGTACAGGTTTAAAAAAAATTTAAAAATTAGTAGTAGAATTAGTAAAAATAGTAGTAGCAAAATAGGAGTAGAAATTAGCCGTATCATAAGAAAAAAATAGTAATAAATAAAAATAGTAGTAATAATTAGTAGTAAAAATAGTAGTTGTAATTATTAGTAGAATCACTAAAAACAGTAATGATAATTAATAAAAGTTATAGTTAGTAAAACTAGTAGTACAATTAGAAGTAGAAATTAATAAAATTATAGTAAGTAAAAACAATAGTGTTTTACAACATTAATAAAAAAGTAGCAGTAATTAGTAGTAAAAATAGTTGTGGTAGTATCAGTTAAAATAGTAGTAGTAATTAAAAATTATAGTAGTAATTAGTAGTAGTATTAGTAAGAGTAGAAGTAGTAATAAGTAGTTTCATTAAAAAAAAAGGTGGGCATTATTTTATTATTATTATTATTATTATTATTTATTATTTATTATTCGTTATTCGTTTACAATAAGACTTAAAATACTAAAATGCAACCCGCGAAGCAACAATGCTTATCTGCAGGTTTATAATTATTTGACATTAACATTTATTCTTATATATCTATATGTGAAGATTAGTACAATTTTTTCGATTTAATTTCAATTTAAATTAATTTTGAATTCTTAATAATTTTAAATGATTTCATACATATTACATAACTTTAATTGTTAATTGTTTAGAAATTTATTACAATAAGCTTTTGATATGATTTTTAATTAAATATTTTCTTTTGGATGTGTTTGGTAGATTCGTTAAATTTATTGGCAGTTCATTATAGCTGTAGTAATTAGTAATAGGCTTAGGGAAAATAGTAGTATTAATTAGTAGTAATAGCTGTAGTAATCAGAAGAAGTCGTATTGAGTACTTAGAAGTTGTCAAAGTGATATTGTTAAATAATAATTACTAGTTTTTGTAATTAGTAATAGTAGGAATTAGTAGAAGTAGTAGAATTTGAGAAGTGATAGTAGTAGTAATAGGAGTTAGTAGTAGGAGTAAAAGTAGTAGCAGGACAACAATTGCACCAGTATGGCGAGGAGATTCTTGGGAGAGAGATACTTCTAATACATTTAGCTTCAATGATCAAATGTAAGTTTACTTATTAGTTTCAATGTTTTATTCACATTTTATAGAATTGTGAAAAATTTTAGCCTCAACAAAGATGCATTGAAAGACGTTTGAAGCGTTATGGACAGAGAACTTGGGACAAGTTTAAAATCTTCGTAAGTGACCCCCTGTGTCGGTTGGTGGCAGTGTCGCGGTTCTTCGCTAAAAGAAGAAGCTATAAGAACACTCAAAAAAAGAAAACTAAATCATATGTGTAATGTAAGTGATGCTAAAGTTTTCTTTTAGGAAAGATATCGGCAAGGTAAGAAAACTACTTGATTACTAGGTAAAACATAGGTAAAATAAATGGAAAATATTGAAAATTTATCTAAACATGTTTTTTCATACAGACGATTCTGATACCTTTTACAGCCATGGTGAATTGAACAATTCCGTTCCCCAGTAGCAGGAGGTCGCGAAAGTGCCTTCCGAAAAATCCATAACAAAATGCCACTGTCGTTCTATATTATAGATTTTGATGTTTGCTAAATGCTCGCCAGCTATATTATTCTCAAGAAAACGAAGTTTAAATAATAAATGCGGTATGCGTATTACATAATGTGTTTATTAACTGCAAAGTTGAGGATAATACGACACCTGATATAATGGTAGATTAATACGAAGAGGTGAAAGGAGAAGGGTCAATAGAATCTTCCAGGGAAGCGTCAGAATACGAAATATGAGAACATTACCATGCTATTTTTTTCATTTTTTATTATTTGTTTATTTGATTAAAATTAATAAACATAATTACTACAATAAACACTAGTGCAACGATAATATATACGTACAGTGTCTCCAGACGAGCTCTCGCTATCAATAATCAGTAACATTTTATTAACTAATGACTTTACCTAGCTATTTTAATAGTGTAAAACGTTCACATGTTTCACCTATATTTAAAATAAAAAATTAAATATGCTACACAAATTTTCCTCTTGTCTTAAATCTAAATAAATAAATTTAGTTCCTTTGCAATATTTTGGGTAGCACGTAAATTCAATTATATTTTTAAAAGAAGAGATTTGATTGAAGAAATAAGTTTAAAGTTCGTTATGATGATGTTTATTTTACAAAGTAGGTACAAACGAGAATGAAAATATATGGCAACAGAAAAATCTGTATGTATAAAATTCTTAACCAAATTTACAATGGATATATGTGTGTTGAATAGTCAAAAGGTACATATTTTCCAACAGTGAATTTTTGGAAAAGTAGCTTATATCGAATCGAGTTTAACTTTACTTATATGGGAAATTTTGTTTCATTTTTATGTTAACTTGTGCTAGTAAAAAAGTTTCGACTGAAAGTATTGCTAGTTAAAAGGCTGGATAAAAGTAAAAACGAAAGTGTGAAGTATTTTTAATTTATTTTTTTAATTCAATTACGCTATTTTTGTTATTTTCAAAGCTGAACTGTACAATTTCCTGAACCTTAACTCAACTTAAGCGATTATATTGCAATGAAGACTGGAAGACACATCCCGTAGCTTTTCTATCTATATATCGAGAATTAATTCGGTTGCGCGGTAAAAGCGACGCATACTACATATCAATTTGTTTTGTACTACGCGTTTGGTTTTCCGAACCAAGTTGTAGTTCAAGTAGTACTTATTTTGCAAATTTATTTGCTCTTCTACCAAAGCTACCAAAGCTACAATTTTTCTTTCGGATTTCCTTGGTGTGTTCGTTCTGTTGGAAGAAAAAGTCATTGGGTGCCAAATCTGGACTGTACGGTGGATGACACATAAATTTGAGGTTTTTAATGTTCGAATACGTTTTCGTTTGAGCTAATGTGTTAGAGCGTGCATTGCCGTGGTGGAGAATGATTCAACTTTTACGTTTAGATTCCCCTATTCTTTCCAAACACATCTGGCAAACAAGTCCTGGTGTACTATTGAGAATTGATCGTTCTACGTTTATCTAATGAAATGGTGGCGACATGTCCATTTATTTCGAAAAAAAACCCGACCATCTGCTTCGAAGTGCTTATTGCGTGAAGCACTCTTGTTGGTGTTGACTTGGCTTGAAAGAGCCATAGAGTCGATTGTTGTTTAGATTCCTCTTCATATGCATAGATCCATGACCTAGAACACCGCCACTGAATTTGTTTTTATTTCGTTGAGCGGTTCCATCTGAATATATCTAACAATTAAAAGCGAGACCAGGACAAATGGAGTCTAAATATGAAAGCTGACTATTTTTTTTACACTTAAAAGAGTTTGCTAAATATTCCAAAAATTCTAAATACAATTAAAATATTATTTTTTTTCTTTAGTGAATACAGTTTTTAAAAGCGGATTTAATTAAATTTAACTCAAATGCTATTACAAAGAAATTATGGTGACTAAATTATTTTAGCAATATAGATTAGTTACAGGCTAGTTGTAGAAATCAAATAACTCTTCAATTTCAGATAACTTTTATTAAGATAATTTTTGTGCATCGGTGTAATCGTTTTAATTGTGTTTACAATATTTGCTATCATATTTGATCATTATTTGCAGATGCCATTTTTGAACTATCAATGTCCATCAGTACCTACATATGTATATGTATATGTACATATGTAGCTTGGGACCATTTCGGGACTATTTCAAGACATTTCAGTAGTTAGGGACTAGTTCACCACTACAACTACTATTACTACTACTACTGACTACTATTACAACTAATAATTACTACTAGTACTTCTAATTACTACTATTATCACTAACGCTACTACTTATTACAACTACTTTTTTAACTTAGGATGGTACTACTTTTTTTTGTAATTTCTACTACTATTTTTTACTTATTTCTACTACTATTTTTACTCATTTCTACTACTATTTTTACTAATGTTACTACTAATTTCTACTTCATTTTTTTACACTAAATTACTACTATTCGGACTAAAAGTATTACTTATTACTACTAATATTTTGAGTATGTTCTACTAATATTTTTAATAATTTCAATTACTATTTTTACTTGTGCTAGTACAAATTACTACTTTTATTTTTACTAATTTTACTAATATTTTTACCAATGCTACTACTAGTTACTACTACTGTTTTTACTAATTTCTACTACTTTTTTTACCAATGCTACTACTAATTACTACTACTATTTCTACTAATTTTTACTACTATTTTTGTTAGTGTTATTTCTAATTACTGCTACATTTTTTATTAAATTGTACTGCTATTTTGACTACAGGTACTGATTATTACTACCAATATTTTCAGTATGATCTACTACTATTTTTACTTGTGCCAGTAATTATTACTACCTTCATTTTTAATAATTTTACTAATATTTTTACCAATGCTACTACTAGTTGCTACTACTATTTTTACCAATGCTACTACTAATTACTACTACTATTTTTACTGTTTCTACTACTATTTTTGTTAATGCTATTTCTAATTACTTCCATTTTTGTACTAATTTTTACTACTATTTTTACTCTCTACTGTTTTTGTGCTAATTTCTACCGCTCATGCTGAATCTAAAAAAAACTAAAAAGGATATCTTATAAAACTCTCCCGCATATATTAATATTTTTTAGGGTCGGCACAGAAGTTTTACTTCTGGCTCGCGCACTTAGGTGTATACGTTTTTGTTCAGTCACAAAGATTTCGTATATAGTTAATTGTATTTGCTTTGATCGAAAAAAAACGTACTTTGTATGAGGAAATAAGAAAGTAAGGACCTGAAGCCATTAACAAAATTCATAGAAAATGAATGCATATGATCGAAAAACTTGCGTCACGATGACGATTAAATTGTTAACTTATTAAAATCCTAACAGTGGCTGTCTCTGATTTTAACACAAATGCAGGTGCACAACAGTTGTCTAACGTCTAGCATTTTTGATTGCTCAAAAAATTTCGTAGAAGCCAATAAAACACACTCCAAATCACACACAAATCGAATTTCTACGAAATAATTTTGATGCCAACTACTTAAGAAATATGAGCAAAAACATTTACAAAAATTAATGGTTCGCCTTTATTTGCCACTATCACTTAGAGGTATTGTTTCCCCAGGCACAATTGTTTTGAAAATGATTCCACTGTAGTGCAATAAAATGCATAAAAACCGCACAATTGCACAAAAGCAGGCAAAACAAACGTCAAGTGGTAAAAGAACAGTTGCCGCATAAAAGAGAAAACAATAATTTTGTTTTATAGAAAAAACTCATGGTACTTGAGGAGCTTATTGTTGTTGTGTGATTGGGACAGGTTCGTAGGCAGAAAATTCACACGCCTACGTGGCAGAGAGTGTGGCAAGTGTTCTCGGTTCTAGCCACCCAGCAAAATCACTCGAAATCACAGCAAGCGTTTTGGTACTCGAGGAATTTGCGATTTTTTTTTTTTTTTTTGCTACAAAATTGATGAACAACAGCGAACCCCAAAGAACGTGTGTGTGTGTGTGTGCGTGTGTGTGTACGGCGAACAATTGGTGTTGTTAATTTCGAAATAAAGATGTCCTGAATACGCTGAATGGGCTGCAATGATGACGGCAATCAGCCAACATGCTGTGGCTCCCCCCTGAGACGCAAGAAGTAATACTGATTTGCTTCTTTTATTTATAGTGTGGATGTTTTTTTATTTATTCTTTGCTTGCTATCTCTTTTGTTTTTGTAGTTAGCTGTTCGGGAGCATGACAATCAAATCGTAATGTCCCAATTGTGAACAATAGAAGAAACAGCTTTGTTTGAGCTAATAAACGCGCCAAATGAAAACCATAAAAAATTCGAGAGGAGTGGAAAATAAGCAGAAATTGTGTAGAAATTAAACGTTGAAGACAAAAAGAGTAAAAAAAAAACTTCGATAGAAATGCCAAATTGCCGCAACAGGCAGTTGGTCGATATTTTAACGCCCGAGTGAGGGAAGCAGAACGAGGCAGTGCAGAAACGGCTGGAGTAGCTGGAAACGGCAGTCGAAAAGGTGTCAAAAACGACACAGCACTCAGAGTGCAACGGCGCTTGTTGGTTTTGTGCGAGCACAGCAGACAGCTTGAAGTCAGCGTGCTATGGCTGTTGTTGTATTGCAAGGGCACATCGAACTATTGTGGCAGTGGTTGCACAGCGTGATGCAATGCCCGCGCACCTCTACGAGCAGCACCTACGCCAAAAGAAAAAAAAAAACAAAACACAAGCGTATTCATAGAAACAATTTTAATTCCTTACATTGCATTTATATAAATTCACTTTCCAACGTAGAATGTTGTTATTGTAATCGTTTTCCAAACTCAATTGTACACATTTTGTTTTTTGTTGTTTTTTTTGGTGTTTTTTTTTTTTTGATTGTAAGACAATCAAACAAAGCAAAACGTGGCAAATTTTCTATTGTGTTCAATTGTTGAAAAATCAGTTTTAATGATGATGAGTTTGCGATTACAACGGAACGCTGCCACTTCGCAGCGCCATAGCAATGATTTGATTTTTTACGAAAGATACTTTGCTCTATCCATGTAACATGCAATTTCTAAGGTACACAAAAACACCCACACACACACATACACACGCACAGCCGAAGTCAACTAAATTGTACAATCTGTCAGATGCGATTTATTTATTGTTTTGCTGTTAATATAATGAAAACGAATATTGCGTGCAGACGTAATTTCATAGGAATATACTCGAAATGATCTACTCGTAAATATCTAAGTATTCTATTTTATTTTTTCATTGCACTGACATTGCTACAAAGAGATTTATTTGTTGTTTGTGTTTTTTTTTTTGTTGTCCAACATTGTTTTGATTTTATTGAGAATCTGCAATTATAGAGAAAATTTCTCGTGGGCGGGTATCTTCTACGTAATTAGGTATCAGTAATGAAATGTTGGTTCTGAGCGCCAGCGCTTAATTGAGTCGACTGCTTGGAACAGTGGCGTGATCAAGGGGGACCAGGCGATGAGGGAGATACCTGCCGCGTAGTCAGAGGGCTACTAATTTCTATATTTTTAACCCTCAGAATGCTAACAACTCAATGCTGTCCAAAGAACAACAGCCGAATCTTATGGAATATTGTATATATTTATATAATTAGAATCTGACTTACAAGATATTTAATTTTTAATTTATTGTTATTTTTAACCCCCTATAAAAGAAAATTATTTAAAAAGTGTGTGGTGAAATCAGGAAAAGCGTTGGAAAACATATTTTTTTCTTAAGAAATTTGATAAATTTAGTATGAATAGTTCTCCCTTTAATAAAATTTTCTATAAGATATTCTCAATAATATAATTTAAAATGTACATTAAAAGAGACGGGCAAAATAGTTTTGTTTTTTTATTTTGTCTTAAGACTTCCGCTAAAATATTAAAAAAAATAATATTAATTTGTTAGCTGAAGGCTATTATATGGAAAAGTATATTGGAAAACAGACAACAAAAGTCAGCAGTGATAGGAATTATAGATATTTCGGAGATCACCATATCTCCTTATCAGATTTCTTTTATGACTCCACCCGCAATTGAACCCACAACCTACGACTTGCTGGGCAAGTGCGTAGCCAATGGACCACAGTCGGCATGTAAGCTGCTGTGGCTTTTTTACGACTTTTCCTTATGTCCTACCAACACAATTCAAGTACGAAAGTCTGTCGCCATTAAGTGAATGTGTGGTTTTATAATATATAATTCCGCTGGAAAAACAGTTCTGATTGTTTTTGCATGAGCAGTGATGCGCTTTTATGTATGTAATATATTTTTAACAAATTAGAAAAACAGAATGCCACATTTTTGTGTTTTGCAAATGTTTCGTTAAAAAAAATTAGTTGTTGTTAATGGCCTTCAACAGTTTAATTATATATGTATGTATTAATTTATTGAGCTTAAGGCCAGATTTAAAAAAAACACAATTTTATTTTAGCCTGTGTATTATTAAATATGTCGATATTTGGACTTCAATCAGAAGTCTTCTTCAGGACTGAAAAGCACATAATTTATTTAATATGTAAATAGTTACAATTAAAACAAACATGACGCTTTTTCTTTTTTTTATTGCTCGGTGCCCCAATCACCTAACCATCCGTTTACTCTAAACAAGACAATTTAGAATATGTATTAGTTATCAAAAAAGAGACAAGACCCGAACTCGTCCATCTCGTGGTTCTTTGGGACCTCGATATCTATCACTAAACAAAACTGAATGGTATTAGAAATTGAATCAAAATAATATATTTTATTTAACAAACCTTATTTAATCTTAGTTATAAATTAAATGGATTCGCGTTTTTAATATTGTGTGTGGTAATTTTTTTTTTTTTACTTTTACTTACATAAATTCTATTAAAAAAAATAATTTTTCGAAATTTTTGCAACTAAACGTGCTGTTTTTTCTTCTAAAATTTCTTTAGAAATGGAAAATCCCTAAATGATTTGAGGGAGACGAGGGCACAATGTTAATATTTATTTTGCAAATTGTAGAAGAAGTATATAAGTATGTTTAAAAAAAATGTTCCAGAAATTCAATACTTTATTTGAGTAAATTATTGACTTGGCATTTATTTATAAACACATTTCCCTGTGGGAGTGCCCTCTTAAATCCACAAATTAAATCGGTTGAAAAGCAAAATGTTTAAATCTATGTTAAACTTGCTCAATTCTATCCACGTGGATGGTAAAAATGATTTAGAGTAATCGAGGCAAATTCAAACTTGAAGCGTACCAAAGCGTTGAGCGGCGCAATTCTAGTGTAGGAATCCTTAAAGTCCCTCGTGTGGAGTCAGCTTTAGGAATGATAATATTCACATGGTTAACTAAAGTAAAAACCTAATCAAATAAAACTCGTGAATCCAAAAAAGCTTTGAAGTTCACAATTAGATACCGAATAGTTGGTGTAGAACGATTTCATTAAGAGAGAACAGTGTGATTGTGATACTCGTAGTAAAAAGTGTGGGTCTTTGCTATTGCCTTCTCAAAACTATCTGGTGTAAACGCCAAGTTAGATAGTTATTTTTCTAATATCTCCCCTCCTAAATCCTTAACACGCCACTGGCATACTGCGCGGTGAGTTGGAGAGAGTGGATTGGTTGAATAATTAGGGTTGAGTAAATTATATATAAATACACATGTACTCCTATAATTGTAGTATTAAATAAATTATATGGTATTAGTCAATGTAGCAAAGTAGATATTCGTTTAAGATGATGAATCTAAATATTTCATTCGAAAGTATGAAAAATAAATCTTAACTGTAATGCATTAGGGTTTATGTTTAAGATTATATGGTGGAATACACTGGACTGTTGGTTCTTATGTATAAGTGAAATAATTCTGATCTCCATTTTCACATATTACTCCCACAAAAGTGAAATAAATGCGGAACATTTATAATTTTTAAAAATTTTATTTTTAGGGAGTTTAAGGGGGTGCGCATACCATATTATGTAATATGCCTCCTGAATCCAAAATTTGTTCTACTCTGTACCGTCACCTTTCGTTTTTAAAGAACAGCGCCTCAACAATTTTTTTTTTTTTGTATCTTTACGCAATCAAAGTTTCAGCTAAATCTCTTCGACACAGGAAGAAAATGAAATTTACAAGGAATTCTGAAAATTTCAGTAAAAACTAAAAATACTTAGAAAGCAAAATGTTTTCGCATACCTACTTGGCTTCTTCAAAACGTTCAGTTTTTGATTTAAAAAGTTAAATATAATCTAATTAATCAAATAAGTTACACATATATTAAAGCAAGAGGGTTGCTACAAACTATATTTGAAAATATAAAAAAAAATATACTTTTGATGAGAGCTGCCACCTGCTTAAAAAGTTTAAGACAAACCAATTAATAACTTAATAGAAATATTACAATAATGGCATAGATCGAAACCGGTTTAGAAAGGGTTAGTTTAGAAAATATTTGTGAGGATTGCGAGGTCTTTTGAAAATTCAATGCAAAGACAAAATATAATCGATATTTTTTTTAGTTTTATTTATTTTTTGGATCAAGTTTGATCGATATTTTGTGATTTTAAGCTTTTCGATCAAAAAACATAAATCGTATTATTGCTGCTGTTGCTATTATTGCCATCACCGAAAAATTTTCTTGCATTTGTTTTAAGATCCAAGAATAACGATTATTCTTTATCCAAAAAATAAAAATCACAACATAACGATTAAAAGTTGTGTAACCTTTTTCCTTCTGGAATTTTCCTATGCGCACATACGCAGAGTTGAAATGCAGTTACATTATTTTATTCCACGAAAAATGCTGTAATTTTTAAGGATTGGAGTAACGCTAGGATATCAAGTTTTGTCTACCTATAGGTAATATTCATGTAGCGTGAACACACCGAAATTGCGACACTTGGAAATTACTACAAAAAAAAAAACTAGAAGGCATTGTTTCATTTGTTAACTTTGAGGTTTAAACTTAATTAAAGTATTGAAATATTAGTTGTTATGCAAATGATTAAACTTTTCGAATTTACGCGATCGCCACAATCGGTATGTTTTAAATTCTTCAATATCTTTTACCAGATTATGTACCTGCCTTCTTCAATATTCCTTTCACGAGTCACCAACACTCTTCAATAGGATGCAGCTCTGGTATATTTTGTGGATTTCGCGAGATACAAAATCGAAGTGCGTTGGGCGTTCATCGTCCCGGCTGTGATAAAAGAGCAGGTTTTACGGCCACTGGAACAAATCGATTTCCAAACCATATATGTATTTTTTTGGGAACTTGGACTTCATGTGCAATTTACAGCTTTACATTAGCATCTTGGCGACTTCCAGCAGCATATAAATCTTCACCAGCAATATATTAGAAATTTTGAAAACGGTAGGTTACATTGTTATGTGCATTTGTATTTTGTAATTTGTGATTCATACAGCTTCCGGCTGTCGGCCGCTTTACTTTACTGCGGTTTACGTACAGATTTTGCAACAGTACACAACGGGACCTTCGGATTCTGCGAAAACGTCCAGATAAACTTCCGAGCACTGCTTTGATCACTTTTACCATGCTCACCTCCGCTGTCAAGCATTCTAGTAACTGTATCGATTCAAAACTCTAGAAACTGTGTGATGATTGATGCAATTTTACGTTTTTAGCAATTTTACGTGCAGACGTCTTGCTTCTAACTCGGATGCCATTTTTAACTAAACTTTAAATCAAGTCCAAATAAAGTTGGAAACTTTGATCATGGTACACTCATAGTATTTGAATTTCAAAATATTTAAATATTTTGGGTAAGTTATAAGTTTTTGAAAGTTTCGTTTAATATAGATAATCTCTTCTCCATTACACATGCCATACGAGAATAACTTTGACATTTGTTAACCGAAAGAGCGCGCCAAAACAATCGGCAGAATGTTGCAAGCCATGCCGGACTTTTGGATGCAAGTTTTAATGATGGACAAGGCGCATTTCACCCTCTCTGGCGGTTTTAACAAACGAAATTGCCACATTTGGGAGATCGAAAATTCTCACTAAATTCATGATACAATGTAACAGTTTGTGTCGGTATGTATGCAAAAACCTTCACTGGGCTTTATTTTCTTCAACGAAGGCGAAGCAGTCGATGGTAAATGATATCGGTGGATGTTGGTACATTTTGTGTGTTCGAAAATGCGTGAAAAGGAACTGACAGGCTTCTGGGTTTCTCGTGATTAAAAATGCCCGGTGGTCAATAAAGATGGTCAATCAGTCCATATTGGTTTTGAAAAGTAGTCCATATAAATTGTTACGGATTCAACCCAATACAGAAATACCATTCTTTGGAATCTATTATTTTTCTTTCAAAAATTATTCAACTTTCTCATAAAGTTTTTACCCTATAATTTCTCTATTGGATATTCGATTTTTATAAATTATATTAACCAAAAAAATTTGAACCCCCGAAATTTGAAAACTGTAGTACTATCTTGAAATTAATTTCCTATTTTGGGTTTTAAATAAATTGGGAATAACTGTAAAAAATGTAAAAACAACCTAGTTTTAGGCATATCTCTTATAAAGTAAAATCAAATTTTTTTAACCCTTGTCCGACTTTTCGACTATAGATTAGTTATACTTTTTCGGTCAGCCTGATTCAATAGTTTGAAATAATGCATATTAATGAAACACCTGCCAAGCTTTTCACCAGTAACTAGACGACTGGCATTTTTCCTAGCTGACACGTCGATATTTGTTTATAAATGACAATTTTTTTGCACCAATCTAATAAGAGGGCTTTTCAAAATTGTTTGCCAAGCAGGAAATTCAACAATTTGAATTCAAAAAGCAGCCCACATGAAAGATTTACTGCTCTAAATTTTTCGCGAACACCAAAAGTTTAATTAATGTCCACCACCAGCGATTTCACATTCCATACGCTAACTTAGCATGAACTTTTAACATAAATCACTTCGAAAATCAACGTGCAAATTTTCAATATTTGCAAAAATCTCTAGCATTTGTGAATATGTACAACAATTTGGATGTTAATGCCGCAGACACTGCCCCTCGATATGAATTTACTTTTTTTTTTGGCACACGACAATGACTGCATAAAATTCAAATTCTCACTATACAGACAAATTTGCGGCGCCACTGGGGTTAAGTATACGGAAATATTAAATTTAATATAGAGAGAAATATTATGTCAAAGAAAAAAAAACAATTACTTGTTAGATTTATGTGTGCGGCCATTAATTTGCATATAAATTTCATTGAAATCAGTTCACAGGTAGCTTTCCACGCGATATTTAGTGCAAAACGTGAGTGTAATGCTGAATTTTACCGAATATGAAATTTATGAACCAAGTGCAATACTTAAGTATTCATTTGGTATGTGTAACATACAAATTATTTAAAAACAAAATTATTATGAACCAAAGTTTTTACAAATCACAAATCACTAGCAAAATATCACTTTTAAACAGGGACCGAAAAAAATAATTATTTTAGAATTTTCAATGAAATTCATTAAAAAGTTCCAAATACCGGAGAATAGTTTTGAATATATGTATGTACATATATATTTTTTATTTCGTTAGGATTTAGAAATTTTCGAGCGATATCTTTAAAAATTGTTAATTTCTTTTCGATTTTTATTAATAGCTCATAAAATTTAGTCATATATCGAGTCATGTTTTTTTGCATCAAAAATTAAACTCGTTTTTCTAGTGCTATTTTTCACTCAGAAATAATGATTATAATTCTTTTAAAAGTTTTATTTTTTTTTTAAATAACTATTTTTTTTTAATCAAAAGTATTTATTATTTTTTGAGTTACATTTCTCTCTTGATCAAGAGAAAAAGTCAGTTCTAGAGCGCCATTTTATCTTTTGGAAAAATTACGAATTAGATTGTGACTAGTTCGTAATCATTTCGGGACCAATTCGGAAATACTTCTGGATTAGTTCGGTTCTAGTTGGATCTCTGATTTGTTATATTGGAAGTAAAACTCTTAGAAGTAAAAATTAATTTTTTTTTTGGCAGATCGAAAAACGCCGAAGAATGTCACTTTTCCTTTCTAATAATTGCGGGGCTTTCAAAAAATTTATAATTAAACCGTTATTAAAAGGGCGGAATGGTATTTTCAGTTTTTCGATGTGCCAAAAAAAATAACACTCAAAACTTAATTTTTACTTTTCAGAGATAAAATAACTCTCAACAACGTAGTTTTACTTTCGATAAAAAAAAATCAGAAATCCAACATAATAATTATTTAACCGTTGAATTTCAAAAATGTCATCCCAATTTCTATAAGAACTTTGAGTGAGACAAATTTTTTAAGTTATAGCTAACTAATACTTTGAGATTTATATTATAATTGTCTTTCCATAAAAATTATCAGGGAGATACAGTTTTTATGTCTATTTGAGACCTATGTTATAAAAGTTTTGGCATAGTAATTACGAGTAAGGAAACTTTTATTTAAGCCATGAAGGACAAAACTATTTCCACTTCGGGATTAATTTGGGCCGGTTCGGGACTAGTTCGAAATTATTTTAGGATTAGTTCGCGATCACTTCTGGACTAGTTCAGAATTCCACCAACCTAGTTTTTTTGTAATGTTTTTTGTCGTAAAAGCATGACCGGACTAAATTCAAAATTCAATATTGTAAAAAAAATTTATAAATAAAAATGGAAGAATACACAGCGAGAATTCGTATCGAACTAGTCCAGAAGTTTTCCCGTACCGATATGATTTTGAACTAGTCCCGAATCACTCCCAAAATAATCTCGAAATGGTCCAAATATTTATGGATTACTCGAAAAATGTGTATTGCACTATAATAATTATTGATTAAGTTTTACTCTTTTCGCTTACTCAAAAAATAATGATTACTTTCTATGAAAAAATAAAACTCAAAAAATTATGGTGATCAAATTACTATTGTTGATTACAAAGTTTAAAATCATAAAATATTGATTAAATATTATTATTTCTGATAGAACTTTTGAATGCAAATTATTTGATTGAAATTATTGATTTGCGATTTAAGTAATTGATGTTTTGGTATCTGGACAATTTATTATTAATTTGCTTAAGAATCTAGAGGCAACAATTATCCTCTTACCTCTATATAAGCACATCAATATGCGGGACAATCGCTGAATCTATCGTAGTAAAAAATTAGATGAAGTCTACAAAAAAAAAACTGTCACCGAATCCGTAGAGTATGCTTACTTTGAATGTATTCGTATTCGCAGCTGTGCTATGATGGATTCAACGTTAGATCAGATACTTATACATTCAAAGTATTCAGCTAGTACTGTCCGTACTTTTTAGCTCGTCATACATTGACTTCCGACTAGTAATGTTCCGATAGCAGTATTTAGTCAATATCCGAATAAATCTATCAAATACCGAGTCTTTTTTAACATACGGCAAGTAATGGCTTAGTTGCAAAACTGGTGAAACTGTGCTGACACAGCTTTGAAAAATTTGCTAATGAATGCGTCTATTCTTTCCAAACAATTATTTGGCAATAGAATTACAACAATTTCAGCATACCAACAACTTGACATATTTTTAATGCGTGTGGCTCTTTTATCATCTACACAATTTGTGCGAATCAAGTTGAACCGAAGGAAATTTTATAAACTCCACGGTAATTATTATTAAAAATTTCAATCAATAACGTCGATTTGGTGGCAGATCGAAAAAAAATAAAATCACAACACTTTTTAATTATCTGGTCTCTTCATTTTAAAGGTAATGAGAATGATGAGGATGACTTTGTATTTAGTAGAATTCTACATGTACATTTGCTTTCAAATCCCTTAATTTTTATTGGGTATATTTTATTTTAATGATAAATTTTGGGTACAATTCTACACAAAGCGTGAAAAAGGTGGTTAAACAAATGGTAGCCCAATTGAACCGTTTGAATTTGCGACTCTTTTTAAAAAAATTATACCAGCAATTAATTGCATCGTTTCTAAAATGAACGGTTTGCAAGAAAAAATCCTTTATTGAAAGTGGGAGTTAAGAATAGTTTAATAAATCATAAAACAAAAGTCACATAGAACGAAAATACCACCTTAAATTTCCTATAAATCAGAACAAAATTTAACGGATTTCTCTAAGATTTTTTTCCACTAAGAATCCTTCATTACGACTGGGTATGTCTTTTCAATGAAATCAAGAAAACTAGCTGTAAACCTAAGACGAAAACTTTTCAATGTAATTAAAGAGGTGTCCCGTAGAATTAACATGAAACCCTTTTCAATATTAATTAAGAAGGTAACCTTGGGTGTTATTGAAATTTCCTGTTAGTTTTAAGAAGCCGGAGACCTTATCAATTTAAAATTGATGGCACCTAAACATTTTTACGTAGATTATCAATTTGCAATTGGCAAATGGCATACCAATGCGTCTTGTAAGTTCGTCTGCCATGCAGTTTCTCTCTATCTCCCGGTGACCAGGGACCCAAATGAGGTACAGTCTGTTCTGCTTAGCCATCTCCTATAGAGATAGGCGGCAGTCCAGCGCGATGTTCGAGTTAAACGCGAAAGAGCTTAGAGCTCTGATTGCTGCCTGGCTGTCACTAAAAATGAAGATGTCCCTTCCTATAATCCCGGTCCCAATCTTCTCTACCGGCTCTATGATGGCTGAGACTTCAGCCTGGAAGACGCTGCAGTGATCTGATAACCTAAATGAAATTTGCAAGAGAGTGCCCTTGGCTTTTAGGGTGCCACTGGAATGTATCTCTTAGTCGCAAAGCAATCATTGCTGCCTTCTGTTGTCCAACCAAATCTAAAGGAAGAAGGTCTAAAACTTTACTTTACTTATATGTTTAAGTATTTATATAATATTAATACATGTTTTACAAATTTTCTTTTAATTTAAGAACAATTAAAATTAGTATAATATAACAATTGGTGGGACAAAATTTCTCCTAGTATAGCACATGCAATTTTTTTTTGGAAATTTAATACATATTTAAACCTTTATTGTAAAACTGGCATTTTTTGTTATTAATGCACAAGAAATACATTTAGAGCAAAAGAGAGTGTCACCATCGATAAAATATATATGTATATTTTTAAAAACATTATTCAATTCCATAAAAATTTATAAATAAGAAGTTATCTTCTTGTTTTCAGCCCTTTTTAATAAATTTGATTAAAAAAAATCAAAAAAAAAATTAAGAAGATTTTCTAGCGCAACTTTCCCCGATTTTGTTCCCTCTCGCACTCTTTGGCCAGCAAGCTAATTTTAGACGTTGATCGTTTGAATTATAGGTGAATTTTTAGCGCTCTGTGCAGTTTAAAAAAATTATTTACTTATTTATTTATTTATAATCTAAACAGCACAGGGTTTTGTACAGGCTCTTAGATGAAATTAAAAATGAATAACATAATTAAATTACTTGATAATATCCTAAACTTATATTTTTTTAAGGAAAAGTAAATTTTAAGGCTCTTAAAATGGCAGAGTCGGAAGCAGAAAGTGTTCTAACTCGTTCAAGATTAAAAATTTGGCGATACCGAAGGTTTCTGATAGGTATTTTAAAATTTATTCGTTCAATTAAAACTGGATAATCAATCGAGCTGCTTACGATATTAAACTTGAAAGTGTGTGAATAAATAGTTTTGCTACTATTTAGCGATTTTATTTACTATCAAATATAATTTTGAAATCACAAATCACACCCAAATCTGAGAACTCCTGAATTTGACTAATTTAACTAAAAAGTTTTCATCCAGGCACCTTTTGAGTACAAGTATAAACGAATACTTTTCAGTGATATTTAAAGTAGCATCGAATATTTTTGTAAATACTTTTTTATGAGTACAGACAGCGAGTGCAAAGTGATAGCGGTACATCACTACTTGAGCCATTATTTTTGCGCTAGTCTTGTGGGTTTTCTCCGCGTGGCTAACTCGCACTTATTGTCTTTTATCAGCGTAATAAATTAATTGACATTGTTTGACATCACGTACCTACATACATACATATATTTAATGAAGTAAATAAACAAATGTCCGAAACACTTTTAATGCTAAATATTTTATAAATTTCCACAAATTCCAAATTCATTATCGCTGCCTCTGCTAGAACTAGCTTAGTCGATAGCGTTTAAATGCTGAAGTGCTGGTGGCCGGGTAATTAAAATGATTATTAGCTATTAGGACGCCAAGTATGGTGCTTTAATTATAAACACGAGCAAATAAGTAGTCTAATACAAATGTCAATTTTATACACTAACCCGGCAAACAATTTCGGAGCAATCAGAATAGGTGAGTACGAAAATAGTCCTACATAGTTGGAAATATAAGTTTAGAAAAAACATTTTTTTAAGTTCATATAGAATATATAGGCGATTCAAATTATTGGCGGCCGTTACTTTGTGGAAATAACAAAACATTAAACTACATTTTTAGAATTTGTAACATTGTTGTGTCAATTTGGGTTCGTATGACTCATCTTAATTTGCTTTCACAATAGCGACAATTAAATTAGGAAGTCAATGATATTTATTTAGTGAGAAATAAAAAATAGCAAAGCGACAAGTTCTAGCTATATTTTCCAAGTTTTCGCACAGAAAGTGTATTGAGGTTTCGTCAAATAAACCCGCGACAAATTTCAATGAAAATATTTAGCAAAGATTTTGTATGTCAAATATGTGCTATTTTGGACAATATTGATACTATTTTTTATGCAAAATTTTTTTAGTCAATTTTTTAAAAGAATATAGTTAATTTTAATATCATAAAGCAAAAAAATCAATATTGTTTATTTGCAAAAAAAATTTACGATAATTTAACAAACTTGAAAGAAATTTCCTTAAACTTTTCAATTTTCCTCTCAGAACTGTTAAATTTTTTTCAAATACCCTGTTTTTTAGACCATTAAATTTTAGTATTATATAAAGCAAGTTACAAGTTCCTAAAAATTTCCAAAGATTTTTGATAATTTTTCTTGCGAACGGTGTTGCACATTTTCTTCCATATAAGATATCATTCTGTGCATAGGTTGCACTGAAGAAAATATGCAACACCTTCCGCAGGAATAATTATTAAAAAGTTTTTAATAAAAACCATTAGAAATTTTTAACAATCTTAAAACACGCATCTTGTTTTACTAAAATTGGAATTGGATGTGAAAGAAATTTTTTTTCAAGTTTGATAAATTATCGTAAAATTTTTACAAAGAAAAAAATTTTTTTTTTATGCCACATAATATTGAAATGAATAATACTTTTATAAAAAATTTACGAAGAAACTTTAGCACAAATCGTCGTCAATCGAAAAATTTCGCACACAGAATCGAAAGCTGAACCTATAAAACTAGATTTTAAAATGTTTATGTATTAATTGGTAGCAACACACGACGTCAGAATCACTAAAATGTACTGTTATTAGAGAGTTTCGACAGGGAAAGAGTAAGCTGTAGGAGTTTCAAAGGCGCTCCCAGATTTGGAGCTCAGTGAAGAGGAAAAAATAATGTTCTGACATACGATGGCATCCAATACAGGTCATTTTAATCGAGATTTCACTTTTTTACAAAGAGGGTTGGTTGTCACTTCTTCGACAATACATTTAGCAACTCGTTTTGAAAAGTGTCTTTGAAGCAAAGATTTTTAAAGTCATTAAGAGCCAATATTTTCTTCTTTTCACGAAATTTAGAATTAGAGATTCATACTTATGTATATTCCAGGCCTTGAACTTTTGGATGCTCAGAGAATATTATGATTTTTGATAAAGATGAACATTGATGAAGATGCACATTGATTGTATAAAGCATTCGTTATCGCAAAGTCTTGCTTTGTGAATCGAATTTATAGCATTTGCTAATAAAAATTAAAATAGTAACGGGAAGCAAATAATGAAAGACTTTTAATAGTGAAAAATTGCATATTTATTAACAACTGTAGAGTCAAAAGAAATATAGCGAATAATACCATAGTTATTGGCTTTCAGTCAACAAACGGACTCTTCGAGGTACCGAAAAAAATTCATCCAAAAGCCTTTGAAGATCAATCTTGACATCCCGATGTATATTCAGGGAAGCTACGAGTAAACCGTTTAGTCGATCTTCAGTCATATTTGATCGAAGATACGTCTGCAGGCGACGTAACGTTGAAAAGCGAAAGAAAGAGCGCTCATTCGTCGCGGCAGTTACGGGCAAAACTGCCATTATTTGAAGAATTTGATGAACATTTGGAAAAGCATCTGCGTTGCAAATGTCAAGTGCTTCAAGGGAATGGTTGATTTCCTCTCTAGCAATGCGTCGTCGCCAAAGTTGAACTTCAGCAATTCAAATTTCACTGGAATTGTCGTGCAGATTGGCAGAGTATGATTTGAATAATTCAACACATGAGTTTTCATCAAAAATTGCCTCGATCTTTTAAATGAGTGATAAAAGTTTCGAAGTAAGGTATGTAAATGGTGATTCGATAGTAATCATCGACTGAATCAGCTGGTGCGTTGGAGCGCTGAGATTGTTTCGAAGCAAGTCTTTGCTTGCGCAACTCAAAGTCATGTTCTTCGCTAATTTTTCTCACATTTTCAAAGATTTCTCTGAATCTCTCTGCAGCACATTCTCTTCTTTTGATCAATTCCTTTTTTTCAGCATCGGCTAATTTCTGCAAGGCTCTGCAAGGTTCTGATTTTTTGTTTGTATAATTCGACTGAGAGACAACGTTAAGAAATGTACTGAGCTGAGGACTGCCAAGCATATCTGAAAATTGATCTCCTAATTTTAATTTGATTTTCAAGGTGCCAATTTTGATAATTGCTAGAGAACAGCAACCCTAGTAGAACTGTGTAGATCACATATGTATATCTACGAAGATTCATAGAAGACCTTTGTAGATTCAGTAATAATAATCTTTCAGAAACTACAAATTACCTGCAGATCAACGTAGATCTTGTATTAATCTTTAAGAATCCCGAGTAGTTTTATGTAAGTCTGAAGAGATCTCGTTTGGATCTAAATAGATCTTAAAAATTTTTCATGTAGATCGTATTTTTTCACCTGGTTAGTTGAAACATGGGTCTTAATTTTTTCAAAGTTCACTTGAAAATTTGGATTTTTAATAGCCGACAGTAGTTGAAAGGCTCCAGATGCAGTTGTAGAATCTTTCCAGGTTGTTGAAATCAATTCAAGGGCACGGATTACTGCTGGTTGCAGGTGTAAATAATTTTGAACAGATTCGTGTTGTTCGACCCATCTCGTTTCACGAACCTTTTCAATTTCTTTATTCTATCTTGTTTTAGCTTTTCGTCACCATCGATAGCATTCTGTAGAGCGTCTTGACGTTTTGGATAAACAAGGAACGTGTGCATACTTTTGAGAGTTCCCAGACAATTTTTGATCACAATTATATTGCAAGCAGCGCAGACAGCTAAATTGTAGGCATGTGCAGCACAATGTGAGTAAATAGCTAGTTCATATACAGCACTGATATACGCTTGTGCTCCGTGAAATTCTCCACTAACAGATTTTGCTCCATCATAACATTGCCCAACAAAAAATGCACAATCAAGTCCTGATGATTTCAAAAAATCTAGAAAAACAGTCGCGATGCCTTCTCCAGTGCAATCTTTGATCGGTAGAAAACAAATGAAATCTTCGCGTCTATCTGAATATCTGATGCAAATTGAAGCTTGTTCAATTCCTCCAATGTCAGGCGTTTCATCTCCTAGTAAAGAAAAGCCCTGTGGTCGATTTATCAGATAAATTTTTTCATTGTAGATAATACTTTGGCAAATAGATATCAGCTCATTTTGGATGCGATTGCTTATATACATGGCTTTTTTTGGGGAATTTTTCAAACGCTCTCGCAGAAGTTCATCGATATTTGCTTGCAACCTCAATAGGGCCCGAAAATTTGCGTCAAAATTTCTACCTGTATCTTGTGAACCACGGAGAGCGAGACCTTGTCTACCACAAAAAATAATCGTTTCAATTACTCTCACCAGATGTAATTTACTTTTACTGAGAAAGTCAAGTTTTTGATATTTGTAAATCGTTTGGCAAAACAATTTTTTTTTGCGCACTATAAGACGAGTATACACAATATTAAAACCCGAAAACCAGTTCTTATAGAAAATTCAGTCGGTGAAATCTCGTTGAATCGCCAAACTCCCCCCGTGCGCACGGGCCTGGTATCTTTTAATCAGCATTTATATTTTCATGTCATTTTGCATTGCAATAACCACATTAGTATTTATGCGTTTTGAAAGCTTTGAAAAAGTGTGAAACAATTGAGAGTTCTACCATGTAAAAAATATGAATATCCAAACAACATTTGTTTTAAGCTCATAAGGACATATATTGTAAATACATACTTATGTATAATATCTGAATTGCACTGTGCAAACTGTATCGAACATTCTTTAAATAAATTTTTTTTGCCGACTTCATCCAATATCGGCCGTAGTAGACCAAACATACACCAATTTAAATCACTCCCGTTTCAATTCATCATATTAAATAACAAGGAAAAGCTTACATTTTTAATGATTGAAATATAATAATTTTATATTTTAATGTAAAAATATATACCGTTATAAAGCTGACATGAATCACAAAATAATTCCTCACTAAAAACCCTCGATGGAAGAGCAGACAGATATTTTAAAGCCATTTTGTTTTCAACACAAAATATGGGCTTTTAAAAGTATTAAATCGTTTCACAATTTCATGGCAGCAGATATTCATTGAGAAAAGTGGCCATTATGTTATGTAATGAATAGTTTCTTTCGGCAAATAATAGCACTCTCCAAGGCGAATTCATACAAGGTGAAAGCATCCCATGAGCTGAATGCTTGTTCTTCTCTCCGAATTCGCTAGGTTGGTTTGTATACACAAACAAAATACATACAGCCTTATTCTGGATTTCGACTCGAATCGAAATTTTCTCAGTTTGGCAGTTTTGGTATTCTGCGTTTCGATGAGTTTCGATCAATCTTCGAAATTTACAACTTTATGTATTCTACATTGCGATCGTAGTTACGTTTTTGTAAGTTGAAATTTTTTTGGCGGAGGACGGTTAGGTTTTTATTTTCGTGTGCTTTTAAAATATAATTTTCCCAAAAATTTGAGTAAACCTTGTTTTTGATAGTTGTAAATGTCATCAACATGATTTTTTTTTAAGTTTTTTGGGATTTATTGATGTTTTTTGATATGTTTGCAGGTCAAAAACAACAACGCCGGAGCAGTATGAAAAATTGGCTGATATAATGGCAACCAAAAGGAATATTGCGCAGGGTTTTCAAAAGCGACCGAAGGAGGAAGTGATGGAGTTTTGGGAGGGAATTGGAAATGCATAAAATTCTTGCTTCGCTTGCATTTTTTTGATCCACTCAGGGCAAAGCTTTCGTTGCATGACATCGAGAAAATTAGAGAGTGACTTTGATACAGTTGACTGACCCATTCCGACATTATAATCTGCGCCAACTCCGTGTTGGTAATTGCCTTCCGCAAAAAATCTCAATGCAGCCACTAGGCGATTAAGCGGAGATAACGACGTCAAAGTACTTGGTTGAGTTTCTTCCGCAAAAGTATCTAGGACATACTTGAAAGCGTCCTTATTAAGTCTAAAGTTTTTTTTTTGAATCTAAATAAGTAAACAATGCATTAAGATTTATCACTTTCAAACTCAATTTCTTATAATTCGTCACTCATCTGAAATGGACCACACATATCTCGCAATCTTCTCCTTTCAACTTTTGTGTCAGCATTTTCGGATGCGTTGTCGTCCTCCTCAAGTAGTATCGCCACGGCTATTGAATCCATTACGCGATTATATTTTTATTTATTTAATTTAAAAAGAAATAGTTTGGCCACGAATTTGTATCTGTTTGCTTT
The DNA here is from genome assembly GCA_951828415.1 of Anomoia purmunda. Classification (NCBI taxonomy): domain Eukaryota; kingdom Metazoa; phylum Arthropoda; class Insecta; order Diptera; family Tephritidae; genus Anomoia; species Anomoia purmunda. Next base: position 194,590,479 of record OX639993.1, on the reverse strand, counting down.
ATTTTGTTTCAATCTCACACATTCCAAGGCAAACAGCTGATTTCGAAAAGGTTGCCGCTCTTCCTCTTTTTCTTTCGATTCCATCGTAACTCGGGAACGTAATAGAAATGCAGAATAGGGCTGATAAGCAAACTGAGCGAATTCAGATTTTGACATTTCACGCGCAAAATTACACAAACAAAATACACAGCGAATTCGCTTTGTTTATCTTGCTATCACCTTCTATGGATACACCTTGGCACTCTCATATAAATCCGGAACAGTGTTGCCATTTTGGCCTTTTTCCGGTAGATCTAGTTTTTTTTTCTTTTAGCCGGAAAATTTTAAATTTTAATATATCCTCTAGCCTTTGTTTTTAGCTTTTTCTGAAAGGGGTAAATTCGACACTAACCAAATAAATGACATCGAGATGCAGTGGAAAAAATTACAATCTACTGTCGAATTTTCTGCATAGGTTCGTTAATATAAAAACGCGATTGGCGAAAATCCATTAGCTATGCTTTGTAGTTTTATTTTTAATTTTTTAATCTTATTCCTCAGCAGTGCAGAAGTTGAATGCGTTTGTTATGAATTCGTAATACGAGTAAAATGTTTGAACTGTTGATTTGTTTATACATATACTATACAAATTTTTATTTAGCATTTTACAGCCTTTTTTACTTTGCCCATTTAGCCTGTTTTTCAAAAAGCTCTGACAACTCTGATCTCATCTGATTGATTTTTTTAATCAATAAAACTTGTCAAATGGTCGGCCAAAGTGCGGCTTTTTTTGACCGAAGCCGAACCGAACTTTTGTGTGCTTTGCAGAAACGGAAGCACCTACACTTTAAACTCTGGCGTATATTTTGTTTGCTGGGTATATATTTTGTTACAATTGAAAAAAAAAAAACAAATATAGCGTTTGTCTCAAAGTTCACACACAATCGGGCTTAAGTTCATCAATAAAAAGCGTTGTTAATTTTGTATAATTGAACTAGAAACTATTTTTGGTTTTTGCAAACATTTCTTTTGTTCATTTCATTTCACATTCTATAGTTTCCTGCTAATGGGGAAAACGTGCCAACACTTCAATTTGATTTCACTCCCCATTACTAAAAATGTTTTTTTTGTTTTAATAATTAAAGTATGCTGATACTAAATACAAAATACTGCTGCTATTCAATTTAATCGATTGACATGCGTTTTTAAATTGTTCCATCTAATCATTAGTTTGGAGTTATTTTCGGTTGTTCCAACTTAATTGGTTATTATATTATACATTTCTGTGTTATCAGTTGTTGTGGTAATTTTTAGTGAAACCTCTTGATTGAGCTGACAAAGAATGTTGCGTATTTTTAAATGTAAATATATAAAGAGTGTTTTCTTTTTTTTTGAGAGGTACGGACTTTAAATCGAATAAATAGACAAGTAATATAACGAAATTAACTTCACTTTCTAATTTTGACTACAAATTTTTCTGGAATTTTTCGTTTGTTTTCCGCATAACTAAAAAAATTATATTAAAGTTATTACATCTTTAATAAATATGGTTGATTATTCTCTAAAAAAAAAAAATGTGTGTGAAAGATGAAAATTTTCGAATAACATCGCTCAATGCAACCAAAATGTAAAGTGTTAAAAAAAATTGTAACAATTAAAATCAATGAAATTTTGATAGTGTAATAATGTATTTTCTCTAAATAACTTCCTTATAATAAATGTAGTTGCAATTTTTGTTCCAAATAATTTAATTAACCATTATTAATGCATTAACTTTTGCAAAGTAAAATTTGATGTTTGATTTTATCAAAAATTTAGTTAAAAAACAGTGATATTACCGTGTTTTCTATAAAAACAAGGTTTGTTTTTTTAAAGGTAGCATTTTGTGGGAAATGCGAACTTCTGTAAAACAAGTCGATATTTTTTCTTATTACTGTCCGAAACCATTAGTTCAATATAATTTGGTATAGAGACTATTTATGCAGAAAGAGATGGTGATATGGTTCCAAAGAGAAAAATCCATGTTGTTAATAAAAAAATTATAAACTAGCACATCTATTTACATATATTGCATGTAAATTGCATATCGGCATATTTCTTGCATACATAAATTAATACTCGCTATACATACCATTTTAAAGAATTCCGTATTATTCGGGAAAATGGGGACAATTTTGACTTTTTGTAGAGGTATGCAGCCATATTTTTATTAAATACTTGTTATACGTCTTGTGGAGTACAATGTCTAATTTGTGAAATCAGCTCAAGAACATAAAAAAAATTGTAATAATTGTCAGAGTTCTGACATTTTACGCAAAACGCGTTTTTTTTTTTTCAAAGAAGCTTTCCGTGACTACGATTCTAGTCCATCAGCTCAACTGAAAGCATAAAACCAAACAAATTTCATTAGTATGGGGATTTATGTTATCCTTGAACGGTTCATTGAATTTTTTTCTGCAAACGGGGACGAATTTCTCAAAAAGGCTACTTTTTCATCTGATGAAATGTATTGAAAAATTCATAACATTGATATGAAAATTTAAGCGAAAAAATGAGATCGTTCAAGGACACGGCAAATAAATTACGAACAATTTGAAAAAAAAAAATTGAAAGCGGTTGAAAACTTTTTCGGCAATCCAACGACGTTTTCGGAACAACATGATTTCGAGATAATCGCGTTTGAAAATTCAAATACGCGCCACGACTTCGTAAGCGAGGAAGATGCAAAACGCTATAACTTCGCTTCTACTGCATAAATCTCTATAAAAATTTAAAAATTGAGATAACATTCTTAAGAACCAATACTTTATGCATTATAACCCCTTAATGTTCTAGAGATTTAATTTTCTGCATTCGTTATGGAAAAATTAATGACAAAAACTTTGTGTGAAGCTTAGGAATTGGATTGAAAATATTAAGGACTCAAATTTAATTATGGACAGCCAGACTGTATCTTGCGAAATTTGTGATAAAATGGTGATTTTTTTATTTTTTTAAATATTTTAATCGCAAGCTGATGTTTAAGAGGTTTACTTTTCAGTTAATATGTGCGCGACGAAAATCACAGCTATTACAGCGCTTAAACACAACTTTAGAGCACACGAAGAAAAACCCATTTTATTTAGATATTGACACATATGATGCGATGATAGCGATTAAAATGTCCTGACGAGGCTTAGGCAATGAAACATGGAGAAGCTTTCTTCAAAAATATATGAATCTTACCATATCAAATAAGTCTACGATCCGAAAAAATTATCTTGACGACTGCCAAAGATTGGGGCCGTACAAAATATTAGAGCTGGTATTGGTGATAAATACGATGGATTTCCGTTGATGGGACAACGGATACAGCTGGACGGTAGTATATTGCAAATTTAATAGTTGGTAAGTTATGTGAAGATGAAAAATCACCAACTCCACATTTGTTGGCCTGTAAGCAGTTGACGAAAACCAATGCTGATACCCTCGCTAGACTCGTCAACAATGCCTTAAGCGATTTATGGTCAAATAGCGACAATGATGAAATGAAAAGTTGCTAGTAACAGATGCCGTGGCATACATGTTAAAGGCTGGTGAGATTGAAAATTTTTTTTTTATCCAAATATTATTCACTTAACGTGCCTTGCGCATGGCATAAATCGGTGGAATTTACCTCAAAAATATTCAATTGTAGGATGATGTCTTAAGAGATATATCCTGTCTAAAACGGTCTTAGTTTATGGATGTTTACGGGATGTCAGTTGTACTTTTTAAAATGCGTCCTACTTTTGTAGCACCTCTTACAATAATCTTTAACAAGTCTCCATCTTCTGGTGATTTTATTGATGACTATTTTTAAGATTGATAACAAAAACGATGTTCACAATTATCGGCCAATTTTCTAAACCATCTACGATTTCTAAACTCTTCAATGTATCATTACAGAAAAGTTGGTTTTTTACAGTTACCAACCACACTGTCATTACGAAAGACTATTTTTCATCCTTGCAAAATGGGCATCAAGTTGACTCAATTTATGCTGAAATTGGCTTGATTGGGATTTCATTCATTGCCACTTCGGCTGTTCCGCAAGGTACTCGTAGCATTTTGGGAACCCTGTTTTTTACTTTGTTTATCCTTGACATCGATACCCGTTTTTCTGCAGCCAAATTTTGTTTATATGCAGATGATCTTAAGATCTATTCGGTAATAAAAAGCAATAATAACTCTCATGCTCTTCAATCGAACTTTGATAGATTTTCTGCCTGGTGTTCATAAAATCGCCTATCTTGGTCGTAATGACTTTAAATAGGAGAAGTGGCTTTCTCGCCTGCACCTTCATTCCAAATATCTGAACCAGATCAATAGGCTGTTCTGATATCTGGGAAAGGTTCGCTTTTAATATCCCTTTTCGCAATTTGAGACAGTTCTATATATTTTATATTGGATCTTCTAGTACTGATTATGCTAAAAATTCTCCTGTAATGCGAACTTTTTCGGAAATGAGTCTTATAACTGACCTTGATCCATCTCTTCCAAGGTGCACAGTGCGTAGTTTATTATATAATTCCTTTAAATACTATTAAGCACTTTTGTTAATAGTCAGTAAGGATTATGTTCTTTTGACTGAGTTGAAATAAATAAATTAATAGGAGATGCTCTGTTTTTTTTTTTAAAGAACCCTTTTGAATCAAATTATAAACTTTGTGAATAATTTACTTTTTATTGTTTTTAGTTTTATAGTACGAATATTGTTATCTGCACTTTTGTATTTTCAAAATTAAAATTTTTGATTTACTTATTTATTGTTCCAAAAGTTTTGAATGAACAATGGTTTAAAAATAAATAAAATTTAGTCGATAGGGATGCTCTTTTTCTCTAAATGTATTTCTTGTGCATTAATATTAAAATATGTCAGTTTTACAATACAATTGAATATGTATTAAATTTCCAAAAAATTGCACGTGACATACTGCGAATAGTTTGGTCACAGCAAGTGTTATATTATATTTATTTTAATTTTTCTTGCATTACAAGAAAGTATTTAAAACCTGTAGTAATGATATATAAATATTTAAACTTATCATAAGCAGGGGCGGACTGGGCCACCGGGCAACCGGGCAAAGGCCCTGCAGTACTACATAGTTAACTGTAAATATACTCTCGTATAGTTGTTTCCAAATTTTTATATAAGGCCTTACCCTTTAACATGATAATTTAAAATAAAACTCTGATCAACACCTTATATTTTAAGCCGAGAGATTCTTGATATGACTACAGGTTTTATATATATATTGAGTTATTGAATAGGAAGCAATTGGGGCCTAAGAATAGAGGCCCCCGAAAAACTCTGAGAAAACTCAAACTGAATATTCCGTCAAAATGCATATATTCTAGTACTTTTGAGTTTCGAACCTCTGGGGTCCTAAGATGTTTGGGGCCCTACTCTTGTGGAAACTTTTTCGAATTTTGATATGAGATTTCTGTCGTGATTGTTTCGTGGCCTTAAAGATAAAATTATATAGAGTTTTCGAACACTGATTTGTCTAGGCTTCAAACTCTTAGGGCCGCCACAGTACTTTTAGATAATTGAATATTTCACTCTGATGAAACTTTTAAGAATATAAACATAAGTTTCTAGTGATGACCATAGTTTTTAGGTATACACTTTCGAATATGTGACTCTTGGGACCCCAATATGTAGGGCCCTCCTAGTACTCTTGAGTAATTGAAACGAACTAACATTGTCATGCACTCAAGTCGCCAGCGAAAGATCATTTTCGAAGCTCAAATACATAAAAAATCGTTTGAGGAATACCATGACACAAGACCCCCTTGAAACTGCTATGCTCATGTCTGTGGAGTTCCCTGTTTTGAAAGAAATTCATAACAACGATATAATTGATTCACTGGCAAATAAGAGTAATATGTTGCAAAACCTTTTGCTAACTTGAGTAAGTCGAAAACTGTTTTCAATGTACATTTAGTTAATCAGTGTCATCGTAACTAAACAAAACTTTTGTAACTATAAACTAATAAAAAATATACCCTAAAAATGATTATTCAATAAACTTTCCTAACATTTACAATTGATAAAATTTCGGGCCCTTTTTTCAAAAGCCCGGGGGCTCTTTGACGCCTATTCCGCCCCTGCTCATAATTATAAATAAATACATCTTATATAATTAAATAATAAACAGTAAAAAAAGAATGTAATGTTTATTTTCAGAAAATAGCCTACGTTGAAACAATTTAAGTGCCAATAATTTTAAATTGACAAGATAGGGCTTATTAAAATTAAGAGGTTATTCTAATAAAACCTAAGTTTCCGTTTTTAATTGTTTTGAAGAGGTTTGTATTCTAATATTACAGGTCAACTGCTCTATTTTATTGAAAAGGGTTTCCTCTTAATTCCATGGGCCACTTTCTTAATTACATTGAAAAGTTTTCATCTTAATTTTACAGATTATCTTCGGAATTTTATTTTATTGAAAAGACATACCCAGACCCTTCTTATTGTCTGTTATTTAAAAAAAAACCATAAGGGATCGTGCACATATTACATAAGACGCTAAATCATCAAAAATCGAATTCCGCTAAATTTTGTTCTGATTTAGAAGGCATTTTAGGTGGTATTTTAGCTGATTCCACACGATACACTGTGCGGCGCTAAATGAAGCCTTGAGGGTAGTGCCAAACTTTTCGAAGATATATTCAATATATGTAAATATCCCTATTTCATACTCAGGATTTGGTAGAGAGGGGTTATGTGCCTTTTAAATCAATTCCAATTAAACTCAGTAAATACGTTTAACGCAAAATGCACACACAGTACATATCAAAGGAGTATGCAATAAATACTCGCTTAGTGTGGGAGATACAAATGGACAACAAACTGTTGGCAGTAAAATAATTGGCAGAAGGATCTCTTAACTCACAATTGCCATTCTTCATAAGTATTACACACACACACACACACACATACCCATACACAGAAGCAAACATATAAAATGTCAGGATATACTTGCGGCCAAGAAAGCGATGCGACAGAAAGAGCTGACATTTTGCAAAATCACCGTAAGATCTAGGGAGAGCAGATGGGAGTGAGCGAGTACACGAAGTCTACCAGCTGCTGCTGAGCTGCGCGGCTATATTAAAGTCATTAAATTTGCTTATTTGACGACAAATTGAGAAAATTATTGCAATGTCGGAGAAATAAAGCAAAAACAACAACGCTCACTTTATTTGCTGCGAGCAGCAATGCAGATAGAGAGAGCTGCAAATACCATGAATGACAGTTTAAGCTAAATTACAAACACGAAGATAACTGTATGTGACAATTGCAGCAGCAGCAACAACAACAATAGCAACAACAACAACAGCAAAAGTGATTTTTATATTCGCGTGCAACAATAAATAATCGCATGAATAACCGCAGTCAAAAGGCACACAAAATGCAATGGCAACTTTTTGGCATTCGCTTGCCGCTGTAATGGCCAACAATAGTGAGTAGAATAATAACAACAACAACAACAACAACAAAACTGAAATAACAACGACTACGCAAGCGGAAGCCATATGCAGAAAGCGACGATTTAGAGCGTAAACTGTGGCGTATTAAACTGGGCAACGCCTACCAACCAACAGCCAGCCACCTGGAACTGCCAGACGCTGAGCGAGCGCGTTGCAGCCAAAGGCAAATAGCGACTTCACGGTAGCGCCACAATTAATGCGAAAAAGTAAATATTGACTGAGCGCGCAGAGTATTGCCTACTCTTTCGCACTCGCTGCAATGTATCTGTCAGATAAAATCCACAGTAGGCACAGCGCACAACGCTTAGATATGAACATTGAGTTCTTAGCATAGGGGTTGCTGAGCGCATCCAGTTTGGGCACAGCCCACTTTGCAGTCATTCGCTGTGAACGAACAACGACGAGTGTCGTCTCAAATGCACTTACAACAAATGTATCTAACTGCACACACACACACGCGCTTCCAGCTACATACATTCATATATTTAGTTGTTCTTTATTTTTAGCCATTAAATGAGCGTTACCTATTTATTGTGCCTTTTATGCTGAACCGGTTGCACTGGTTTCGTTCGTTTGGGCAGGGTGTTGGTGTTAGTGTAGCGCGCTTCTATGGATGTGTGCGTTGTTGTAAGAGCAGCAAAGCCACATTGAGCGAGAGCGCACAACCGGCTAAGCGACTGCTAAGCGTGCTAAGGTCGGATACTTGGTGCGGCAGCGGTGCAGAGCATTGGATTATTCTGACAGCGACTGTCTTTGAGTAAACACGTTGAGCGCGCGTCGACAACAAGTCGTGGAAAAAGTAAAACTAAATCAAATACAAATTTAAGCAAAGACATTTTTCTAATTCGAACGGTTTCGTGTGTGAGCCAAATCGTGTGAAGTGAAAAATTCGAGCAAGTTAAATTAAGTAGAACTTGTATGAATATTTGTAGCAAAAATGTTATAGCAAAATAAAAATATAAAAAAAACAAAACAAAATTATCAAAGTGAAGTTCAGCTTTATGCTTTGCAATTTGCAATGAACAAGTGAATTTCGAATATTATTTGAAAACAAAAAAACTAAGTGGCGAGCTACTGTGAATTGTTAAAAAAAAAAAAATATAACGTCCCCTCACCTGAAATCGCCTGTTTGCAACCGCAACGATTGCCAACATACATTCGGCCTCGTTCCCGCAGCGCCCCTCTCCAGCCACTCCAACAGCCACGCAAACAAATTTATTTATGACTAAAATGATTCCGCCGATGCCCACCTCAGCCGTTCTAATGCCCACGCCAAAGCAAAAGATCGGCTTTAGCATCGAATCGATTGTGGGCAATGATGCAGCCGTCTCACCACCCCAAAGTGCCGGCGGCAATAATCAACCAGCTGGCGAACAGCTGAACAACACAAACGCGACAAGTGGCAATAATGGCCCCAGTTCGCCACCGCAGACTCCTCCTGCTGCGCCACCCACATCAGCCGCCACTCACTTGCCTGGTGCGCCTAGCCATCTAGCCATGCAGTTGCCGTTGTCACTCGCGTCACACGCCCACCCGCATGCCGCACACGCCCACCTGCCGCCACATCTATCGCCAGCGCAACAACATGCCCTGCAACAGCATCTGCTGCTCCAGCATCATCATCAACAGCAACAACACCAACAACAGCAGTTTTCACCTGGCGGCGGTGCGCCTATGCGTCAGGATATACAAGACATCATCCAACGCCTGCACAACTCGGCCGCCGCTGCGGCTGCTGCCAATTTGAGCATACATTCCTCCGGCGGCCCCTACAGCTCACCGCCACCCATGCAAACACGTCTCTCCTCACCACCGGCTGCAAACGCCGCCGGCACACATGTGTTGCACCTCAAGCGCGAACGCTCACCTTTGCCGTCGGACGTCGAACAAGCTCAGCATCCCGCACAACGCCAACAACTCCATCAGCCGCCAGCGACGCAACAACATCCCCAGCCGCCACATACACCACCCAAATCCGTTTCACCACAATCCTCGCATCCCTCATCACCGCCTGGCATGCTGCCTGGTAGTCCAGCTTCTCTACCCACGTCCACCCATCAAACGCCGCTACAGCCCACAACACCTCAATATCCAAAGCCTACAAATGCGCTCGGCTCGGCGCCAGCACATATGCTGTTACCCGGTATGCCCTCTGCGCCGAGCCTATTGCGTCCATTTCCCGTACCACAGCCGCCACAACAAGGCATGCCCGATATTAAAGCGCTGCCGCCGTATATCAACGCACCGCCGCCAGAGCTGCCACCGCAACACAATCCGCACTTAATTGCCGCTGCACAGTTTCAGATGGCCGCCGCTTTGCAAGCTGGTCATGTTTTGGGCGGTGGAATGCCACCACACGCCTCGCCTTTCATGGGTGGACCCGGCATGGCGCGCGACAGCTATCCGCTCTACCCTTGGCTGTTGAGCCGCCACGGCCGCATATTTCCGCATCGCTTTCCAGGAAGTAAGTATTCAAAAAATGCACTATATCTCGTTTTAAGTTTAAAAACACTTGAGCAATTTATTTAAATCGCTAACTCAGCTTTTGCAATATACTAATTTCCCACCTTCTTTCTTTTTTTGCGTACTTTTTTACCTTTTAGATTTCCTGCTACAGCCTTTCCGCAAACCGAAACGCATACGCACCGCCTTTTCGCCCTCACAACTGTTGAAACTCGAGCACGCATTCGAAAACAATCAGTATGTGGTGGGCGCTGAACGCAAAGCGCTCGCTCAATCGCTCAATCTCTCCGAGACGCAGGTGAAAGTTTGGTTTCAGAACCGACGCACCAAACACAAACGCATGCAGCAAGAGGACGACAAAGGCGATGGTTCGCACTCGGATCGCAGCCGCAATGCGATTAGTTGCGATGAAGATGATGATGATGAGCTAATCGATATGGAAATGGATGATTGTCCGAGCGACGAGGAGCATGAGCTGGACGCAAGCCATTGAAAGAATTCTAGTGACAACGAAAGCGATTGTATTAAAATAATAAAAATGAAGTAATTTAAGGAGTGAAGCTTTGCCAGCCAATGCGAGCTGAATGTGGATGAATGGGAGAGTTCCTTAATTTATTGACAAGCAGCGTATAAATCGTCAGCGCGTGTGTGTGTGTGTGTGTGTGTGCATTGAGTTAATGTGGTGATAGTAAATGAAAGTGAAAATGGCAAAAGCGTTGTACGGAAAACGACGAGAATTATGTGATATAAACTTACGTATAAATTTTATTGATTGCTAGACAAATGGCGAATGAGAATTAATTGCTATAATTATTAGAAAATTAAATACAAATAGCTATAGATTTATAAATAATAAGTACTTATTTAATTAATTAGCTATCAAGTGAATATAAATTTAAAGTGTTAAGGCGAAGAAGTAAATACAAATTTAGCTGAATAGTTAAGTAACTGTAATTCAAGCGTTAGTGACTCCCAAAAGTGCGAGAAAAAGAAAAAAAAAGTTAAAAAAAAAGCAAAACAAGAAAATCTATACTCACCACAGTCATTGGCGTTACAATGGAAATTAGCTCTGCAATTTTGTGCCAACTTTATTGAGCGTTCACATATCTTCAACTTTGTTATTTCCAAGCTAGTTATTTATAAAAAAAAAATATTCATTATCTCAGTCAATTTTTCGTTTTTTCGATATGTCCTCACTCAGAATTTATTTAATTAAGTTTTGAAAATAGTAAATAACTAATTTAATATTTTTAAACACAACTAGCTAGTTAAGTGTAAAAATATTATTATATTATTTTATAAGCAAAAAAGCGAAAAAATTTAACATAGTATGAAATGAAATATAAGAAATTAAATCAATTATTAAAAAAAAAGATATAATGAATTCGTAATCATTGTGTTTTATTTTAGTTACCAACATCTTTAAGGCGGTTGTTTTCAACTTCTCTGTGCTTTACAAAACAGATTTACCAGTATTTTTTAAATTACATTTTAATTCTAATTACGCAGTGCAGTGCGTATTTAATTTTTGTGTTGTATTTCGAAGAGTTTTTATTTTGTTTTGAATTTATTAATTTTGTATATTTTTTTGTATTCAATTTTGGATTTTCAACAATAAAGTTCAAAAAACAATTGTATTACATTAATATTTTAATATGATATTTTGGCGATCCTACCAGCAGATTTTCAGTGAATTAAATTAAAATATCGATATTGTCTCACTATTCGACCACATCACCATCCTCATCGTCCAATTGAAATGTCAGAATTTAAGAAGAATACAAGAGTAGGAATTTTAATTCAACACGATATTTTTGCCGTTTGCTTTTCCGGATTTTCTTTTGTGCAGCTGAATTAAATTAAAATTTCAATATTGGTATGCTAATCCAATTAAAGTTATCGCATAAAATGCAATAAGAAGACTCATCTCCAACTGATTTTTTATGAATCCGCCTCATTCTTCGATCTGTTAGTCCTTTTTTTCGGTGATCCTTTAATTCAATATTTTTCCAGCAGTAGCAGCACCATAACAACTGCAATCCTGTGAACAACAAACGACAATTTTACGGTCAAAAATCAAATAAATCACTTGTTATTTTTTATGAATATTTTAAACATAGTTTAATGATATAAAATGTACCAAAAACCAATGATATTCCTTTCCTGTACGCAGATTTGGCAGATATATCATAATAAAAATATTTATAAGATACAACCGTTCGCTCAGTTCGTCCGCTATTGGGGGTTTTTGACTTTTGCTGGCATTTTAAGAACACTCTCTTGAAATTATGCAAATGTCAAAACAAACAACAACATAAATGAAAATTTTTGATTTGAAAAATTTATTCACAAGTGCGAAAAATGAAAATGCTTTCTTGGTTTAGTGGTTTCTCAAACACTGCATTCCTTTACAAGCAGTATAATATAAAGTTCTTTATACTCGCAATTACTGTAAAAGTAACAAAACCCATTCAAGGTTTGCGGTCTTATGGAAGAGAATTCGTCTTCCAATGTTTTTTAGGTTCAGTTCAGTTTTTGCCGTATCATTTGACCCAGTGGTGGCACAAATTCCTTCTTCGCAAAAGTGCAATCTAGTCTAAGGTAAATTAATTTTAAATTTGTGCTAAAAATCTTCGCCTTAACATGGAAGCAGAAGTTCATTAAAAATATTGCCCACACTGATTACTGCGGAAGCGGCTCCCTCCCTGAAAATGAACACATTCTGTGCAGATGCCCGTCTCTAATAAGAAAACGAAAGACCACTCTATCCTCAACAACAATCTAAAATTTATACATAAACTATGCAAGTTAGTTTTAACGCAATCTCCCACGGTATACGGGAACAAAACGGCACACAGTGCATTACAGGGGACGTTGTGTTCCTCTGCCGCCATTCTAACTTAGCCTAACCCGCTGATGTGGAACTTGAAATCGTTTTATTATATATTTAAAAAAAAAATCAGCTTCGTTAGAAAATGTTTGATAAATAAATTAAAACAATAAAACACAATTTTTTCGATACAAATTTACATTTTTGTTAAGTACCTTCCAAGGCGAATTTATAGAAGTTGATGTCATAAGAGCAGCAGATTTGATTTTTTTTTTATTCACCTACATGTATTTGGGTTTTCCTTTTACATATGAGCTCTCAAAAGCTGTAAAAGCAAAAACAAAATGTATGTAAATTTTGACAATTCTTTCGCAGAAGCAAAAACAAAATACATGAAAATTTTTTAGTTGTATTTATAACACCACCTTATATGGATTCGCCTTAGGTTGTTCCCCTTTAAATATTTTTATCACGAGATATATTGTTATATTTTTTTGAAATTATATTTCATTCGTCAATAATTTGTAACCCTGTTAATGAAAGATTTTCCAATTAAAATATAAATCAATAAAAAAGAAAAAAAACATGCCAGGAAACGCAAATTTTTTATGCAAAAGCGGAATCAAAACCAGTAAAATAAGTCGATTGGAACTAGATGCAGTCCCCTTCAAACGTTTACCTGAATGGCATTGCAAAATTTTAGTCTATTGTACCTAGCCTATTTTTTCTGCTGCGTAGAGTAGAGGATAACAAGTTTCTAGTATATATTCTTTATTATTTAAATATGTAGATCTGAAAACGCCATCTGCGAAAAATTTCTAATATCACGCGATGGTAAACTAATCTGTGCGTATTGCGGCGAAAAGTTTTCGCTATGGTCATTCAAAAATTTTGTGATTCATTTAATGAAACATGTGAATCAAAAATTATATGCTATTCGATTTATTGTAGTATCCGTTGTGAGCGTTATAGGGCCATTAAACATGAGACTTTGGGTAGATTTTAAAATGTCAGTTAGTACGTACCCATCGTAATCGTTTAATTATTTTCTATTTAAAGGTAACACTTATGTAGTTTGAGCATCCATCTAACGAAGAGTTAAAACTGTTTGTTTTTTTGCTGATGTGTCGCACCTTTTGAAACTTTTGAAATTCAATCAGTCCAAACTTTAAAGCAAGTACATACATGCTTATAAGTTCTCGGTAGATCATTTAAATATGAAATTGGAGCAGCAACAAAAAGTAAAACTGGCTGCTCAAATATTTTCAAATTCGACAGCCAAAGTTAAATTTAATACAACTGATTAACAATTGGTATTATGTTCAAAATTCTAAGTTGAGAATTCGTAAATTATACAGTATAACAAAAAGGATTTGGAATGCCATTCGGAATCAACAAATGGAAGTTATTCAAAAACTTAATGCAATTATGTCAAAACCGTTATTAGTTGGGAAAGCTGGATTGGGCCCCTTTCAAAAAGGGAATAATGATATCTAGTTCTTCGCTTATTTAATTTTATAATTATGTAAAAGAAAAATTTGGAATGTGGAGGGCTTAAAGACAATACAGCCCCAGTGTAATTTAAATTCCGGCTCAGAAAGTATCTATGTATGTATTTGGTAAAGGGTGTGTATACCCAATTTACATGTTTTCTAAAATGTTACGAAATTTCAGCCGAAAATATTGAAGTACTTAGTTCAGCGCTGAACGTTGCACATGATGATACACTAAACTGGGCTAAACTTGGACTTTGATGAGTATGCCGCCGATATGGGGTATGTTGAGTTAGGTGAAACAATAAGCGACTTTAATTATTCCGAGGCTATCCCTGAGTCGCCAAATTTTGATGCCTTTCACGATGATAGTCCCAGCTACATTATAAATAAGCTTCATTTGGACGAAGAAGTTAATGCAAATACCACATGGTCATGGATTGTTCAGTTGGGGAGACCAAACCCAACTTTTTTGAAAAATATAAAAAAAATAGAGCAAGTTTTTTTTAGACAATAATTGAGACAAAATTGAAGGTATTCAAAATCCACATATGTGATTATCTAATATTTAAATCTATTTATGTTTTGCTGGACAATAACATAAAAAAGTTTTTTTTTTAATTGTCGTATACACTTTTGAATTAAGCATTTAAACACAAAATTATTTAGGCAAAACATTAATACAAAGTTGGAAAATGCTTTTAAAATATATAATTTGGTTTCATATATCGGGTCTTGCAATAGGATTGCTACAAAAGTTTTTTTAAATAAAACAAAAAACAGTTTGGGATATGTATTAATTTCTTTATTCCTGTGAAATTACATTCGATGCCATTATGTATGGAACTCGATTTCTTTTGCATGGGCACCACGGGCACGCTTGCAGAAGTCCAGACGCTGAACCCAATTTTCAACGGTTTTCAAGCATAAATCGGCCGATACTGCTGCAATTTCACGTTCGATATTCGTACGAAGTCCATCAATCGTCGCTGGCTTGTTGGCATAGACCATAGACTTGACGTAGCCCCACAGGAAATGGTCTAACGGCGTCAAATCGCACGACCGAGGCGGCCAATTGACTGGGCCATTTCGTGAGATAACACGCTCACCAAATTTGGTTTTCAATAAATCGATAGTGACATTCGCTGTGTGGTTTGTGGCGCCGTCCTGTTGGAACCACATATTGTCCAAGTCCATATCATCGGGCCAAAAATATTCGGTTATCATTGAGCGGTAGCGATTTCCATTCACAGTAACGTGCCGGTCTTGATCATCACGGAAGAAGTACGGCCCAATGACACCGCCGGCCCATAAACCGCACCAAACCGTTATTTTTTCGGGATGCAATGTTGACTCATGGAGTACGGTGTGGATTGCTGCTTGTCCAATAACGCATATTTTGCTTATTGACGAAGCCATTCAGCCAGAAATGACGACGACCATAAATTGGACGTAGCGCTCTTGAAGTTGAGGCCATTGACTCCGAATTTCGGTAGTAAATTTTAATAATTTCGACTCGTTGTTGGGTCCTATATCTTTCCATGATGAAATGGCAAACTTTACTGAAGAGTCAAACGAGGGTCAAAAAGGGAAAAAGTATGACGTCGTTTGCTATCACTCTTGGTCTACTTTTGTAGCGTCCCTATTGTAAAACCCTGTATTAAACAATTTGTTACAATTTTAAGCTTCTGGCCTCCAACGGGTTAAAAGCAAAATCATAATAGGGAAAAATCAAATGTGCGTACGTCAACTACCTGGTACACTTTGTATCAAGGCGAATTAATATAAGGTGGTGTTGATTGTAACCACGCCTTGTTTGAATTCGCCTTTCTTTGTATCAAGACGAATTCATATCAGGTGGTGTTATAAGTACAAAAACAAAAATTTACACTAACAAAATATACACAGAATGACAGAATGATTTACAACAAGCAAACCATTTTAGCTTAAAGTTCACCCAGCCGATTAAATCATGCGCCTGATCAACTTCACCTTAGGAATTCGCCTTGATTTGTATCATTTATAATTTTGTATTGTTCATTGAAATTCTAAAATTTTGTTAAATGAAAATTTTTGAGAATTCAATTTTGAATATTCAACAATAAAGTTCAAATAAGTTGTTATGAAATTAATATCTTAACGCGATAGTTACATTTAAAAGCAATGCTCGCTATTTACAAGAACCGTTTCAATCTGTGCTTCTCGTAACTCATCCGAAGGCTCGAAAATGTACTCAACTGAAGACGCTAAGTATCTAAAAAGTTAAGTCCTTTTGTTAGGAAGTGAAACCATCAATTCAAGGTTGAAGGCAATGCAGACTACCTCCCACAAGCCGGCGATAGAGCCATAATTACAAAAAAGAAGATAAAAGTGCAAGAAAGAAAAACAAAAGCCTTTTTAAAAAAATATATGTGTAGATATTTCCATTTGTACAATCAGATGCATGGTGGAATGATAACAAGTTGTAGTCAGTAACTTAACCTCACTTTTTAGGTAGCTCTATCACATAGCTGCATTAAAAAGTAGTAGAAAATGGGCGAAATGTATGACCCTTCCTTACTACATTTTTAATGCTATTTCATAAATGGGCCGTATTTAAAGCTCTTTTTACTCCATTTTTCATACTTTTTAAATATAAGTGTGGAAAATCATTTATTTAGTTTTGGGATTAGAAGCACAAATACAAATATGGGCATATGTCATTGTTGAAATCTACAAATGTCCTAATCGGAAACCCCAAAAACTTAAATGTGTATAGATAGTAGTTTTTTAGTCCTGTGAGATTACGGTTTTAATACTTTAAGAAAATATATATCATCATCATCATCGGTTCCTGTTTCTCCTATTGGAACATATGACCTCAAAAAATATACGATTTGATAAAATCTGTCTAAAAAAAAACGAAACGATAAGTAGCTTATGTCGAATAAGATAGGTTGAAGATATATGCAATTCTGTTTAATTTTTATGTTGGCTTCTTCTAGTAAAAAAAAATTCATAAAAGAATTGCAATTGAATAATTGCTGTTAAAAAAAAGTGTGAAATTTCATTAGCTTGACTTCTTTGCCAAAACATAATTTTCCAAAACGATGTCAATGCAATAACTCATTTCTCGCTTAGGTCAATTTAAGCTACTCTTCCATATGACCACAGGTATTTAGAGTATCACTATGATTCATTTATTAAAGGTTTGCTCGATAGTGACATTAGAGGATTGACCAAAGGTTGCCTTCATGTGGCTTAAACAAAAATACTCAGGAGTTTCACCCACTATGCAACTTTAAATTTATATTCAAAGATAACATAGAAATATTTTTGTTAGAAATGTTGCTTTTACTCCAATTTGCACGTAAATTCGAAGTTTAGTAACGCGATGCCTTGCTAAGGGAGCCCATTTTGTCAAGAGTGAGCGAGAAAACTGCTAACTGGGTGTGAAAAAAAAACATAGAAACATTGAATTAAAAGAGCCTTATGTCTTCCTATTACATAACGTGAAATACACAGTATTTTTCTATAGTTAATACACAAAAAATTACTAAATCTTTAGAAGTGTTCATCACCGTGAGGCTTCTTGTTTAAATGCAGTTAACAGGTGCAACAAAAAACGATTGCTTCGCGAAAACGCAAAAGTCAATGAGGCTCAAATGTTGCAAATAAAACACTGGCTTAAACACGAAAAAAATGCGATTCATAGGATGCTTATCCGTGCGACAAAAATGCTATTAAAAATATCTCACAATGCAGAAAAAAACTGCAGAAAAAACCAGGGTGATTTCATGTAGTCATATGACTGGATTCAATAAAAATCTTATGACAAAAGAAACACTGAATTAATGTTCTACTCAAAAAGCCAGCTTTGAAACGACGCAAAATACGTTTGCCCAAAAATACTGCATTCAAAATACCTTTTAGTACTAGTAGTTTTTGTTAATTTACAAATGACACGATTCCTATTCCTAACTGAAATCATAGCAAGAAAAAAACGGAGTTAATTGCAACCCACAACGTGTCAGTTTCATCCAGCAAAGTCAATTAGGCTAGATTTCAACATGAATCGAATGCGGTTATTCCATGGGACAGAAGACTGGATTGTATGCGGCTAACGCAGGGTTCTTCCGCGCGTTTCAAAATACTGCTATTCACTGGATCCAATAATCATAACCGCTAGTATCGTAAACAAAAACACCAATTGCTTTTGCAAACTCTAAGCTTCATAAAATATTTATTACTCATTCAATTAAAGCTTTTCCCAATTTATAGCATGTTTTTCAAATCTACAATAATTTTTTTTCAAAGCGAAAGCCATGAATCGATAATACAAAGGTGCTATACGTAGTGACAGCTAGTTTTGCTACTGCCTTAACTCAACGTCGTATTTTAGAAATGGGGGAAAAATGGGAAGGAATGAAGGCCGTTTTGGGAAAAGTTCTAATCAAAATATTCCAAATATTAAAAATACAGTAGTATTAAGTAATAATACGATAAAAAAATTTGTTTTCTGTTCCTGTACTAAGTTGTCGCATTGAATCCAATCTTTACCAGATATGCAGGCCTGTTCTGCATTTCTAATTGGTTTGAAACGTGAAATTGATGCAATTCCGACTCATTTTGGTGGTGCTATTCTTGATTCCGAGTAAGCTCGAATAGTTTTCGAATCATTTTCATGCCTGTGTTGTCAATTATTTATGTTTCTTGTCGTAACAATGCCGTTTGTGTGTACTGAGAGAAGAAAGCATGTTATTCCGTGTTTAAACCAACAAAAATTTGGGTAAATTGAGTAAATTACGAAAGCTGGACTCTAGACAAATTGTCCCATAATCGAATTTGCACGGAATCGAAATCAAGCGGACTAATCTATTTCGAGAAGTTTTTTCATGGAAATGGAGTATTTTTTTCTTTATATTTAGCGGTGAGAAAATGGAAAGCGGTATCATCGATTTAGTCAAAATTACGACAAAGACTGACGACACCTAGTCATGGTTCCTCCATGAATCAGATGGGGATTGACATCTGAAATCTAAGCACACTACAAAAATCGCTTTTGACTGAAGAGCATATTGAAAAATGATTAACATAGGTATGCAAGAATTTTGATGGCGATTGTAGCAAAATGATATCTGCAAAACAATTTGTACAGTAATTCCGCCAAAGTTCATGTTTATAGATGATTTTCTGAAAAGGGTTACGGTACTTTGACTATCTTTACACAAAATTTCGACTAAAATTCAAGTGCAGTTAGGTGGGCTGGAAGAAAAGCTAAGATTTAGGACGCTAAAATAGTTTGGAGCGGCCTGCCTCCAGATTATGCTAGAAAACTAAGCGAAAGTGGTGCAAATTCTCAATTTTTCTTATTTACAAAGATTCAATATTTATCAAAGTTTTGGTAGTCTGTGTCGAAAATAGAAAGCTCTTTTCTTTATGATTCTTTTTTTTTCAACATTCCAAATGCTCTTGAAAAATCAAATATGTGCCGGTTTTACTGTTTGTTAAAAATTTTGAATATCTCTGCGCATTGAAAGTTTAAGTTTTATCAATGGTTGTATAGAATAACTAAAAGCTTTTTACTTGTTAAAAATTTCTAATAAATTATAAATAATTTGTTAGTTTGACGTTCGGGGTCCTTCGGCGACCTCCAGCGCAGGAGGAAGCTGGCATACAGGCCTTTGGTTTGGGCATGCAGGCACGTTAAATTCAAATTCAAAGACCTTCATCTTCTTTGCCTTGCGACTTTTGTCAACTACCCGCACAAACTCCTGTTCGACATCGGAAGAACACGCTAGAAGAGACGAGTAATCTCGCCTGATCTGTTACCTTTCCACGTAGCTGTTTTGGGTGTAGACGCAGAAGTCGAAGGGAGTATGTTTGCCTTGGCTTTTGGCGCACCTACTTTCTCCGTTTGTCTCCTCCTCTTCAGTCGCCGGGCGGTCAACTTTCCATCCACCTTGGAATCATTCATGCAGAGCGTCTCCTTACCGACATTCTCCTGATTTGCATCAGGTTTAATTCTTGTCGGTTCTGCCACTATTCTGTTGCCAGTGTCCGGGATCGGGGGAAGAAGGACCTTTTCACATTTTTGCAGCTTGTACAAACTTCGTTGCGTCGGCTTGATCGGATGCCAAGTCGTTCTCCTCGTATTCAAAGTATATTCTCCATTTACAGAGTCAAAGTGTCTTCATCCAGCAGAAGTTTACATTTCTCCATTTATTTTATTGGTAGTTTCTACAAATTTATAGAGAAAGCAACACAGACTAAATCAGAAAACGGAAACGAGACAATTGTTTGGTTATCCAACCTTCTGCCATTGAATCATGTTCATTTATTAGCGAGTTATTGAAAATAACAACAATGGTAAAAGTTATAGCCGTTTTAAAGATCACCACATCTCCTCATCAGACTTCCTCCGCAGATCGAACCCACGACCTCCACGGCTAACTCGTACTCCTTAAGATAACGCCTCAACCACTTGTACTAATAAATAAATGGCCTAGATGTCATAAAAATTATTACTGATGTAAATAATTAGGCCGAAAAATTAATATGCATTCGATTTGCCACTTTTCTGCTCGCGATGTCTCAGCTCTGCTCGTGTTCGAACAAATTTTTGTGTACGAGCAACAACAACGATAGCTAATTAAATTCGGCGATCGCGAGTACGCTGATATCTCATTAATCTGGCCGAACCCATTACGTACAATGCTGCAGATATTAGACCAGTTTTAAGCTGCATCTGAACGACGATCATGTACGCGGACGTGCTTGCCCTTTTTCTGCATTTTCGTCATTTATAATGCGCGAATATTACATTGGAAAGAAAAGTAAAAACTATCTTGATGCTAATTTATACCAAATGCTTTAACGATTCGCCACTCGTTTATGGATGGTGATACAAATACGGCATTTTTTTTTGCAACAGAGTAACCCTGGTATCTCTCTGAAAGGGCGGCTAGTATAAATAAATCAGTTTTGTTGTCAAAATTTATAGTCCATCACATCTGAGGGAATCACACTGGGTCTTTGTATCACAAGCGCAAAAACTTGAAGAGTTGCAGCTTTGATGTTTAAAGAAATTGTGTCCCTTATACAAATTTAACCACTTCTTTTCTACACTTCGATCCGCTAGCATCTCTGCGTCGGCCATATTTTTATACTTTATCCGAAGGCAGTATAAAATTGTTACGGATATTTTACTTAGCGTTGCTACTTCTTTTGGAAATTCAACTAAAATGGTAGAACATGGGCGTGTGAAAATGTAGGTATGAAGTATTTAGTTTTTTATAAGGAACAACATTATTTTAGGCATCAACATGGTAATTCTTCAAGTTTTTGTACTTGGGATACAATACCTGTTGCTAGCCCTTAACTTTTAAGTGCTAGTAATAAAAAACCAGAAGCGCTGGATTATTGATTTTTTTAAGCAAAAATTATGTGTACGATCTTCCCTTTCAGAAAATTACCATTGGTTACTCGGTAGCAAAATTGCTGTTGCACAATGTACATAATTATTGTTTTAATACTTAGTTTCAACACTTTAGGATTGTGTTTTGTTTTTTTTTTTTTCTAAATAAAATCTACAACTGTGTGGCAATTAATTAATTACAATTTGACATTTTGCATATGTAAACTTAAGTGTTCAATTCCACTCAACATTCTCTACGGCCGGCCACCAACAGCAGCAACACCGTCTCAACCCCGCCCCGAGCCACCTGAGCATCGCAGCAGCAGCCGCAGCGATAAACTTTGACAAATCGCATAAAATCATTTCATTTAAATTGCACATTTTTAATTGTTAATTTACCTCTAAGTGAGCTGTCGCGCATAAAATTTATACACCGTAGAGCAAATTATACGCAATTATTAATTGTGGCAGCTGCGGTGGCAGCGGAGGTATTTCAAAATAGTTAGGAGAGAACAAGTTGCGATGAAAAATGCAAAAAAAAAAATAAAAAAAATAAAATGAGAGAATCTAAAACGGGTTCTCGAGTAGTTCGATTTTCTAATACGTATGCGTTTTAAATAATGCACATACACACACTCCTATATATCTACTATCAATATGTTTATATACATATATATATGTACCTGTAGTTAGGTAGGTATTTTGTTTCTGTGTTTCACCGCTCCCAACTAGGCGTGTTTCTCAAGCTTGTTTACGCTGCTGTGACATTTGATCCGTTATATTGTGGCGGCTATTCTAATAAATTAAATGCTACATTAAGTGCGGCATGAAATCATGAAATTATTATGATGATTAAGTGAAAACAAGCAGCTCCAAGAAATTATTGTCACTGTGTGATAATTTATTAATTGCCATGCTCGAAGTAGCCGTAATTAAAACCCGATTTTATTTTTATTTAGTTTAAATTTTTTTTTTGAGTACGACATTGTTGTTGGTATTTATTCAAGCGATCATATGCGACTGGCAATTGCACTTCATGTGCTTTTCGAATAGGAGATGTAGTTGTACGAGTAGAGGTAGCTTATGTACCTGCTTTAGTTGTTAAAAATTGACTGAAAAGTAATTAGCGCTTTTCAACCAAATCTTTCAAGGCGCATGAATTGAGATATGCAGAAAATCTATATCTATGGCCCGATTTTGGTGAAGTTATAAATAATTCTATGAAAATTGCGATAGGTGGCGCTGGGGTCGATATTGATGAAATCACTGTGCTATTGTTTTCAAAAATATTAACAAATGAAATTTTAAATTTAGAAAATTTAAAATCAATTTTGTAAATGCGTTCTATATTTGACACAAAAAAAAATCTTCAAGACATTTTCCCAACCTCACTTCAAGGTTTTGAAAACAATATTTTAACATTTCATTTTCAACGTGCTTAACCTTCATCTGGCCTTTGGATCAATTTTTCAAATTTAATTGCTTATAATTCGCTCAAAATTTGATGCAATTGACCGGGGGTTTAGGCTCAAAGGACTAATCGTACATGAATTCTTTAAATTTTTTGAAATCGTCACCGAAATGTTGATTTACAACGCTGCATAAAAGAAAGTACCTGGGGGCATATTGACTCAATGTATTTTTGTTTGAGGTTAACGCTTTCGTTGTTGTAAGCATTCATGTCATTTTGGTTTCTTCTATTCGGAAGAAGCTTATTCGTTGGCTCATATAGGTCAGTTCGCGTTATTATACAAATATTTCGACCAATATCCAACTGATCATTCAAATCAATTTGATACAGACGATAACGAAAATTATTTGCCAGATGAAAATGAAGTTGAAAGTGATTTTGACGATAGTGATGATTCCGACATCGAAAGTGAGAGAGGAAACTTTTTCGCGGCCACGTGTTCTATGCTTACCGAATGACAAAACAATTAAATATTCAAAAGATCTTTTGCGTGTAAATTTCTTATAGTTTATTGATTTTTCTTATGGCGTGTTTTTGCCAGCTGGTGTTCATCGCTCCAACGGTGAATCCATTGAAGAATTGTGGAATGATAAATATGATCTACCAATATTTCTGTACAAATTTCTCAAAAAATCTATAAAAAAAATTAATTTGCTGCATTCGTTTTGACGATCGAGAAACCAGAAGTAATTTGCGTGCTAAAAAAACAAAATCCAGCGATATATTGGACTAGTTGGTGTTTATTGTAGCAAAAGAAAGGTTTATCACTGACCAGTAGCTGTTTTTTGTCATATGCTGGAAGTGGCAGCTAGCCCGTATTTATTTTTTATACAAAATTGGATTCAGAGTGGAATATGTATTGTCGGTATATTGAAGGTCGTCACGTGGCCACGTGGTCAAAACGTTCGCGTAGTTATTCGTGATATTCGAAATTTACCAAAAGAACCAGAACCATCAGCATCTACATCACAGTTAACTACAATAAAAGTCGCAAAAATAATTTGGCTCAATTTGACCCATATGGAACGGATTCGTTCACAGAAATAAGGTCCGGATAAGGGTTAAATCTAAAATCCTAATATTAACATAGTTACATTTATCAAAAATAATTCTATTAGGACGCTCTGTGGTCCAGATTTCCATAAAATCCATATTTGCCATAACTCAACCCCTGTCGTATAGTTACATAGTTATATAGTTTTGACAAGATTCGACCAATTATTTTTTTACTAACTTACTCAAACATTTTGTATAAATTTTTTATCACTATTCATTCCATAAATGCAACAAATTTTTATCAAGAGTTAAAAGTTTTTAATCGGAATTTTTAGAACGATATTGTGGCCCGTTCAATTTTATATAATAAAGTGCAAGTTTCACTTTGGTGGAATTTTTAATTGATTTTTGATAATTTTTTTCACCCGATTTTGACCATTTTCGTCCATCTAAAAAAATCATGGTACATTATATGGAGAAAATGGACAAAAATATATATAAAAAATAAATTAGATTTTTTAGCCTCTCACCAGAATTTAATAAGCTATAAAACTGCATACCCAAACATATTCTAAAAATTCTGTTTAAAAAATTTAACGTATAAAAATGTGGTTTTTTTTTCACATTACGTTATTTTCTCCACATTGAGGAAAGTTTTCTTCAAATTAATAAAAACCTTTTAAAGCGAAATATGCTTTCTCCAAAAGTGGTAAATATTTCTGGAGCGTAGTTTCATTGCAGTGTTTCTTTTTTAGGATAGCAGTTTTTCTTCAATAATAATTCAGTTTCTTTTAGTGAAGGTTTCGAGCTGTTAAAATATTTTTTATTTTTGTATATCTACCTGAGTAAGCCTGTATATTGATGACAGAGTTAAAATCTGTATTTGATATAAAAATTATAAATATAAAATACCCCATTTGAAAATTATATCACTGTCACTCACTTGAGAGCCAACTTAATTCCAGTAATGACTACGCATTTCTGCTCTAGATCGACAATTTGTACGCCGCAGGAACCTGGTGAAGATTTAAATATTTTAAGTAGTTTAAATTCATTGGTTATATTAAAATAAATAAATTGCTCTTTGCGGAGTGGAAGTGTTATTTATCCCGCCAATCTTCAAGTTCGTTCGTAGATGGGCTATTAATCGTCAAAAAATCATGTAGTCACGTTTTTTTTTAAATCCAAATACTTTTGCTGAAAATATTAGAATTTGTGCAATAAATAATTTGCACTCACAAAGAAGTTTAATATTTTTGGTTATCTATTATCTAACTTGTTACATCTTTTCATAGAAACAAGAATATATTCATCCAATTTACTAGCCCTTATGAATTTTAAGCTAACTGTCTCAAGGGTTTTGTATATTCTGTATTTTTTTTTAATCAAAAATTTAAACAAGCATAACTTTCTCTGTTACTATAAAGTGAATTATATTGTAGTGAATTTTTTACAAAAAAAAAAACTCATTTTTATGGATATCCCTGTAGCAGCTCAGTTCTTCGAAAAAGAAGTTCCGCTTAGAAAAATTCATTGACTGCTTGCGCATAACTCGCTAATAATAATTGAAACCGTCTGGCTTAACAAGACTGAATTTTTTTTTATCAGAAGACAATTAGTTTTAAACTCAAATGTACACTAGAAGAAACTTTACTTTATTTATAAAGTTGTCATTGATGGCATCTTTAGTACGCTCTAGCTGCATTTTCGCTTCAATCCCGATAAACTACTTGGAACAGCAACATGTTTAATTTCCTTTAATTTTCATTGTGCTTGGCAAGACCTTTATCAGATTGTGCTCGACGCCAACTCGAATTTTCTCGCAAAGTGTTGAAAATTGCAATTTTCAATTCTTGAATAATTCGGCTATTTTTATTTTCAGTGCACAATTGAAATAGCTACATGTTGTTTCTGGCTGCTTGCTGCCTTATCTACCAAAAAGTTTAGACAACAACTTAAAATTTTCAGCCAGATAGCTGAGCCATTCATCGCAGTAGACCAACAAGGGAATGATTTGATAACCATAATATTGAATAGCTTGATGGGCTAGCACGATCTAAATGTTAATGAACTCACAAGGCTGTTTGTATGCGAAGTGTATACTGAAAATAAAGAGTAAGGAATCATTCAAGAACTGAATATAGCAATTTTCAACATTTGGCGAGAAAATCGGTTTGACGTTGAGCACAACCAGATTAAGGCCTCGCCCAATGTAATTGAAAATAAAGGTAGTTAAAAATAATGTTGAACTGTTACAAACACAATCAAATAATAGAACAATTTCGCCAAAATATCGAGTTATATAAGGAAAACGCCAATTTGTTATTATACATTAGTTACAGACCGTGATTTGCCTCTCATTTTGATATCTAATTTTTATGATGGGGTTACCGAATTCCTATTTGCTTATAATGAGGGTACCTTATCATTTTGCCTATGCAAAAATTAACTTTTGGTGTCATTTTAAAACTTATGTGCCACGAAAATCCATGGGCTGTTAGGCCATGTCGAGAGATGTTAGGACAGACAAGTACATATGATGGACGAATTTCCTCAATTTTCCAGAATAAAATTAACAAATTTACAAATATAGTAAGCATAGATTTTTGTTAAATAAAAATGTCATTAAATTTATTTTTGATTCAAATTTACAAAAGACTGAAGTAACGAACTTGGTCAATTAGGAGCCGTTAATTCTAAGAATCTACAAAATTTTAGGCAGCTATCAAACAAAACACAAAACGGTTTGAATCTTACGCACAATATTTATACAGTTGTGGGAATAAAAATAGGGCCGTAGCATTTTGGTCAGTTTTGACTGCTTGGCTTCATTTGTACGTTTTATGTTTGTTATTTTTTTTATAAAATTCTAGCTCAATACATAATATAAGAAACATCATATTAATTTAAATTTCAACCATTGTGTAAAAAAAAAAATCAAAAAAGTTATACAAAATTTCCAAATTTTTTGTTTGGAATTTTTGTAAAAACTTGTATAGCCCATTAAATTTTACTATACTAAAGTGCAAGTTTATACAAAAATAAAAATCGTAAAAACTTTTTATTGTTTAATAGGCTACAAAACTGCAAACTTAGTAGTTTTGTCGAAATTTGTATTAAAAAGTTTGCAAATGTCAAAGAAGAAACGGATTAGTAAATAAGAGTAAAAATAGTAGTAGAAATTTATAAACATAGTGCAAGCAATAAGTGGTATCGTTAGTACAAATACTTGTAGAAATTATTAAAAACATTAGTAGTAATTAGTAGTAGAATTAGTAAAAATAGTCTTAGAAACAAGTAAAATTAGTAATTAGTAGAAACAATACCAAAAAAAAAATAGTAGTAAGTAGTAGGAGAATTAGTAAAAATAGTAATAGAAATTAGTAAAAATATTAATAGTTATAAGTGGTGCGATAGTAACAATAGTAGTACTAAATAGTAGTAGCATTATTCAAGCTAGCATTCGAAATTACTAAAAATAGAAGTAGTATTAAGTTGTGCGTTAGTAGCAGAAGAAGTATTAAATAGTAGTAGAATTAGAGAAAATAGTAGTAGAAATTAGTAAAAATAGTAATAGAAATTAGTAAAAAAGTAGTAGCAGAAAAAAAATTCTAGTAGAAATTAATACAAATATAATAATAGAATATAATAGTAGAAATTAGTAAAAATAGTAATAGAAATTAGTAAAAAAGGAGTAGTAGGAAAAAAATTCTAGTAGAAATTAATACAAATAAAATAATAGCAGTTGTAAATTGTAGTAGCATTAGTAAAAATAGTAGTAGACATTACTAAAAATAGTAGTAGAAATAAATTTTGCATTAGTAGCAAAAGAAGTATTAAATATTAGTAACTTTATTCAAAATAGTAATAGAAATTTAAAAAAATAGTAGTAGAAATTAATAAAAACAGTAGTTTGTTTTTCATATAAGCGTGGTGTCGTTGACTTCCGTTACGCGATATCAAAGCGACATGCATTACGTGATGCAACAAATCACAATAATGCCGCCAAGGAGGGTTTATTTCGTAAAAATTAACGAACACAATACAAGCAAAAGAAAAATAGTGAAAACTGTTAAAAATATCGTGTCGCCTATTTTTTCACACAACTGTATGTCAAAATGATTAAACTTGTGCTTGCTATTAAGTCTTTCATGTTACGTTTTGTTTCACAACCAATAAACTTATTAAGTAATCCAATTTGATTAAATTAGCCTAATCTAATGCCTTACACCCAAAACTGCGTCTGTCATTGTGCGTTTATTGTGCTTGTTGTATTCTTTTACTGTCTTTATCTTTTTTCCCCCCTTCACAAAAATCGTTAGGCTTCATTTGTTACTACGCCCATTGTTCGTATGCCTGTTTGTTTTATTACTCTTTTTATATTGTTTTTGTGTGTGTGTGTGTGTTTTGAGTAGTATCTTAAGTTTGTTCGGCTTTAATTGGGTTTTGTTAATATACCTGCACCACATTAACGTTTTACAGTTTCTTTTTAGCTTGTTACACCTTTTATGGTGTTGTACCGAACAGCTGCACGCTTATTAACCGACGCACCGCTCATTTCATAAACCCCTGAGATGGTTGGCTATAAGACTCATGCCTGCTGTTGTTGTATTGTGTTGGTGTATTTAATGTTGTTGTTTATAATCATAACCATGTCTTTTTGGATAAGACTCAGACACATTGTGGCTTATCGTTTCTCTGGCTGTTGTTTATTTATTTTATTTATTTACACATACACACCTATGTATGTAACTGCTACACGGCATAACAACATATTATTTTCGCGCTATGTTTTTAATTATAATCATTGGTTGCGTTTATCTTTGTTGTCTATTGCTTGTTTGCTTAGTTTTCTATTATTATATTAATTAATAGACAACCGTAATTGATAAGCGTTTACACCATTGATGAACGTTTAAATTTAATGCCAGTGTGTGTGTGTGTAAATAAATTACAAAGATTGGTTTTGGAAATAATTTATAGATAGCCGCATTGTATTAGGAAACGTGTAAGACATATTAAGCGTCATTTAGGATGATGTGATTATTATGGAAATATTCCTTTTTCTACATCTATATGTAAACCCCTATTCAATATCGCGTCAGATACTAATATATTTATTCTTATACCTTTGATGCATTCCGAGTTATAAAAGATTTTTAAAATACACAGTTTCTCGTCTTGTTCGCACAGATAACTATAACCTACGTCAGGCAAACCATACTAATATTTATTTATTTATTTAAAAAAATTTGCTTAAAGAGTAAATCTTACAAGCTAATTGTGGGATAAAGCAATAGCACTGAGGCCTTACGCTTAACATCTATGTACGGATTTATGTTACTTTTCTATTTTAGATTCTATGGTATAGATTGGCTACTTTAAGGAATTTAGTGATTAAGGATATTGCATCAGAGGTTGGGGAGGATAGGTGGATCATTGGGTTTGAGTTGCTGAAGACTTGTCTTCTATGGGCGGATCATATTGGGCAGTGGAGAAGGATATGGGTTATGGTGATTCTTATGTCCGCGTTGCACGTACATGCGGCTGGGTTGGAGTTGGTCATGAGATGTCCGTGTGTAGTCTTTGTGTGGCCAAGGCGAAGTCGTCCAAATTTTATTACGTCCAGTCCAGTCACTTTATTTTTATTTCTTGTTATAAAGTCTGTTATATGGGTTTTTGTGTGGTTTACTTGTTGGTACCAGTCATTAGTTAAGGTCCATTCGTGGTAGTGTTTTCTTATATGTATGTTTTTTTTATGTCAGTTAGATTGAAGTTTTCTGTGGTTGTTACTGGGGCTAGATGTGCTTGTTTAGCGGTGCAGTCGGCGAAATCATTTCCGGTTATGTTGGCGTGTCCCGGCACCCAAATTAATATTATTTTAAGGTATTTTGCTATCATTATATTTCTAATGGTGGTTGAGTAATGGTCGTCGTTGTTTATACTACTTATAGAGTTGATAGCCGAAAGAGAGTCAGAGCATATTGCGAATTTTTTGTTTTTGTTCTTTATTATGTTTATAGTTTCGAATATGGCTATAATTTCTGCGGAGTATATTGAGCTATAGCTCAGGTAATATTATATGTTGTGATATTGTCGGCCTTAGATCCATCTGTGTAGTTGCGGCATTCCTCTTTAATTTCGTAAAACTTTGTTCGGAATTGTATTGCATTGGTGTTGTTTTTGTTTAAGGCGTTAAGTGCAGTGTTTATTGCTTTGGGGTTTAGTGTCCAGGTAGGAGCGTTGGGAGTGATGTGGTTTGGATGTTTTTTTGGTATATTGATTTCTGAGCAGAGGTTTAATACTTTACCTATTGCTGGCTCTATTTTGGGTATGTATTTTCTTTTCTTATAGCTTTCAGTTATGTTATGGAGGGGGTTGCCCTTTGTTGTTCGAAGTGTTGCCGTGGTTAAATCTCTTTGGTTTGCTATTGAAAGTGCATTGGCTTCGAAATGTATGTTAGAGATTAAAGTGGAGCGTAGAGCCCCCAGAGCAGTTCTTATAGCTGAATTAAGTATTGTTTTAACTTTTTTTAACTACGAGCTTGGGGCGAACCCGTACAAAAAAATTCCATAATTTTGAGAGTTAAGTGTGGGTATCACAATTAAACTTTGGAGTGGCCAGGCATTTTATAATATTTAGTTGTGTTACCATTGTCGTACTCATTAAATACTAATAGTAAATAGTTAATTTATAAGCCACTAAAAATATTTGTCTAGTGAAAAGAAATCCATTATTTTTTCAATATATGGTTTTAAAATCTAAATTTTTCGTCGCATAAGTGCTATATGGCCTTAGAAAGACAAGATTTCATACTAAAAAAAAATTTCAGGCAGTTTTGTGATTGCTTGAGTCAGCATTGTTTGAATAAGCGTCAGAAATGAGCACCAGCAAAGAAAAAACCACGTGTGCACCTAAGTGCGCGAATCAGAAGTATCCCTTCATTGTCAATTCTATAAAGAGATAGAGGGTTAAATATGGGAGAGAATTTTATAAGACATCCTTTTATTTATTTATTTTTAATTTTTAAAATTCCGAAAATAGAGGTAGAAATAAATAAAAATAGTAGTAGAAAGTAGTGAAAATAGTAGTAGTAATAAGTGGTAGCATTACTAAAAATAGTGGTAGAAAGTAGTTAAATAGTGCTAGTAATTAGTAGTAGCATAAGTAAAACCAGTGGTAAGTAAGTAAAAATAGTAGTAGAAAATTGTTAAAATAGTGGTAGTAATTAGTAGTAGCATTAGTATAAATAGTGGTAAAAGGAAGTAAAAAATAGTAGTA
The DNA here is from genome assembly GCA_951828415.1 of Anomoia purmunda. Classification (NCBI taxonomy): domain Eukaryota; kingdom Metazoa; phylum Arthropoda; class Insecta; order Diptera; family Tephritidae; genus Anomoia; species Anomoia purmunda. Next base: position 194,559,055 of record OX639993.1, on the reverse strand, counting down.
GAAAGTAGCTAAAATAGTGGTAGTAATTAGTAGTAGCATTGTTAAAAATAGTGGTAGAATCTAGTAAAAAATAGTGGTGGTAATTAGTAGGAGTTTTACAAGTAATTACTAGTTGTAGTAGCAGTAGTAGTAGTAATTAGTAGTAGAAGTAGAAGTAGGAGTAGTAGATATACGATATTCAGAAGCGTCTTAGGTTACGTGATTTAAAAAATTTTACCTCCGCCACATTTCTACAGTTTTTCTTCAGGTGGCTGAAAATGTGAATACTATTTATGGTCCTGATACTGTAACAGCGAAACACACGCAATTTTGGCTTCGACGATTCTGACATCACCAAACCAATTTTCGAAAATATCGATAAAATATTTCTGTTTCGATTGCCCAATGCACAAAAAACCGTTCGGAATCATTTAAATAACGCTCCATCTGGCCTTTTGGTATCTAAATACCGGCAAGCTTTGGGTAGTAAGAGAGGAATTTCACTCCATCTGGGCACAACCAGGTCGCACTCATCGATAATGACTCGGAAGAAGCTCCAGGTGCTTAGTTGGGAGTTTTTTTCCTTCCATCTTACAGTCTGGATCTGGCACCAAGTGATTACTACCTGTTCCGTCTATGGTGAATGATTTTTTTTGGTGAAAAATTCGTCTCAAATGAAGCTTGTGAATATCGGCTGTCCCAGTTTTTCTTGCCAATAGGGTCGAGGGTCTATATGAGAGTGATATTATGAAATAACCATTAGAATGGCAAACATCTTATCGAACAAAACGTTGCATATTTTACCTAAATGGGAACATTCGAACTATGCTAAATAAAATCTTAAATTTAATGCAAAAATAATGAATTTCTTTTTACGCCTCCTTAATTTTCTTAGGTCACCAATAATTTATTTGTCCCAAAGAATAAAAAAATTGCAAAGACTTCTAATTACGTGGGTTGCCTTTTATATTTTGCTCCTTTGTCACTTATATGAAGCGTTTTTACTTACGGGTTTTATTTGTTCTGTTTACAGTGAGTTCAAAAACTCATCTCGCCCAAAATGAGCGATGACTTTTGGCGTTAAAGCGCCATACTTAGCCTGGTGCAGCGAGTTTTCCAGCGTGATCGTCGCTCCTTGCAGTGAAGGCCGTCCAAAAACTTTCGGTGCTTTGCGTCAATTGAAAAAACAAGATCGTCATATGACATGCCAAGAGATGGAGGCGTCTTTGGACATTAGAGGAATATAAACGCAGAAGTGTATTGACACCCAAGGAGCATATTTTGAAAAAAAATAAAGCCATTTTCATTATAATTTTATAGTGTTTTCATTATTAGTTGCATAAATAAGTTCTGCATTTTTCAAACTCTTAATTTTGTTTATAAAATTAAAAATATCAAAAAATGTTGTCCATTATTTTTGAAAACATACTCATTGGAAAACCAGAAAAGAAAGATGTGCAAGTCCCATTAGGAGCTACGGTATCAATAGCTTTCATAAGCTACCAGAACAAATACGAAGCGCTAGTAATATACAGCAATTTAAAGGAATACTACAAAATTTTAAACCTTGCTAATGGCAATAGAGTAATTTTATAACGCGATTTTGACCAAGAATGATAGAATTCAAAATTACGCTGATTGATTTGAAATTTGGGAGGATAAATTGACACTGGCGTCACACCAGATTTACCGGTGGAGAGAACTGAGAGAAAACACATTGTTATATAAGTTGAAAAGAGTGCACACGATTGTGAGTATATATACAAATCCGTAGAAATTCTGTCAAAATTTTCAAGAGACGATTAGCGGTATCACTATCTACGTCACCTTCTGTATTTTTTCACCATGGTTTCAAGGGCTGAAATACTTAGTTGAATTTTGTAAATATATATAAATTTCCAAAACTTCCTCGGCATAGTTTATTACTGAAACAATTCTACCAGCATCTACGGCATAATTAAACCAACTTCACGGTTCTGCCGTTAATCGCAGAAATCGAAAGAAGTTATTTGAATTTTTCAGATCAGAAAAATTATTGGCAATAATTCGTTCGGAAGACAACTCGAATATATCGCTGACCTTACTTTTATCTAGAAGACTTTATGTTTCAAATCGATATTGTGTGATTGTTATTTTTTCGATTACATTTGATCGATATCTTGAGATTTTTTTCGATCATAAAATATAAATCGTATTATAGCTGTTGTTGGTGATATTGTCATTGCCGACATTTTTTTTTTTTGCTTTTGTTATGATCAAAAAATTTTAAATCCACGAATATGAAAAAATAACATTCAAAACATATCGAATAAATCTTATCGAAAAAAATTAAAAACAAAAACTGACAATCATATTTAATAGAAAAAATAAAAATTTTTTAATGCAATTATGACAACTAAATCGTGACTTTGTTTTATAAAAATTATAGACGTTATGGTCCGAGGTTAATCAAAGCATTCTGATTTAAATGTTCTGATGAAATTCGAAATCGTTCAAGAATTGTTTGGTGTTAGTCTCTTGTTGGAAAAAAGTTCCAGTTGAAGGTTGAGAAAGAACTTTTTCGATGCGGGTATATGTCACAAAGTTACCTATAATATTTTTTACATATATAAATTTAAAAAACAAATTAATTTACAAGCATAATCGATAAAAATAAAATTCCAATTGCCCGATATGTATGAATGTATGTGTGATTGCAAAATATTTACAAACATTCAAAAATACTTACCCAAAAAGCAGCACAAATGTGGCATGCAAAGCCTTCAGGGCTAACGTGAGTCAATTAACTTGTCTAATGATGCACAACAACACAAAAAAAAAGCAGTGAGCCGAAACAACAAAATTGCATGACACATTTACACAAACAAAAGCGAAAAAAACGCACAACAGCAATCAATGAAAAGAACAAAAACAATATAAAAAACTTAAAAAAAATGCAAAATGATCTTGACGATCGATCGATTGATCGCCTGAAAGCTACAGTCAAACAAAAAGCCACAAAAACTCAAAATCACTGACTTTAGCAGCCGAATGAATTCGGTATCTTTTTTTTGTGAGCTGCTTTTGTTTTTTTTTTCTTAGTAAAACGTGCACGAAAGAAAAAGCTAATAGTTGTTGTCAACATGTAGCAATAAAAGTACAGCAACAAAAAACACATGCACAAATTGGCAACGCTGCCGTCCTTGCTGCTGTTCCTGTTGATGTTGTTGTTGTTGTTGCAGTGCTGGCCAACGTTCTTAATGAACGCATAAAGGCCGATATTTGCATGCCACAAATGGAATGCAAAATTAAGAAATGTTGACAGCAGGTTAGGTGAGGCGGCAAGCGGCAAGCGGCGAGTTAGTCGCCAACGGTGTTGTGTGGTGTGGCAGAGAGGAGCGTCGCAGAGACAAAAGCATGGAATAAATGCTGTGGCATGCGGAAAGGATATAAGCAGAATACCTAGTGTTCTGTTTTGTTTTTGTATGCACAACACTATTTGACACCAACGATCGATGTTGAACAGCAACAACAACAACAACAACAAGTGATCGTGCAGCTAATGATCACAAAGAGGAGCTGCGAGTATAAACCAGCACACCTACAACAACACTAATCAAGAAAAAAATATAACACAAAAACAACGTAAAGTGACAACTACAACAACAATAACAATAATGACAACATTTTATGAACATGCTGATGACCAAAAAATAATACCAAACCCAAATGTGTTCTTGCTGGTGTTGAACGTCGTTGATCACGCGCGCGCTCCCCAACTCAACGCCAATCGCTTCAACCTGAAGCTGCAGTTGGAGACGGAGTTGTGTGGAGGCTGGGGCTGTGGTTGTTGCTACACAGAGCTGAAAAGTTCAACTATAATCAGAGAACGTAACAATTACAATTTTTATTCAAAAAAAAAAAATCGCTCTTTAATTATTTTTCCGACTTCTATTCAATTTCTCATTAAATAGCAGTTATTCTTGAATTTTATTTTATAAATGTAAAATAACAATTATTTTTAGATTTTTATTTTAAAAACCACAAATAATAGTTATTTCTGACCTTTATATTATAAATCGAAAATAAGAGTTATTTTTCGATTTTTATTTTACTATAGTATTTCTGTTTGCATTAAATTGTTTTCTATTAAAAATGGCTTTCATAGGTATGCCATAAAAAATAAAAGCCAGCTGCTGATTTATATTGCTGACTTTTATAATTTGTTAGTTTCGATTCATAAAATAAATTAATATTTATTTATTAAGTTAATATCTATTTATATAATATTAAATTTGAATCTTAATTATTTTTATAATTTTAAACTGATTTTTATAAATTTTATAAAATATTACATTCAATAAAATTTAAAATGAAAACATTTATTTTTAAATATTATAAAATAGAATAATAGGAGGGAAAAAATTATTTTTAATATTGTAAAATACAAAATTAATTTACTAAAATAACTAAATTAAAGTAATAGTGATATTTTAATACTGTAGTATTTAATTTATAAATATATGAACTCAAATAGATTATATTAATATTAATATTTATTATATTGGTTTCATTATATACATTACAATATCTGATTAAATAATTTTTAAATAATTTATTAAATATTTTTGGTTTTGAAAATAAAAATCGAAAATTAACTCTTATTTTTGATATATAAAATAGAAATCAGAAATATCTGTTATATATGATTTTTAAAATAAAAATCGAAAAATAATTGTTATTTTAAATTTAAAAAGAAAATCAAAAATAACTCTTTTCTTCATTTTGCATAAAAATTGCAAAAAAAATTATTTTCAAATTTGAGTCTCGCTGAATCAAGAAATCGATTAATACATTACACTTGGTTGTAGAATATTCCCTTCAGAGGGAATTTTACAAAGACAATTTTTAGAAATAACAGTTATTTTCCATCCCTAAGATTGAAAATTTTGTCCCCTCTCGCACTCTTTTCTATCTCTTCCTATAATTAAAGAAATCGTGCTTTCTTCGACGTCGATCCCTTTAATTATAGGCAGGGATAGAAAAGAGTGCGAGAGGGGACAACATTTTCACTCTTATTGAATTTATTACCAAGGAACAATTTTTTTTAATGAGTCCTTTTTGATTCAAAAATTATATACTTTGCGAATAATCTACTTTATATTGTTTTTAGTTTAATTTTATGAATATTGTCGTTTGCATTTTTTCTATTTTCCAAATGAAAATGTTTGTTTAACTTATTTGTTGGTCCAGAAGTTTTCAATTATTCAATAAAATTATAATTGTTTTTAAAACCAAATACCTTTATTCGATGGTGACGCTCCAGTTATGCTATAAAGATCCTGTCTAAACTTGTATGAAAGTTCAGGAAATGGCATGTAAATATTTAAACTTGAATAATTATAACTAAAGCTTATATAATTAAATAAAAAAAGTTGAATGATATTTAAATTTATTTTCAGAAAATAATCAAAGTAAGCGATTATAAGTGCCAATAATTTTGAATTGATAAGCTCATCGGCTTATTAACGTTAAGGGGAGATGTTAGTGAAAACCAAGGTTCGATTCTGAATCATCTTAATTTTACAGGTTATCTTCTAGATTTTATTAAAAAAGATTTTCATCTTAATTCTACGGGTCACCGTCCTAATGACATTGAAAAGTTTTCATCTTAGTTTTACAGATTATTTTCTTGAAATAAGAAGAGCTTCTTATTTGAAAAAAAAAAAATCAGGAAAATCTGCTAAATTTTTTTCTGATTTATAGGCCATTTTAGGTCGCCTTTTCGCTCTGTGTAATTCTGTATTGTTTTTGTTATTGTTGACTATCATTACCGTGCGCTAGATCGCTACAGGTTGTAGCGGTGTGCGGAATACTCCACATAATCCAATAAACGCGTATTAATCTAAATGTGAGTATGCGTGTGTGTGTGTGTGTGTCTATGTGTGCGCCTCTATATGGCTGTGACATTCTCGACTAGAGGTGTGTTTTGTATTGCCCACATTCTGATAGTGCACATTTGGTATGTGTGTGTGTGTGTGTGTGTGTGTGTGTGCGTGCGAGTGTGCTTCCAAGAAGATTAATACAGCAAAATTAAGGAAAATAAATAAATGTCACCAGACTACAAGATCGTTATCTCATTTAACAATAATTACCCTGATATGGGATATGGTAACTAATCTGTTATGTTTGTTGTGCATTCGCCCGCTCGATTTCGCTTACATGTGTCGTCTTATATATAGGGAGATTGTTGCTTGTTTTCTCAGCTTGGCTTCTTTTCAATTTGGCTGCTGGCTAACTAACTATGGATAAGTGAGTGTGAGTGTTGATGTGTGTGTGTGTGCGTGTGTGCGTTGAATAATGTTGTCCAACTCATGTTTACTTGTTTCTGTTCTCTTTATTTTGATTTTATTTTCAATTTTTTTCCCCCCACAGTAATGCCAGAAGTTATGTGCCACTAATCCTAAATATACTTGTACTGTATGTTTGTGTGTGTGTGCGTGTGTGTGTGTGTGTGCAAGTGTACACAGCAGGTCTGTCGGCCAAATTCCGATTATTGGTGGTGTTTTAATTTCTTAGCAATTTGTTTGTTATATAATTGTGTTACCATACTTGTTGAGGCAAATTAAGTAATTAATTTTAGATAAAGTAATAAATGCGCGAAAATTAATTTTTAATAGAAGTTCAATACATGTGCCACTTCAATGCACATACTTACATCCCACTAATAACATAAACGCGAAAGTTTGCGAGTGAGTATCTCCCATGTAACCTTTATAATATGATCAACATCGGGCCATAAATACAGAGTTTATGAATATCGCGACTCAGGCGCCATGATTTAAAGACACTTTGCCGAGGCCTGCCACCCGCTTAAAAAAGCACTCGTATTTGATTAATTAATTTCTGAGTTTTATTTTTTAGTTCAGAAATAAAACTTGTATCACAAGTTTTTGCTTTCTGAAATAATATTTAGTATTTTATTGATCGAAAGTAAAGCTCAGTTTTGGAGCGTTATACAAAAAATATACATCTACACAAAGCTATTCTCTAAGAACTTTAAAATAACTATTAATTAGGGCTGCTGATTTAAACCAGTTACATAAAAAGAACTTGGCTTTATTTTGTCCACTAGTTAAATTAAGTAAAGTTTTAAAAATGAGAAAAAGGCGTAATCAAAAATTAAAGTGAATTAATTTCCTGATACCAATACCAATGCCAAAAAGAATAACAATTACAATGTCAAAAATAAACCAATAATAATTAGAATACAAATGCCAATAGCAATACCAATACCCATACCAATACCAATACCATTACCAATACTAATACCAATACCAATACCAATACCAATACCAATACCAATACCAATACCAATACCATTACCAATACCAATACCAATACCAATATCAATACGAATACCATTACCAATCCCAATCCCAATACCAATACCAATACCAATACCAATACCAATACCAATACCAATACCAATACCAATACCAATACCAATACCAATATCAATACCAATACCAATACCAATACCAACACCAATACCAATACTAGTACCAATACCATACCAATACCAATACTAATACCAATCCCAATAGCAATACCAATACCAATACCAATACCAATATCAATACCAATACTAGTACCAATACCAATACCAATCCCAATACCAATACCAATACCAATACCAATGCCAATACCAATAATAATGAAAATAGTAATACCTATTCCAGTACAAATACAAATACCAATACCAATCCCAATACCAACACCAATACCATTACTAATATCAATTCCAATGCCAATAGCAAAACATACATTAAAATCAATACCAATTCCCATACTGATTCCAATACCAAAGCGAACAATAACAAAATACCAATATCAATACCAGTACAAATGTCATCATATACTACATAGGTATATACATACATATATAAAAAAATAATAATTAAAGCACCTACAATTATCTGTATTTGTATTCGATCAAACACAACACAGATGCTGCCGTTAGATTTGACCAGCGCGCCACTTCATTTTAATCAAATTTTAGATAACCGTTTCATGAAAATTTGACATTTAATCGAAGTACCCTCGAAGACCTAATCATTTATTTGTCACCATATAAAAAACGATTTTGATCTAGACATGCAAATTGCGGCAATGAACCATGACATTTTCAAAAAGTTTTATGCGCATAAACCTATCAAAATTTTTACTTTGAAATGGGAACATAAAACATGGAATAAATATGTGCATACATATGTATTTATTTTAATGACATTTGATGACTCTTATTACGAGTAATCGTTATTTTCCATGTTTCAATCAATTTTTAAAACGAACTTGCTTAACTAATTCGAATTTAAATACCTAATGAATTGTTTTTCTTTTTTGTGTCTCCTTAGACTTAATATAATCATTTAATCAGCTAATGACAATTTGAATTTGACTAACGTTAAACAGTTACTCGTAACGCTGCACGGCAAACGGGAGGCGATGCAAGTATTTTCGCTCAAGTTCATATTTCCACAAGCTGCTAACCTTGCAGCATATTTTTTGCGCACAATTTCATTTGAATATACACGTAATTCATCAGAATTACAAATATAAATTTTGTATCATTACGAATAACACATGGAGCTAAAGCGTGGTGTAATTAGATTTAATTAACAATTAATTTTGCATACTAAATAAATTGAATATGTTTTTACGTTCAAAATGAATAATTTCCAACTATTTACATACAAACATACGTACAAAACGAAACCTAAAAACTGCGTGAAATATCACGCCTCAATTAGCCAGAGCAATTATCTAATGTGCAGTAATTGCAATAATATTTAATATGTTACAAAAAAAAAAAAGCAAAAAAAAAGTACACTGCAATAAATTTATCTAATTACACATGCACTTGCTTAGTTTTTACTATAATTTGTTGCCAAGAGTTAATTAATTACCGGATGCATGTGGCATAAAGATATATAAATGTTATACTGCTCGTGAGTTAACTTATCGACTTTAATTGTTGGTTTATTGTGAATTTCTTATCAGCTGTGTGGCATACTTCGAGAATAAATATTAAGCTATCGAATGCAATTTTGCATTGAATGCACTTAGGGCATGTTCATAATTAAATTTCACTTAATTCCACTTTGCATTTTATGGAAAATTGAATTTGCACACCAGGCATTTTCCTAAGAATCCCACACGTACCATTTTTGTTTTCGAACTTTGCAAACGTGTAATTGTAATTTAATAGCTCACCTAAAGTGCCACTTAAGCGCATTTTAAATAACCAGTTGCAGTTGCAGTGGCAGTTGCAGTTCGGTTTGCCACGACTAGTCACAATTAAAAGACGTTTAGTAAAGTGATTTGATTTTTAGTATGAGAAAATTCATACTAAGCACTGAAATGGACGAAATGAGTGAGGAATGTTAGAAATGTTTTAAACAGAGACCCAGAATAATAATTATTTGATGATAGAATTTTAAAAAAGTCGCCCCAATATTGATAAGAAGTAGTAAAAGTTTTTTTATAATAATTATGAATGTGAGATATTTTTAATGTTATCTATATTATTTTGACACTTATATTATTAAAAGCTTTTCATAATTATTATGACTGAGAACAACTTAATAGACCCAAAAATAATTATATTTTGAGATTTATCTTATTAATTATCAGCGAGATAAATTTTTTTGCATCTTTCAAAGACTTTTATTTTGAGATTTGTATTATAAAAGTCTGCGTAACAATTATGAGTAAGACACACCATTTTTAAGTCCTAAAAGACGGAACCATTTCACTACGAAAAATCGAAAAATAGTACCGAACTGGTCCAGAAGTGATCCCAAACTGGTTATGAAATTATTTCGAAATAGCTCCGAATCAGTCCCGTACTAATCGAGAAAGGATCCCAAACTGGTCATGTAACTATTTCGAAGTAGAATCGAATCAGTCCTGCACTAATGCCGAAGTGGTTCTAAAAAAGCTCCCTTCTTTAAGACTACACATTTTTTTTCTCACTGATAATTAGTATAATAAGATTTATATAATATAAGTCTCGTAATAAAAGTCTTTGAAGACTAAAAAAATTTGATTTCGCTAATAATTATTATGAGAGGACTCTTACAATATATATCTCAAAATAAAAGCTTCAGAATACCCATCAGGTTTTCGGCAGCGCCACTTCTGTTCTACTCTGATGCATAATCTTATCTAACAGTTAGCAAGTCATATTTTGTGTTGAGGCAACTATGGAGAACTGCTGCATATATTCCGCGAACTACTTAATTAAACTTGTAAAAACTTTAATAGTCCATTTAATATCCTACCAAGAATAAGTTTGTATTTATTTAGAAATAAGCAATTGGTTATTAATAATACTGCTAGATATATTTACTTAAAGCGAAAGTTTGATCACACTTCAGAGTTCTCCACTAACATTCTCGGCTGCAGCTTGTCAATATTTCTTGATCGTCGTTTAGTAAGATTTATTCATAGGCTAGTTTACAACCGGGACCCGAAACATCTATTTCGAAATTAAAGTTTGCATAATTCCTTCGCACATGCAACCTCATCACATACAACCCCATTGTACCACAGTCCATGTATTCAGTAACGTCACGAATGTTTTTCGTTAGAGCTGTGAAATTGTGGAACTTCTTACCAAATAGATTAAAATTGTAATGTAACCCAAGGCGCTCAAACTAGCAGTTCTCTCTCTATTTTTATTTTAATCTTTCTGTGCTACTTTACCCTTTACGTATTTTTTCCCCTGTCACCTGAATGTACCTTAACTTTAGTTGTACTTTTAATTTAATTTGAAGTAATTATACCCGTTGTTTTAAGTTTTAATATAAATCTGCACTGTAAAAGATCTGGTATTATGGGTGTGTATTCGAATATATGAAATAAATGAAATGAAATACTCAAAAATATTTATCTCGCTGATAATTATTATGAAAAGACTTTTTTAATATAAGTCTTTGAATAATGTTTATAGATTACGCAAAAAATGTTTATCTTACTTTAATAATTTTTGATTAACTTTTACTCGTTATTCTTATAATATTTATATCTCTGGTTGTAAATAACAAATGTTAAATACTTTGAATTTACGAAAACACTATTTCCAAACTATTATATGTCAATAGTTATTCCCCTGATAGTCAATTTTTTTTTTTTTTTTTTTATGAAATCCCTTTAATTCTTATTATGAATTATTTTTCCGTTCATGCTATTCAATTATTTTCATTTAATTACTTTAATTATTACAGCTACATATATTCAAATTAGCACAATTTTACAAGTAATTATAATTATTGATAAAGGGGTTTCTTTTCTTAATATGTGTGTAATTATTCTCTGTACCTACTTATTTCAGACATATTTTTATTGGTACTCGCATTAAATTTTTATAAACATTGATTAACTATTAACTGTGCCCTGACTATTTGCGTCGATGTCGTTTTTCAAAGGTTTGACCGCCAAAATCCCCTTCTCTTGTGATCAACGGTACGGAAAATATTACAAAATTTGCATAAAACATTTTATTGTGAAACTTCGGTTTTTGCAATTCAACACATTTCATATACTACGCAGAGTCGATTTTTAAGATAAACAATTTCCTTACTTCATTAAGTATTTAATATATGTATGTTGTATGTATTTTAAAATATTTCGGCTTTCGTTTAAAAAATTCCAAATTCATATAATTTAGTAGCGAGCTGTGCGTAAATGTTTTGAAAAAGGAGCGATAGGTCACGGCGGAAATCAAAGAACCGTGCAGGGATAACAATTCACGACCATGTCGAATGAAAACATAATATTTGTGGTTAAGATAATAGCGGAAGACAGTAGGCTATAAACTTAAGAATTGACAGCTGGTGAAATTCGAACAAGAAAAATATAACTCTGTGTTTTGTTTACAAAGTGAAAAATTTTCTCAATTTGCTGAAAATAATAATTTAATAAATAATAACCGGTAAATAACCTCTATCATAGAATCTGAAATAAAATGTATATATTTATATAAGAATAGAAATATGTATGTCAATATTGAGCTTAGGCCCTAGCTGCTTTAGCTCCTATCACAATTAGCTTATAAGATTTATGTTTTAAGCCAATTTTATATAAATAAAAAATTAAAATAATTTTAACATTTAGACCCCTGCTTTTCTCATCAAATTTTAAAACGCCTTTTGTGACTTTGTGTGAGGGAATAGCCAATGCAGATTAACGAGTAACTAGGACACACTTGAGATGCAGTTCCGAAACCTTGGAAATTTTTGAATAAAATCCTTAAATGATTCTACGTACGAGTGTATTAGTGATGAACGAATAAAAAGATAAAGCTACATTAAAAAAAGGTTCAATTTTAATTAAGTAAAAAGTGGACGGCAATACTAATATTAGTGCTAAAAGTAAAATATATAAAAAAACATGATTTCGAAAATATTTTTGGACAGAGTTGCCATCTGTTTGAAAAGTTACACTAACTTTAATCAACAATATTAAATGAATGAAACGAAACAGTTTAAAGGTTTGAAAAGTATTTTTGGAAAAAAACCTGAAATAGTGCTACATTGGCGCAAAACTAAAGGGGTTTAAAAAACCTTAAAGAAAACTTGAACACAATTTATCTAAAAAGTTGACTGAAATAATATTGCAGTGGAAAGTGAAAAGTAGAAAAAAACTTAACTTCGAAAATATTTTTCAAGAGGGTTGCCACCTGTTAATAAGTTAAATTACAATTTATCCAAATGATAATTACTATTACCATATGATAACAAAACGAAACAGTTTCAAAAAAAATTTACTTGAAAAATATTTTTCGGGGGAATACAGGATTGGACAAGATTTCGAAGTGATACAAATAATGATGGCAAACTAAACAAATAAAAAAGGTTGAGCTTAGCTTATGTAAAAAGTTGACTGAAATTATTTTAATAGTAAAAAGGAGAAAAAAATTAAATTCAAAAATATTTGGTAGGGTGTTTTAAAATTTGAATATTTAATAGTCTTAATTTAATACAATAATATGAGAATACAACAAAAATGTTTTAAGAAAGTTGTTTTTAAATATTTCTGGACAGCATCCTGACTGAAATGCATCACTTATATAACTGTGAAAATTAAAAAGTAGAAAAAGAAAAATTTCAAAAAAATTTCAACCTGTTGAAAAATTTAATTTAAAATTAATTAATGAAAAATGAAGCTCGTCAGAGTGGTCAACTGTGTAAAAATTTAAATAGAATTTAACTAATATTTTATGTAAATTAAATATGACAAAAAGTGTGCGAAATTAAACAGGTTTAGAAAAGCTTAATTTCGAAAATATTTTCGAAGAGCACTGCGTACACCCTGAATTATTAAATGCAAAGACATTGCAACCAGGGACCGTAGAGGTTATAATTTTTAACACTAACAAAATATACAACTTTTCGATCATAAAAAACGCCAACAAATTTGTCGGTGATGACAATAATATGTATTATAATCGAAAAAATAAATATCACAAAATTTTTGTGAAATATGATCGGAAAAATTCAAATCCAAGAACATCGATTATTTTTGATCGATGAAGTTCAAATCAAAAAATATCGATAAAAATTATGGAAAGACTAAAGTCCAAGAATAGTGATTATTTTTGACCAAAAAATAAATACCCTACAAGGTGTCGATCAAATATTATCGCAAATATTTAAATCCGAGAATAACGATTATTTTTGATCAAAAAAATAAAAATTACAAAATAACTATCAAACTTGATCGAAAAAGAATTAAAAAATAACAGTTAAACTTGATCGAAATAATTAAAATGCAAGCACAACGATTATTTTTTATCGAAAAAAGAAAATTCACAAAATAAGGTCAGATTTGTGTTGCATCTGGCATTAAGATGTAATCGATAAATTTAAATTTTGGATTGCACGAATTTTTGGCCATGATTTTTTGATTAAAAAAAAAACAAAATAACGGTAATTTTTGGTCCCAAATCATAATTATATTCAATTTTTTAAAATAGAGTAACGCTCTTCCTTCCTGAAATTTGCCACGCACCCAGTTTTTTTGCTTCATTTTTAAATATATAAATTTAAAAAATATTTAAAAAGATATAAATTTAGGAAAGATTTAGCAAAAAATGGCATTGATTATATTGATTCCATTAAATTTTTGAATGTGAAATGAAAGCAAGTTGGTTAAATTTTGTTAGTTGGTAGACAATTTTTTTCCAGTGTCTAGTTAATGTACTCTCTCATCCAAAATTATCCATCTACGAGTATCCCTATGTACGACTCTCCGGAAATACTTGTTATACCTAATTTTAAAATGAGAAACCTCATGTTTAATGTTATCGAAATTTAGGAAAAATATTTGCTTTACAAACAAAATTTGCTCTCAATACGAAGTCCACAAATATACAAGTGGTTTCTAGTTTTGCTAATTGCTAAGGCCAGTAGCTAATTAAACTAATTTTCAAGTTGGACTAAGCAAATATTTATGAAACATTTGGCTGGTGAATTTTCTCAAAATGTAAATAAAATTTTACCAACAACCCGAACCACTTAAGAGGCTACTAAACAAACATTTGCGCAGGAAGTGCGGTAGCAAAATTAAAATTCAAACACAAAAAACGATGAATGACCAAAATGCACAGGTGACTTGCCACTCGGCTGGACGCAAATCATTGAGCGTGAATTGTCAATTTGCTCTCGCCGACGACGAGGCAACCAAAACTATTTACGGCGACAAAATACACCTACCAAACCCAAGGCAGGGCCTATGAAAACAAATAATTATTCAATTAGAGAGGCAAATGCCTAAGGCTAATAAGTCAGACACCAAAGACAACTGTCGCCGTTAACTGCTAGCTTCGAAGAGTTATCTCAAGTGGCGCACTACAGTGTATACTTTTTTTTCAAATCAATTTCTACACGAAATGATATAAATCTTGTTCCGTAATTCAAAAATGGCGAACATATGTTTTGTATTTCTCTTTTCAAATGTTAAGCGAGTTAGTTGATGCAGGTTGACTTGAACTGTTGGAGGATGTTAATTATGTGTTGAATGAATGGTTGGAAAAATTACAGCGATATGAATCTCCAAGCGGAGCGGAAATGGTGCTTAGTGACGGTGCTTAGATATCAAAAAAAAAAACAAAAAAAGAAAAGAAAATGGCAGTGAAACAATATAAATATTGTAATTTTTTAGTGGCAATGGTGGTTGAATTGCTGCTGTTGACTGACTGTGTTGTTGTTGTTATTGCTCTAACTTTGTTTAGTGGCGACGGACGTCGGACGGCTAGTGGCGGTGGTGATGGAGTTTAACAAGCGTAAAATTAACTTATTAGAAAGTCGTTAGAGTTATTACGCCACAAACACTTGAAAATTAGTGAAAATAGGGAAACGTTCAAAAAAAAAAACAAACATAATAAATAAATTGTAACGAGGGGCATTTTTGCTGGGTCATAACAAAATGACGTTTGTTATTCAAGAATTTTTTTTTGTTCGGTCAGCTGCAGCAAATGGTGTACTATTTTCTATGTTTTGTATGTATAATGTATGTGTTTTCCTACGCTATCCGAGTCTCCACAAATAATTCGTTTTATAATTTGATGTAAATATATAAATTTTCTTAAAATTCTTAACTTTTTTAATTGACTCATAACTAAAACATTTTTTCTATTCAGCCTATGCATTGTCGTTCAAAATTCAACTTTGAAGGAATAAAACTTAAGCTAGCGCTCTGAAATTTTTAATCAGTGTGTATCAGTAAAATACAATGTTAATGGGAATCACATGTCACACTTCGTCATAAATCGCAAACCACCCCTCCTCCCCTAGCGCGTTACGTAATATGTGCACGACCGCTTACGCCCGTTTTCCCCTATTGCCGCTATACAAAGTGAAAACTGTAAATACAAGTTGAATTTCGAAAAATTTTAACCATCAGCAAGATAGCTTTGTATATGTCGCAATAAAAACTACTTTTAAAATAACTTGAAATAAAATTTTGAGTATGGTATTTTTCGAAGAATGGTAGCGAAAAGCGCAAAATCAAAAATTAAAAATACAAGTCTGCTGCAGAAACTTCTTTATCTGAAATTGTAGTATTTTCTTTATTTTGTTACAAATGAATAAACATATTTATAAATGTCCTCCTCAGAATCGTAGTTACGGCATCTTTCTTATTATCAATATGAGCTTTGAAATTATCACAATTTTTGAGTTTAGTTTGCTCTGAAAAAGAAAAATTGTATCCTCGCCCGCAAACTTCCACATATAAAATATAATTTACGTAAAAGAAAAATGTATTTGCTTTGATTAGATATATAATTTTTATTGATCCTATTTGGTAAACATTTGGGTGATCCAAAAGGTGTCATAATGTGTAATAAGTCATAAAGCAATAAAATTTAAAAAATACAAAATTGCTTAGTACTAATTATTTGTTTCAGAGCAATCCAAAAACATAACTTTTGAAATCTAAAATTTTATAATTTTATGATTTATGGCACCTTGTGAACCACCCAATTATTTGTATTCTACCGAATACAATAAAAACTCACAAAATTTCAAAACAGAACATGATCTATTTAAGCACAAAAAACTTGAATGATACGAATGTTTTACATTAAATTGAGATAATCTAGATCTTGCATTTCTTCATTAATATTTTCCATTTTATAAACACACCATATTTGTAATTGTTGACTTTTTACCACCACTTAAGATTTGCATATAACTGGAATAAAAAAATTTCTCCGAATACCGAAATCAAAACAATGACTTTCATGCTTTCTGATAAACAAGTAGTTGTATTTCATTTTATTTTTCAACTCCTTTAATATAATATGTAGTTAAACGTAATAACTCTTTTTGCGAAAAAGTAAAGTCGAATGTCGGCTTTTATCTCTCAATAATTCAGGTTTGAACCATAGTGCTATTTTTTTTATCTCGTGATGTTTTAGTTGTTTGTGTAATTAAAATTATATTGAAAATAGAACCCAATGATAACTTTAACAAAGTATTATATTATTCTAGTGATTTGGTAATGGTCTTATGTATTTTATGTACTTACAAACAAGTTTATTGAATTTTTTTAGAGAAGGTAAGTTGGGGTATGCTCCGGTAAATAAAGGTAAGACTCAAAATTATAAACTTAGGTATTGCCGAAGAAAGACGAAACTTATAAGTGGGATGCAAAAAATATGAAAAAGGCTACAGGAATCCGAAAATGTATGGCATGCCATTTGCAACGTTGCAAAGCAGGGGCCGTAATGGTTATAATTATTATAAAAAAAATATCATGATTTTATCGATATTTTGCCATTTTTACTTTTTATTCTTGGTTTGATCGTTATTTTGTGATTTTTATTTGTTCGATCAAAAATAATCGTTTATCTTGGATTTTTATTTTTTTGACCAAGTTTAATGGTTAGTTTGCGGTTTTTATTTTTGCGGTCAAGTTTGATAGTTAATTTGTGGTATTTGTTGTTCGACCATAAGACATATTACTGTCACCGGCGACAAATTTGTTTTTATATATTATGATGGAAAAATTGTAAATACAAGAAAAACGATCGTAAAAATGAAAATCATCAAATAACGATTAACCAATGACTTAAAGCAAAAAATTTTCAAAATAAAAATAAGATCACATTTGTATAAAAAATAACATGTTTTGATGGAATTCTTACGAGTTACGAGTTACGAACTTCGTAGGTCCATATCGCGAATTCGGAGGCTGACTTCGAGAATAACTTTTTTATATATGGTTTAATCTCAGAAAAGAATTTGTTTGGTGCATTCTCTAGAAAAAAGCTAATTTTGTCGCTTATTGCTTTGAGTGAAAAAATCCTTTGAAGTCTTGAAATACGAAATAAGATCGGGCGTATTTCGAGACTATTGTGGGAAAAGTGCGAAAAGATCTCATCACTCGTTCGGGATAATTTAGCAATCAATTCCGAAATCGTCCAGAAATGGTTTCGAACTAGGCCCGTATTGGCCCATAGATAGAGCCGCATAACAAGACTTGAAAAGAAAAATTTTCTCACTCAGAATTAAAACAAAAAATTCTTTTAGTATGTGTTAGTCTCATGATAAAAGTCTTCTGAAGAGTTAAGAGATTATTTCTAACTTTTTTTTTATTTAGGCCTTTATACCCATACCAAAATTTATGTCTAAGGAAATTGTGTTCCTTATAAAAGTAGTAATATTTCATTACTTCAGTTTGGCCTACCCCGCTCCATCCATTCACGATTTGCTTCATTACTTTCGTCGAACTTCCACCAAAAAGCGAAACGCTAAGTAAAATATTAGTAAAAAGTTTATAATGTCATCGGGAAAATATAAAAATAAAGGCCGATACAAGTTTTTAACAGCAGCACAATTTTCTAAGGCACAAAGTTTTTGTATTTAGGTTATAAAATGTGTGCGACAAAATTGTCATCAATATTTATTTAAATGTATCAAAAACTTTACAGTACATGAAGAATTTCAAAATGAGCAAGTTGGTTTCTTAAGTCTTTTATTTGTATTCATTAGGGCTGTTTTTTTTTTTTGTTATCGACAGACAAAAAACCACTATGTAAGACAAATTGCATGTAAAGTAACAACACAAACTCGGAAAAATAGATAAGTGGTGCCCGCTCGGTAAAATGACATCCGACCTGAGATGCAGTGTTATGAAGTAAGAAAAAACTTCGCTATTTTGAATGAGCTCTAAGAAAATACATTGGATATTTCAATTAAACTAACTAATCCATTTCTATCTTCATAGTGTTCACTTGGAGAAATTGCATTCCTGCATAAATTCGAAAATGAAAAGCATTTTCATGATACCGATAGTAGGTACCATCTCTGAAGATATTCTCTTTCACATACATACATTAGAACTCAAGTCTAGTGTGGAGTATAAAAGCCCCGTGCATCTTGAACATTTCTTTTGTTTTCTTTGTAGTTCATTTTGAGCGATCAGACTCTTCAAGGTAGCATAACGTCATCAGTTTCCTTTCAGTTCCACCAAAACCTGCACTGATTTTCCTACATCCTTTTTAAAATGAAATAAATAAGTTGCGCCGATATCGCGTAATGGAAGTCGTGTAGATATTTCTGGACCATGTCAGGACTTTTCAGTAGCTCGGGACTGGATCAACACTACAACTACTCTAGTACTACTACTAATCCTATACCATTTATTACTTTTACTAACTACTAACACTACTACTAGGAATTACTAATAATATTACTGCTCTACTACTATTGCTACTACTACTATTTTGCGACTACTAATTACTACAACTATTTACAACTATTGTTTTTACTATTTCTGCTACAATTTTTAGAAATTCTACTGTTAAATACTAATACAATTCTTATTTATGCTACCACTAGTTTTACTTATTTCTACTGCTAATTACTACTACTATTTTAACTAACTTCTTTTACTTATTACTACTACTATTTTCACTAATTTCTGCTACTATTTCACTAAAGGGACTACTAATTACATCTACTATTTTTACCGATTCCTACTACTATTTTTACTAATTTCTACTACTATTTTACTAATGCGACTACTAATTACTTCAACTATTTTTACCGATTGCAACTACTATTTTTACTAATTTCTACTACTATTTTACTGATGCGACTACTAATTACTTCAACTATTTTTACCGATTGCAACTACTATTTTTACTTATTTCAACTACTATTTTACTAATGCGACTACTAATTATTTCAACTATTTTTACCGATTGCAACTATTATTTTTACTAATTTCTACTACTATTTTACTAATGCGACTACTAAAACCTTTTCCTATTTTTACCGATTGCAACTACTTTTTTTTACTAATATCTATCACTATTTTTACTAATGCGACTACTAAATACTTCTACTATTTTTACCGATTGCAACTACTATTTTTACTAATATCTATCACTATTTTTGCTGGTGTGACTACTAATTACTTCTACTATTTTTACCTATTGCAACTATTTTTACAAAATTCTACTACTATTTTACTAATGCGACTACTAAATACTTCTACTATTTTTACCGATTGCAACTACTATTTTTACTAATTTCTACTACTATTTTACTAATGCGACTACTAATTACTTCAACTATTTTTACCGATTGCAACTACTATTTTTACTAATTTCTACTACTATTTTACTAATGCGACTACTAATTACTTCAACTATTTTTACCGATTGCAACTACTATTTTTACTTATTTCAACTACTATTTTACTAATGCGACTACTAATTATTTCAACTATTTTTACCGATTGCAACTACTATTTTTACTTATTTTACTAATGCGACTACTAATTATTTCTAATATTTTTACCGATTGCAACTACTATTTTTACTAATTTCTACTACTATTTTACTAATGCGTCTACTAATAACTTCTACTATTTTTACCGATTGCAACTACAATTTTTACTTATTTTACTAATGCGACTACTAATTACTTCTACTATTTTTACCGATTGCAACTACTATTTTTACTTATTTTACTAATGCGACTACTAATTACTTCAACTATTTTTACCGATTGCAACTACTATTTTTACTAATTTCTACTACTATTTTACTGATGCGACTACTAATTACTTCAACTATTTTTACCGATTGCAACTACTATTTTTACTTATTTCAACTACTATTTTACTAATGCGACTACTAATTATTTCAACTATTTTTACCGATTGCAACTATTATTTTTACTAATTTCTACTACTATTTTACTAATGCGACTACTAAAACCTTTTCCTATTTTTACCGATTGCAACTACTTTTTTTTACTAATATCTATCACTATTTTTACTAATGCGACTACTAAATACTTCTACTATTTTTACCGATTGCAACTACTATTTTTACTAATATCTATCACTATTTTTGCTGGTGTGACTACTAATTACTTCTACTATTTTTACCTATTGCAACTATTTTTACAAAATTCTACTACTATTTTGCTAATGCGACTACTAAATACTTCTACTATTTTTACCGATTGCAACTACTATTTTTACTAATTTCTACTACTATTTTACTAATGCGACTACTAATTACTTCAACTATTTTTACCGATTGCAACTACTATTTTTACTAATTTCTACTACTATTTTACTAATGCGACTACTAATTACTTCAACTATTTTTACCGATTGCAACTACTATTTTTACTTATTTCAACTACTATTTTACTAATGCGACTACTAATTATTTCAACTATTTTTACCGATTGCAACTACTATTTTTACTTATTTTACTAATGCGACTACTAATTATTTCTAATATTTTTACCGATTGCAACTACTATTTTTTACTAATTTCTACTACTATTTTACTAATGCGTCTACTAATAACTTCTACTATTTTTACCGATTGCAACTACAATTTTTACTTATTTTACTAATGCGACTACTAAATACTTCTACTATTTTTACCGATGGCAACTACTATTTTTACTAATATCTATCACTATTTTTGCTGGTGTGACTACTAATTACTTCTACTATTTTTACCTATTGCAACTATTTTTACAAAATTCTACTACTATTTTACTAAAGCGACTACTAATTACTGCAGCTATTTTTTCCGATTCGCACTACCATTTTTTCTAATCCTAAAACTTAAAAATTAAAAAGAATTTCATATATGTAAAAGTCTCTCTCATACATTTAACTCTCTTAGTCTCTTAGTCTGGCTAATGCACTTAGCTCCGCGCGTATTTCGTTTTCAATAATAAAATCAGTTCCATTCCATCAATCATAAATTTGTGTATACACTCAAGCATTTTTCATTCATACTCAAAGCAATTTTTCCAAAGATTAATTTGAATACTTTACACAAATACATTGTTGGTGCATAAATAGATTAAGCAAATAAGTTTAAACTAAGTAAATTAAGTAAGTTTGCTAATTACCATAAAATTGAGCTAAAAATATAGTATTTTTAATTTAATCAGAGCAACCAAAAAGTTCCCATTACAGCTATTTTCCGTGCATAAATAGCACAAAGGATACTACCAGGGTTGCTTTTGGCAGCAAAGAAAATTTTACCCAAGTAGGAGCGTTCCTATCCTCCTTTATTCGGCAACCAAGGAGCAAACCTATTATTAATGTAAATATTTAAATTTCAATTGCAGTGGGGGAAATTTGACATTTTCCACTACTTTATTATTTATTTCAATGTCTTCAAACCTTGAATTGTCATTACATGACACATCACTCATGCCCCACAAATTACTTTGCATGGCTTTGGAACGCTTTACACGTTCTTATCAAAATCTACATTAAATCAACTGACAAAGGCAAAAAGAAGGCTTAGCTATGTTTGTATACTTAACACCCGTTTGACATGTGGCACTTTCCGTCGCATTATAAACTTGCTCTTTGCTCCTTGTTCACTTGAGAATGAAAGAGAAAATGAAAAATTATGCACAACACCTAAATCAAAAATTCAATTAACTATCAATTTGTGCCGCGCCCAAAAACAGAAACTCTTTAGTTAATGAGTAGTCACCTGAAAATATTCGTGGACAAAAAAAAAGGAAGAATATACAAAAATTAAGTTATTTTCATATGCGTAATATTTCATGCCAACAAATAGCTGTGCTGTTACCTGCAGCACCCTGGACAGCCAGGCGCACCAACACCAACACACAAGAAGCTATGAAATTTCACAGGAAAATAATGTCAACACGGTTGATTAGCATCAAATGAGGAACACAAGTTTGGAATGAAAAATTATTGGAAATTAAAAAATTTCATTGAAATTATTAAGCCAGGCAGCAGGAACAACAAAAATAAACACAAACAACCAGCCAGTGAGTTGGGTTGAAAAACTTAATAAAGTATTCAGCTGCTAGAGCAGCGTGGTCATGCAATACCCGATGAATGAATGTTTTATTTGTTTTTTTCCCCCTTTTTTTTCTTTTGGTCATATAAAAAAGGAGACAAATATCGATTAACAATTAATCAAACTGCTGTCGCTGACTTCTACCAATTCGGCTAACCAAGTGGCGACACCCTTTAAACCCGCACCCATGCACCCAGCCAGCCAGCCAGCAAGCCATTATTGTTACGTCACGGCTATGCCTGTGCTGCTCATTATTATTTTGACATTTTCCAAAGATATTTAGATTATCAGTGTTTTAAAATCAAATTAAATACACAAGCCATGTAACGCCCTCCACTACAACTATGAAAGGTATAAGCAGGGAAAAAAGCAATAACAACAACTTGTTTTACGTATCAGAAACATAGGCTACGTTTTGTTATTACTTATTTTGTTGCTCATTTAGATAAAAAGGACAATATGTGGTGACATGGGGCACACCAATATAAGCCAACTTCTCGGAAGGTGATAAACAATGTGCGAGTTGTACTAAGCATATAGGAGTGTAGCGAAAAAACGGTGGACGATGAAACGAAATACGTGCACATAGAGCAGAGGGACGAGACACAAGTGCAGCATAAGAGTGGTCAGTAAAACAGCAATAATAAAAACAAAGACACTGGCTGAGCTGAACAAGTGCAGTATTTGTAAATTCAAAGGAACAAAAAGGACCGTTTACTCTTCTCCAACTGTTTTCGACATACACAGTACGGTAAAGCAGTAAAAACCAACCGTTTTTATGGCAATCGATCGAAAATGTGCGACAGGTTTTGTGATATGCTAACGGTTAGTTACAGTGTGGAGTGTAGTGGGTAATAAATTATTTAATTTATAACTTCTTTATACTGTTGTTAAAAATTCTGTGGGAATCTGTGAAGTGTGAAAAAGGTAGTTCATTTGCTTTGTAGGCGTTCAAAATAAAAAAAAAATTAAAAAACGAAGCTAAAAGAACAATAGTTATTGATTTTATGATTTGAAACCGTTAAATACACAAGAAACTGTTATATAAAATGTGTGCTTAGAAAATAAAAAATCAAAGGAATTATTGCATAACGGTAAGTGTCCTTCAGGCTTCTACGAACAAGCATATTTAAATCTCTAATAAAACATTTCTCATAAATCACACATATATAAAAGGCCGTGTGTGTCTGCTGGTATTTAGTTTATAAGCCCGAAAACCACAAAACTAATTGAGCTCAAATCCACAGAATATGTTTGTTGTAAATAGTGCACAAAAAACTCCAATAGGTAGCGCTAGAGTCGTGATATTTCCCCAATCCGTGTTTACCGTTCGATTTGATTAAAATTCCCTCCGAATGAAGCACGCACAAAATACACAATCGGCTTTGGCGGGCGCCACGAATTAGTCATAGAAATGTAAGTATTTTATTAGAACATTTAACCGATAGGTGGCGCTGAAGCCGAGACGTCTCTAAAATCTATCTCTACAGTCCGATTTGGTGGAAATTGAGAACATGTATTAAACACAAATATATATATATAAGAAAATATTTTATTTGTAAATTGAATACACTTATATAATAAATCATAAAAGCAATATTTTTATAAGAAGGGTCTGTCTTAAGTGTTTTAAAAAAGTGGAATTTTACTTAACACTTAACCTATGTTCATGTGTTCGAATAATCCGAATGACATTTAACACCTAATATTTTTTTTATAGCTTTCACGTAAACTGATGGCACTTTTAGACTTTTATTAATTGAAAAAAACTAAATTGAAAAACCTGGATTTTGTGAAGTTTTCTGATCACACGGTGCGGAACGATTACAAAGGTCGTCCGGTTTTTAAATCGAAAATGAGCCTGCGTGGATTCCAAAATATCCCTCCGAGTTCTGAGGTTCGCAAGAAATGTAGCCCAAATGAGAGACTAGCTGCAATCAGAAATCTTTGGAATAGTTGGGAGATAAAAATACAAAAAAGATTCAATCCTGGTGAATGCACCACAGTAGATGAGCAATCGGTGACCTTTCGCGGCCGTTGTCCAATCAAGCAATATATTCCATCGAAGCCTCGAAAATACGGCATTAAAATCTGGGCATTCTGCGGCAGCCAAACAAGATTGGCATGGTCATTGCAGGCATATACAGCAAATATTGGAATTGTTAACCGGACACCGAACAAGGACAACGTGTTGTATTGGATCTGGTAAAAGACATACGATAATTTTTTACATATCACAAGTTGTGTATTTAATTATTGAAACATAAAATAATCCTGGTTGTTATAATCGGAAAGAATAAAATATTATTGCCTATAAAATTTACACAAATAAAAAAAAAGAAACCAGAAAAGTATGCACATTTCTTTTTTGACCACAACAATAAAGTCACAATCGTTGGATATGTGCCAAAAAAGTGCATCGTATATTTACTCAGTATATTCTATAATGCTCTTGAAATCACCGACTTTTATAGCAAGACCAAATTAGGTGTTAATACTCTCGGTCAAGTAATCAGAATACATACTTCCAAGCGTGAAACAAATCGGAATAGAAATAAAAAAATTTGGCTTCATATATTCCTAGAAGTGCTAGGTTCTAGCCCAAGTTGTTATTGGAAAATCTTAAAATACTGTAGAAACTACAAAAATGATTCCATAATCAGCAAATGTACGATGCGGGTGTTGCTTTATTTGTCCTAATTGATCCAATAGCACAAAAAAAATACTAACACCTCGCAAAAATTCATTTGCAAAGTTCTATCTATATATTTTGTTATTTCATAAATTTCTTTTATACTTATTGCATAATAAAACTGCTTTAAAACTTGAAATATATTCATAATGCTTATGTTTTCCTTCATATATTGGGCAAAATTTACCCATCAACGTTATATGCGTTATGATTTTTGAGTACAGAACAAGGGTTAATAATGCCCCAAAGAGTCAGTATATCAAAAATTTCTTTTCATGAAAAGTGAGCTGATTTGGTGTAGGAGTTACAACGCAAAACCTGTTACCTGAACAATCAGCTGTGTAGGAACTATGAGTTCTAGTGACGCGATCTTGTCATAAGTGAAAGAATCCCAAATTTTATGTTCATCGTTGCTTTAATAAAAGAGTTATAACGTGAAAGATCAGATCTGAGCAATCAGTTGTATTAGATCTATAAGTTATTGTCGTCCGATATCGATAATTTTCATTGTACACTTTCAGTGTGTGATAAGTGAAAGAAATACTAAATAGCAAGTCCTTAGGTGTAGAAGTTCTAACCTGATATCTGAACAGTCAGGTGTATTGGAGTTATGGGTTATAGCTCGATTTTGCTGATTTCCATTGTACACTTTCTATTTATAATAAGTAAGAAGAGTGCAAAATGTCATGTTCTTAGCTTTCATCCTCATGAAAGTAAAAAGGATTTTCTTAAAAAACGTTTATATGATTCATAGTATTTTGGCAACCTGACGCCTTTGTGTCTCCTTTGAACAGCATGCCTCAAATGTGTGTATGTGTGATGGGCGTGAGAGTATAAACCTATATACAAAATTTCATTAAAATCGGAGCTCTTTTAAAGTTTCTTCTCCTTAGCAAAAGTTTTTCACTCTTTACCAAGGACCGAAAATATTCGTTATTTTGATTTTTTCGGACCAACAAATCATTGGGAAATATTGGTTCAAAATAAAACTCGAATACATCGATCTAACCCTAACCCCGTACGCTAAGCAAACATGACCTCATTTTTATTTGCAAAAGTTTTTATTCGAACTGGATAAATGTTATTTTGTGATATTTTATTTTTTCGACCACAATTGATCGCTTTTTTAGGTTTTTTTTTGATCATGTTTGTCCGTTATTTTTATTTTTTCGATTAAAAATTATCGTCATTCTCGGACATAAATTTTTCCGCTCATATTTGATCGATTTTTTGTAATTTATATTTTTTCGATCATAAAACATAAATCGTAATATTGGCGCTGTGCTGGCATTGTTATCGCCGACAAATTTGTTTGTCCTTTTCATAATCGAAAAATTTAAAATCAACAAATGATGATTTTTTTTCATCAGAAAAACGGCAATAACAAAATATCGATTATATGTTATCGGAAGAAATTACATCCAGGAATAACGATCAATTTTAATCGAAAATATAAAAATCACAAATATCGATAAAATTTTATCGATAAAATTCAAATCAATAGTTATCGATGAAACTTGATCGATAAAAAAATCACTAAATTTCAATCAAATGTGAACGAAAAAATTGAGATCACAAAATAACGAGTAAATGATGATTTCTCTTATAAAAATTTTAACCGTTTACATCCCTAACATTTTAATAAAAATACAGCTAATGCGTGCGTACTACGAGTACATATAATATAAGCAAAGTTATTGTGGTTCCGTGAACGTTTAGATATTGAAAACACATTCCTAATATTTAGTTTGTAATGAGGCGGTAGTTATATTTGATTAGTGGTTTTTAAAAACTGCAAATCTAATTTATAGTGTAGAAAAGTATATAATAACGAATATGCATGCGAGTAGAATTTAAATTATACCACAGTATTATTTTTAAGAAATAAAAACCTCAAAAAGCTAAGTTGGTTGCCACAGTGCTATCAAAATTTTTGACTTTCCTCTCTCAGCGGTCAGACTTTGCTCTGCTTTACAGGTTCAAAAAAACTATTAAAAAAATCATTTTCCTCCAATTTAGCCTTCCCTCAAAAAAACAAAATTCTTTTTAAAGACAAAAAAGGAAACGTTTTAAAAACTACAATTCCATGTAGTTAGTTTTTGTTGTTATTGATTCACACCGTTTTGCTTAAACAACTCCTACTATTATAATTTCAGCTATTTATTTACATTTCAAAGAATTTCTAAATACCCTTTTAGTACCAATTTTCTAACCAAATTCAGACATCACCAAAATTACTGCTGCTATTTACATACCAACAAAACATTTGCATTTTCAGTGCAAAAGCAGCACTAAAAATTTCTCAGAAGATGCAAATCATCTACATAAATACCTTCCACTAATATAACGTGGATGGATGGGAAACCTGCTGTTTGGCTCCCGAAAATACACAAAACACAAAAACCAAATGGCATGTATTAATTAAACTTGTCAACGCCCCGTCAAAAAATTATTTCCACACTTCTTTTGCTTGCTGCTTGCTGATTTCTTTAGTGTTTTGTGTTCTGTGTTTTTTTTTTTCATTTTTGATTTTGCAAGGGAAAGGCCAAAACAAGCCTTTAGTGTACTTATTAAACTCCCGCAGTGTGCCGCCCAACCTACAATGCCGCAAGTTGCAGAATAGTTGCTTCAAGGCACACTCGCGCCACAGGGTGCAATAGTCAAAGGGACATTTTCCATTAAATTTTCTACAGAAAATTCATTATATTATTATTATGCAGTTATTAAATATGAATTTTGATCTCTTTTTGGTTCGCCCATTACACAGCAGATACAGATACGGTTGGACAACGCCCCCACAATATCTGGCATATGTATTGTGTATGTATATAATATATATGTACATATATAACGACTGGCTTTGAGTCCTTAATAAGGATCAGAAGCAAACACAACGGGCATTCGTTTGTATTTGTTTGACTTGAAGAAAAGGCATTATAAGTCAAAACGGCAAATGTCTTAGCAAAAATTTGCATCCACACTCGCGTGCGTTTGTGTATGTATGTGTGTGCTTCTTGTGCTCCTTTAGCAATGCACTTAGCATATAACTCTTTTACTTTACAGTTGCATGCAATGTACTACACTGATGATGTCCTGCGGTGCGTTAATGTCGAATGCCCAATGCTCGTTTGCATTTGAGATCAAACAATGACGTTTAGAAATTGCAATCGTTTCTCATATTGAGTGTGTGTGTGTGTGTGTGTGTTGACGATGACCTTACCTTTTACCGCGCGTTTCGCCTTCTTCGCCACCATTGTGGTTTTCGAATTCAGCTACGCTTGTTAATCCTTTGCTTCATGAGCATTCAAAAACAACAAAAACAACAAACAAAAAAACACACACTCTCGGCTACCTCCGCAATTCGCGCGCTATATGTTAGACATTGGGTCTTGATTGTTGTATGCCTAACAAGATTCCAAAGTTAAGCCAACACTAGCAGGCAGCTTAAGCGCGTAATCCTGTTAGTTCAAGCCTTACTCAGCAGAGCTTATAAAAACGAGAGAGATTAAGCAGCTGAGCGACGCAGCTATAGGTGCGTACATTTGGCTAGATATGTATGTAGTTGTACGAGTGCACAAAAATACAACACTGTGCTGCGAAAATCCAGCTGACTCTCTCGGCTCAACAATGAATGGAATTCGAGCAGATTCTTTGCGTTAAATAAGTGTTGTTGCAGCCGTGTCAGCAGATATCCTTTGCTCCTCTATTTGCTTGTTTTGTGTTATTCTTAAGGATTTGACAAGTTATCCAATTTGCAGAAGAAGGCTTAGATTTCGATTGGCAGGTATGGATGAAAATAAAATTGTAAATGAAATTTTAATTGAAGGAGTGCGTTTGATTTGACTGAATTTCGTAAGCGAATTGTATAGCAAAATTATTGCTGGTATTCATTCCCTGGACTAACAATAATATTGTACCGATTTTTTCTACTTTACTCTCATTGAATTGTGAGATCCAATAAAAAAAACCAGCGCCGTACTGAAAGTGACGTGACTGAGGCGCTTGCCTGGGCCGCAATAACCAGGGGGGCCTCAAAAAGTATGCAAAACATTTAAGCAATTTTCAAATCTCGCGCCATGGTTTTCCGCTTAACGTAATATAGAATTATATAACACTATACAAGCGCCCTCTTTCTATTTCATTGAAAACTATTGAATATCATAACTTTGGAAACGTTGATTTTACTTTTGTATTGTGTGTTTTGCCTGAGTTCGGAGAACTAAGTGCAGTTATTGTTTCTGTGATATTTAGATCCGAAATTCGGCCGGGCATTTAATTATTTTCCTTTCAAGATCACTTAACTATTTCGTAGTCCTCGAAAAAAGAAAAATGGAACCCAAAATCGTAGAGAATCAAAAATCCGGAAAGTCGAGGGGGATAACTTGGCAACGACTTTCGGGAAGTGGCTATCAACTTCGTCAAAAGCTGATATTTATTCATTCTCGGGAAACGCCGGTAAGCATTTAGGTTTAAAAAAATAATTAGGAAAAAAATAATTCCTCTTTCAAATATGTTAGGATAATATTATTTTAAAATTTTGGTGATAACTTTCGTACCAAAGATAGCGAACGATAAAAAAAGACGATTTTTTTTTATTGGAACTTTCCACGCCAACCCTAAAACCTCCTACAGAAAGCGGAATAACGGCAATTACAAATTCAAGATCCGCTACTCTTCCAATTGAAGTCGAGTCTGCAAGCCGAAAATTGTAATACCATATTAAGGACGGCATAACAGTCTCTTAATTTTGCATGGATCGGATCAAGGAAAAAGCACTGATGGAAGCCACGTGACATATCATTTTATTCTAGAACAATTACAAAATCGGGAAACCATACAGAGAAATAGGTTGATCTATTTTCGAAATAGAAATGTTATATTTTGTTTTTGTTGCTGCCTATTCGAATGTCCCATCACGAATAGGATCGCAGATCACGAGAAACCTTCCGATCATCGAAAATATTTTCTCCAGTGGAAAAGTTTTGAAGCTCGATTGAAAAACTCAAAATGTATCGATGCAGAAAAAAATTCTCTTGGAGGAAGATCGTTGGCATCCCATCCTGCGAGTTATATCGAATACTATTATGTTGTGCGCGAGAAACATTTAAGTCTTAGGAGGATAAACAGCACTAATTGGAACAAAAGGATCTGCGGTATTCTTGGAAAAAATTTAAGTGACATTTTTCGTGACCATAACAAAAAAAACCATGAACTACTTGCCACAGAAAATTCAGAATGGATTTATCGATCTCTTAGCGCAGAAAATTTGCGACGTAATCATATCAAGAATTCAAAAAGCGTAATGGACAATCTTAATGGAGGCAGATACGATTTGCCTATAAAGTGCTTCGAAATATGGTAGCCCATGCAATTAACTGCGGTACACAATTACCTTCTGGAAATTTGCTCGCGAAGGTTGTTTTAAAATTTCATAACTTTTTCGACGTTTGATCCCACAATTTTAGGTCGAATTGACCGCGTAACCCAAGCTATTTAATTGAAAAATTTGTCTTTAGAAAAAGTTGCTCATTTGGTTGAGATTCGTCATATAGAATTTGGAAAAAAATTTAGCGGTCCACCGCATTAACATCTACTTTGTAACTGGAAAATACATCGAATAAATTAAAAGCAGAAATTGCTACATTACTGCGAAGAAGACGATGATGGGCCAAAGATTTCAGAAAAACAAGGATTTCGCTTTGGTAGCGCGCAGTCAGTCGATATTTTGATTACAGAACTTAATTTGAGATTGAAGAAGTTGATGGAAGTCGTCGGGGATTTTGGACGAATCCTTGCACTCTTTGACCAAAACAGTGAACTGAATTGACAAGATTGAATATGAGATTACTCTGGGTATTGATTTTGACGATATTATTGATGAATATTGTTGTAAATCAAGGAAATTAATATATTTTGTGCTACACAATTCTAATTTTCTCCTGTACAATTTTCCTTATATTGTCATTGTAAATTGCAACAAAGTGAACATAAAAGTTTGACTTTAAAATAGTTTTGGAAGTATTTGATTTACGTAAAATTCTGTTGAGGGAAGAGGGGGGTAAAAAGTTTGTAATTCGCTTCGGGCACCAAAATAGCTCTCTACAGTCCTGAAAGAAACTAATATCAGCTATCGATATCTTCTGCGCCATAGCCCTAATTGATCGATAACAACAGTTTGCAAGCGCTTGCCACCGTTAGAACCTCGGTAAACCGTTTTTTGTCTTACCCGCAGCTTAACGGTATATTTGAAATTGTAATCAAGAGGCGAAACAAGCCCTACATCGTGCAGAAAAAATATTGCACGGACCCAAATTCGTTTGCCTTCAAGGCAATTTGAAACGAAACGACGCTTAGAATAAGGCGCAAGATTTTTGCAATAAACTTAAGTCTCTCGCTTCCTAATAGAGTTCTGTGGCGGAACTTAAAAAGTTGCGTGTTCATATCAGTGCTAGTTCAGCATGCTCACTCAACCCCGACACACCAAACGACTTCCTCGTAAATTGTGCCTCTTACTCTTGTTCTCTTACCTCTTATCCAACATTATCTGGCGATGTTAGATTTTCTGGTCATATGTTTGCGGTTTCGTGTGCAGCGTCTTAGTTTGTTGTGGACAAAAGTATGTTTAAAATTCGGTCTAATGCAAGTGTGAAGACGACGATTAATTTTATGAAAATATTTCCAACTATTAAATCTACATAATTCTATTAAATCATAGTTTCACGACGCCGATATGAACTACTTCACACCATTTTTTTCGTATTTCATTTGACTTGCGATTAATTTACAGAAATTTTACCTTTCAAACAGGTGGCAGCCCTCTGCAAAATATAGGTGCGAACCTTCTCCTCGGCGTCACCAGCCACTGGTCACTCACATTTTAATATTTCATATTAGTTTTGTATAATTTAGTTAACTTCGACTTTTCGAACATATTGCATATTTGCATATTTCATATAATTTGATTTTTTCGACAGGTGCCAACACTCATAAAAGTAAACGACGAACGCAACGCTCTGCAAAATATATGTAGGTGTAAACTTTCTTCTCGCCGTCATGACCCGTTTGGCAACCATATTTTAATATTTCACATAGGTTGTGTTTATTTAATTAAATTTGGTTTTCAAACAGGTGGCAACCCTCATAAAAGTAAGCTACCAATCTTTTTGCCAATACGAACCGTTTGACACCCATACTTTCATATTTCATATAAGTAAGTTGTATATAATGTGATTGAAATAGACTTTTCAAACAGGTGGCAACCCTCATAAAAGTTTTCTGTAAACCCTCTTTTCGAGACCCATGTTTTAATATTTCATATAACTTGTGTATATTTTAATGGAAATTTACATTTCAAACAGGTGGCAACCCTCTGCCAAGCATAAAACATACTTTGAGGCCTATTCTCGTGCTTACGAAATCCAATTACAAAATTTCGTAAAAATAGGCCGTGTTCGATAGTTTTTATACATATGTATAAGCATTGCCAGTTTTGTTTTAATCTCAATTTGTTTTTTACTTAATATCAATGTTTACTTATCTATTTATCATTAGTTTCGAGCATAATATATAGTTTATATACTTTATCGTTTTACTATATTAATGCTTTAATCAATAAATGAAGAAATGACAATCAACCCCATTGAATACTTCATAAATTTTCTTTCAAATGAACTTGTCTCGCATCCAATCAGAACAGCAGCTATAATTTATTTCAATTGTAGGTTACATTTTTCCCCCCCAAACATATACCTAGTATCTGTAAATGCTCAGCTTACAATTTAATATACGCACCTAATTTAAAGATCCATTAAGATAAATACACAGCACAGTATTTACATGGCTTTATGTCTTCTTTAGGCATATCCAATTGCTGCAATCGCACTGGAATAAATAAATAAATAAGAGAAGGCCTAAAATAACACCGAACATCATCCCACATATCAACAATTCCAAATGCATATACAAATACAAATGCAAAGCAAATGCGAGAGAGCAATGTTGTTCAAGTATAGCATAAAAATCGATGTTTGGAAAAAATACATACGTGCATATCTATTTCGTTTATAAAATTAGTAGTTACCAATATTGCGTTCGTTATGGTCAATTTACCAACTAAATAAAACTAAATATGTAAACAAATCTTTTGACTTTTATATTCTTACCAATTACTAGAAACCGCTAAGAAAATACACACGCACACACACATCTTTAAATATCATATTATGATAAAAATCTGCCTCAGCTAGTTGGCTTCTCTAGGTACTCGTAGAGTAGGCCACTTAAATTATTCTCATATATTTAATACAATCGATTCATTTCACCCGTTGCTTTCTCACCTCACTCATCCTTGTGGCGCATAGTACCCCATGTTGCGTTGACGGCCAGGCACACTCGCCCCGAATGCAAAGCACAATAATCAGTTTGATAAAGAATGACATTAATTTGGAATATATTACCGCTGTAATTTGATATTTTCATAGCATATTCAATGTATGCCGATAAATTTAAAATCTTAGTAGGCGAAGAAGTTGTAGGATGCCAAGTGAGGCGAAAAGTGCTTGGTACCCCAAATAACATAAATATCTAAGTTTAAAATATTATTGTTCCGCTTGAGAGAAGCCGATCAATCTTGAACTTTAATAATAATAATAATTTGGTGTTTACATCATAGCTTGTTTTTTGTTGGAACTTGTCCTACATTTTGTGGTGTTCGTCTTGATGTTGTAAGACCAATTGGGGGGCCTACAATTTTACACCGACTCCGTTCGGTAAATGATATTTGCGAGATTTTTTTTATAGCTATTTTATTGCCGGGGAGCGACCGCTATTAGAAAAAACCTTTTATTTTAATTTTGATGTTACTTTCCCCGTGCTCGATTTAAACTCGGGACCAACCGAATGAAGCGCGCAAACGCTACAAACTCGGGTACGGTGCACAGTGTCGCGAGTTGGACAAAATAGAAAAAAGTTGAGGTTGGATTTTCGAACAAATTTTAATGGCAATGTGCAGCGGATACCCACGTTTGGCCAAGTTTAAAATATTTTTGAAAAATATGAATGTTTACTTGTAGTATGGAGTGCTCACGGTGCAAACTTCAAAACAGCTGGTACTTTTGCCAAAAATATACTAGTTATATTTGGATTGTAAACTGCCGTACTCTAAGTGTTTTTTCACGTATTTCATTGATCGATAAGTTTTCTGAAAGCTTAACATATTTCCTGCAGGGTAATTTTTGTTTTGTTTCACTGCGTTTGACATTTAAAAAATACCGTTACAAAGAACAAAACATTAAACCAAAATAACCAAAATTAGCGATTTTAAAGTTTGGAAGAGTGCGAAAAGTTGTCGTTGCAAATCGTTACAGAATTTTTAATAAAAGTATATAGGAAAAACTATGTACAATAGAAATCAATAAGATCTTCCTGCAACTTTCTGCAATTTAATTTTTTCCGATTGATGTCTTTTATTAATGCAAAGTAAGCAATTCTAAAGTTTCAAAGAGCAGCAAAATTTATTTCCGCAAAACGCCGGAAAAAATTTGCCATAAATAAAAAAATACAAGTGCGTTATATTAAAATCAAATATTTTTACGTCTGGTGGGCGTGTCTGAAGTCCGATTTCAACTAAATTTCATATTTTTACATTTTAAGATAACATAAAGCTACAAACTAAATTTCATTAAAATTCGAGCCCTTTTACTTTTTCCGCCCACTAGCGTACAGGGTGTACCAATTGACTAATTTGCACCATATTTCGAATTTCTTCTTTCTACGGCCAATGAGGCACCTATAATGAATTTTATTGAAATTGGAGCACGCTCAATATTTTTGTCCACTCTACTGAGGAGCTCGCGACACTGTGCGGTGGCACCCGTAATTTTTAACTTTAATTTGTGCAATTTCGATTTTTTGAATAACCATCTTCAGAATTATGATTGGAAAAATTTATTGAACAATATAGACGTGGGAAAGGGTCGGAAGTTTACGAAGTTGAATGGCTTGGACAATGTGAGGACCTAACAGGCGTTCGCAGTACTCAAACCGATCTTTCAGAATTTTTACAACATATTACTTACGCAAATTTAGAAAAATAGGCGTCTTATATTCGCAACTACTAAGTTTAGATTAATTACAATTGGATATATACGTATGTATGTACATATGACTTATATATCAAACTGTGTATAGTTTAGAGAAAACTGGGCGATGCCTTATACAATAAAATATCCTAATTCCTTGTAACTCCACAACTATTTGATGCAGATGTACAATATTTGGTATATAGATCCTATATATCAGGCTAAATATTATTTGTTGGAAGAAAAGTTATGTCTTTATTGACGCAACAAACCAAGACGGGTATGCGAGTTTAACATCACTTTGAAAACTTTATAAATTTTTGGTGAGTATTGAACACAAAGACAAACGTTCCAGGCCCATTTTCAAAAATTTAGATTTTTACGTGTTTCTCACTCCAACTATATTATTCGTAACAAATGTAAACAAATCCGAATGAACTTCGGAGATACATAAATTTGTTCTTAGATGATATAAATTACAGGCCTATTCCAAATATTTTAGATTTCTTATATTTTGTTGTCAAACCCAATCTTGTACATAAAATTTTAGCCAATTTCCTTGTATAGTTACTGAAATATCGAGGTTTTTAAATTTTCGTTATACACGAGCAGGGCGTGGTTTTGGTCCGACTTATATTTTTTTTATGCTTATTTTATTTAAAAATGGAGTAAATTCAAGATCATACTACAGTTTTATGATTTTGCTTGGGGTTTGAAAAAAATTGATTTAATATCAAAAATAACCGCAAAGCTTTTCACTGAAGCTCAGATCTAGTTTGCCGTCCTCTGTTTTCTTTAATGGCGAGCAGGCCGAGGTAGCCAATAACTTTGCAGAATTTTTGTCTACTAGTTATGACACCGACTCTGATACAACTTCTTACGGTTACCCTTATTCAGATTATGTCCATAATTTTGACGCACTACAAATGCTATGGAGGAAGGCATATATTCCATAAAGCACTCCAATAAGTTTTATGCTAATGGCCTTACAGCCGCTATACTCAAACGACACCCTGCTCTCATTCAGCTATTAACAATTCTATTCAATGAGTCACTTTAGGGTGGGTATTTTATTGACGACTGAAAAAATTTTGGGATTACGCCATTATATTTAAAAAAGTGGTAGCAGGAGTAATATTTCGAACTATTTCCAAAACAGCCATTGTCTCGCATGTTTCTGAGTCAGTATGTGAAACAGAGGCTTAGTTTTACAAAGAAAATTTTGCTTTGTCTTTATCAGCACGATTTTATTAGTGGTATGTCAAAGGTCTACAAAATTAAATGGAGGTTTGTGTTGCCACAGTACAGAAAGGTTTTCAAGTTGACATTATTTGCACGAACTTCTCGAAAGTGTTAGGTTTGCACCCAAATCTCTTTGAATGGATTGAATCCTAACGTTGCAATTGGCTTCTTCCTGTTTAGATTAAATACAACATCGGTGCTATGACTTTAAAGAGGTTAAGGATTTAGGAGTTTATTTCAATTCAAAACTATCCTCCTCAACACATATTAATTACGTAAGAGTGGGTCATTTATGGATCGCTGTACACTGAAAATTTTCTATGATACTTTATTGAGACCTTAGTTAGAGTATGCATCCTTTATATACTGGATTGAAAGGATTCAACAAGTTTCTATTAAATTCGACTTGCGTTTTTTTTTTAAATTTGCGGAGTCTGTACCTCCATGCGCTGCTTCTTTTATGGCTAAAATACTGAAAGGCATCGTCGATTATTCTAATATTTTAAATAAGTGAGCTGTGTCATAGCTTGCGTGAATACAGAATAAATCTGGTGCAACATCACAGAAAAATTACTATCCCGAATTTCAGATGAATTAGTGCAATCTTGTATTCTATCATTCTTGCCTTTGTTCAGAGCCCTCTCTGAATTTAAAGAGGTGTCGGAATAAGACCCCTCCCTTTCATTCGAAATGGCTCTTCGTGTTCTGTTAAATTACTTTAGGTAGTTTTTACGCTTTTTTATTTTAGCCATTTGTTTCAGATAAATAAATAAATTAATTAAATAAATGAATAAATAGAAATTTTGGAACAAAATTCGTCAACATCAGATTTAAAAGTTATGTCTCCATTTAACTCTACAGGTACTATAAATCATGATTTAATTGTTATTTTATGATTTTTATTACTTCGATCAAGCTTGATCCTCAATTTTTTTAATTTTATATTTACGAAAATCCATTCAGTGGTTTCGGAGATAAATGACTAGAAACAGAAAAACAAAAATTATAAAAATGATCCAAATGTGTTCTATGGCATTCCCTGCAGCATCTTTGGTAAGACTTTAAAAGAAGTTCTCATTGTGAACAGGCGACATTTCTACAGCTTTATTATAGTATAGATATACAGATAAATTTTCCGAAATAAACAAATAAAACTTTTTTAAACATTTTATCTGAACGTGACAGAAATTTTCTACCTACCAAAAGCCAAAAAAACTAACAATTTTATTAACCTTAAATATGTGTTTTCCGAACTTGTGGGTAGATTTCAACCCATATTAAGATTTCACAAATTGTGTGCGAAAAAATTTAAAACCAGTGCATTGTTTATATTTCAATTATTACAATACCAAATTTTCATTTCATTTATACAATTGACGCACACTGTAAGCAGGCGCTGGAAAATTTTTTTACGGGTTGAGTTTTTACAATGGCAGCATGTAAGCTCCGTTTTTTTTTTTTTTGTTCTTGAGAGCTCAAAATTCTTGTAATTTTTGCATTGGCCACGTACTTTCTGATTATCTGGCACTTCCACTTTAGAACATTTAACTGGTTGTGGATCAATCGAAGAAAGCTAGTGGTCTCTTAGCTGTGCAAGTAATGAGGAGGACGAGGATGACTTTAGATTTGGTAAAATTCTGCCATAAGGTGGAAAAAAGTAAAAAAGGCTCAAAAGTAATCGTTTTTGTTCATAAAAATTGTTTCGGCGTTGAGTTTTAGCACGATGAGCGAAGGGTTAACTATATAATCACTAAAGTTGCAAGCATCAACCGAGATTTTCGAAGAAATCGGCGCAGATTGCGAGCTTCAATAGACGCAAGAGTAGTCGATAAAAATCGATGCATTTGTGCATTCTGAACGTGTAGAAGTGTTCACATTATCGAAGCAACATAGTTGATTTTGATCGAATAGCATTAGCACAATTTCGGCGCATATTGCCGCAAAGAAAAAAATTGTGTGCGTTCATACCATATTGGGATGAAATTTGCCGCAAATCGGTACATTGGGCCGATAATAAAGGAATTGTGACTTTAATTCCTTTCAACATTGTAATGCTCTGTTGACTAGAACTTCAGCGACCTTTGATAGAATGAAGACTTTCGAAATTTTAATATAAATGTGTCATAGTTATTAAAATTATCATAAGTTACACTCCTTATAATCACCTCGTTCCATTGCACCATTGCACTGGGAAATTAAAATGTGATTTTGGCAAAGTACATACAATGAATTCCATTATCGCAAATATTGAAATTCCCATGGGTGTGCTAATTTAGCTAAATTATTTTCGACTTACACTTTTGTACCTACCCCAAAACTACTCTATTACATTCACCAGACGAATGCAAAAAATGCATATAAAATTCACGCAATCAAAAGCAAAAAGGGCTGCTGATTTCGCGTTTTTAAATCAGTCGTTAGCTGAGCTCATCATTGTAGAAATACTCGTAAATGAGCTGTTTTCAAATCAGGTTTAGGACAGCTTACCGCCAAGACACTGATTAACATCTAAAGTGGGTTTTTATTTTTATTTATTTTTTTATTTTTTTTCAAAAACCTCACTGAGTTTTTATGTAAAATACAAGCTCATTTCAAAAAGTGTTTGGTATTAAAGATTAACCGAAAATGTATAATTTATGCAACTTTAATTGGCATATTAAATATCTTTAATTCATTTTTAATAATGATGATTAAGGTAAGCGTACAAAAAAAAAAACAAATTGTTCGGGATATTTCAGTAATTGGGGGATAATAACATAACAAGAATTGTAAAAAAAAAAATTAAAATTAATTTTAACAAAATGTCAAATGTTAATAACTTATTCCATATATGCATTTGAAAACACAAAATAAAATAAAAAATATAAAAATAAGTCGCACAGCATTTAAAATTATACAGATGTATAAGGGAATGCTTGTGAGTAAATTAAATTCCTGCCAAGCATTCAACATCTGGTGGCACACCTTCGTTTAATCCCAGTTGTCAAATTCCACTTGACTGCATCGCTGGCATCTCATCGCTGAGCAAGCCAACAAACCCTATTAAACAAATACCAACTCACACGAAAACTCATAAAAAATATCCGCAAGCACACACACACACACACACACACACACACACACGTACACATAATGCCTCTAATGATATCACACTTCTACAGAGTCAGAGTGAGATTCAGAATCAGAGTCAGAGTCAGAGTCAGAGTCAGAGCTAGCGCCCACCGCCTACCGTCTACCGCCTACCACCTTCTCCATCCACACCAGCCAACACCGCACAATATCCGTCGTTTATTTTCCATCCACATGCGATTTGGCGTTGATGCTGCTTCTTCTCACCTGACGTGCCAACAAAATGAATCACAATTTAGACGCAGAATGGCCTGAAACAGCCAAGCAAAAGCAAATAACGGACAGCAGCCAGCGGGCGGCAGCAGGCAAATTGACGCGTTGCAACAAACATTTCTCACATGTGCGCGCCCATGTTGCATGCAACGCTGCTTGCTTTAAAACACCTTAATTCAAAAGCGCAAGAAAAGGAAAACACAAAAGAAACGAGCACTTCCTCGAACTGTCCACTCTGCTGGCGCACCGGCGCACCGTCGCATCGCCACATCACGCAAGCAATAGACAGTTCGCGCGCAATAAGCGTTAAACCACCTGCTGTGTTTGATGCCTCAATCCTTGTTGCTGTACAAAACAGCTCATCGGAAATCACTTAGATCCCAATAAATAATCAAATCACCCCCTTAAATTTCGACTTTTTTTCACATTTCTATTTTCTTGCCCATTCATACCCCACTCACCCCCCCCCCCCCCCCCACACTTTTATGGGGATATTTTTCTTTTGTCTGGCCTTTTCTTATACTCCAACGGGGCATTGTGTAGCGCTGGGCTGCTCCTTACACGATGTGCATCTCGCGCATTGGCTGTCCATTGCGCATGCGCGCACGCAATGCTCGCGCGTCGCTCTGCCAATCGGCGGTTATGCTCGAGCTAATGTTCGTTGCATTGTGGTGAAGAACATTAATTGCTCGTTACCTAAATTCTAATATCATCTACAAATTAAGTTGTTGAGTTCGTTCGTTCGTTTTTTCATTTTCTGTTTTTCTGTTTTTTTTTTCTTTTCTGTTGTTGATCTTTCTCTCTGTCTCAAACATTTATGCAAACTGCTGTTGCTGTCGTGCTGTGTCGCTGTGTTGTTGTAGCGCATAATGTTTTTGTTTTTCTGCTAGTACCTCGATTTGTTGTTGATGTCATTGTTAATGCTTATGTTTTGCCTGTCGCCTTGGCACTAACTTGTCTGCTGCTGCTGATTTTGCTGCTTTTGTGGTCATGTGCGTGGTGACGACGCTGTTGCGCTGGTGAACTCTGCGGGAGGCTTTTCTTATTATGTTTTCTTTTTTTTTGTTTTTTTTGTTTATTATTTGTGTGCCGAGATTTAATAAACTAGCATGCGTTATTTGCTCACGCAGCTTTATACATATATGTACATATATGAATATATGAATGAAATCTAAATTGAGTTATCTTATTTTACACTAACTCTGCGCCATCGGCCTGTTTCTATAACTATAAGTAATTAAGTGATATCTAAACATGAAATAAATTAATAATTATGTAAATAAATTACAGAGGGTAGTGTAAAGCGAAGTGTAAGTTTTATTAATAGCTGACATTTTACCAACAATAGCTATGGAGTAGTGGCATCCATTCTTGTGTGGGTTATGGCAAAATAAATTTTGGTGTCTTTAAATACCAATGGAATGAACCGTAATTCAATAGATTCGATAGAAGCCAATGGCTGATGGAAAAATCGATGATTTGGCAGTGTTAATGAAACATTCAATATAAAACAGGGACCGCAAATAATTGTTGTTTTGTTTTTTTTTGTTTGTTTCGGATCAAAAAATCATTGGGCGGAATTCGTTCAAACCAAAACTCCATTATTGGATCAAATTCATAAGCTAAATGCTATACAAATCTGATTTTATTTCTTTTTAGAAAACTTGTTTCTTTAAATCGATATTTTTGATTGGAAAAATAAAAATTATAAAGTATCGATCATACTAAAACTTAAAAACATAGATTAAATCATTATATTTTTTTATAAAAATTCTAACCATTAACTCGGTAGAATGATTTTCGTTTTGTTTTGCTCATTTTAATACAGCGCAAGAAGAAACCCGGAAGAACCCCTAAAATAAAAGTTCGCATTTTGTATGGTACATTTATTTCCAGGTGCGCTTAGCAGAAGCAACAAGAGTTCTGTTTCCACAAACATTTATTGCCCCTCGGCTGACAATGAGAAACTCCCGGGCGTATTTCTATCATAAAAAAATTTTCACCAAAATCATCTGCCTTCTGGATTCGGCGTGAAACTATAGCTTCCTCGATTCGGGGTACAACATCAAGACACACATTACAAATTGTTGGAGAAGCTCGGTCAAACATTGAGCTATGTACATATATTCTTCAAGCGTCAAATTAATAAAAAGTTAGTATAAAAAACTAAAGGCGTTGGATATATTTTAATATTGATTCAGTGTCATTTAGCTACTAAACGAACCACGAAAATCGTCCGGCCAATATTACACATTTCAGTGAATTGTATTTGGAAGATTGAATGAGTTTTAAGATCGCTCTTAATTATTATCGTTGATTGGGAATGGGCACTGCGAGCTTGATGCCTGCTTTGCTTCATTTCATTAATTAAATATCTGGATTCGAGATACATTTTGAATATCGGCACTCTCTCACTAATTGAGTCGTCTAGATTGGCAATGTCGTCTATCCTTTCATTCCCTTCTACACCCTTATGTCCAGGAATCCTGTAAGGGTGCACGAATTTGGGAGCACCCCACCTTCCCAATGCTGCCTTATGTCCTTATGCCAACTACGGTTTTAGAGAAAGCAGGTCCTTAATAACTGCCTTACTGTCGATGCTGATTTTAACCTGTCCGCTAGCTGGTTGAATATCTTACACCTGTGGTACGACAGCTTGTAAGGCATACAAATGCCTGGCTTCAATCTCCTTTTCCAATTTAGACCCGTCTCTACCACCCCCCAGAGACCTATCGAAACTTGGATCCCGAACAGCTCAAACTCGGAGTGTTCAACTCGTCAACGGCGTCCGTAATCAATTTTGAAATTACCTGCTGATATTTGAGAGCCTTAAATTTCTACCTGAAATATAGACATCCGCTTTCCCCACGGCTTCGCAAAATTAGCGACCATTGCACGACTTAGGTACCTTCATCATCCTTCATCCTCCGAATTCGAGTTCATTGCATGCTGTTTAATTTTATAATTTATTTTTGTATTCTAACAGATATTCTTGTAATCCTATTTGCCCTAATATATTATTTAAATTAATTAATTGCGATACGTATAAGAAGTGAAAAGAAAATACAAATATTCTAAAGACGAAGCTCGAGTTTATGAGAAAATACCCATCTAAAGTAAATTGGAATATGCATGAATATGGTGGCGACTAAAATGATACATACCACGGTTAAAAATAGGAAAGGAAATAGTATTAGTTACCTGTAGAGCAGAATTACTTAGTATTTAAAGTTTCTGCACAAAAATAATACACTCTAACTGAAATAATTTTATAGACTCTTAAAAAATCATTTCGTCACCATCTATGGTACATAAAATGATTCGATTGAGGTAACATTATGTAATATGTAGTCTATAGAAAAAGTAATTGGCCACTTCCGTAGCTGAGTGTGTAATGCATGCGCAACTCGTTCTAGGTGTCACGGGTTTAAATCTTGGCGGAGGCAGTAACAGCAAGAAATGATGGAAAACCTTTTTTCCAATAATTGTCGTCTCTAGACATTCAATGGCTAACTTTCTACTACTAGAAATTATTAGTATCACAACGACTCGAACTGTTACTACTATTAATTACTACTACTGTTTTCATAATGGTGCTACCAACTGCTACTAATATTTTTAGTTATGCTTCCACAAATTACTGCTAATTTCCTTACTAATTCCTTGTACTATTTTTATCCATGCTACTACTACTATTTTTTACTAATTTCAACTACTATTTTTACTAATGCTAATGCTGATTACCGCTATTATTTTTACTAATTTCTACTACTATCTTTACTAATGCTTCTACGAATTACTACTGCTATTTTACTACTTTCTACTACTATTCTTACTTATGCTGCTACTAATTGCTACTTCTATTTTTACTAATCTC
Organism: Anomoia purmunda; assembly: GCA_951828415.1. Classification (NCBI taxonomy): domain Eukaryota; kingdom Metazoa; phylum Arthropoda; class Insecta; order Diptera; family Tephritidae; genus Anomoia; species Anomoia purmunda. The sequence continues at coordinate 194,514,965 of OX639993.1, read as the reverse complement.
TACTACTATTTTTAATAATACTACTACTGATTACTACTGCTATTTTTACTAATTTCTACAACTATTTTCACTAATGCTTCTGCTAATTACTACTACTATTTTACTACTTTCTACTACTATTTTTATTTATGCTGCTACTAATTCCTACTACTATTTTTTCTAATCTCTACTACTATTTTCACTAATGCTACTACTAATTACTACTACTATTTTTACTAAAGCCACTACAAATTACTACTACTGTTTTTGCTAATGCGACTTTCAATAACAACTACTACTTTTACTAATTTCTACTAATACTTTTACTTATGAAACTTTTTAATACAACTAATTAATACTACTGTTTCACAAATTTCTACTATTATTTTTTCTAATGTAACTACTATTTTTAACAATGCTACTACGAGGTACTAATACTACTTTAACTAATTTCAAATACTCGTTTTACTAATGCTACTACTAGTTACTACTATTGGTTTCACTTATGCTACTACTAATTACTACTAACTGCTATTACTACTAAGTACTTACTACGTTACTACTCCCACATTTAAATCTCTACCTCTTTATACAGTCGCCAAAAAAGTTTTACTTGTGGCTCGCGTGTTTTTTTTTGTTGTTATTATTAAAATTATTTGTCAACTGAGTACTATTTTTAATTATTTATACATATCTCGTTAAGTACGAATATTAAAAAAGTATTCATAAGTATATTTGTAATATTTTATTTGAATGTTTATTCATTTGCTTGTATTTTAAATGATATGAAACCTTTCCTTCGACCCTAAGAGCGAACAAATTTTGGAACAGCGCTGGTGTGTCAAAAAGTACGACGTTGACATTGCCAACAACTAATCAAGTACACAATTCATTAGAAACCTACGCATTTTGTAGAGAATACAGCAAACGATTTATAAATTGATTTAAGCACATTATTAATTACGCAGAATCCAATAACAACACCCACATGCGCTAAACGCAAATGTATTTGTTACATGCACGCACGCCAACATATCGCCAGTGTTGAAAAAATAAAAAAAAATAAAAATCAAGTGTGCGCTTGTGAACCGCGACAACAAATCTATTAAAATATAAAATTAATATTAATTTCAATTAATGTCAAATTTAAAGTCTCTGAGCGCGTCAGATGTCATTTGTAGTTGTCGGGCTCGTTTGTGAATGTACATGTATATACTTGTGTGTGTAGTGGTAGTAAGCTTGCCTTCTATAAGAGAACGCGGCTGAAGCTGAGCGTCCGCTTATTTTTTTTTTTTTTTTTTTTGATACCATCCCATACACCAGCGCGTCGACGCGTTCGCTGCTTGAGTCTTTTGTTTTATTTTTTTACCTTGCGATTTACATTTTATTTATTTCATTTCGCGCTTATTTCATTTTATTAATCAGATTCACAATCGTTAAATTCGATGTTATTAGCACGATAATGTCGCGCAAATCCGCATGATTTATGACTGCCGAATTATGAGTCAACTAAGTCAAATGAACCAGTTGAACCGGCACAACAACGAACGGCCAGCCGCTCGCACTGACAGTGGGTTAGGCAGTTGTGGGGCGAGTGTGACAGTCAGGTAGTTAATCAGTAAGCTTGTAACTCGCTAGGTACTTACATACAAATATCCGCTTTAATTAATAAGGAGTGTGAACAGATATGCGTGTGTGTGTGTGTAGTAATATAAGATTGCTTTTTAAGGCTGTCGAAAATTTTTTGTCATACGAAATTTTAATTTGTTTGCTGCACAATTTCATAATTTGCTTTGTATTGTTTTGCAATTAGACGTAGACTACATTTGGTATGTTTATGTGTGAATTGTTTAGGTTATATCGCTGCGAAGGTGTTCACTTGACTACATACATATTTATATAAAAATATCCACACAAATCTATACCCTGTCGGAAACAATAGGCAGTCTCAAAAGCTAACCACTTTAAAAAGTAGTTGTAAGTGAATTGCTTTAAAACAAATGCAAAGTTCAAGTGCAATAGAACGAACGCAATAAAAATTAGAGAAAAAATTACAACAATCAAATATCAATCCATGTAATAATGTATCTATAAATATATATTAAAAAAAATATTTGAAATAGTTTGAAAAATACCAGGAATCGAAAATAGTCGTTATTTTGGTTATTTTTGGATCAACAAACCATTTGCAAGAATTCTTTCAAAACAAAACTCAAAAATAAAACTATCTAATTCCTATGTTATATAAATCTGAGCTTATTACAATAAAGATCTAAGAATAACGATTATTTTTCATCGAAAAAATCAAAAATAAAAAAATAACGATAAAATTGTATCGTAAAATAAAAATTACAAACCAATGATCAAACTTGATCGGAAAAATTAAAATCCAAGAAGAGTGATTATTTTTTTTTTACCGATAAAGTAAAAAGCAAGGTGTATCCATAGAAGGTGATAGCAAGATAAACAAGGCGAATCCGCTGTGTATTTTGTTTGTGTAATTTTGCGTGTGAAATGTCAAAAACTGAATTCGTCCAGTTTGCTTATGTAATTTGTTTGTGTTAACAAAACAACCTAGCGAATTCAGAGAGAAGAACAAGCATTCAGCTCATGGGATTCTATCACCTTGTATGAATTCGCCTTGGTAAAAAGTGAAAAATAAAGTTCAAATCTGATAGAAAATATAAAAATCCAAAAATTGAAAAAAATTATTTGAAAATAGCTGTGAACTGAGATCGGAAAAACAGACATCCAAAAATTGTTTTTGCCAGAAAAAATTAAAATTAAAAAATAGCAATCAAATTTAATCGAAGAAATAAAAATTAAATAATAACAATCGAATTATATCGAAAAAAAATTAAGAACAAATTTGATCGAAAAAATAATATAATTCGAATTTAACGATTATTTTGGACAAAAAAAATTTAAAATTAATAAAACAAAAATAACGGTGAAATTGTTTTCAAAAAAATAAAAATTAAAAACAATGACCAAATTCGATCGAAAAAAATAAAAATTAAGAAATAACGTTTAAACTTGAGCGAAAAAGTAAAAATCCAACAATAATGATTATTTTTGAACGACGCAATAAAAGTTAAAACATAACGATCAAAATTGTTTCAAAAAATAAAAATTAAAAAAAGCGATAAAATTTGATCGATAAATTTTATGTTCAAGAAAAACGATAATTTTTAATCGAAAAAATTAAAATTGAAAAATGCCAATCAAACTTGAGCAAAAAATTAAAAACTAAGGATAACTATCATTTTTGATCGAAAAAATTAAAATTAAAAATTTTTGATTAAAAAAAAAATTAAAGTAAATGTGATCGGAAAAATAAAGATTCAAGAACAGCGAAAAATAAATATAAAAAATAAGGGTCAAGTTTGATAAGAAAAATATAAATTAAATAATAACGATCAAACTTAATCGGAAAAATAAAAAGTAAAATTAAATAACAACGACCAAACTTGATCGAAAAAATAAAAATCCAATTAGTTTTCTTCGAAAAAAATAAAAAAAATTAAGGAATAATTATCAAATTTGATCGAAAAAAAATTTAAATTATGACGTAACTAACGAAAAAAAAAAATAAAAAAATAATGATCAAACGTGATCTGGGGAACAAAAATCTGAGAAAAACAAAAAAAAACTCCAAAAGGTACGATCAAATTCGACTGAAAAATTTAAAATTAAACAAAAGAGTCAAACTTGATCGAAAAAAAATCCAACAATATCGATTTTTTTTTATCGAAAAAATAAAAATTCAAAAATAAAGATCATACTTGGGAAAAAAAAGCAAAAATTCAAAAAGAACGATTAACTAATAAAAATCCTAGAACAAGAATCGAAAAAATAAAAATAAAAAAAATAACGATCAAATACAAATTACGATCAAACTTGTTCAGAAAAATAAAAAAAAAAAACCAAAAATAACGCTTATTGTTATATCGCAAAAATAAAAATTACAAAATAACGAATAAATTATGTTTTTTTTTATTCAAGTTACAACTGTTGCGGTCTTTAAAAAAAAGTACATTTTATTGCAACTCGAAATATATTCATTTTGATTTTCTTCTACCATTCATATATTTTAAGGTATGCAGAATCGGATAATTTACTTTCTCCTAGGACATTGCAATGTTTGAAAAGTTAGTTGCTTAAAAGAAAAAATAAAAAAATATCAAAAACTTGCAATTGGTAAAATAGTACTTTTTTAAATTCTTTTTAAGTAGTTAAATTTCCGATAGGGCATGCAGATCTAATCAACAAATCTCCATATCGCAAAATTTATCAAACGGCTTTTATTGTCGCCAGTCGCCAGTTGTCTTGGCAATAAAAATCACATTTGTGCCAAAATTAATAAAATTGTTATGACTACTCGTTTTATTTGCAATGGTCGGTATGCGTGTGTGTGTGTGTATAGATATTTTCAAGCATAGTTAACAAAAAACCAGCACAATCTAATTCAAAGTAAAATTTCTCGGCCAACTCTAACACCTTCGCCCCAAACCACCCACCACCTACCTGCCTGCCTGCCAGCCCACAAAACGGGTGTGTCCATCTCGGGTCGGGTGTTTATGGCGTTCATTAAGTAATTTGTCGCGCGTGTTCATTGACAGGCAGACCACAATCGCTAGTAGTCAGTCGTCTAGGTGCCAACTTACAGCCATACATTAAAATGTGCACAATATGTAAATTACGGACAACAGGAAGTTGTTGTCAAATTTTGACAAATTTTTTTGCATTGTTCATAATTAAATTGCTTTGTGTGATTTTTTTTTTTTTTTTTTTTTGATGTACACCAAAGGCTAATTTTCACTCGTTCAAATATTATATTTAAATCAACATAAGGTTGTGCGATAACAAATGTCGTTATGTGTGAATAGCAGCGTTAGGTTTATTGCGTTTGATTGTGGCAAATGTTTTGGTAACACGTCTCTTTCAAGTTTTATGGCTTATTTTTGAATGTATTATAATTTTTTTTTATAACCGAGCGATGTGATTTAATTTGCTATATTTACGCGCTGACCCAAAAACTTTGAAACATTGGCTGTAAAATTTTTTGTTTAAAATCGCATTAAAATAAGTGCGGTAAATGCCAATAAAAATGGGATAAAAATGGGTTATGGAAGTTGTTTTAATACCTTTGTTTTTTGTATTTACTTTTTATGTGGATGCAAATAACTAATAACAATAAATGCTGCCTTGGCTTGGTTAATTTCTTTTTTGCACAAAAGAATTATACTACTATAAAAAATTTTATGAAAGCAAGAGATGTTTTTAAAGTTTGTTAATGAGGTAATGAGATGATCGCTAAAGCAGAATGCAAAAGGGAGAAAATTTTTTTTTTTTTTTTGGAAATATTCTGGTCCGATGCACCAAAAGTACTAATATCTTGCTGTAATTCAATAAAGAAGGATCAGAAATTATTTTCCGATATCATAAATATGTAAAGGGTGGTTAAATTTTAAGGGCCGATGTTGAATGTGAACCACAGCTAAACGTCAAGTTTTTTTCTGCATTTCATTTGACATTTCGCAATTTCAGACTAACTTAATTTGAATATGGAAAGATACACAATCGTGCAACGCGTTAAAGTTATTCAGGATTATTACGAAAATGGGCCTTCAAATCAAAATGCATATCGCCTCACCTCACCTCACCTCAGTGGATTCGTCAATAAGCAGAATTGCCGCGTTTGGGTGAATGATAATCGAAGCGTGATTGTCGAAAAATCAATGCACCCACAAAGAGTGACTGTATGGTGCGGTTTATTGGCTGGCGGCATCATCGGGCCGTATTTTTTTCCAAAATGAGGCCGGTCAGGCCGTTACTGTGAATGGTGTTCGCTATCGTGAGATGATAACGAACTTTTTATGGCCCGAATTGGAACATATGGATGAGGACGATATGTGGTTCCAACAGGATGTTGCCACTTGCCACTCAGCCAACGAAACCATGGCTCTTTTGCGCGACAAATTCAATGGCCGTGTTATCTCACGTGGTGGCGATGTCAATTGGCCACCAAGATCATGTGATTTGACACCGTTGGACTACTTTCTTTGGGGTTATTTGAAAGAAAAGGTGTACGTCGATAAGCCAGCAACAATTCAAGAGCTAAAGGATGAGATAATTCGGCACATTAACGGCAGAACCTCCAGGAAGAATTTTTAATGACCAAAACTTTTATTCCTGTGGAATACTGAAAAAACGTCTTTGTCAAGATTTCAAAAATTCGAAAGTTCATTTCTCGAAAGTTTTAAGTATCATATTAAAATAAAAAAATACGGGTCGATTATTTTTCGATATAGAACGCGAAAAAAAAATGTTTTTCCAAAAAAATTGTTGAGTGCAAATTTCGGATGGAATGACCCGCATGCATTGTCTACTCAGGTTCAGCCATAAAAACTGTTCGTAAACGAATTCGCAGAAATTCCCTTTAGAAATGGATGTATCGACCAGATCAATGTCAAGACTTATTCGGGATGATTTCCGCATGTAAACCTACCATCGGTCAACTGGTAATCTTCAGACAACGCGCCTGAAAAAAATTAGGCTCAACAGATGCAAGCGGCTTCTTCAGTGGCACGCGATTAAAGGCCATGAAAGTTTTCCTTTTACAGATGAGAAAACTATCACTGTTAAAGAAGTTTTTAATAAGTTAAACTAAAAAATCTAAACTAAAACTTACAAAGGCGCAAAAAATGTTATTCCAAGGGTTCAAGGTGGTCATAACCATCCAGCTGCTGTAATGGTTTGGTTGGAGAGTCTCCAGTAAAGGCGTTACATCTTTTCACCAAAAATGTACCAGCAGGATATTTTAAAAGGCGTGGAAAAGCAGTTGAGCAACACAATCTGTTCGATGGAGAGTATTGGATCCTCCAGCAAGATGCTGATCAAGCACCTAAGGCAAAAACCACCTGGCAGTGGCTTAAAAGGAATATTCCAGGTTTCATAGCTGCAGATGATTGGGCGGCTGGTAGTTCAGATTTGAATCTATTGGACTACAGTTTGCGGCCAAAGTTGGAGAACATGGCTTTTCGAAAACCAATACAGAAATTTGAAGAGTCTCAAAAAATATTTGGTTCGAGCAGCGTAGCCAATACCAATAGAATCTATGCGTGCTGCTATTGATCAACGGGCGAATCCTTTAAGGGGTAGTGTGAATGCAAAATGTGGCAATTTGGAATAACATTTTGTACATCGCTCATTTATTGTATACTTAATGAAATAAAAGTAACCTTATTACAAAAATTATTATAGTTTAATTTTTATAATGGCCTGAACTTGCAACAGAACTTATGGCAGGACTAAGTACACACACACACATGTCATATGGGTCAAATCGTGCGTCGTTTCGCGTGCCATACTTTATACAATAAAAATCCTAATTTCTTATAACTCCGCATCTATTTTAAGTAGTTGCACAATATTTGGTATAAAGATCTTACTTATCTGTCTATATATTATTTGCTGTGGGAAAGGGCGGGCTCACGCCACCTATTAAGATGAAAATACGTATATATATATATATAGACATATTTCATTTATTTATTTATTTGTTTATTTTTTTTTTGATTAACTAATTTACAGAGATACTCTTACAGACTATTACAAAGTAATTAAAAATTTTAAAAACTTACAATTTAAATTTATGTAGGCTCGAGTTGAAATTAAGCTCAATTGGAATGTATACATTATCTTGAAACAGGCGAGTGCATCGTAACTCGTAGATAGAAGCTTAGCATTAAATAAAGCCAAATATAAGCACTGTTTATTTTCGAATTGACCAAGTTGTATACAAACTGAATTGGGAAATAGGTTATTCTTTCGGACAAGCCAAGCAGTTTACGCCATCCCACTTAGATAGGTTAACCATCAGGTCATCTACTTAATGTTGCACCATTTTGATCTTGTTCTTGTGAACTTTGGAAAAAGTGATACGTAAAGTGAATTGAAGTGAAGTGTCGCTAGATCGGAGAAATTTTTGGTATTCCTACGTATGAAGCCGATCATTGAAAATGCTTTTGATGCCATGTAGTCTACATATGGGGTATAAGTTAATTTTGAATCAAATATTATTTCCAGGTCCTTAATCGTAGTATTTTGACTCATATAATTCATTTCATAATCATAATTGGTTGACATTGTCTGTTCGGTATAAGAAACGACACAATATTTCGCAATTCAAGAAGGCTAATGGTTAACTATATATACTCTGCGAATATAGATTTACTAAATCTGCCTGCGGCTTCAAACAATCGTTTGTATGTCGAATTTTCGGGTATAGATTTCCATCATCTGAAAATAAATAAACGTTTTGCAAAATCGAGTACTACAGACAAAGCATTAATAGATATTAAAAATAATAAGGGTACAGTGCGTACCTTGGGGTAAGCTTGACCAGATATTGACCAATATAGTGGATTAATAAGATTCCATTTTCACGAAAAGTCTCCTTCCGGGAAGAGAACTAGCTAAGAACTTTAAAAGGTCACCTTTTATACCTCAAAGCTGAAAGTTTCTTTGAGAGTTTTTTAACTTATCGATCGCTTTTGAGAAGCCGGTATAAATTACATCAAGCTGGACCTGATTGGAAAAAGTATTGATTATACTACTGAAAAGCAGTGCTAGATTTACAAAACCGTATTGATATTCCATAATTAGTGTGTTGAAAAAAACAGTTTGAGTAGACTTGGAAAAAAAATTGTAAGAATCAATTACATTATCTGATTTGGCGTTTTTATAAAATATAGTGACCGGAAATTGCGACTTGATGTAATATATTTTTTGTAAACTTTTCGTTATGCATTTTTTAAGTGACAAAGTTTTGTTATAAGCCAAGGTAGCTTATTGTGAAAAGGCGCTTTATGATTCAGATATTAAGAATATATTAAAACCAAAATTGAACATATTGAAAAGTATTTCAATAACTAAAAAAACTATGTCTTTATTAGCGCATCGAAGCAAGCCGGGTTTGCCGGTATAACGTCATTTTGAAACTTTAAACGACATTTACTGATTTAAAGTAAAACAAAAGGGAATTAGTATTATGTTCACGTTCCCTAATTAAATTCTTTACAACAAATTTGAAAGCATTCACGACATGATCTAGTAAAATATTACATATTTGATTTGTTATAAATTACCGTTACGCGAGAGGTGAGCGTTGTTTTAATCTGATTTCTACAATTTTCGAAATTGTACTTTCTGACTAGAAAAGCAAAGTACTTACGAAAGTTGGTAGAATTTGACAAAGAAATTGGAATATATGCATATAAATTTGCTATAATGCCACGCCTGTTCCTAATATTTTTCATTCCATGTATTTCTTTCACAAATCCGATCTTTTACATTAAATGTGATTTCATTTTATAGTTACTAAAATATTGGTTTTTTTTAAGTTTCGTATTTTACCGTTATATGAAGAGTGGGCACGGTTTTTGTACGATTTTTACAAATTTCAGAAATTTTGCTTATTGACTTCGAATGCAATGTGTCCACAAAATTTGGAGGAGTTTTTGCGGCATGGCTTTCAAGATATACTCATTTGCTCGAATGCGGGCGGTGCTACGTCTATGTATTACCAACCACTTTCATTCCATGTTTTAATAAATTGATTTTAGCTTTAAGCTTGAAGTATCTATCTTCCAAAAAATAAAACAAATTTAAAAATATAACAACGAATACAAGAAATTGCTTGAAAATCATTTAACCAAAAAAAAAAAATATTATTGAAATTCTAAAGTTTTCAAATTTTATGGCCATGCCACTGTCCAATTATTGAGGACCAAAACTAACTACGTTGTTCCCTGTCATCAAATCAACAATTAGTTAGCCGACATTATTAAAGCAAATGATGCACAAAATTCTGTTCTTTATTTCAGTTGAAATCAGCATTCTGAAAAATGAGCGCGCCCAATGGCGTGGTGTTTTCGAAAATTGCGATATAAAATCCTGAAAAAAAAAATAACAATACAGATGGCGGCGATTTTGCCGATTTCACAAACATTTCTCACTGAAAATTTGAAAACAACACATTGTTTGTTTACTTTCTTGTATTGTATTTTGTCGTACAGGTCCTTATTTGGTTCTTTAAGAAACAGCGCGTTTTTTTCAACAGCGCGAAAAATGGCAAATGGCGCTACTTAAGTAGCGGTATCAAATCCCGAAAAAATCATAAAAAATATAACTTTCGGATTATCACAGCCAAAAATGTCACTTATATTTTCATATCACTCCCGTTTTTTCAAATCTCCATCACAGACATTTTTCCACCTGACCTAGTATGAACGGAAGTCATAAACTTTTCATTTTTGTGTGTCACATTACGTTTCCAATCAACATGCCCATTGTTGTTTTTTTTTCTTTCTTTACCAATTTTTAGAAATTTAATTTTAAATTGTATCTTGTGGTTCAGCCATTATTCTAACATTATACGTGACATGCAGTCATAATTGAATTCTTGTTCTTACGCGCTACGTAAATACATACATACGTAATTGTTATGCAACACATATTGAGCTACTAAAAAGGTTTAGACTTCATTTAACTGAAATTAGATTAATATCAGTTCTGATTTAGAGGAAATCACAAATCGTCGTGGCCTCTCGTCAGCACAGTTTTTATTTTGTGAGTGTGTGTGTGTGTTGGCGCTGGGCTGTTCATTCACAAATATCGTACAAAATATTAAGTACTACAAATGAAGCTATAAAGCAGCATACATTTACTAGAACTGTTAAAGGTAATTGTAAAATATTGCTATGTGACAATCTAATCTTTAAAATGGAAAAATCAAAATTAGATCTAGATTTGTGAAACCATTCGTGTTCATTCATTTAAGCCAAGCATCGATAAGTGGCAAAAGGGTGTGAGGGAGCAACATGTTGGAAAAGATGAGATCAGCTTAGTTTTAATTACAGGATGTTGTGGTGCACAAGGATTTTATCAAAGCAACATAACGCGAATAAGAAACAAATAAAAGTAATAAAGACATTTCATTATTTCAAATCATTCTTGCGTTGCTTCTGGTTTCTGATTAAGATGTATAGGTTTTATAAAATAGTTACAAAAAAAAGAGAAGAAATTATGGGTAGCTGGAGTGAAAGTATGAATTCTGTGTACAATCATATTTTTTATTTGAGAGCAAACTTCTACGAAAAATTATCTTATATTTTTTTCTAATAATACGGCAACTTGTTGAAGATTAATTGCAGTCCAATTAAGTTGCATCATAATATTGAGCTAAGAAGTTTTTGGTTTTTATTTTCTATTTATATTTTTTTTTGTTGCTTTCACCAAATTCTAAGGCCTTGATTACTCATAATACATTAAAAACAAATAATTCAAATTCAGGTGAAGTAAAAATTTAAGCACTCGGCGTTTGTTTTTATTTCCAATAAACAAAAGGTGCCGTTTTGAATTTTTCGATCTTCTAAAAAAATTAATTTTTATTTCTAAGAAATCAAATAATGCCCAAGAACTGAGATTTCGACCAAGAAAATAAAGCTAAAAAAATAATTATTACTTTTGATGAAAAAAATAAAACTCAGAATAATAATTTTTATTTCTGAGAAATATAATAATGCCCAAAAACTGAAATAAATTTTCAATCAATTTAAAATGAAACTTAAAAAATAATTATTATATTTGTTGAAAATAAATAAAACTTAAAAAATTATAATTATTTTTGATCAACCAACAAAAAACTCATAAAAAGAAATTTTCTTTTTAACTAAAACAATAACAATTCACACAAAAATCATTATTTCTGAACTCGAAAAACGATTTTTATTTTTGAAAGTAATTATTAATTATAATTTTTACAGTTATCGCTTAAAAATTGTTAGATAGTTAAATATTCATACAGCGCCAGTAAAATATACATACATATTCATAAACTCATAACTGTTCTCCGAAGCTTTTGATTTTTTACGTGGAAATGAAAATTTCAAAATATTCAATATATTCAGTCCCAGGATAAACTTTTTCTATCAAGTTTGTTGTTACATTCTCCAGCCAGGATTTGAACCCGGGGCATAACGAATGAAGCACGCTTATTTGCTTTGTATAGATGCCGTGCTCATTTTGCGAAATTTTTGCAACATACGTATTCCTTTCTCCAACCCAATTCTGTGCATCGAATATAAGCAAATTATGTTTCATAGTTACGGAAATATCGCATTTATTTTACTTACTTACGTAATTGACAATATAACCGCTTATGAGATTTTGGCCGAACCTCTCCTACAATTTGAGGTATGCGTCTTAAAGTTGTAACACAAATTGAGGGGCCTACAGTTTTACGTCGACTCCGAACGGCGAAATGTTTTTTGTGAGAAGTTTTTTATGGCAGAAATACCCTAGGAGGTTTGCCATTGTCTGATGAGAGGCGACCGCTATTAGAAAAAAATGTTCAATAACTTTTGGTGTTACTTGCTCCGACCAGGATTTAAGTCCGGAGCCCACCGCCTGTGGCGGCCGTCGCTCGGCCGCATTTGTTTTGATTTTGTTTGGAAGCATGCCTTTTTTATTTTGATGGCATAATTTGTTCTTCAAATTATGATATCTTCTCCTGAATGATTAAAGGTTTCTTCAAAATGAATAAAAATGTGCATAAAATAAAATCAATTTTCTAAACAAAACCTCCTGACGAAGTCGCGGGTATCGGGGAGTAAATAATAAATTTACAGCATGGCTTCAATATCTCTTAGTATGCAGAAAGTACATAAGAATTTCAAGCGATCTTTTTAATTTATTAATTTTTGCCCTGATACTAAAAAAAACTCATAGAACCGTCACAAATATTAAAAACCATGTGCGCGAACCAGAACTAAAACTTCTGTTCAGTAGTTGAAACTAGTAAAATTAGCGGCAGTAGTCAGTAGTAGCATTAGTAAAAATAGTGGTCAAAATTAGTAGTATCATTAGCAAAAATAGTGGCAGAAATTAATAAAAAAATAGTGGTAGAAATGAATAATAATAACAGCTATAAAAATCCTAAAAGTAGTGGTAGTAACTAGTAGCAGCACAAGTCAAAATAGTGGTAGAAATTAGTAAAAATTGTGGTAGAAATTAATAGTAGCTTAAAAAAAATAGTGGTAGAAATTAGTATTGTAAAAATAGTGGTAGACATTTGTCAAAATGGTGGTAGTAGTTAGTAGCAGCATACGTAAAAATAATGGTAGAAATTAGTAATAATAGTGGTAGAAATCAGTAGTAGCATAAGAAAAAATAGTGGTAGAAATTAGTCAAAATAGTGGTAGGAATTAGCGGTAGCATAAATAAAAATAGTGGTAGAAATTAGTCAAAATAGTGGTAGTAATTAGTAGTACTATAAGTTAAAACAGTGGTAGAAATTAGTAAAAAAAAAGTGGTAGAAATTAATAGGAATAGTGATAAAAAGTACTAAAAATAGTGGTAGTAACTAGTAGCAGCATAAGTAAAAATAGTGGCGGAAATTAGTAAAAACTAGAGGTAGTAATTAGTAGTAGCATGAATAAAAATAGTGCTAGAAATGAGTAAAAATAGTGGTAGAAATCAATCAAAAATAGTGGTAAAAATTAGTCAAAAATAGTGGTAGAAATGAAAAGCAATAATGAAAGAAGTAGTAAAAATAGTGGTAGCATAAGTAAAAATAGTGGTAGAAATTGACAAAATAGTAGTAGTAATTAATAGCAGTAGGGGCACTAATAGTTGTAGTAGTGGAATAGTTCCAAAAATAGTGCCGATACAATTCTGACGCGACTTTCATTATGCGATATAAAAAATCACTGCCGCTAACGAAGTTTTCCATCAAAAAAAGAAAAAAAACGAATAACAATAATAAAACCACAAAACGAATATATTTAAGTAGAATTATATCCAAGGCGAGCCTGAGGGTTAAATATGTATATTAAATGAACTAGTTTCTTTAGTGTGGAATATCTGATATGTGCATTTTGGCCAAGCGCAGCCGGAAATGTCAATGCATTCAACATGTTGGCCAAAACCTACGCAAAATGCTTATTCAAAACCGCTATAAACCACATATTGTGTCAGTTAAACAAATCAAACGTTTTGTAAATAAAATAGGAAATTAAGATAATTGCATTATGCAGCAAAGCATATAAAAAAAAATGCATGGACCCAAATACACACACACATAGCTCTGTGTTTTTGAAGTAATTTGTTGTTTTTATAACTAGAGCATGGCATATCGCTGGTGGGACAAAGCGCGTCTGGCGGTCTCAGAGTTGCTGCAGTCGCAAGTGTTATTGTTGTAATTGTAATTGCGCTTTGTTTTTGTTTTTTTTTTTTCTTATCGTAGCTATTTGGCGCGTTCGATTGCTCCCTGTCCGCAAAAAAAATAGTTATGGTTTTTGCTTTTGCCATTTTCCTCTTTGCTGTTCGCCGTCTGCGTGTTTTTTTATTCTTCGTTCGGCATCATTCCACCACCGTTGTTGTTGTTGTGTTTGCGCTTTCTGGCTTTGCGCCACAGTGCAAAATGTTGTGTTCATTGGTCCATTTTAAAAGCATTTACATTAACATTATTATGAGTTTAAGGTGTTCACAATGTTGTCGCGTTGTTGTACTTGTACTCACCTTTGTTGTAATTTTTTCCCCCTCTCTCAGTTCGCTGCAGTTGTTCTTGTTGTTGTCGATGGTGTTTTTGTTGTTGTTGCTTGTAATATTATTGGCGCTTTATGCAGTCGTGTGTGTGGCATCGCGCTGCGGTGATCCACGCCACCAATGCACAGTGCAGCAAATACGTGAGTAGTGTAGTTAAAATCAAATGCGGCGACATTTAGCGACTGCTGGCGCAATTTTTGTTAGTATTTTTTCGATTTGCACTACATTGTGCCGCAGTTGTTTGTGTTCACAACAAAGTGCATGTGTCACATGTGGCATGTCTCTGGTTGTTTGGACATGAATAAAAAATACAATTACAATTGTGAAACAACAAAAAAAAAAACAAAAACAAACAACAAATATCTGCACTACTATGACATTGTGCGATCGCATCGATGGCGCGCTGATAACTTTGAAGTTGTATTTGGTGCTGGTGCGCTGTATGCTAGAGCTGGTTGGCATTTTTTGTATGCGCATATTTTTTAACTTTTTCTCTGCACGTTGCCCTTTAGCGAATGGTGCAAGATTTTGCGCTTTTAAGCTGCGTTTTAGCGCACAGCTCCATTGCTCTGTTAGCCAGCAATGCTTCGGAGTCAGCTTTCATGGGGGGACAAAGTGAGTGCACCAGGACGGGGCGACATTGCGACACATCGCACATCTTAAGGGCGACAATTCACTCGAAAGACACTTTGTAGAAATTATTGTTAACAAAATTCATTCAATGCCTTCGTAATGAAGTGAAGGGGGCACAAGGAAATGATGCAGGCATTTGCTTGGCGCAGCGAACGAGGGACTACACTGCGGGAAAAAAGGGAAGGAATTATATTCGCTTTAATTGTGTACTCAAGACTTGATAAATACTGTTTCAGGAAATCCTAATCAAATGATGAAAAAATGGCGGAGGGATGGTGGCGAGTAAAATTGTAGAATACAAAATGTTTACATTTGTTCAAGCAACGAAATTCCCTTAGGGGCTAAATCTGTAACTCTTCATGTATTCTTACTTGCAATTAAACAAAACTTTGTCCTGCTCTCGCTCTGATTTATTCAGAAAAAATGAGCTATACCTTGTTCCCATTCAGAAGAACACCTTGGTTACTCTGTTGAAAAATTGCTGTTTGTCGAGTAATATATAGTTATTATTCAAAAACTTATATTATAAATATCTTTTCATAATACTTTTCAGAGAGATAAATATTTTTAAATTTTCAAAGACTTTTATTTTGAGGCTTATATTTTAAAACTTCTCTCATAATAATTATCAGCTAGATAAATATTCTTAAAAGACTTTTATTTTCAGACTTATGTTTTAGAATTCTTCTCATAACAATTATCAGCGAGATAAATTTTTTTTAATCTCCAAGGACTTTTATTTTCAGTCTTATATTATAAAAGTTTTTTTATAATAATTATATGGCAAATAAATGTTTTTAAATCTTCATAGACTTTTATTTTGAGACTTATATTTTAAAACTCTTCTCAAAATTGTTCTCACCGAGATAAATATTTTTAGTAAAGGACGGAAATTTTTAGGACCATTTCGGGATTAGTTTGGGACTGATTCGAAACTAAGCCGAAATCATTTAGGGCCAGTTCGGTACTATTTCGAATCGAGTTCGAGAGCAGGTTGGGATCTCTTCAGGGCTAGTCACTAACTTTGTTACTGTAATTTTTTTATATCCAGTGCCCAGTTAGGGTTTTTCGTAAAAAATATAAAAACTTAAGTTTACTTCTTGTAATTGGCTTCGAACCATGGTACACAGGATTGCTAGGCGAGCAAGTCTAGAAAGAAAGAAGTCTGATGAGGAGATGTGGTGATCTCCGAAATAGCAGCTATCACTTCTACCACTTTGAAAAATTGTTGTTTCTCATATTATTCCCTAATATAAACCTGGCCACAAGCTCTATAAATTATACAAAAAATCTTTTAATTATAAATAAAATCAGATTTGTATGGCATAAGGATTAGAACGATATTTTCGAGTTTTGTTTCGACCATCAAATTGTGAAAAAAATGGATATACATACATTTTTTAAGTCTCTTTTCTCTGCTTAGCCCTACCGGCGGTTTGTTTTATTATGACTTTTTCAAATAAGTTAAAACGAGTCTAGGCAAATATTTTATCATATTTATTTACCGAAAATACTACTTCAATAAAATAATAAATTGGTTATTGCAACTGGTTATAAGTACGTTGTTAATAAACGGATCCGATGTACCAGGGGTTTAACAAAAGTTTGCTTGGGTTTGTGACTCTTAAATCAGACGAAATTCTCCCAAAAACGCAAACAGAAAGTCGTCGCGGGATTCTTCTCGTTTTTCGGCGTAAACTAAAGCCACTACGAAAATGCAAATAATGCCAAATTGCATATGGAACGATTGCACCATCTCTATGGACATTTCAAGCAGTTCAGAAGTTTCCAAACTGGAACTTGTTTAAGGGAGCGAAACCCGAGAACGTCAAACAAAATCGTCCACCGATGACGTCGCTTTGGCTTTGGTGGATGAAAATTCACGATTGAGACAAGAAATGATTGCCCATGATAGAATGAAGACTGAAATGCATTGAAAACAATGGCGATTATGTAGAGAAGGTAAAAAGAGGCAAAGATTAAGAATAAATTTTGGTGATGGTCAATCAAGCCAACTTTTGCTAGGGAACTAACATTATAGTTATATAATATATTAAACTTGGGAATCGAGTAATAAATAATAGTTAAAAAAAACATATGTTCTGGCTGTTTTTTGGACATGCTAGAGACAACATTTTTTTGTGACCCTATAAACCTCTTAAAATAAACTTTTAAACTAGGTTGTAAGTTCAAATTTTTCTCTTACATACGGGGGCCTACATATAATGCTAAATCTAAAACTAGCGAGGGTCCTCATACAATTCTGTCAGTGTGCAACGTCTTCAAGAACAAAAACAAAAAAAACATACAAAATATCCACAACGACCGCAATAAAAGCAACAGCAGCGAGCGCCTAACAAAACAGGAAAGTCATACTACACACACACACACATTCTTGTTGAAATGAAATTTACGGGCAAATCAAGCATTTAAGTATCGCATTACAACTTGTTCGAATGTTCGATGAGTTGTCATGTCATGTTTGTGTAACTCAAGCGACTTTGTCCCCCAACACGGCACAGGGCGCAGCAGTATTTGCTAAGCATCCGCGGTCCGCTGTCCGCTGTCCAGTGTTCACTTCCCATTTCAATTCAATGGCTTTTTTAGAAATGTTTGACATTTTTGCTTTGGTTTTTTTTTTGTTGTTATTTTATATATTTGGAATTTCACTTTTATAGCATTTATTTGTGATTGTTGATGCTTAGATTTGTCACTTGGTGAAATAAAGTTTATTTAGATTGCTTTACATGCGAAGAACATGACTTGTAACATGGTTAATATAACAAGAACAAATACAAAATCTCAAACGATACTAGTTATAAATAATTGGAGTGTCAAAAAAAATACTCACTGGAAAGTGACTCAAATTGCTGGGAACTGTATCGAGTGCTTGTGTGAGTGAAAGTAGGTAAGATATGGAGCTTTAATTTTTATTGAAGTAAAACTGCTTTAGCGACAGTGATTTCTTACATCGCGTAACGAAAGTCGCGTCAGAATCGCTTTAGCAATTTCTACCATTATTGTTAGTAATGCTACTACTAATTTCTACCACTTGTTTACTCACTTCTACCACTAGTTTTACTAATGGTTCCACTAAATACTACCACTATTTTTATTAATGCAACTATTAATTTCAGCCACTATTTTTAGCAACTTTTCCCACTTTTTTTACTAATTTCTACCAATATTTTTACTAATTTCAACCATTATTGTCACTAATGCTACTACTAATTTCTACCACTAGTTTTACAAATGCATATGTTAATTTCTACCACTTTTTAAAATAAATTCCACGTTTTCTACCACTATTTTCACCAATGGTACTACTAATTTCTACTAATATTTTTATTAGTTTCACTACTAATTTTCTCCACTACTTTCACTACCACTATTTTTTCTAGTTTCTACCACTATTTTTATCAATGGAACCACTTATTTCTACCCCTATTTTTTTTAATTCTACTACTAATTTCTACTACTATTTTATACAACGATTTTTGCAAATTTCTTCCACACTTTTTACTAATTTCTACCGCTATTTCTACTATTTTCTACCACTACTTTTACTAATTTCTACTACTATTTTTGCTATTGGTACTACTGATTACTATCACTGTTTTACATTTTTCAAATCTGAATAAAATAGTTAGTTAATACTTCTTGTTGTGATATGAAAAAAATTATTGAAACATAAGTAGTATTATTTTATTTATTACAAAAATTTTATAGCGTTTAAAACTTTTTTCATTTTTTTAATGTTTGCTTATGTGTATATTCTCGATTTATCTCGAAAAATATTGTGTAAAGTTTTTTTTTTTATATTTTAAATATACAGTACATTACGAGAGATTTAAAAGAAAAACTATTAGTGGATTGTTTGGTACCGATTATGTCAAAGTTACGTTAAAAATAACTTAAAGTTATTTATCAAAAAAATTGGAGTACTCCAAATGTGGTTGTGTCAGTTTCAGGGGCCGTAAAAGTTATAAGAGTTTTAAAAAAATCATAATTTAACCGTTATATTTCGGTTATTTTTAAACTTTCTATCAAAGATAATCGATATTTATATTTTCGATCAATACTGATAGAAATTTTTTTTTGTTATTTTTTCGATCAAGATTGATCGTTATATGTAAATTTTTATTTTTCGATAAAAATAATCGTTATCATTGGATTTTTATCGATTTTTTTGTAATCGATAAAAGGTAATTGCTATTCTCGGGTTAAACTTCGTTTTTATATTAGATCGATATTTTGTGATATTCTTTTTTTTCGATCATAAAACCAGTTTAAATTCTTCGCGAATAAATTTGCTTGCATTTATTATGATCGGAAAATTGCACATTCAAAAATAACGCTTATGTTTTATCGAAAGAATAAAAGTTACAGAATATCTATCAACTATGGTCATAAAATTTTGGAAAAATAGAAATAAAGAAACAACGATAAAACTTGGCCGAAAAAAATAAAAATCCAATAATAACGATTATTTCTTATCGAAAACATAGAAATCACAAAATAACGATCATGCAATGATTTAAAACGAAAAATCTTCTAAATAAAAATAACGTCAGACTTGTGTAGAATATTGCATAAGAATTAAATTGATATATGCCTTATTTGCTTTGAACGAAATCTTGGAAATGATTTCTTGATCCGAAAAATTAAAAAAAGTTATTATATTCGGTCCCTAGTCAGTTTCCTTACGCTTTATTACTAAATCTACAGTACTCAGTAAAGTTGAAGATGCGTTAATGTAATAACAGGATTTCGCTTGAATAATAATGATGTTAAAGTTTGGCTTTAAATATGTCTCCTAATTCTGTGGTGGAGTAAAGTCATAAAAAAAATTTTTGTTAAACAATTTTTTTAAGTATTTTATTATCAAAATTTCGTTCGATCACTATTTGAATACGGGTCGAATGCGAATTGCACGCCAATATCACTGTTTTCATCTATCAAAAACTATTTACTTTTATTTAAAAAAAATGTTTTTTTTTTATTATTACTGAAGTCCAATAACTAGTGACGACTCAACTAGTAGCATGACGTTTGTACTTTATTTCCTTAAGATTAAACCTGCAAATTAAACACGAAACTCCCTGTTCATAGTTAACTATTTTAGATAACTGTTCACATTCCACTTCTCTTTTAATATTCATTGCAGTAATTATTTTTAGTTCAACTTTAAATGTCCACCTCAATTTAAACAGCATTTATCTCATTTCATTAGACATTCAAGAGATAACATCAATTATGCAAAATAACAAAAAATTACACAAAAAACGTTTGTAATTTAACTGCTCACACTCTACATTAAAAAAAAACGACAAATTTTTACACACACATTCGCACAAGCAACTCTCACAGCGTAGCACAATAAATATTTTCCCAAAGTCAAATTATTCAAATCCGTGACAATCATTAAAACGCTTAAAATCCACATTAACAAACGATAAACATATGCAAAACATCGGCATACACACACACACACACACACACACACACACACCCGGAACGTAACGAATTTAAAATTTATTACAATAGCAGACAAAAGAAATCACCAACAAAAAAAAAACACACACACAAACCAAAGACTTAAGCGACAAACCTGCGCCCGAGCCAAGGAATCGATACACACCAACGCTTCATTTAGAGCAAAGTCGGAGCACACGCATAATTCTCGAAACTAAAAAAAAAACTAAAGACGTAAATAATGACAAGCAGAGAAACCAAGAAACAGCGCAACTGCTCAGTGACAGTTAAATTTGTTAATTGCACTGTTTCACAATTTCTTCTTAATGCTAAGATTTGTTTTTTACTTGGTTTTTGTACGCTGGACTTTTTTATTTCGTTTTTTTGCTTTTGAATTCTGCGTCACTTTTGCGCACAGCATGTACAGCACATTTGAAAGATTTAAACCATTTGTTGAACGATGCTGAGTGAAAAAGTTTGGCGACACACACTCGCTCTATAAAAATTATTTACTTAATTAATTGATTGATTTAAGCTGATAAGCTTCATTTGTTCGGTGAAATATTTGGCATTTACTAAATTTATTTTAGTTAAAGAAAAATCTCAAAGGCACAACAAGTTTTAAATATCAACTAGAGGGGCTATGGTGTGAGAAAATAGTTTCGTATCCGAAATTAGTTCGGTGTCAATGAGTGATGCTTTGGGAATTTCTCCCAAAAGTTCACTTTTAATTCTAACAAACTGGATAAGCAAAAGAAATAACTTGAAGAGATACGGAAAGTTGTCAAAATTTGTACATTCTATGTTTTTTTTTTAATTAGAATAAAATATAGAAAGATAAGATTAGTTTGCATATAAGTGGTACTTTTATTTAATTTAAAATAATCTATATCATTAGGCCGTTTTACGCCGTTGTCGAAAATTGGGCTGATATATTCAGCCCGTTTCTAAATATTCTCGCGGAATTCTTTCCGCGCGGATTTTATTTTTCTCGAGAAAAAAATCCTCCTTTTCTTTTCCCCGAGTGAGAAGAAGAATTGGGGAGTAGGAATTTCGAATTTTCGAAATCAGCTGTTTTGCTTACTGCCATTTCATTTCAGCATATTTGTGTGAACGCGAAAAATATCATATCAACAGTTTTTATTAAAAAAAAGTGCAAAGTTAAACAAATTTATAAAAAAATGCATAGCATAGCATTTCGAATGATCGTAGACGAAGCAGAGGATGAGGAGCAGCGACAGATGCATCTAGAGAGGAGGAAGCTGCGCGATAAAACAAACCCGCTTGAGTTGCCGGCCTATTTTTTCCCCACGACAGTCGGTTCTACGATACCGGAACGACCCGGAACTATATCCGGCCAAGGACTGTCACTTCAGCAGCATTCCCCAAAATTTTATGGGGAATGTTTTATGATGTTACAACAACAACAAGTTTCCGGCAACACTGTAAATGCCAAGAGCGTTTTTTATTAATTAGTGCAATCTAATATTGTTTGTTTTTACAGGTTTAGAAAGTATTATACGGTAAATAAACCCGCTTTTCGCTACTTGTTAGGAGTCCTTACGAGTACAACACACACTCGGCAAAATAAAAATCAATTTGCGGTTTCCCCGCTCGTAAAGCTTACTGCATTTTTGCGGTTCTTCGCCGTAGGTGGATATTAGATGGGAATTGGAAAGGAGGTCGACGTTTCTTTGGCTCAACCCACCTTCAGTAAAGTTCTCGAAGAAGTAACTGAGGCTTTTGAAACGAATTTATGTCCAGGGTGGCGGAAAAATTCCTTTAAAATGGCAGCGCAATTCCCCTTTTGGTTGCATTCGTAATACCTACTTTTTTCCCAAACAGAAAATTTTCTACTTTCGAACATCATTCAGAATAAGAGGAATGGGAGAAAGCGAAAATTTCCTAAGGAATTTCTATTCAGAATAAGAGGAAAGGGAAAAGGGAAAAATCTCCCAAGGAATTTGTATTCAGAATCGGGCTGATTATGTCAATGAATTGTCTAAATTTGAGCCATGCTGTTTTCTTTTATGATACTTAAAATTTGGAGAAACAGAGAGCTGAAAATTTCACCTATAATTAAAGAGGTCGACGGCTAAAAATCTCGGTGGCTAAAAGAATGAGAGGGGACAAAATCGGTTAAGCTTTCGCTAAAAAAGACTCTTAATTATATTTTGAATTTGTTCTCAAATTTATTGAAAAGAAAAGCAGCTGAAAACAAGAATTGAGTTTTATAGTATTTGTTAAACTTATCAACAGCTTCTTTTTATCATGTCACTAAAAAATATGTAGTAACTTTTCCTATTACATACTTTATTGACAAAGAAAATAAATGCCAGTTTATTTGAGATGCAATTAAAGTAGTAATTTCATTTTAGTACGAGGTTTGTGCAGTAGCATCAAATATCTAATTTGGCCATGCATTTCGAAGAACCCCTTTATTATGACAACCTGTATTTACATTTACTTTAAAGAAGAATTTTTAATTTTGTAACAGATTGGGAAAGCAATTGCTTTTAATTAACTTTTTTTTTTTTCTATTTACTGAAAAATTTCGGTTTTTGCGTTTCTCAAAAATATTTTTGGAAGCATCCTGTCACCGAGCGCTACGTTTTGATATATTTTAAAGCTTAGCTATTATACTCTCACATGCTATAACTTCGTATTCAAAGTCTTTAAATAACTTTATTAGTTCAAAAGTTATGATTTTTGCAACGAAGAAACTCAAAATATACCACAGTGCGTCGTCTTTTTATTTTATTGTGCTTCATTTCCTTTACAACCCTTCTTCAATTAAGTACGACAGTTCTGCCGCTATGGCAATTTGATTATGTGGGTTTTATTTTTAACTACTAACACTTTTTAAAATTTATTTAATCGACGCGTTATATTTTCCCTCCTTTGGGTGTAATCATAATTATTTTGCACAAATTTTTGCTACTTTCCGCACATAATTTAAAACAATTTTATTTAGTTTTTGTTTGTTTAAACAACTTAATGTTTTTACTATTTTAGCTAATATTGAAAATAACAATTCAGTCAGCTTCATTAAATTACCCAGGTTCATTAAATTACAATTAGTCTTAAAATTTATACAAAATCAAAATTTGATTGACATATTTAAATTCTAATAACAATGCAACCTCAAATTAGGTAGAAACAAATATAAAGCCATTTGAAGATAACAATCATGTCTATCGAACAAATTCTATTCCTCTCCAACTCTTCAGCGCTCCACAGCACACTTACCCTCCAACTGCTCTTAGTACTCCTTTAAATATATCTACTTAATAAAGCAATCATGTGGCGATTTTTATGAGTTTATCATCAGCATATGAGTCTCGTCTACGATAAGTAAATGCCAAAACGATATTAAATTTCGTCAATAAAACGATTAGCACTGACGAAGCGAGCAATGAATCCCACGAAGCGAGATCAACAGCAGCTTATGCTGCTCCTGCTGTTACTGCTGCTGGCTGCTGACTGCTGACTGCTGGCTGCTGCTGGCGCTGATCACAAGGTGGTGATATGAGAAATGAGCGCTGACGACGAATTTTCAAAACGTCATCAACGAAAAAACGAAACGGCCACATGTCTATCTGCTGGATACTATGGGTGAAGAACATTAATTTGTAATTTGTTTTATTTTTTATCGATCACTATAGTCGCCACATCATTTGCTGCAGTTAATGCTGTGTTATAACTGATATGCGTAGTGTTGTTGCACTGCTGCTATGGATTATGAGATACCTTAGTTAACTATCAATGTTCGCAGAGTTTTCAGTTAATGAGCCTTAATTTGCATTTCTCACAATCAGATCTTCATTTTACTGGTATTTTATTACATTAAGCTTGATTATATTGTGATTATAATATATAAATGTCTGTATATACAACACGACTTATATAAATACTATATGTACGTATGTGCATGTGGGTACACAAAAGATTACCTCGCGAGCATTTAGCGATAGTCTTGCAAAATATTAACAAGCCCGATCGCATCCGAGAAAACATATGGGGAATTTATAGAAGTTATATAAATTATCGCGCAGCAAAATAGAAATCATAGTAACGGCTTACACACACTGCTAATAAAGTTCTCTAGGTACATACATAATTATTATATTAAATATTTGGTACTGCTCTTCTTTAAATACAATATTACACGTAAAAATAAATTTATTTGTTATTATTTGCCTATTGGAGTGATAAGTAATATCTTCGAATCGTCTGACTCTGGAAAACCCCCAATCTCAAGTAAAAAGACAGAGGGTAAATACAAGCAAACTTTGCCAGATGTAATAGAATAGGATTTTGTAATTGTAAAAGCGAAAGCTACTTTTAAACGAAACTTTTTTCTTCATAGTTTCATACCGGTATTTTGTAAACAGCCTCTAGACACTAATTGAGATTTCTCGGTGTTGGCATCAGTTTTGAGACTATTCGCAAAGATCGTAGATTACAAAGAAGTTGCATTGCACATTGTTTTAATTTTTATATGCATCTCTACCTGAAATATACCATCATCTGACTGTCTATGCTGCTTTTGACCATAGTCTTTGGTGAAATTTAGAGACTTGAGATGAGACTCAAATACCGAATACTGGTATAAAATCAAACAAAATATGACCTCACAAATTACCCACCTCATGCCTCTCTTAACTTATAATATCACCGAATTGTCATACAGAATTATTTGCATGCAAAGTTATTTATATAAGAATAACTTGGGGGACGAAACTTTTGACTAAAATGAAGCCTATTTACTTGACTTACAGACACCGAGCTTGACGAAATGAACGAAGCGTCTGCTTGACTAGAGATGAATGGGATAGTTATGGTTCTAGTTCTCGATAAAGCAGCATCTATTTGTTTTCAACTAATTTCAGCAGGATAACCCGTATTTGAAACTTCCGCATTTCTTAAGTTTACATAAACAGATAACCCACCAACCAGAACCACGTGAATACCCAAACTATGTCAATTAGTTGTAGCTCCTTCAAAAACAAAAAAAAAACAGAGAAAATAAAAATCAAGAATCCATATAATAATCTATATTTCATTGGGAAATAAAATAGATAGGAAATAAATGAAAGCCTACTAAACCTATCTATTTCTATCGAAGCTTTTGAGATTTTTATTTGATATTAGTATTAGCTCAATAACGATAACAGTATCCTTTTCCGGTCAATCCCTCCATTGATAAAGATACAAAATTTTACCGACTCCCCTACTGCTAGTAATTCTAAAAAAAATTTTGTAGATAAAAATGAATACTAAAGCTATTTAAAATTTGTAAAATATATTGTGATTTAACGTGGAAGGAAAGAGCAATGAGATGATTTTCTATTTCAATATTATTAATATAAAAAATATAAATAAATGCATCATACCAACTTCTTCTTCGTTTAAAATTAAAAGCATACAAATTTATGACTTTTTAATTTTCAAAGCTAATTAAAAATTCGTTAAAATAAAGAAAAACACGATCATGCTAGCAAGAAAATATTAAAACAATTTTTTTCTCAGGCGATGCATAGGTGAATGTTGCATTTCGAGCACATACAAAAAATGCGCCTTTGCATCCAGGATTCTTCTACCGCGTTGGTAGAATTTTGTCATCTTCCACGGAGGAAAATACCGAAACTTGTCCTCTTTCATCTCCTTATCTGGATGAGACTCAAAATTCTTTTTGCTAGAAGTGGCACCACAATTATCTCTTCAGTAATCTTTTTGGGAGTATTAAGTTTCAAGTAGTTTTTTTTTAAAAGTAAATAAAACTCTATGAACTCTATTGGTATATACCAATTGGGACAGTCCTTTTTTGGGGATTTTAAATATATGATCTACATAGTAAAGTAACTCTCCCTATTGAGGAGTTGTACTTTCGTACTACCTGTGGGCATTTTATCTGTACCATTTTGCTTTGCTTAAAGTGTCTTTTACAATTTTCTTTTTCGCAAATTCTAACAAAATATGCGTCAAATTCTATTATCATTGCTTAATATGAAATCCGATGATAATCTTTCTGTTTCTGTAGTTCTTTGCTGGACTTAAATTCGCATATGGAAATCTATGTAAACGTGCAGTACCAGCTGTATTAATGCGAATCTGAGTTAAAATTTCAAGCAACGTGTCCGAGTGGAAGAAGTTATCGAAATATAGAATGTGCACAGGCCCTATTTTTCGGCACAACTGCAAAATTATACTATTTATATTCAAAGTCTAAAATTCAGTTGATTAATGAGTTTCATAGGCTTATTTCGTCCATAAATACAATCCAAAATCAAAGGAAATTCTAGGTTTCCCACACTCGCCCTAGTTATTTAATTCCCCATGAACTTGGTTTATCTTTTTGTGACACTTTACAAGATAATTCTCCCTTGAAGGGTTTAATTTGGTTGTTAATGCAAACATCTTGTTCTATTCTATCTAATTTCTGCAAATGTTCCTCATACTTTCAATGCTGGATAGAACTATTATGAATTTATCACTGAAATTTGTAGGTGTAGCGGTATTATCGATAAATTGTTTGCCGAAATCGTTTTAAAGGCAATGTATTTCTGAAAGGAATAATTCGCAGCGTTTAGTAAAAAAAAATTGGAGTAATTTTCTGGCTTTACAGCCCCTTTTAAGAAATGATTATTCAATTTTGATATTTTTCACTTTTCCCAATAAAACGCTATTACTTATTTTACTATGATCTTGTGTTGTTAGAAAAAAACCAAAAAAACTGCCAAAGCTGTGCTTTCCGAAATGTGCAATGTATTCTAAAAATTTCCGGAAAGACAGCGAAAATTTCACTGCTACAAACTGAACGGCCTATGAATTATATTCGGGGATGTCGCACAATTTGACAAGGAACTGGTTTTTGTCGGAAATGTAAATCTATATAGGGTTGAATTGGTGTTCCAGTTTGCTTTTTCGAACAAGCACAAAACCGATATTTGAATCAGCTGTTGAAAGTTACGCCTATTTGTAAAAATTAAGAATATTTCTAATTTTTCTGATGTTTTGTATAAAAAAAACTATGCAGAAAATTCGTAAAAATTCAACAAATTTAAGAAATAGTAGTCATACACATTTCTAGATTTTTACAACAATTTCGTGTATGCAGTTTTGTAGCTCATCCTATTTAACTATAAAGGAATTGCACGTTTCAAGTAGCTGAAATTTCTTGTTGATTATTGGTAGGTTTTAAGTTTTCCCCTCGAAATAAATCACGTTAATAATAGCTAAAACAATAATTGCATTTTGTACAAAGTGTAAGAAATACCAGCTACATTACATACAAAAAAATATAAATAAACAACCATTCTTTCCCCGTTATGGAAACCTGCAAGCTTGGATTCTGCGAAACCTAAAACCGATACGAATTTATATCGAACATGAAAGTCTTTAAGATCGGTTGTTACGAAACCCTTCGTAACAAGTTGCCGCTTTAAAAGCCAGATTGCCATCGTTTCCGAATTCACTTGCGAGAGTTTTGTTTCGCAATTAACTCGTATTTGCATCGTTTGCGAAAATTTCGTCCGCTGGGTATGAATTGTTCGACTTGCTTGAATGTCACTGCTGATTTTTATATTTGGTATTTTTTCTTAATGGCGCTTCATTGCTGTGCTTTCATTCGCTAATTAGGTGCAAAAATGCAAAAGATATACATTGGCAAAGGTGATGTTAATAAAATCGGTTATTTTATAATGCCGTTGGTTAAAGTTGTCGCTTACGTTCAATTTTGATGTCATTATCAACGTAAACTAAAGTACTAAAGAGCGCTACTTGCTAAAAGCAAAATTTAAATATTATAATTTGATCTAGCTATAATTTCACTCCTGGCGTTTGCGAAGTTATTCTTAGTAAAAAAAAAAACAAAACAAAAAACGTTTTCAGTAGGTCAGTGCAAAATTTTTTAAATATCGAAATAAAATTCATACAAATGTTATAAATATTTGTTAGATGATTATAGATAAACGTATATTTAGAACCATTACCGATCCTTATAAGGCTGAAGGTCATTTGAGAAGCGGGCATCGTTATAAGATCAGTTGATACAAAGTAAGCTTGGTGAATACGTGAATACAATAAGAGAGTCAAACAAAAAAACCTAAAAAGCTAAATTGCTAAAAATATTTTTGGAGAAGGTTGCCACCCTTTTTAAAAATTTGGCTATAACTGTATTAAAAAGTCAATCATATATTGCTTATATGTGGCAAACGAAACGCGTTCAAGAACACTGTATTTCGATAATATAGTAGGGAAGGATTGCCATCTAATTAAAAAAATTAATTACATGGAATTTTTTACGAAAACGTTTCTGAGCTTTTGTATATACTTTTATTAAATTGAATCGGAAAGTAAATAAGTAAGTGATATATACTATACTGAGGTCAAACAAAAAAAGTTCATGACAGGTTGATTTGAAACATATAGCAGAGAGGGTTGCCACTAGAGTAAAAATGTTAATTCAAAAGAATGTATAAGATAGATAAAATATTGAAATAGAGACGTGAACCAATAGAAGTTTAGTAGGTCCTAAATTATTATGAAATTCAACGCCAAGTTAGCAGTATCAAAAATTTTTTAAGGGCTGCCTGCTATTTAATTGATTTATATTTTAATTTAAGTTGAAAGTTTTATCAGGCTAGTATTTTTTTATATAGTACATACACAGATTTTTTTTTATTCTTATGGATGGGGATTCTACGAGTATTCAAAATTGATAAATGCACACACATATATTGAAGCTGTTTCTCATAACAATTTTATTATTTTTATTTTTGAATTTTATTATTCTTTAATTAACTTAGACAACAATTTGTTTAATCTTGAAACTTTTGACTAAATATAAGTATGCTTGCGGTCTCCATACTTACATATTGTATATGTTAATAAATTTGTATGTAATTTTCAAACAGTTGGCAACCTCTCAAAGTGTTTTCGAGACTAAGTTTTCCTAAAATTCTATTAATTCAAACCTATATAATAAGCATAATTTATATTATAAGTTCATTTGAATTACATTTTTTTAAGCAGGTGGTAACCCTCTCAAAATATGTACAGAAATCTGAAATCTTGTTCGTTTTACACTAATGTACTTATAGAAGATTTTCAGTAGCCTTACTAATCAAATTAATTAAAATTTCTTTATTAGGTGGCAACCCTCTTCAAAACGTTACATATAAACTAAACATTTCCGCTTCACTCCAATATTGTTTTAATTCAATAAACTTAGAATTTGAAGTCAACTAATATTTTTTAAACTAGAGGCAACACCCCTTTAACACATTTTCATGGTTAAGTTTTCTTAATCCCACTTCCTTTGAATTCCATGCCGTAATACAGCCTTGAGCTTATTAATTTAATTTAACTCACGTTTTTAGTAAGGTGGCAACTCTCTCTAAGATATTTTCAAAACAAAGCTTTATTAAATCTCCATCATTTGAAACACAGATTTCAGTGTTCACTTTGACTTATAATATTAATTATTTTTTTAAACAGGTGGCAACACTATCCAAAAATATTCTTTAAACTAAGCTTTCTTAAAACTTTTAGTTTATTACTTATAAAGTAATATATCATTTGGTATTAATTTATTTACTTTTAAACAGGTGGCAACCTTCTTTTAAAGCATTCGGGAAACGGCGCTTTATTTAACCTCTTTCCTTCGATACCTATGTACATATGTATATTGCAGTATCTGAATTCATTCATCGTAGTAATTGTATTTAACCTTTAAACAGGTGGCATCTTCCTTTAAATGTGTTCTATGGTAACCCATATAAAGGACTATATGTACATTTTCCAAATATTATTCAGATCTGCCCAGTTTTCTAATAGCAATATTTGATTTAACTTCATTTCTTTAATTGACTATTTGCGAATGTAGAGTATAGGCTATTGTGTGGTACATTTTATAAAATTCCTCCCAGCCGTTTAGGCCTGAAATGGTAACAACATAATCACACAAAAATTTTCACATTTAAAACATTAATAGAATTTATGTTTTTGTATCCATTTTCATCGAGGTCTACTGATATTTAGACGACAAGTGAAACGTGAAAAAAATTCGCACGAAGGGTCTGACGATTCGTCAGTTGAGTTCGCAATTAAATTAAGACTTTACAAGTTATATAAGAAAAAATAGTAGTTAAAAAAACTAAAAAAGCACGCTTTGGAGGTAGAAAGAACTAAAATCAGAGAATAATGTTTAATATATAAAATGTAAATTAATTAACAGAAAAAAATCTATATCATTTAAAAACGTGATTACGATGGGGCTCCTTCAAAAACTACTGGAGTACAACCTAACGTTATACTTGCATCAATTTGCAAGCCACGCCAATAATTAACTTGACAAAAAACCTTAGCCTGTTACTACAGGGAAAATATTGTGATTTGAGCACCTACGTAACATATTACAGATTTATATGAAGAAATACATGAGATGCGTGAAAATTCTGAGGCGAAAGATTTCTCGCCGCAGTCAACGTGAAATTGGAGACTCCTAGTCGCATTGGACAGCAGCGGAATCGCGACAATTACGAAGGCGATGCAGAATCGTATTTCCCTCGATCAACATTCACCCGGTTTTTGGATCATTTCTTGACTGAGCTGCAATCTAGGTTTCTATACCACCAAGTTTTGCTCTCGAAGATTCAGAATATTTTGCCACGCAAATGCACAGAACTTAATGCAAAGCAAATACGTTTAGCAGAGCAAGTTTTTGAAGACTAATAGCCCAATGTTATTGTGGAAGAATTTTCGAGTGACTTTGCTATGTGGAAAAGGTTAGGATATTAGGAATGTAAGCCTTCATGTTCATTCTCAATATTAATTTTTATCTTCACTCCTCATTCGTGCAGACATTTTTTAAAGATGCCGATAGACCAACGAGCAAAATCATTTATTGACGCTCTAAACAACTGCAGCGAGTAGTTCAGCCCATCGATACATAGGCTTTTACTAATTTGCGCAACTCTTCCGATTTCCGTGGCATGAAAAAAATTTGGCGGCAATCGGTTTACATGGAAAAAAAATAGAACAGAGAGCAGTTACATTCAAAGTACAGTTTATTAAATTTTTTCATTATTTATGCAAAAATAGTTCAACAATTTTTGGGAAGTCAGTCAGCTCAAAAGAGTTGCATTTTTATTGCCCGCTATTTGGGGTAATATTCCAAAACTGATGACTTTCATATAATAAAAATATTTTCCAGATCTCTGATAGAAGAAAACTCAGCAAAAGGCGATTGGTTAAATTATGGCTAATCTGATTTCAAAAAAGCCCAGGTAACGTGATTACTCTAACCGTCACGCCCAACTTTTTTTTTTTGGTCTTAAAAAAAAAACAACTTTGTCGAAGTCACAAAAATACTAATGCAAATTTGGGCAATTAAATGAGTGCTTCTCGTTTCTCCCCCCCAATCACATTTTGTAACTGCTGATATTTCCATAATATTTTGATTTACAAACGCGTAGGTTGCCAGTTAGCCAGTAATTCAATAAATTGACTTTAAAAGCATATTAATTTAATATATTAGCATAATACGAAGGCATACAAGCCATTAAATAGCAACAAAAAATATAAAAAAAACCAGATGAAAAAAATATTCACCACGCCACAGCCTATTAAAATCACAAAAAGCAACAAATTAATAAGTTCACAAAAATATAAATTTAAGTTTAAATATTAATAGCTTTGCTTTACTGTAGCTAACTATGTATATAAAAAAAATTTCAACATTACTATGGGCACAAAATACTCGTAACAGCCTAAATACCATAATCCTAAATTATGAACACGCAACGCCAAGAGAAAACGCACACACACACACACATAAAACACACACATACACTGCGTAAATTTTTATTAGCGATTGAATAAGCGCACATTTAAGCGCTTAAAGTCATTAAAATGTTGAAAAAGCTGAAAGTGAAGATATCGCAAATTGGCATGCAAATGTGGTGTTTTATAGCCAATTTAAGCTTTCAAATTGTTGTATGCTACGAATGTTGTTGCTGCTGTTGCCGCAAAGGCCCAGACAAGTTTTTGCTTTGCTTTCCATACTATGTACGTATGTGTGTGTGTATGGGTGTATGTATTTTTGTACGGCCATCTACCACTTTAGTCTTTGTATTTGCTCATTTATGTTATGCGCTCTTTATTTGATTTTGTTTTAATATTCATTTTAATTTGGATTTTGACATTTGCAACGCTTTGTATTGGCAATTTGCTCACAATCGAACAGATTATTATGCTAATTCGCAGCTAATTAACATACATACATACATACAAACATAGATTATACCAGTGTAGACCATGAGAAAATTTTTTGGGCTACAAAGAACTGCGAGGAATGAAATAAATAGGTGAAGATATTTCTTTTAGTAGTTGCGACAAAAGCTATGCTACTTGTAACAATACAACCTGCCACTTTTAGCTTCTTGCCAATGTTGGTATCCTGTTGTTGGTGGCAGATGACTGATCTGCTAAACTGATTTGTTTATTGTATTTGTTTTCCTTTGGTTGCGAAAAGCAGACCTAGTACTAGTACACCTAATGCCAATTTATTGAATTACTAGCCAATCGTGAGAGCTGTATAACTTAAATCTTGTATTGGAAATATGTCACTGGGTAGCGAATTGAGAATTTTAGCAATGAATCTAACTAATTTTTTAAATGCGGAAGTTTGTGTGTATGTTATTACCATTTCAGGCTCTAACGGCAGACTGGAATTTTATAAAATTAAGCACAAAAATAGCTTATGGCCTTATCTTAGATTTTAGATTAGTTATCTATACTAATTTAGTTATCAATACTAAGTATCTATCAGGGTTGGGCATAGTGCACTAAAAAATAAGTGCAATAAGGTTTCACTAACACTACTTCTTACTATCTATACTACATAATTTGGTTTAAGTCTTTACTGAAATATTCAATTTGAAAATTATTTTATAGCTAAAAAAAAAAATCATTAAATATCTCCATACTTCCTACTTTGATTACTTTACATAGATTTATGTAAGAGTCTGTAGACCTAATGCAGATCTGTTTAAAATGAACATTTACATAAATGTAACAGTAAAGATCTACAAATTTAATTAAATTTAATGTAGATCTACTCTTTTCACCTGGGTTGCTGTTCAGTGGGAATTATCAAAATTGGGACCTTGAAAATCAAATTAAAATTTGGAGATCAATTTTCAGATATGCTTGGTAGTCCTCAGCTCAGTACAACCCTTAACGTTGTCACTCAGTCGAGTTATACCAACAAAAAATCCGAACCTTGCAGAGGCCATCACATTAGCCGATGCTGCAAAAAAGGAATTGATCAAAAGAAGAGACTATGCTGTTGAGAGTTTCAGAGAAATTTTTGAAAATATGATAAAAATTAGCGAAGAACATGAATTTGAGTTGCGGCAGCCAAGACTTGCTTCAAAACAAACTCAGCGCTCCAACGCACCAGCTGATTCAGTCGAAGATTACAATCGAATCACCATTTGCATACCTTCTTACCTCGATACTTTTATCACTCATTTAAAAGATCGATTTTTGAGTCATCGGAATATTTTATCGAATTTCGCCTGCCTATTTTCAAACAAGAAGGCAATTTTTGATGAAAATCATGTGTTGAATTATTCAAATAATACTCTGCCATTCTGCACGACAATTCCAGTGAAATATGGATTGCTGAAGTTCAACTTTGGCGACGACGCATTGCTAGGGAGAAAATCAACAATTCCCTTGAAGCACTTGCCATTTGCAACGCAGAGGTTTTTCCAAATGTTCATCAAATTCTTCGATTAACGGCAGTTTTGCCCGTAACTACGGCGACAAATGAGCGCTCCTTCTCAACGTTACGTCGTCTGAAGACGTATCTTCGGTCAACTATAACTGAAGATCGGCTGAACGGTTTAGCTTTTCTGAATAAACATCGGGACGTCAAGATTGATGCTCAAGAGGTTTTGGAAGAATTTTTTTTGGGCACCTCGAAGAGTCCGTTTGTTGACTGATAGCCAATAACTATGGTATTTTTTGCTATTTTTCTTTTGACTCAACAGTTGTTAATAAATATGCAATTTTTCACTATTAAAAGTCTTTCATTATTTGCTTCCCGTTACTATTTTAATTTTTAATAGCAAATGCTATAAATTCGATTCACAAAACAAGACTTGTCGATATCGTGTGCTTTTTACAATCAATGTTTATCTTTAGTGTCAGTTTTGGATACACCATGTCAAAAGAATTCGTTATCAAAAATCATAATATTTTCTGAGCATTCAAAATGCACTTTTCTTTGCCCTTATTTCAATAAATACCAAATTAATTTAAACAAATGCCAAATAAATGCAGGCACTGAAGACGTACATTAATTGTTGATGTGCTTGTTGTATTTTATAATTTCGCATAAAAATTATAAAAATAAACAAATAAAACCTTATTATATAGTTCATGGAAATAAATTCTGTTGGTCTGCTTCAAGAAAGTATCTTACCAAACCATTATAAAAATCAACTAAATTTATAAGCCCTGTGAGTATTTCGTTATATAGTAGCTGCATTCGATTCGCTACTTCTCTGCTCGCGGATTCTGAGTCGATCGCGAGTACGGTGATACCTCATTTAACTGGTCGAACTTATTACATACAATGCTGCAGATATTATGCCAGTTTTAAGCTGCACATAAACAGTTTTGTGAGGCGCGTAAAACACTGTGTTAATGCTAATCTATACCAGTAGTGCGATTCACTAACTTATTTTAACGATATTCGCATGGTTAACTCATCTTAACGAAAACTTTAACGATGTTGCCATGCAGTATTCATTTCTTTACGATTTGCGCATTCGCTGAATCAGCTGTTGTCGTTAGTTCGTCGATTATCGACAACTAAACGATAACAAATTTGAAGTTGTTAACTCAATCGAGAAAAGGGAAATTCGTGATTTCAACTTAAAAACAAGATAAATTTAAAATTCGGTGATTTGTTTTCTTGTAATTAAAAAAGGAGCATTAAATAAGGTCGTTTGAATATTTGGCATATAATTTATCACTAGGTGACGAAGAAATATGCGCTGCAACAGTGGATCGACGTTTACTCCGGGATGTGGGCAATCCCTTTCACTCGCAGGTGAGCAATGCGGAATATCCATGAGCCAGCTATCCGTAAGCCGGTATTCATCTATTTTGCCACCAAAGAATCATGAGGGGGCTTATACCAACTATCATAACTACCATGCAATTAATGTGCAAATTGTAAAAGCAAACATTAATCAAGGATCCAAATACAAAAACAGAAATCAAGTTTAGTTTTAATATATAGATAAATCAATCTAATTAAAAAAATTTAAATATATGTAAATACTAAATAAGCTGGAGCACAACGCGAATTTCGAAAACGAGAACCATGGCATATTTCCGGATATTCCTTGGAGTCGAGTTGATGACTATTCTACCAAATCACTCAGAAGAGAGTCCGAAATTCTGCTGCAATGGGACATTGCAATATATAAAAGGAATCATAAATGTTTGAAATAATCTTGTATATTATTTCATTTTAATGAAATATAATAAAAACGCTCAATTTAATATTTGGCAGCACGCATTCGTTTAATTTTTCTCTATTCCTCTTTGTGCTTATTATTTTTGTGCTTATTTTGACATTTAGTTTGACAGAGGTGCCACTCTTTATCACTTTGAATACATACAACGAGACAGCTGTTAAGTGTCGTTAAGAATAAGTTAGTGAATCGCACAATCGTTAGTGCAAACCACAAATATTGTCGTCAAAAGTTGCGATTGTCGGATGGTTTAAAGTTAATGAAACGCACTACAGATGTTTCACTCGCATATGGATGGCTAAAGGAATACGGCTAGTATTTAAAATTTTTCTTGAATGACACTGGGCCCGTGTCTTTGTAACCGACTTGCAAAGGAACACTAGGTAGGATAATAAAATGCAACAACACTAACTCGGAAAAATATGCGAGTTGAGCCAACTCCGTAAAATGACATCCGACCTGAGATGCAGTGTTGGGAAGTGAAAAAACAGCGCTATTGTGAATGAGAGGGAAGAAAAGACATGGAAAATGTCAGTTTAAGACATAATTCGTTTTTATTTGCATAGTATTTTTCAATACATAACTCCATCAATTTAAAATTTATTTGCACAACTATTTTTCGTTCTTAAATAGCACTAACCAAACCGCATCTTTCATGAAATACCCCAACAGGGTTGCTTTTGCAACTAAAGGAAGTTTTATCCGAGTTGGAACGGATTTCTTTTGCAACTCGGGTGCAAAGAAACAGGCCCACTGTAACCACTTTTGCGATTTTGATCACATCAAATTAATCAAATTAGTGAAGGCCAAACACAAATACTAAGTGAAGCCGAATCAAAGTTCACTTGGTTCTCACTCTTCTCCTAGCAATGGTAACAGGCCACACACACACACATAGGATACATTTTTGGGCTTAGGAATTTTCATTTAAACATACGAATTGAACTAGGGAGTAAAACAATTTTCTTTTAGTTTGCCAAACCATAAGTTCCTTGTACCGTATATGAAGAAAAGCCAGAAGGGTTAATGCCAACAAATATATGAATTGTTTACGTTTAAATTTTCAAATAAGCGTACGTCAAATATTGAAATTACTTTATTTTTTACAGCCTAAATGTGTCAAATATCCCACTGTAAAATCTCTGAGAATAACGATAACAATTTTTGACTTTGGATATGACATATACCAACTAATCTTCATCATATAAAAATATTTGTCCTCGTAACGAAACCACTACCAGCAGATAAAAAAAATTAACTTAGGATTGAAATGATTGTTCATAGACAAAATAAAGTCATCTTTAAAATTAGTAGCAACTTTTTCAAAATCGAATTTATTTTTATTCATAATAAATGCGCCAATAATTTAAAATTTAATGTAAGCCAAATCGAATTATACAAAATTTGTTTTTCTTCGCATTATACCCATTAACGCAGACCGCATAGTTAATATAAATATAGTTGACTTTCTAGAGCAAATTTATATAACATCGTTATGTGGAATTTACACTTCAACTTTTATGCTTTCACTTTTTATTTAAATTCATACATATCATATACCATTCTGTACGCAAATACCAAACGAACTATAAAAATTTAAATAAAGCTCTAAACATCAATTTTTATTAATCTAAAAATCATTTTTGTCTTTCTGCTCTTCTCCATTAAACCAAACACAACAAATGACATTAATTTCAAATATTTTGAAAAGCACAAAAGTAAATAGTAAAAAAAAAACAAATCGAATAACAACATAATTAATTTGCCATTGTTTAACGCTTTGCGGGGGCCAAATGACCACTCAACCGCTCAACAACCAAAATAGGGTGCATAAGAAAAAACAAAAAAAAAACTGAAATATCGTAGATATTAAGATAATAATAAAACAACAACTTACATGTGGTTAAAATGACCAAAAACAGTAATTTTAACAAATTCCAACAGCTTTGTTCGGAGCTAGGTTCGTCAATCAATCGACAAATCAAATTATGCCCAAAATCAGTTGGAGCGACTGACTGACTATGTGTAGTTGTTAAGATTTGTATAAAACGTATGTATGTATGTATGTGAAAATTTCGTCAATCGAGACTTTGGTACGTTCAGGCTTTTGAACTTACTCACTGTCTTTGGCATCCATTTGTTTACTCCAAGTGGCTTCTTTTTTTGATATTGTTGGGTTTGTTGTTTGTGTTATTTTAAATATATAAATGGTTTATAACAAATTTTATGACAATTTCAATTATGTTGCACACTGTCATCTAATGGCGGATAGTGATTTAATCTGTAAGCATTAATTAATAGCGAAAACTACAAATATGTGTGAATGGCAAAGAACTTAAATCACTGACTACGCTCCATGTAAAAAGTATCACTGCTATATTAAACTATGGAAAAATTATATTTATCACCAACGCAATATCGATAACAAAATGAGTGGGACAGCGATGTGGAACAAATTCAGGTTAGCAAAAGTTAGGTCGATTCTGAGAGTGAGGGGTGAAAATAGAGGCTAAATTAGAAGACCCGTATCGCATCTTTTGTTTATGTTAGTTCGAATTTTTCTTTTGATCGACCTTCGAACTTTGCAGTCAAATGCCGATTTTCAGCATATTGTTTATATGGTTTTTTTGGCTATAACTCGTCGACTAATTGATATTTTTTCAATCTGTTAAAGCCAAATTGCTTTCTGTTTGATCTATAATATGTTACATATAATTTGATGATGACGATGACCAAGATATTAGAGAGAGCAGTGATGTTGATCCACAGCCTCCTGCTAAACGGCAACTGGCCAAATCATTAGTTTAATTTATTTAATTTTTTTTACTTAAAACTTTTCTTAACTAACATTTCAAAATTATATTTTTTTCATATTTTTATAATTTCTTTTTCAATGTTTCTTCAAAACCAACACTGAAAAAATTGGTACATAGGAAATGAGAAGTAAATTAATATTAAGCTGTAAAACACAAGTTTTGTATTATGATTGTTTTCTTTTCAAATGAAATTTATTGAAGAAACTGAGAAGCATATTATAAATCAAACAGAAAGCAAAAAAGACTTAGTTTTGTGGAAAATATGTTCAAAAAGCATGAAAAAAAATATATTTTTTTAATTTTAATTGTTGCACAGGGCTCTAGCAATAATTTGGCTTTAACAGATTGAAAAAATATCAATTATTCGACGAGTTATAGCCAAAAAAACCATATAAACAATATGCTGAAAATCGGCATTTGACTGCAAAGTTCGAAGGTCGATCAAAAAAAAAATTCGAACTAACATAAACAAAAGATGCGATACGGGTCTTCTAATTTAGCCTCTATTTTCACCCCTCACTCTCAGAATCGACCTAACTTTTGCTAACCTGAATTTGTTCCGCAGTGTAATTGTCGAATTCGCCTTTTGCTTTTCGCCATTTTTTCTTTATTTTCACTATTTGTTGCTTACAATTGGAGACTGAAATATATTCCTTAACTGAAGTAGATATTCGAGAAAGATTATTAGAGTTAAAAATTAATTGTAATCGACTATCCGGTTAATCGATTAGCAAATGTTGTTTAAAAAAATGGTCGACTTCACACAATCGACTAACCGTTTCCGTGCGACTATTTCGACTAAACGACTAGAAACAACTAGTCGATTAATCATTTATTTTCAATTTTAATCGTTAATTCTCGATTTTTCGACTAGTTTTTTTTCAATAAAAATTGTTTTTTTTTATATGTGTTTGAATGTTTGTGCTAATTTTAAACACAATTCTTCCACTATAATGAAGTTTTTTCGAATTTATTGGCACTAACTCTGAATATTCGATTAATTTCGGTTAGTCAATTTTCAGACCACTCAATGGTGAGCGATTAGTTGAAAGTCCACAGTTTGTCGAATACTTGCTTTTCGATTATCAACCACCAAAAAAGTTGCTAATCGACTAGTCGACTAGCTGAATTGCTGGATGGTCTATTTTAAACAAGAGCGCCATTGTAGGTATCCATAAACTTTTCTGATGTCTCGAATATGGCCAATATCAAGCGTTAGTTTGAATATTTGAAGTAAACTTTGGCAATATGCAATGAGCTGTGACAGCTGTTATTTTTCAAATAAAAAAATATAATTTTATTAAATATGTAACGTATGGAAAAAAAATTTTCATTTTTTTACTTTTCCAATCGTTTATCCAAGACACTGTGCAGTCCTTGCAGATTCTGTCAAAAAAGTAACAGAAATTAATTTTGTATATCAGCAAAATGCGACGATCTGAAGCAGCTATAAAATTTTATATCAATACCAGTTGATACCCGCGACCATAAATACTGATTTTCTGAATAACTCGACTCTAGCCACCATGTATTCGAATTTTCAGATCATCTCGACTTATGCGCCACCTAACGGATTAAAACACTTCCTATGTCTGTACCAAAGGGGTAAGGAATATGCTGTCTAAATTTGATTGAAATCCATTTCACGCGTTTTGAGCCAAGTTGTAACAAATAAAACGGCTATATAAAATTATTTAATTATGTCTAATCAAACTAAATGGTCCCGATAGCCGTGGACCTGTCTATATTTATTTATTCATATATTTTGCATAAACATATAGCAAACTTATATATTTGCTTTCTTTAAATCGATTTATTTAATCAATGTAAAGAATTTTTCTCTAAGAAAGTCAGAAAGCACATTTCGCTATATCTAAATTTAGAGCTTTGGATCTCAAAGTACGGAACCGATTTCAATTATTGTTATTTTTTTATTGAAGCATTCGCGGAAAACAATGGAGTCGCATATTTATTTTTTATGTTTTGGAGAATATGCACATTAGGGTATATCACTCCCTATAAAAAAATTGATACTGTTTTTATTAAGGTCAGCTGGGCCGATTTGAACATATGTAAGATGGCTAAAACGAATCCGTTGTCTATATGGTTTTCGTAATTTTGCGAATGAAACGTCAAAATCTAGATTCGCCCAGTATTGTACAGGCTAATTCGCCTTGAGTTCTACAAAAGATTAGATTTAATTAATATTACCAATTCTACATATACATAAATATACAAAGTCTTATTCTGAGTTCCGACCGAAACCAAATTCGCCAGTGATTTTATCATTCACCCGAAGAGAATAAGCTTATTACGAGTTCCGCCCTAAATAAATTCGACTTTGAAATACCGAACATTTTCCGGCGGAAATTTATAATGAGGGAAAAGTGAAAAGTGAAACATTTCGGGCGAAAGTGAAACTAGAGATTTTTCAGCTATAAGACTGTTGATGCTGTTTCTCGCCTTTTTGGAGGATTGGTTTTCGAAAAATTCGAAAAACTTAGCCAGTACTTGACGGATGGAGACTTGCAATGAATCACTGGAAAAAAATTCACATCCCAATTTTTTTCTCAAATCTCATTATTATGTTTCCCTTGAAGAAATTTCCAAATATTTTGATGCTGGCATTTTAAACTTAGACTACTTTATCACTTCAAGTAGTTCTTTTGAAAAATATGAACGAAGAAAAATATATAAAAAATCCTTTTTGGAGGTAGTTTCAAATAAGTTCATCTCTTTTAACCCTCCATTACTAACCTTAGGGTCGAATCGACCCAGACACGCAAACTTTTTAAATTAACAAAAAATAAAGAATATTTTTTAACGCAAGATATATGTGTAATCTAAATTTGTACATATTTAAACGTTTATTAACAATAATAATAAGAAACATGTAAAATATTATGCATAAAAAATTGTTTTAAAAAATAGCCAGGGTCGATTAGACCCATAGTTAGCAATAGTGTAATAAATTAAATTAGTGTAATAAATTAAGTAAAATAAATTAGTCATTCCAATTTTTCTTTTTAACATTTTACTTTTATATTTCAGGTTTCAAATGCACTTTATTTGAAGTCAATATCTTTAAAACTTATCATTTTATACGGAATCTGGCTGGATAACTTTTTTTTTCACTTTTTTAGCTATGTTGTAATGAATACAAACTTAATTTCAATTTAAATATATAAATTAATTTTTTAACACATCCTTTTATAAATTCAACAATAAAATACTACAATATACTAAAAGACGTATACGTTTTAGCAATTTATAAGTTTAAACGATTTTAATAGATAATACAAATGAGGGTCGATAAGACCCATGGTTAGTAACCATGCGACATGATTTGAGGTTAGTAATGCAGGGTTAAATCTTAGTAATTTTCCTAAGTATTTTGGCTGAAGATTTAAAACATAACACATTTTATAATACCGGTGGAAAACCCACGATTTTTGAAATTGAGCCGTATGAACCGTCAAAATTAAAAAAAAATATATTTTTTTCGAGTGTTCTGATTACAAAAAACAGCCAATCGATTTATATATCATGGCTTTCAGATCATATCCTTGGACATAGAGATTTTTTCCGCTGCTTCCAAACCAAATTAAACTCAAAATATTTTAGGAACAGTAATTATCGCAAATTGATGATGCCATTTTTGCGATTGCGTAACAATGAGAATGAAATGGAATGGAATTGACTGGAATGCAATTGAGGGAAGTTGAAAATCAGAAATCGGAGTTTCAAACCATAGCACTTGAGGCCTGGGAACGATGAAGGGAATGAAGGATAGGGAGAAAATTAAGGGAAAAGGTGAGGATGGAACTTTATTTCTCCTCTATTAATCTTCCAGATGGAACTTCCTTTCCCATCGACAAATCTTCCAGACGCTTTTATGAATGTGAGAAGCTTGTCGAGGGATAGAAAATGAACTTTTTCCTTTCTCAATATGTCGAACCCAATTATCCATCCATTAAAGCCTAGCCAATGTATGACAGATACGGGAAGTAAACTGTGCTATATAATAGGATTACTAAAATATCAATTTATTTTCGGATCGCAATATATTTCAGTTTCGCATTTGCTTTACGTATCGAACTACAGATTAACATCCCAGCTCGCGATAGATAATTGAAATTTCAATTGCAAATTACAAAACCATTGCACTGTTAATTTAAAAAAAAAAGCCCACGGAAA
Source organism: Anomoia purmunda (assembly GCA_951828415.1). NCBI lineage: Eukaryota > Metazoa > Arthropoda > Insecta > Diptera > Tephritidae > Anomoia > Anomoia purmunda. Next base: position 194,471,692 of record OX639993.1, on the reverse strand, counting down.
ATTTAACACTCGCTTTAAATGATATTCTTATATGATGTATTCCCTGTACTTTTATGCCTGAGTGTTTATCTAAGTAGGTACCACACAAAAATACAGAGCCGTAACCCTCACAGCTTAGCGAATTGTCACATCGCGCCTTGGCCAACGTGTCTCTAGGCGACAAATTTAATGACTTACTTAAACTTCATGTGAAGTGGGAATACACGACGGCGACTGAGTGTCACAGCGCCAAACCAAGGGCCGCTCAACGCCCGTCACACATTCAGACAATCTGTATTACTATTTCGCTCTGGCAAGCAAATTGGCTGCAAAAAAAAAACAAACAAACAATAAAACGCTTATTGTGTATCCATCGCCTGCCTGATTATGTTGCAAGTTAGCATTTTTTAATGACTTAATTTACGTTCGCAATAGGTTACACCTTCATGCTGTTTATTGTTTTCATTTTCTGCACGCAACGCATCGTAGCCCTAGCCCCAGCCCAAGCACCAGCTCCACGTACACCTACGGCAATGCCGCCGGAAGATGCGACAAACAGCCAGCTGTGCCATCGGCTCAAATTTATTTACCTGCCTACTTATATACAATGTAAATATACATATCTATATATATATATATACATATATATATTTAGGTTACCTACGCCCTCAATCGCACGATCTATCGCTGCCACCTCGACGTCAGCGTTTTTTGCGTCGTCGCTTTGCTCCACGCGGCCCCGCAACTTCACAACAAATCGTTGGCTAAAATCTCAATCTCACCCATTTCGTGTTGCATATTTTTCATTGCCGGTCTGTTTTCGCTGTTGTCGGGTATTTAGTTTCGCTTTCAATGCCTAAGTGTATATGCAAGTGTGTGTGTGTGTGTGTGTTACCTTCATATAGGTACGAATATTTTTAAGTCTTTTTAATGGTCACCTTAATTTTTTATGCGCGGTTTATTGTTAATTTAATTGCCCACTTTCTTGACTCTTTAAAAAAAATCCAATAAATTGCCAGCTAACAAGAGGCTCCATTGATCTTATAGCCATTGTTCATGTCTTCATTGCTCGGTTTATACTTTAATTTATTTACGTTGATACGTTTTCAAACTAATTGTTTAAATGAAAAAAAAAATGAAAAGAAAAAGTTGCAAACTTATACTCATATACATCTCTATGTACTCGTATTTAGATAAACATATATACTTTTTTATATACATATGTGCGAAAAAAGTAACTATCAATCCTATATTTATAATATTTTGATATTGAACGACTGCTAATTTCTATTCAAAGTAAACAGAAATCTATTACTTTTGCTTTGACTTGAAGGTTTTGTTTAGTATAGTTAGATAGATAGTTTAATAACTTGTTGCCATTTTGAAGGTAATTCATAGAAACTCTCGTCCCTGAGTCAATCGATTTTCACAACCTTCTATTGAGCCGAAGTTTTCACCAGCAAAATCATTCGCCATTGGCAGGGCCGGACTATAGCTAAATGCATAAGGACCTTCTAACCAAGCTTCCGGAGCTTCTGGCGAGTCACCATCCGGCGTGTGTGGTCTGGCTTTGTCCTGATGGGACACAATTTCTCTCCTACTATCGCCGCTTTTGGGCAATCGCTGCCTTCTGACGCTCCAACCGTTGCCAATACAGGCCAGAATTAAAAGTTTGGCCGTAGATAGAGTAACTCACAGTAGATGATTCCTTGCCAATCCCACCTAACATATACCAAACCGTTTCCACCCGCCAGTCCTGGCTTGGCCACCGTTTCCGCCGTCTCATCGCGATTTGACCACGACCGGCTTGTCATAATGCTGTGAGACACTTATCGTCATCAATATCCATCCACTTCAGAAACGAATCGATTTTCTGCCGATTCAGCAGCGATTCGCAGAAGGTAACTCGGTTCATGAGGCTTTTTCCGTTAACTCCTGTGGCACTCATGCATCGAGCTTCTTTTTTGCCTCCAGCCTTATTTAAATGGCTCCGAACGATTTTTTGTACAATGTTTGGCTTTTTGACAATCGAAACGAACAAGTCTTATATGACGGTCGAACTCGACAATATCCATTATTTTGTCAATATTTTCGGCGATTGACCTTCCAGAGCATATGTATCTTTGATATAAGAACTACCGGGACGTAGTCGACTAAACCAAAAGCTACATTGTCAGACTCTTGGGTACTGTTCACAGTTTCAATCACCTCGCTTGCATTTTCGACTTTATCGAAGAAAAACTGTAACATACGGCGTATTTTTTGTTTGCCGGTGCCCATCTTTGACTAGCGCTCAAACAATACTAAGTCGTGCGCTCACAAAATTGTCTGAGAAGTTTTTTATTACGAAATCTTGTTTTTCTAACGGCATATAGCGTAACTTGCATTAATGCAACGTAATTTACTGACTACTAAAACCATCTATTGGAAAAATAATGGATTACTTCTTACTTTACCTTTTGATCCAGTTCTTAAGGGAGAAGGTGAAGTTTTTATGAGATTACCACTTCGAGTTTTAGTTCTATCGTACCCTCTGCTCTTTCCTTATGCGAAGTATAACCCCAATACCCTTAGGGTATCTAATATGATGGCTAGCAGTTGTGATCTTATATGAATGTGCCTTCTAAGAGCAGGGTTAGCGTGGGCATTTGTCTATTCCAGTCGAGATGTCAATACACTCGAAAAGCTGGTCCAATGGTGTCTTCGACTCGTACATACTGACATATATACTTAGGGATCAAACGATACGAGTAAATACAAATATGTACATATTCGCTCCTTTTCGCTGAATGCCAAGTAATTTTGGTATCGATACTTTTGTACTGGAAGTTTCACTACAAGTTAACCTCTACACACAAAGAGATGGTGTAAACAACTGCATGGAAGATGCTTGACAGAAATCCTGCCCATTAGCACAGCCATGTGTTTTCCGGGCCCGAGGACTCCAGCCCCTATGTCTTTCGGGATATTTGAGTCATCTATGTAGCGTTGCAATTTACTAGCCTGGAGGTGCCCAACCAATGTTGGTGTACTTCATGTTGCTTTGCACCGTAGTTCGATATAAAACTTCATCTCAAATTTGGTAACTCTGAGAAAACGTCTCAGCGGTCCACTCTACCGTATATTCAGCGTCTTCACTTTTCCTTTTTCATTGCCTTCTCTAACTGTGTTTAGTTTATTTGGCTGCCTATTCAATAATTGTGTTTAGCAATTATAGATCTAGCATCGCATGCAAAGCCGCCGTAGGATACGTACGCAAAGCTCCTGTTATCCTAGCAGTTGGATAGTGTTTCCCCCAGAAAAGCATTGAGTTCATGGTGCAACCCTTGTTGCACAATCCACATTTCAATATTTCCTATAACTCGTGTATAATTAATACAAAAAAACTTGACTTTTCAAGTAGGTGGCAAATTTTTCCCAAATATAACTAGCCATAAACTTTCCCTTTGCCGAAACGTATCATTTGGCATCGAAATTTTAATATTTAATACAACTTGTATATATATTTCAATTAAATTCGACTTTTCAAACATGTGGCAATGTATGATGTATGAATTTTCGCCTCACCGAGGCGGACTGTTTGAAAAACATAATCAAGTACCGAAACTTCTTTGAGGCTGTTGAAACTACAATAGAAGTTGATGGGTGGAGTAGTGATGGGGCAAGAACAAAAGCATACGGATATTTGGAAAAAGGAATTGAAGCTGCTTATAACGGTGAATCAGCAGATGATATTAACTGTGAAGAAAGCGGTAGAATTAGTACTAGATAAATATTAAAATGAAATCAGGGATATGCGCATTGCTTGAAGAAATGATGGACCACATGGCATTGCTGGATGTCGGACTTGCAACAAATGCGCCAAAAAGAACGGCAACCGAGAAGATATTGTATTTTTTAAGGAGACCTTCTTAAAGTAAGCCATTCTAGACGACCTAACCAAGAGTTGCTTAAAAATGTTTGCGGTTATACCTTTTAAAGAAGCAGTTTTAGAATAACTGCCCCAAAAGGCCACCTAAAGTACGTCCTACTAAACTGCTCCTGAAAGACCGTCTATGGTTAGCGAAAGAAGAGTGCCTTTAATGGTACAAACGTCCTTCTGTAACACTTTCTATAGTTAAAGGAAGCAGAAAGACTTCAGTTTGCGCCACTCTATAGAAAAAAGAAAAAAATAAAAGGGAATGAAGGAAGCAAGGTCTATCTTCTTTCAGGTAGACCTTTTGGGATCGCTTTTAACTCCTGCAATTATCTTTCAGAGAATATTGTCTGTTATTGCTCCCAGATCAGATTGGTATTCAATAGTATTATCTCTTTCTTTGGTGCCAGTAAACGCAAACATCTTCTTACCCTGAATTCTAATTTTCTACGTAATGGAACACACCAAGTGTTACTGTGATAATCATGCGGTCACAAGTTAATGAAATCTTTTTTTAAATTTAACGAAAATGATTTCAAAATATCCATTGGAGACCATTCACAATCAATAGCTACCAAAACAACTACAACCCGAGAGCATAAAATTACCCTGAATAAAGACAAAAGAAAAGGAAAAATTACAGCAAAACAAAAGTGAAAATGCACAGAAGGTATTTTCGAAAAACGCTTTGCGACAATTGCGGAGCAGCGCGACCATATTTGGACGCAAATTTATGCCAAAGACGTCTAAGCAATTTACACCTTTTACATCCCCACAAGCAGTGAAATAAGCAAGTAAAATGGGTGAGAAAAATAACTACAACAACTAACTCAACTCAACTCAAATACCCGAAAGGTAATATCCACTTACATGTAAGCCATATGTTTGTGTCTCTGTGTGCTGTGTGTGTGTGCGCGTATTGCGAGAGGGAAAAAAGTTAAAAGAAATGAACTCCAAACAATCGTGTAGAATTGACTAAGAGAAAGACAATTGCATGTTTTTCGTGCTAAATAACAAATTCGCACATCAAAAGTGAAGCAGAAGACTCTATCAGTGAGAGATAAACAACACCGCACAGCAAAAAACAAAAAAAAAAAACTAAACACACACAAAATCAATAGCCAAGCTAAATCCGAGTGTGGAATGTGCCACAAAAGGGTAGAGCGACAAACCAACATACAAAGCTGGCTCTGATGATGGCATGAATCCCTTTTGGAATTCACTTATTGTCACCTCAAAAACGAAGGTGCTAAATAAATGGACACACGGCCAGACGCACGGACGGCCAACAGTTCAAACAGCTGCAGTTGCCCCAGCCCCAGCCTCGGCCTCAGCCTCAGATAGCACGGGAAGAGGGGAGTGTAAATCTGAAATATCTTAATCTGTTCAACACCTTTTTGCGGCCATACGGCCATAGACCACATGTTGGGTAAAAGCGAAGAGTACATAGTAGGTGCGGGGATTTGGGTTTTCGGGTTGACTGACGATTTTGTTGCTGTGCGAGCTTTTTGATAAAAACGCCGATTAGAAGTCCATAAAGTGACAGGAACATGAAAATTTTGTGTCCACGCACGCCGCTCCTTAACCACTCACCGGCATTCAGACCATCCGACAGGTAAACAGACAAACTGATCGGCAGCCAAATGTGGTGCGTGAGCGGTGAACGCACGGTTGCACTCAAAAACCAAATAGATGGATTTGCCGATGCTGCCAAGGCAAGTGTGAAAGCTCCCAAGTGCCGCGGCTGTTGCTGCAGTTGTCAACATTAATGATGCCTCAAAATTTCGTGCGACAACAACAGCAGCAACAATGGCCAAATGCAATGCGAAGTTATAAGCCAAATTCAACACCTCGTTAGTCGCGAAGAAATGCAGCAAAAATGAAGAAAAACGAGGTAAAAAACAAACCAAACAACCAAACAAAAAAAATGCTCGTGGATACCCTTTTTTCAGATTTGCACGACAAAAATATAATCGCTTTTACCATCAAGCAGCGACATTGAATTGAATTGAATTGGATTGGATTGGATTGAATTGAACTGAACTGGATTAAGCGCGACGACAAGCATGAGGACAAAGCCAAAAGAAAAAAAAAACAAAAGACCAAAGTGCAAAGAAAAACATGAAAATAAGTAGAGAAAAAAGTGGCAACACCGCCTGCAGTCATAGTCCAACAACGGTGGCAAAGTGTCACTACAGCGACAGAACAAAAAACGACAGCACCAGCAGTGTAGACAACGAAAAACGACCAACTCCAATCGGACAGCGCACCAAGCGGGTTTCAGCAGATCCGCATGGACACAGCGACATGTGTTTGGTCGCACAATGCAGAGTGTCCAGAATGAGCAAATCACATACTGCACACATTGTTCTCTGCTTTTGGACTTTGGCATTGTCAAGGGAGCTACCATACATATACTGGTGTATCCAACTGTGGCAGTACACCCAACCTCATCATCGCATCTCACTTGCTTCTGCAGCGTCGCTCTGCATTCGTACTAGATAAGCGGCATTGCGGCATTGCGACATCGCGACATTGCCTCATTTCGAATGCACAAATTGTTCTGTGCGCGCCTGCGTTCGCATAGTTAATCTGCGCTTTAGACTTCAATCATCACGTCTGTTGGTTAAAGCCACCCTGCACCAAATCATCCTTCTGCTCGCTGGACGGGCCATCCTATCTTCACATAGCCACCGTTTAGCTAGCTGGTTGTGCGCTTAGTAGCCGAATACTATGGACTTGAGTTGACTTGACTTTGCTTGGTGGTTAAGGAGCTATAAGCTCCACACGCTAAAATTATTGAACATATTCCGTTTGTGTGCTCACAAGGCTCGTCATACTGTCTGCCGTCGTTCTTGTCATTTGGCACACGAACGTAGAGAGAACAAAAAAAAAATATCAGAGTTGGTGTACAATGGATATTTGCAATTTCTAGCTTCGCGATATACAAAGCTTGTTTAGCTTCATTCTCCAATAATGTTTACACACTTTTTTATGTGAATTCTCGTATGCCTCGCGTCCTTCCGCTGTAGGCGCACATTTGACTGATGGAAAGTGACACGTTCATGTTTTGTGTCACTTTGAGTCTATTTGAAATATTGTGACAAACGTGCAACACTGGCCTCTTACAGGCTACAAGAATTTGTGTGAAGAAATTCCCTATTTTTTCGTTTTATTTTTTATTTTTTGCTTTCATTTGTTGTGCATTAGTTTATATTTATATCCAGTGTTTAAATCATACCGCATTTAGCGAATTGCTGTTAATTCCAAATGTGAATTTCAATAATTCGATACTCGGGTTATAAAAGATGATTTTAGAGCTTATTTTCGAGTTCCATGGGTTGGTGTTCGCGAGTGGTCTGTTAACTTACTCAGAAAAATAGTCTTTATTTTGGTCCCAAATGACAAACTGATACTGTTAACTTTAGTAAAAGAGAACAAAGGCGAGATCCATGTACTCTTGGGAGGCTCGATGGAAACTTCTCACACTGACGGCTTCAAGACAGAAAATGAAACTGCAGCTGGTTGGCATCTGGATGGCAATTTTAGATGTTTTTATGTATTTGGTACAATCACAACTGTCTTTCAATCGGATATATTTGCTATACCTAAGGTAACGAAGTGGATATTTAGCGCGAATTCCAAATCAGAGTCTGCAGTAATAGCCAAGCTGCATCAAGCTGCATCTTCAAAAACTGTTAGGCTGAGCTTGTTCGAAAATGAAGGTAACGAACTGGCTGACGAATTGGCTAATTGCTAATCTTTGGCAGTTACCCATTGGCGCACAGTCAATTATTGGGCCAAGCATAGCAGGGACGGTCAGGTAGATCATTGAGGGAACGAATAAAATGCATGTGAACCCTAGTGTACTACCGACACCTGCAAAACAACCAAGTGAAAGATCGGACAGGGTGGTGCTAAAATTCCTTCTTAGACTGATAATGAAGAAGTTACCACCCCTGGTAGGGTTGATTATAGGACACAACCCTTGGAGGCGGCAACACATGGTGCCCATAAGGTATATTTCCTCAGTATCTGTCCTGCTTTTTCCGGGCTGAGATGGACCGTATTTGAGATAAATATATTGAGAATGGAAAACGTTCATATCTTACCCCTCGACAAGCTCCTGAGATTCATTAAAGAGTGGAAAAGGTTTGTAGAAGTGAAATAAAGTCCCAGTAACAACTTCTTTTCTGTCCTTTTTCCTATACCTGATTCCGTTCATGCTGCCCAGGTCTTAATTGCAATGGATAATAAAGAGAGAGTACGTGGAAACCAGTCTCTGATTTCTGACTTACCTCATTTCAATTTCATTCCATCCTGATTGCAGTTCGTACCCATCAACGTGCACATCAACGGTTTTTTTTGAATAAGTTCTGCACATTTCGTTGGAATTACGTTTGATATATTAGACAGTAGTTCTCTGTACTCTATAAACCTTAATTCAAACTTTTCTAAATATTGTTCCAAAAATGTTATGAAAATGGATCGCCGATAGTATCATTCAGCCATTCCTTTTTTCTGACGTATTGCATGTGGGGGATTTACTCGCTCTGCGCATTCATACAGTTGCTGATTTAAAAAGGTCATTGAATCTGTATACACCTTGACTACGCTTTTCCTTGTTTTCTTCGATCATTTGTAGATTTTCGATAAATTATGTTGTTCGAATGGACTCTAACAAGGTATTACGCTGTATCCCATCAGTTCAGAACTGTTAAGCTTAGATAACGATTTGTGATCACAACGATAACTTGGATTCGGTAACCATAATGATTAAACCAATTTGTTTTTATAATAGAAAAATAATCATTTAGAATAGGAAATAATTCAATTTAAAAAAATTATCTAACTAATTTTTGATTATTCTGGCATACGCGAGTGTCATTTTCTTCTTTCCTACGCTCCTCCTTAATAAAATGTTGTTCCATCGCCATGATGGGCTTGGGTTCTTGGGGATACAGCTTCCTAATAATATTGGTAATTAATCATCAAATGGATTCTTAAAAAAATGTATTTGATTGATAACCACTACAATTAGTAAGGGTAAATGAAACTTCAAAGTTACCTTGAAAATATCAATAGATGTCAGCTTTATTTTTAGCTCCGAGTTTATTCAAAGTAAACCGCATTTTTGCAAGATTCTCGCCAGTCACATCTTCTACAGAGATGAAACCCAGAAAGTCTTATAAGTTGTTGTTATTATTGTAACAGCATAAAACATTCCCCATAAACTTTTGATGAATGGTGCTAATAGGACAGTCTTGGCCAGATATGAATCCGGGTCTTTCCGTAGTGTAGAACTGACTGTATTCTGGATCACCAAGTTTGGTCGCAATTTTGGTTAAGAATAATACGGGTGTAAATTGTCACGTAATCTTGTTAGGGAAGTGTAACTAATTTGGTGGACTTTTCAAATTTGGAAGTCAGCACTTGAATTTAAAAAAAAAGAATTAAACGAAGTGAAATTAAAAGATTCTTAAAACTCATTAAAAATTATTGAGTAACTTGGTTATTTCGAGATGGTTTGGATACATGAATCCAGCCTGTCTGTAGGCCTAGCAGTCGTGCCGAAAGCCTTACAAAATTTGTAGTTTACGTCTTGGGTATTGGTCTGTTGGTAAAGAGTTTCCAATGCATCGCATAAAAAAGCACTGCCGAAAAAATTCCAAATTAATTGTATCACATCATGTTTTGTTTAAAATCTTTTTGAACAACATTTTAACCGCAATAATAACAATATATTTTCAGCGGAAATATCTAAACAAGATATGTACATGTGTTCAATTTTCGAAAAAGTCGACTTGGTGGGTTGGAATTTTATGAACATATTCCTAGCATAAAAAATGTCAATAAATGTATCTATAGCAAAAAATCATTCCAAATATAACCAAAGAGAACACATACATAAATACATATATCGATAATAGAATGGTCAGTCGGACATTTATTTCATTTGAGACCTATAACAACAAAAGTAAACCAATAAAAATTGAAATTGTCATTATCGTTACTGTTGCTGTTGCTGTTACTGTTTTCTTCCGGACCGGATTTACTTGAACTGCCGAGCTGGGCATTGCTAAATATGCCGCCCTCTTATTTCAAAAATAAATAATATATTGAAACACAATCGTTAAGTATACAATTTACTGCTGAAATAAATGTAAAATATGTGGTTTATTTTATTAATCGTTTATTTGTAAGGGAATAATCACACATAACCTATATTTTTATATGTAAACCAAATCTGAAGCTGACAAACATGCAAATCGTTTAAGAAGGGTGAACTATAGTAAATCCTCTCGTATCACCTCATAATAAACCAAATCGAATAATCGAAAGATACATAAAATCAGTCGACAAAGTAACATTAAAATCTGTTTCAGAAAACTTCAGTGACCAAAATTGCCGTCCCGAAGAATTGCGAGTTCTGTCACATCTTCTCGAATGCAAACACGTCTGACTTTTTTCCCCGCGAACTGATTAATGAGATCTTCGCAATACCAGTGATCGAGTAAATTTGACTCAATAAATAATTGCTGGGCCATTTAGTCGATGTCCACTCATAGTTGACCGCAAATAGGTTTTGACCCTTTTGAACCAGCGCTGCAATTCGTCAGAGCTAATGTAATAAATATTCGATATGCAATCTATAGGCTTGGAAGCCAATGTATACGAGTAAGTATATTTTCAAAAGGTCGGATGGTGAATTACGTTCTAACTTTTTCCCAAAGTAATGCGCGTGGAAGTGCATCAATTCGCAACCTTTTACGAATTTCATTGAAATTTAGATCGGAAACTTCAGTGATAACTGATCAGTTTTTGTTTTTCCTTTCATATGTTTGCATTTTTTCCGGAATTTAGAATCGAGGTTGAACCGTTGAAGCTCGAAAATTATCTCTAACTGGCAACTCAGAGTTGAAATTCTCCATCTTGTGATTCGTCGGTCTGTAACTTTCTCTTTTTTCTCCTGAGACAAGTTGTCTGGTATTGTTGAGTCTCCGCGATTTCCATCCAATTTTCGTAAAATTCAAATTCCATTTGTGTATACGATACCAAATTGATCAGTCCACGATAGTCATCAATCATTTCAGCTATGTTTATATCAATTTTCTGCTATCTTTAGCTGACAGCATTGAATCTAGTAAGTTAAAAATACCAACGAATCTGCAAAAATGTTGTTTCAAGTCGCTCGAGTTGAATTCTAAGACCTCTCGCTTCTTGCTTTGCGATCGCTTTCGTAGTGGTATCGTTTTCATTAATGTTTAAAGCTTCAATAGTTTCGCCGTAATTTTGATGAAGCCTTTTAGCTGCTTCTTGACTTTTTACTGCGTGGACCAAACTACAAAGATTTTTACGCTTCTCAGCTTTGCTAACTGGCGCTAGCTAGAGACGCCAAGTCAACCCAAGTCCTTCTTCACCTGATATTTTCAACGTAAAGAAACCCTTCCTTTTCCTCTAGCACCACCAGCGGGTAACGCGTTGAAAACTTTTCTGGCTGGTGCAATTTCCTTCATTTGTACAACATAACCCACCCAACGTGTCCGCTCAGTCTTAATTTGTTCCATCGTTTGCGGTATTCGCCGTCGCAAATATGTAAGGGTTCGAGAATCTTTCATAGAATCTTCATCTCGAATACCACAAAGTTATCTTATCCGACGATGGTTTGGTTCGTCGAGAGGTGGCTTTACTACGAAGTTGCCTACTCAGCTCAAAGTACCACTTTTGGGCAAGACAGTTTCTCCATAAGATTTCGCGGCTGACATTATTATCGGTCAAGACAGATAGAATAAAAGATTGCGACTTCCACTTGCCGCTAGTTCTCTCTTCGTCGATTTGACAATCTGACGGAATAAAATTTATTTTACTCAAACAATGCTAAAAGAAGAACGTTCTGTCGTTCGCCACATTCTTCTGCGCTTCTTCGCCTTCTTTTTTAGGATTTTTTCGTTGCTATTTTATTCTCTATTATTACGTCACTATCAGTCGCTCTCAGTGTGGAAAACACAATTTGGTTTTCTATCATTCTTGATTGACACTAGTTCCAAGATAAACAAAGCCTTCCACCTTTTCGAAATGGTAATTGTCAACGGTGATGTTGGCGGCAAGACGCGACTATTTGCTTCATGCCAGGAGGTACTCTGTTTACTTACTCGCGAATAAAATCACAACTGGCAGGATAGCATGAGAGGCAATGAGGAGGCGTTACAAAGAGTCGTCCCTGCATACTGAGTCAGATGATCCAAACTTGAGTTAGGCGTAGCGACATCTTCGACTATGTTGACAACATTCGTGGATGAGAATTTCTGAATTACTTTCAATTATTATCGCAGATATTTGTGAAAATTTAGAAACTTGTGGAAGAAAATAAATGAAGCTACAGTGATCGGAGTTTCACACACATATCTTGACAAAAGTGAATTCGAAGTTTCTCTGACGCTAAACAAAATCCTATTCTATGCAAGGCGAATTTATGGAAAGTGGTGCCAGAAGAACAGCTGATTTTATTTTTTTTCATTTAAATTTGCCTTGCCAGGGCGAGTTGTGACCTTTTCACAATAAAAGCAAGGTGATATATTTTTTTTGTTAATTTTATATATAGTTCATACTATAACAAAAAAAAAAAAAATTAGTAAAAATTCAACAAAATATTTAAATTTTCTAGAAGGTTGTGTAGACATTTTTGGGTATGCCGTTGTTTATCCTAATTACTTTTACTTGTATTCAGTGCACTTGACAAATTCTCAATCTTGCATTATTTATAAAAAATTTCTATTTATCAAGGTTTCGGTATTCTGTATCAAAGATAAAAACCTATTTCTTTAAAAATCATTGAAATTCCAAATGCTTTTGACAAACAAAATATCTGCTTTACTGTTTGTTCAAAATTTTGAAAAGCTCTACGCACTAAAACTTTAAGTTCTATCAAAGTTTGTTAATAAAAATTATAATAAATTATAGATATTTTGTTAATTTGTAAAGTGAACAGAACAGGGAAGTATAATAAAATGAATGTTTGAAGTACATTGTTTGTTCACATTTTGTTAAAAATTTGTTGAGTTGTCATTAAAAATTTGTCGACTTTCTTGAAAAACCGTACTAATATTGTATTGTCCCAATTGGACCGGTTTTGCTCGCCACTATACAAGGTGAACTCATATCAGGTGGTGGTATAAGTACAAAAACAAAAATTTACGCTAACAAAATACACGTACGATGACAGTATGATTTACAACAAACACATCAGTTTGACTTAACATTTTACCAAGCGAATTCAATCAGCTACTTGATCAACTTCACTTTATACGAATTCGCCTTGCCACTGTATCTATGTTTGTTTGCTTTGTATTTTCTCAATTCGCCCAACCCATTTGCCTTTGACTAACTTTAACAAATGCCACGCCAAGGCGAATTCATGTATGGTGAAGTTTTTAAAGCAGTTGATGTCTTTTTCTGCCAATATATTTGTGTTTTTCCTTTACCAAAGGCATCCTAAAAACGAAAACTAATGGTGTCCATTTTTCTATTTTTATTTATCGTGACATTCTAAAATTGCTTTATCATCACCTATTAGGAATTCGCCTTGCTGTCACACTACAAACCAAAAACCGAATGCAATATACATGTAAATTTTGTGAATGAGTTTGCTGTTCGTATTGCCACTACCTTATGGAATACGCCTTGATTCTATGCTTAAAATATTGCCGCCCCCCAAAATCTGCCGCCCTGTGGCTGAGCACCAAGAGCCCCTAGTGTAAATCCAGCGCTGGTTGACATTGTCGTTGTCGTTGCCATTGTCGCATCCATTCCTGTTAAATGGCAAATCCGACGGCGACAGCAAGGGCAATGGCGGCGACAGATAACAATTCGACTCGAAATTGAATGGAATCAATTTGCTTCCAAATCATTGAACAAATTGAAAAGGTTCAAGTGTTCAATGAGCATACGCATGATTGCTCGATGATATTATATAAGTACATATGTATGATTATGTATATGTGCAAATACATATGTAAAAATATATGCATACATATATATAGGAGATACTATGTGTACGTTAATCTGTAATGGAATGTCCCCGCAAAGGAGCGCCATAGGAGTGTAAGCCATTGCACCAAAGCCCAGCCGGCAGGCGAAAAAGCAATCGGCGAACTCAGCATCTCACCCCCCTCTCATTCAACGACTATTCTTCCAAGCACACGAACTCAATTGGCTGCTAAGTAAATAAACAATTGTTGGGGAAGGGCGTGGAAGGGGACGATGATGACGCTGCCGATGATGCCGATGAAGCTGATGGTAATGGAGTGCGCACACGCACACGCACACACAAATGGCAAGCCAAACGGAAATCGGAAGTGAGACAGAGCGTTATTGATCCCTTTTTTTCTGAGCTCATCCGGCCTTAACGCGAAGGGGGTGGCTTAGATGAAATTCACCCAGCGGAATGTGGAGCGTGCGTGATTATATTTGCTCAGCCATCTTGATTGGCAATGATATAAAATAAATACGATGATGTGGCGAGAGGTGAGCTGAGGTGAAAGTGCGGCGAATTGTTGTGGAAGCCAATGGAGAAATCGAGTTGGTAGTTGAAACGACGAAGCAGGATGTGCGACTGGCGTACGTTTTCTCTATGTGATGGTGTTTGTACTCCGTATTTGTGTATTGGGAGGGGTGGGGGATGTGGGTAGTTAAGCTGTGTTGTATCACGAGTTTGCTGAAATGTTGAAAAATTGTAACAATGCTTGCCGTAAGTCCGCAACACCATTAAGTGGTGAATTGAGTAAATGGAAAAGTTTGAAATGGGATGGGAAATGGGCAAAATTGCCTGCGGTAATGCCATCAAATTGGATTATGTATTTCCTCGGCTGGTGGTATGTGCAATTTGACAGGGAGGCTTACAAACTGTAGCTATAAACGTAACAATTTATTTGCTTTTTTTTCTTCATTTGCTTACTTTTACTAGGTTTCAATAAAATACGTGGCCAATAACTACGAAAGTAAATATTTGCAAATGTATTTAATTTTAAATTATTAAGGGTAGTTAAAATATAAAATGCAAAGGCATACAGCATTTCCGTTTTGTGACAAAAAAAAAGTAATAATATGAGCCAAAAACCCTTTGTAATATAGCAAAGCTATGGGGAGCAATTGAAGTGGAAGTCATTTATCAATTTCGCTTTGTTAATAGTTTATGAGGGGAAGAATAACTGGGAGAATTATAAATGAACGAACTGAATTTCAATAAAACTATAATAGTGCAAAAGATAGTGAACAGCCTTCGTCAGCTAACAGGTATTTGTTCATTTCTGATTTAGACACGTTGTAACTTTTTTGATATCTCCAAACTATTAAAACCAATGATAGCCGATACTTATAAGATTTTATAGATGAACCGAATCTGGAATCCATAATTTTCAATTGCCTCTACGCAACTATATTTCAGGGATCCGGACTTTTATAACTATTATAATAAAAGCCGGCAAGAACATGTTTTTTTGGGTATTTTAATTTATGTTCGGTCAGCCATAACTTTTATTTTCTAGGAGAGTCAAAATTGTGTAAGTCCTTTCCTAATAATAAGCAAACCGCTGATTAAAAAAATTTGTTGTTAAATGAAAAAGAGCTGAAATAGCTTTCAAACTAAAAAACCTAAACAAGGAATGATACCTAGTGAAAAATATTTTAATTAAAAATGTAAATTGATTACCATGGAGCAAAGCTTGGGTGTAGCATATACATGATATATAGCTATATATCTCAAAAACCAGTGCAACGATCTGCATCAAATTTTGCTGCATATAATGCACTTGGCTTCATAAACACCAACATAAAAATTTAAATACTTGCTTCATTTCCAAACTTTTAGTTTTGATTTTCTTTTATTTCATTAAAGCTTAAGACTTCTTTTCTTACGAATTGTACATCTGACAAAAGCGAATTTTTCGACTGACAGGTTGAAAAGGGGTAATCTTATCGACCGATTTCCCTTCTTTTACCAGTGGTGACGACACTCGAGACTATGTTGCTCCCCTATTTCACACACCACCTGGGCCCGGCTAAGCATCAACACGGCTTCCCGGAAGGTGCACAGCACAACAGCGGCATTTAAAACCATAAACAAGCAGGTGAGCTACGGCCAAAACCGCAACTATTCCTGTTAGAGAACCATCCTAGTGGCGTTGGACCTATCAAAGGCCTTTGATAGGGTCAATCACTCAACTCTACTTAAAGACGTTGAGACATCTACTCTCCCGCAGGGTCTGAAGCGGCGGACTGCGAGCTACCAGAGTTGTCGACAGGCGTCGGTGTATTTTAGAGACTCAACATCAAAACCGAGAAGAATTGAACAAGGGGTACCACAGGGTGGCGTTTGCTCTCCGGTTCTGTTTAATCATTTTATCTCGAAGCTCCCTTAACCATCCGAGGGGGTTTCAATAGTCTCATATACCGACGACTGTTCTATTATGGCATCCGGAAATGCAATTGATGGCATGTGCGCTCGAAAGTGAATGGTTACCTCTCAGACCTTCCTCGTTTCTTCACTGGTCGGAACTTGTTCCTTTGCCCTACTAAGTCCTCGACGACCCTATTTACCACCTGGATGAAGGAGATCAGGATACAATTAAATGTACACCTGCGCCGACAGTAAACCACCCAAAAATCTTGGGCGTTGCGTTTGACAGCCTGACCTCTTTCTCTGCACACACAACTGCAGTCGTCAATAAAGTACAGAGCCGCAACAAAGTCCTCAAGTCGCTAGCCGGCAGCACTTAGGGCAAAGACAAAGAAACGTTGTTGGCAAAATACAAGGCGATTGGCCGGTTTTAAACTATGCCGCTCCAATTTGGTTGCCTGGAGCAGCAGTGGATGAGATTACAGGTCACCCGGATCACAGCACTCCCGACGGATACGGGATGCCTTCTGGTGTCTCCTGCCGAACACCTACACCATGAGGCTTCAATGCTCCCAGTAAGGGAGCATAACTTTATGCTCACGAGGCAGTTTCTCGTCGGTTGTCATCGTAGTGGCCATTCAAGCGGTTACCTGCTTTTTGAGGATCCGCCTCCAAGACACGGCATTTCCCTGATATGTCCGTTAAGATCCAGTCGCACACCACCAACAGACTGGACCCTGCTGCCTACCGGGTAGTCTTGAGCGACATTCACCGAGAGACAATCACCACCTTCATCAACTCTCGCCTGGTGAATGGCGTCCTCGGGGTCAAACCACCACCCATAGCAGAGGAGAAGCTCCAGCTGCCTCTTAAATCCTGCGTCACTCTGGCCCAACTACGTTCCAGATATTGTAGGAGGGTAAACTCCTACCTGTCCAGAATCAACCCAGACATACTCAATGTGTGTCCGGCATGTGATAACTCTCCGCACGATACCGCTCACCTTTTCACATGCCCTGTAAAACCGACTCATCTAACCTCCCTTGCCCTTTGGTCCAACGCTGTCGAAACTGCGCGTTTCTTGGTCCTCCCCCTAGATGAGTTTGATGATAACTGCTATGGTTGAACCGATCTTACAGGGTCTGAGTAACTATAACAGCAACTGACAATCGCGTCTGAAAGATTTGCCACCAAAAAGTATGGACTTAAGCTAAAGTGCCGAGTAGTGCAACAACAATGTTTGAACTGATAAATATTTATTAACTTTATACGAAGGGCGAGTTAATGTATTCATTAAAAATACGAGAGCGAAGCTTGGTTTTATTTGCTTGTAGAATCAGCAATATAAATTCACAAATAATGAATAATATTGCGTTTTGCTTTATAATTCTTTGGAATTATTTACTCTTATGGATTCCCGATGAGACCGAATATTCACATAACGATTATCAAATATTGTATATTGGATATAAGTAAATTATCGTATTGCTTATGTTTGCTTTATAAATGATGAAATTTCCAAATAATTTGGTAATTAGGGATACTTCTAACCATATTATATTTTTTATTTTACAAAATTCGTATGAAAATAGCGTCCTCGATAAGTGGAAGTTATGATTTTAAATACTTCCACATTATTGTGGTACTGTAGATTTGTATTTTGTTTATTATTTGGCAAGAACTTTTATTTGGGCATAAAAAATATTATTAAATTTTGGTTCAGATATTGCAGTTTTAAAGCTATTTCAGTTTTCCTTCATTTGATGCCAAATTTGTTTAATTTTGATAAACGGTCTGTGTATTATTGGGATAAGGACTTTTATTTCGACCTTAAAATTATTTGACCAAGTTTAAGTGTTACTGTAGTAAAAAATAGAAGTCCAGGCTTTTGAATTATTATTGGACTTTTTCCCAAAAAGTTTAAAATATAAAAATAATAAAAATATTAATCCATGATTCTTGTCATTGATAACAATTTGTCTTTCACAGCAGTATTTTGCCCCAGAAGTTTACTACATCGAAAAGTAAATAACTGTTATTTTCGGTCAATGCAAAAAACCAAAATGAGTTTCATAAAGTAAGTTTTTTTTCCTATTATATGTAAAGAATTTACTATAGCGCCAAAATGATTGATTTGGCGGTATTTTGCGTTAGGTTGCCTAAACCTCAATTTCATCGTCTATAATATTATAATCGGATATATCTGGTATAAATTAGAGGCGGTTAAGGGGTATCGGTTAGGAAGCCAAATTCATACTTCTCAGAAAATTTAAATACTTTTTTTTCATTTAATACCAAAGATCGATACCACTATAATCAAAGACATCACATGGAAATTAAAACTTTTGGAGTCTGAACTTTGATGCCTGTGCTGCGACACCTCTTAACCGTCCTATTTCGCCCTAACCCGTAAATATTTTTAATTCGCCTTATTCCACATTTTCCGAGTATCAGTATTGTAAATATTTAAAAAAAAAAATCAAAAGTTTATAAGGTATTAAAAAAAAAAGAAAAGAAAAGAAAGTTTAGTAAATGCACGAAAAGCAACAACTACTGCATCCATTTCATTTGTTGTATTGGGTCTTAATTCGTGCAGTTTGCTAAGAGATGCCGTAACTTGTATGTATTCTATCGTTCCAATATATTCCGAACATACGTTGGAGAGCTACTGTCATTGTACGTCTGAAGCGTAAACAACAATAATTTTTTTTCACTCAAATATGTCGAACTTTGTGCCTGAAAAAGTGTTTTTGCGGGGAGTTATTCTTCACTACTTTAATATGAAGAAAACTGCTGTCGAAAGTCATCGTATTTTGGTGGAAGTTTATGGTGAACATGGTCTAGCTGGGCGAATGTGCCAAAAGTGCCAAAAGTGGTGATTTAAAAGTGGTGATTTTGGCTTGGAAGACGATGAATGTCCTTGAAGATGAAGAACTGGAAGCATTTCTTGATGAAGATTATTGCCAAATGCAGAAAGAGCACGCGGAATCTTTGGGTGTCACTCAAGCAGCCATTTCAAAATGTTTAAAAGCGGCTGGATATATTCAAAAGCAAGGAAATTGGGTTCCACATGAACTCAAGTCGAGAGATGTCGAAAAGCGGTTTTGCTTTCCCGAAATGCTGCTGGAATGCCACATGCATCGAATTGTTACTGGTGACAAAAGCGGATCCATTACAACAACCCCAAGCGCAAAAAATCATATGTGAAATTTAGCCAACGAGCCAAATCAACAGCTAAGCCGAATATCCATGGCGCAAAGGTAATGCTCTGTATTTGGTGGGATCAGAAGGGTTTGAACAGAGCAGTAGCCGAAAAACACCCGGAATATGCGACCAGACACGAGGCAATAATTTTCCACCATGACAACGCTCGGCCCTACGTTGCTATTCCGGTTAAGAACTATTTGGAAAATAGTGGATGGAAAGTTTTACCCCACCCGCCTTATAGCCCAGACCTTGCCCCTTCTGACTACCATTTGTTCCGATCGATGCAGAACGCTCTCACTGGAATTCGGTTCACATCAAAGGAGGATGTCAAAAATTGGCTAGATTCATTCTTGGCTGTCAAACCGGCGCAGTTCTTTTGGGATGGGATCCACTTGCCAGAAAGATGGGAAAAAGCCATAGCTTTAGATGGGCAATACTTTGAATAATACTATTATACATGTTTTTCTTAAATAAACGTTGAAATTTTGGAAATCCCCCACACGAATTAAGTTATATACCCAATATATACAAAATTAAACGAAATTTCTTCAATGAACTTTAATAAAAGATACTGGTTTGAATGTATAAAAAAAAAAATGTTGGAAAAAACCAGGGATGGTAATCACTAATTATTATATAAAAAAATTATATTTTAAATAATCAATATTTTTAGATTTTAAGCTTTGCAATTAATAACAATAATAATGAATTTCCCAATTTTTTTTTTGTTCAGAAAAACAAAATTTGTATCTAGTTATACTTTTTTGAAGGAAAAAAATATAATATTTCGAGTGTCCCTTTTTCATTGTGAAATAATGATCATTATATATTGATTAAAAATTATCATTTTTATGAGTTTTAATATCTTGGTCGAAAACGATCAGAATTTGCGTTTTTTTCATCATAAGTAATTATTATTTTTTCAGTAAATTTTTTTTTATCGAAAGTAAAATTCAATTCTTATGCGTAAATTATTCTTTCAAAATATAAGTTAATTTTTGTGTTTTAATATTTTTGGCATATCACACAAAATTTCTAATAACTCTTTGGTGATAAATTTTTTCTATATATGTAAGCCCTCGTCAAGTTTTTCTTTGTAACAGAATGGAAATGATGTTCTATATCACTTTGTATTGCACATATTAATTATATTTAATAAATAAAATTTAAATACATTTGAAAACGTATTTGATTAAAGTAACCGATGTCTTCTTACAAAACAAAAATATTTCTAGTAAGGCGTACACTGCGAGGCAAAAACGATTTACAATAGCATCATTTCAAAAGTATCGAGTAAAAAATATTGGTATTAAATTTGTTCTTTTAACAGATTCAGCTATTTCGCCCTTTAGTTCAAAGGCTCTCCAAGCCTAAAGGTACTGCCCCAATGAAGAGCTGCTTTGTTCGCCTAACTGGCTTTGTTTTGCTTTACTTTACTATGACAGCTTCGATGGCCAAATGCTAGCCTGAAATGCTGCCAATGCAACCAGCTTTGAGTTTGCAAACTCCAAGTGTGTTCGTTTTTATCTGTTCATAAGAAAAAATGAAGCAACCAAATTTGGAAAACTTTATATTATTCCCACGAAATAAAAATTACATATTTACTAAGTTTTAATTTGTTTGCATTTATGTATTTGCAACATTTTTGGTATTGGCAAAAATAATTCTACAAAATTTTTGAACACATCCCATCTTGTCATAGATAATACAGATAATACAGCCAAATGAATTTGTTTAGAGTTTTCGCGCTATTCGAAACTTTGCAACCCCTGAATCGCTAGAAGGAAGGCTGCCATTTGGTCAACTTTCATACATCAATCACACTTGGTACTACATGCAAGCGTGTGTTAGTTAAACTATGTATGTGTGCGTGACACATTCTAGGTTTTCGCCTAAAACTACAAGATTTTCGCCGTGCTTCAATCAGGAGTGAAATATTTACTCAACTGAGATCAAAGCGAATTCATATCAGATGGTATTATACACTAACAGAGTACACGCACAGTGGCAGTGTGATTTACAACAAATACATTATTTTGACATTACGTTCACCAGGCGAATTCGCCTTGACTTTGACATTGTGCTTTGATTGCTTTCAAGCGGTGCATGTTTGACAACCGTCGGTTCTTCCACACTTACACGAAATTCGCTTGAATTTTGATTGAAGTGTATGAATGGAATTAGTACATTTCTATTCATCTCAAAGCAAACAAGCAAATCATTGCGCCAATACCTCAATTCGTGCATATTTATGTAGAGCATCTAGATGCATTTAATAGCGCTCGCTTCACGGTAGGCAATGGCAAAACCTCCGAGTGTATTTCTGCCATGAAGAAACTTCTAAAAAAGTCGGTAAAACTGTAGGTCTCTCAATTTGTGTTACTCGTACAACATCAAGACGCTAACCGCAAATTATTTTATTATGATCTTTCTGCATAAAAAAATAAATTTTTTTTTCGTAGTTTCATATACATCATAATTCTTTGAAAACTTTACGCCATTTCACAATTGTATATCCTTCGAGCCATTAAATTTAATAGTAATATGAAGGTGCATTTAAACAAAGCCAAAATGCTCGTAAACTTAATTAGTGCCTTAATTTATATCCGAAATCCATGTTAACGAATTCAATTTTAGACATTTTTACGATAATTCGAAGGCTTAAAAATAACTGTACGTCATTAAATTTTCATATTCGAACATATCTATGTACATATATATTTTGTATACGAGTACACATACATACATATAGTTATACATGATGAAGCCCAGAAGTAAAAATATCTATAAAACTGGCCGAAAATGGCACAAAAGCCAAAATATTTCTTGTACCCGCATTTATGTCATTTATTTTTATATTTTCATTACTGCTAATATTTTTGATTCAGGTACAGATATTTTCTGCCACTGAAATGTGCAACGCAAAATAAAAGTACTGAAAACTGAGTATGGTAAAACGGACGCTTTTTCAGTTACATTTTCTTCCATTTTTGAAAAATTTTATTTGCGCTTAATTACTGCGAACTTCTTAATTTACAGCATTTTGATGTAAAACTTCCTTAAAAAGAGCAGTAAAAAATGGAATTATCACGGAAATTGGGACGCAAGTTCCTTTTCACTTTCATCATACGTTGCACTATGGTCCAGAAAACGATCAAAAGTGGTCAATATTCGAAATCTTATCCGAATGGCCAAAAAATTGTAATCCTCCTATGATCAAGAATCTGAAGTGAGATTTGAAATTTCCAAATGGGGTACAATATTTTATAATTTTTAATTTTTTGGATCACTGTTGACGAATCTAAAGTTAAATTTTAAAAATTCTACATAAAAAGCAGGTTGTTTCCGAGGCCGCGAAAACCATTATGATCCTTAGCTTGTTCTAGGCTATTTGTTAATCAGTGAGATTAATGACTCTCTGAAACAAATAAATTTTGCAATTTCTGCCTTTCTACTATTACAAACTACTACTACCTTTATCAATGCGACTACCACCAATGCTACTACTATTTTTAATAATGCTACCACTAACTACAAGTACTACTTTAACTAATGCTTCAATTAATTACTACTATTATTTTTACAAATTTCTCCTACTATTTTTCCTTACTCCATGAGTCAACATTGCATCCCGAAAAAATTACGGTTTGGTGCGGTTTGTGGGCCGACGGCGACATTGGGCCGTACTTCTTCCGTGATGATCAAGACCGGCAGAGTACTGTGAATGGGAATCGGTACCGCTCAATGATAACCGAATATTTTTGGCCCGAATTGGATGATATGGACTTGGACAATAGTGGTTCCAACATGACGGCGCCACAAGCCACATAGCGAATGTCACAATCGATTTATTGAAAACCAAGTTTGGTGAACGTGTTATCTCACGAAACGGCCCAGTCAATTGGCCGCCACGGTCGTGCGATTTGACGCCGTTAGACTATTTCCTGTAGGGCTACGTCAAGCCTATGGTCTATGCCAACAAGCCAGCGACGACTGATGAACTTCGTACGAATGTCGAACGTGAAATTGCAGCAGTATCGGCCGATTTATGCTTGAAATCCGTCGAAAATTGGGTTCAGCGTTTGGACTTTTGCAAGCTTGCCCGTCGTGTCCATGCAAAAGAGATCGAGTTCCATACATTATGGCATCGAATGTACTTTCACAGGAATAAAGAATTTAATTCATATCCCAAACCGTTTTTGTTTTATTTAAAAAAACTTTTGTAGCGTTCCTATTGAAAAACCCTGCACTAACTACAACTACTTTTTTTACTAATTTAAACTAATTAGTACTACTATTTTACTAATTTCTAATACTATTTTTATGAATGCTGCTACTTCTTACTACTACTATTTTTACTAATTACAACTACTGTTTTATTAATTTCTACTACTATTTTTATTAATGCTGCTACTAATTACTCCTACTATTTTTACTAATTTCTACTACTTTTTTACTAGTGCTACAACTAATAACTACTATTAATTTTACTAATTGCTACTACTATTTTTAATAATGCTACTACTATTTTA
Organism: Anomoia purmunda; assembly: GCA_951828415.1. Taxonomy (NCBI): domain Eukaryota; kingdom Metazoa; phylum Arthropoda; class Insecta; order Diptera; family Tephritidae; genus Anomoia; species Anomoia purmunda. The sequence goes on along the minus strand of OX639993.1, from coordinate 194,447,664 downwards.
CTAATTTCTACTACCATTTTTACTTTTGCTACTACAAATAACTACTCCTATTTTTATTTATTTCTGCTACTATTTTTATGAATGCTACTACTAATTACTGCTACTGTTTTAACAAGTTTCTACTACTCGTTTTGTTATGAAACTAATAATTACTACTACCCTTTTTAGTAATGACACTACTAAGTACAAATAGCTAATATTACTACTCACTACTACTACCACAACTTGTACTACTAAAACTTATTACTAACGACTAGTGCTCCCATATTTAACTGTCTATCCCTTTAATAGGTCGACAAAGAAGTTTTATTTCGAGATCGCGCTTTTAGGTGTACACGTGTTTTTTGTAAGCATATAAAATTAAGAAATGTAAGTAAAAGCATGATTTCCACTTTTTATGAAAAATTTTCAGTGTATGTTTTTTCATAATATTTTGTTCTCTACATTTTATATTTTTTTTTTTTGGTTTTGTTAAATTTGTTAACAACGAAAAGTATAGTATTTCACAAATTAAAAAAGTGCAATGAAATTGTAATGGAACAAATGGTCGCAGGAACAAACCTATTGAATTTCGAAAACTTGCCGAATATCCTTTTGATGTCGAGTCCGAAATCTAAGACGTTGCAAAATCAATTCCGATCGAATTTTAGCACACACCTGAATATTTCCATTAAGTATAGTAAAAAAACTTAAATAGTGTGGCTTAGGTTTATTCATTTTGTGTTTAAACATCACAGAAGAATTTGCATTCATTAAATTTAGTTTTAAAAAATTTTCAGAATCGCAGGCTATTTGCATTCCCTCGACACCACCGTTCGTCAAGAATGAGTAGAGCGAAAATAAAAGGTTTTTTTGTTGGCTGGGTACTAACTTTCTCTCAAAAATTAAAGGGCAATAAAAGGAGCCCATTGCGAAAAGTGTGTCACATAACGAATCTGTAGCTGCATCATCAAATCTTTAAGCTTAACTTAACTGGTACTTCGTGAAGGAGATGGGATATTAAACTAAAAATATTTAGTACCTACACGCAACAGAGGTTACGTCTCTCCCTCAGCAGGCGCATCTTTCACGGTACTTCCCATGTATGGGTGTGTGTGTGAATGTGTGCGAATGTGTATCATGTTACAATAAAATAAAATTTAAATTTAATATTTGAAAAGAGATTTCATATGTTACATATATTGTGACCGCGTGTTGAAAACAATCTCAGTTAATTTGTGTTTATCGCGGTGATTAACGAAATCTGTCTGTCCCTCATTCTTTTGTTTTTTTTATAGCTTTTAGTTTTTGTGGTATTTTTTTTTTCTTTTTGAGGTTTGAATTTCAAATTTTTATTGATATTTTTATGGTGTAGTGTTTTTTTATGGGAACGGGCTAGACATTCTGATCGACTTGTTGAATATTTTAAAAATTAATTTCAAATACAGAAATAAAACAAAGTTAAGATAATCAAACCAAGCAATTGATATTTGGTATATTCTTAGTAAATAATGCGATAAACAGAAAACCAAAGAGTAAGCTCTGATGTATGTACATATGTGACTTTTGTTTTGAGTAGTTGTGAGACTCTTGGTGTTATTATTTTTTTCAGATTTGTTTTTCTATTTTACTGAAAATGCATTTTTCAGAACTCACAATGTATTGAACCAGAACAATCACAATAAAATGTTCATTACCCTTATATTATGTAATATACTCGTAATGAAATTGATTAGAAATTAGGAGCTGATTATATAGTTTCAAAAAAATAGAAATACCATAACTATAATTTATTTTCAAATTCAGTTTTTCACATAAAAAATCTTCTAAAACCCATGCCATAAGTTGGCTGGAAGTTATGAGCGAAAAGGAAAAGCCCCAACTTATTATTCAGTTGAAACAGAGCTTTAAGAAAACTTAGTCTGGAGACAATGGTGAGGTGTTTGAAAATTAAATACAAATTTATTAATAGCATATGTATGTGAAATAAGATTACCCCACATACAGTGCCTTTCAAAATAAAGTTGTGCTTATATTTTTTCCTAAAACCATGAGATAACCGTCAAATTATTTCAAGTATAAAAAAAACTCCGTTTCGCGTGCTGATTGTTTTGTGAGTTGTGGCACATAATATCACATTTTATATGGATTTCGGTCCGCTGACACTGAAATGGCATGGAGAGTAAACAGAAAAAACGCTTCTTGGGAAAAAATAAACGAAATTAATTTTCGTCTTCAGTGACCCAAAATTTGTGAAGAGACTTTTTTAAAAAACTTTTTCAACGAGGTACCACTCATTTATCAAATATTTGTTAACTAGTAAAGTAAAAATAGTAAATATTTTACTAAATTATGTTGCGAATTAGGGAAGTCAATAATTTAGAAGCCAAGATAGTGGTAAATGGGTGTGGTGCACGTTAAAAGCATATTACTTTACTTTGGTTTTATTTAAATCGGAAAGCATCGCGTAAAGTTACAAATAGGTATTTTTTTAGATATTGAAAAGATATTTTGCTACAGTGCAATATTCTTTATACCTTAATATGTATATATCGAATAGCATTTGTACATATACGTCAATATCTGAGAAGATATGATGCATAGTATTTATTCCTTATATGGTCGCGTGAGTCCGCCTTTTTCCCCAACAAAAATTTCATATTCTCATATAAAGGGTCTTTATACCAAATATTATTCATCTTCCCGGAATAGTTGCGAATTATCTTACGTGGGGCGTGGCATCGCTCACTTCTCCAAATTTACATATGTATGTATATACCCTATGTTGAGCACGGATACCACAAGCAACTACCGTAAAAAATTTCATAAAGATCAGTTGAGAACTTTCGACGCTTATAACGGACAGGATGTGTGTATGTATGTAACGTATGGACTCCAAAACGGCTGGGCCGATTTTGATGAAATTTTCAGATTGGCACTGTGAAGTCTGATTTTTGATTTTCGGTCTGCGGGCGGAGGAGCGTGGCAAAATCCAATTTTCATATTGCACCATATACTATATATTTTTTAATTTTTTTTTTTATATTTATTTTTTTATTTTTTTTGAAAGCCGTTATCGTGTTTTTCAAAACGGGGTATCAAACTCTTAAATCGGTTATGTATCGGGTGTTTTTTTTACAGGTTTGTTGTTCGAATAGAGATAAAACTGGCATTTTGTGGTCAAATCAGGCAACTCTAATGTCATTTATGTTCAGTTTGGTTTGCCATTTCATCATGAACAGGTTGACAAAAGAACAACGCTTGCAAATCGTGCAAATTTATTTCGAAAATAATGGTTCAGTTCGCGAAGTTTGCCGCGAGCTCCGTCAATTTTATGGTCGACATAATCGTCCATCAGAGCAATTAATTCGGTTAACCATGGATCGTTTTCGCACTACGTTTACTCTATGTGATAATACGCATCCGCAGAGACGTCGAACAGTGCGCACCGAAGAAACAATTGCCGCTGTAGAGCAAAGTGTTGAAGAGGACCCGAATGAATCGATTCGCCACCGTGCACAGCAATTGGAGCTTTGTCCATCAACTTTATGGAAGATTTTGCGCAATGATCTTGGCTTGCGACCTTACAAGATCCAGCTTGTGCAAGAATTAAAGCCGCGAGACCATGCAATGCGTCGTGATTTTGGTGTATGGGCCGAAAATGAGATTGATCTCGATGCTGATTTTCATCGCAAAATTTTGTTCAGTGATGAGGCTCATTTTTGGTTGAATGGCTACGTCAACAAGCAAAATTGCCGCATTTGGAGTGAAGAGAATCCACATGAGACCCTTGAAACGCCATTACATCCACAAAAACTGACTGTTTGGTGTGCTCTATGGGCTGGTGGAGTCATTGGGCCATACTTCTTCCGCAATAATGCTGGAGAGGCAGTTACCGTTAATGGAGACCGGTATAGAGCCATGATAACCGACTATTTTGTTCCCGAATTGGATGGCATGAATGTGGATGAGTTGTGGTTCCAACAAGACGGCGCTACATGCCACACAGCGCACGTCACAATCGATTTATTGAAGGAAACATTCGATGAGCGCATAATTTCGCGGAATGGACCTGTAAATTGGCCACCAAGATCGTGTGATTTGACACCATTGGATTATTTTCTTTGGGGATATGTGAAGTCGCTCGTCTACGCCAACTAACCAGAAACGTTAGGGGAATTGGAAGCCAACATTCGTGGCGTTATTGCCGACATACGGCCCCATATGCTCGAAAAAGTGGTTGAAAATTGGACCTGTAGAATTGGCTTTATTCGAGCCAGCCGCGGCGGCCACATGCCCGAAATCATATTTAAACATTAATGGCATAAAATTATCCTTCCAATAAAGCCAAATTGATGGACCTTAAAACGATTTTCTTGTGTTTTATTTCAATTCGAAGTTCTATACCCCTAAAAAAAACACCCACTAGTTCCGAAGATATTTACAAAAAACCTATGTTAATAATGAACCAATATAAAAATTTTAAAACTTTCGAAATGTTGCATTCAAAAATCCGAGTTTTCGGTTTATTTACAAAATATTTACATCATTCGATAAAACAACGATTTTCCATTCCAATTCAAGCGGCTCCAATTCCCTTCTTGCCTTTGCTATTACCATCAACAAAGCACAAAGCCAACCATTGACTATTTCTGGCTTAATTTTGGAAAATTCATGTTTTTCACACGGCCAGTTTTATGTGACTTGGTCCCGAGTTGGCACTCCAAAAAATTTATACGTTTTTACACCAAATAAAAAAAAACAAAAAACATTGTCTATCCGCTGGCCTTAAGATGAAGTAATAAATAAATATAATTTCCAATTTGCCTTAAACACATGCGTTTCTTTTTTGATTGAGCCCATATCTACACCATATGTATGTAATTTATTCTGTAAAAAAACTTTATGATAGGTATACCATGGATTTTTATTTAAAGGCCGTAGATTTCGTTAAAAGCTCAATTTAAATCGTGTGGTAATACAACACTAATGTTTGCTTAGGGCCAGCAACGCGGACTGGGTCAGCTAGTTTTTATATAAAAGATGAACTTTTTTGAAATAAAAGCTTGCACCCGCCTTTAAATTTAGGTAGAGAAAAAAAATAAATTTGAATACCTTGTACTTTTTGTGGCGTAGCAAATAACGCCGGGTGTTTTCCATTCTCGCTCCCTCTTCATTACACCTCTACCGTAGCGTTAAACATTTAAGGCAACCGTCTCCGAAATGCAAAAGAAGTTTCACTTCAAAACGGCTGAAGTAGAAAGTGGCGATCATACATGGAGCTTGACACTCAAAAAACTGCTGCGTATGTAAGTACATACTATAAGAAATAGTATAATATATCGCGGCTTTAATGATTAGAAACTTATACTACTTAAGATACCATTTAATGTCAATAACAAAAAAAAATGAGTGAATCCATACCATTTTCTGGCCAAGCCATTAAAATTTTAATTGCCTTACTATCGGAATAGAAATCATATCGATAACAGCATCATTTCAATACCTACAAAATTACATAATGTACATATCATCACACAAATGCCACACACATACCAGAGGCACTTGCTTAGAATGTCGCCGCCACCGCAACCACTTCACCGACATTCAAAGTCAAGCGAAGTTTATCACTTCATTAAGAAGCAGCAGGTCTTCAACGCTTGTGTGGTCCACCAAACTAAGTGGCTCCCAATGGTTTCAACACAACATTTCGCTACGCTTTTCGCCACTTAAGAGTAATTTGTAATTTAAAAAAAAAATATATAAATCCAAATACAAATTTGACAAATGTGCAAACGTAGTGTAACAAGTGTAAAAGTAGCAAAAGTGAACAAAGCAAGAAGTACAACAAAACACATGTCCTTACGGCTCCTGGACACGCATATCTATTGCTATCCGTTTGGCTGCGGTTGGTCGCACACCACTTCACCCGTACTATGTACGAGCGCGCGGTGCTGTGTGCAGTTATGTAAATTTGGTTATATTTTTTTTTTTTTTTGATTTTTATTCAATTTTACTTGCTTTCTTTAATGTACTATGGTCTGGAGGCCTGTAACGTCGTCCTTCGTTCCATCCTTCGTTCCATTCCTCCGGCAGCCCTTCTTTGCACTGCGCATAAAACATTTATTCACCACTTTGTTGTATTCACTTGTAGGACACTTATGAGCGCGGTATGTATGTTTTTTTTTTGTACAAGTGGTTGCACAATTAGCTATTGCCCCAATCTTTTGAGCATAACATTGTTACGTAAATTTAATAGGGCCTGCATATTTACATTTCTACATACTAGGGATAGTCATTTTTTCGATTTTTACGATCCCGGATATTTGCGGGATCTCGTTGTTACATTGCATTATTTCCGGGATTTAAACTAGAACTCCATACCATCAGGCGTTGCTTATGCCTCAAAATTTACATAAATTGGTGCAATTGTATGAAAACACCTCCAGAACTTACATATGTAAGTCCGAAGAGCCCAGAACGCCTAGGTTAGGTTAGGTTAAAGTGGCTGCTTTTAGGAGCTCACATAGACCCTCTGGGAGCACTATGGATACCACAGTACAAACAGAAGCTACGCAGCTGGCCAATCTCGACTCTCGATATGTCCACCGGAGAGTGGATAAGGTGTGATCCAAGATACTTAAATCTTAGTTTCGCGAAGGCAGGGCAGCTGGGTAAAAAGTGTTGAGATTATTCCACCTCCTCATCCTCGAAACAGCTGCCGGTGTAGGGGTTAGTGTTTTTGAGGCGCTCCGGATTACAATTGAACAGTACGCTATCAGCACCCCCACAATGAGTGAGAGCTACGGCTTGGATAATTTTAAAAGCTTCCGTGACCACTTCCGGTCAACTTCTGGTCAAAAAGACTTCGCGATTCAAAATTTACTAGTAACTGCCCAGAGTTTGCCAAGCTGATCGTTTACTCATTTGTTTTGAAGTAGCCGCCAGTTGGCCGGAGGAATCCCGAAAAGTTCGTCACTTAAGAAGTCCTTGTCAAGTGTGCCTTGCCTGGCTAACTCAGCTGCTTCACAATTCCCCGGGATATCTTTGCGGCCAGGTACCCAAATACTCCAAAGCTCTCGACAGAGACGTGCAGCACTCCTTGACTACTTTCGATCGCAATGTTATAAAGTTTGACTATCGGAGTCATCGAACTAGTAAGCAACTATGCAGCCGCTTCCTTTATGGCGGCTTGTTTTCCTTAAACAAAATTTTTTGGCGATATACTCCACCTCCGACCCTTCCATCAAGTTTCGAGCCATCCGCGAAGAGCACCTAAAAGTAGCCAAATTTTTAACCTTTACAAGGCGTTCCAGACTCTAATGACAAACAGCTTTTTTGAACTGAGTTTTGGCACGCGTGAATACAACAAGGAAGCAATCGATAATTTTTCCAACGTTCAAGCTCTACTATATAATAACCTAATTAATAATGTTTGAAATAAGAAATAAGAAGAGTTATTGTCATCGGATTTATATTTTTTAATCAATAAATTATTGTTATTTACAAAATCGAAAGTTTTCTTGTGAACAAAAATTCATTTTGGCAATCCCTCCACATAGGCAAAGCGAATTTAAATAACAAAAATCAAATAGCTATTCTTTGGACACCATCTTCTTTAAACTCGTTTTTTAAATCAACAAGAAAATGAATGAAAAGTTTGTCGTTGAACACTGGCACACAATAAACAGCTGATTTATACTAAAAAAAAGGTGTTGTAAACGTAAAGAACAGCTGATTTGACTATTTTCCCCATCTTACGGCTTATAATGTCAAATTTAAATTTTTTGTTTATATTCTGAGTGTGTTCATTGGCTTGCGATATAATTTTTGAAAGAATTTGGCAGTCCGAGCGCTACAAGCAAAAACAAAATATCTTTTTTTTTGTGTACTACGGCTACTACCGAAAATATCGGGATTGTTGGAAAGTAACAACAATCCCGTGACTTTCGGTACTAACGTTGTATGCGTGCTCGTAAATTGAAACTTTTTTCTCTACACATCGCGACGTTCATCAAAATTTTATGCCAAATTAAGAATTCATTTGTATTAGCTGCAGCTGCCGTCGAGCGTATAAAATTAACTCAAGCGCGTCGGCGCGGCTTCTTCGTCTTTCTCGCATCACTCTTTTGCAGTTATGTATGTATGTGCATATTTATGTTTATATATACCTATGCATGAAGTTGGTTTTTGATATTGTGATTTTTATAGCGTTTTCTGTAATGTCAGCCATCCTCATTATGTGGTCATTTCATGGCCTATTAAAATGAAATTTTCACGCAAATGTGCACTCTCCATGCATATGTAAAATATATATTATTACTACTCCAAATTTTATTATGGTCATATCCGTTAGCTTTCACACTTGCTACACACATGTAATACTTCAAGTTCCGCCTTTAATGATTTGCACCTTTGGTAGGTAATAAAAAAAATTAGGTGATAAAATAAACACCCAGGATTCAATGAAATAGCGAAAGTTAGCCATTGTAAAACTATTGTAGATGTGTGGATGTACAGGTGTGAATGTACGTACTTATATTTTGTTAAATTTTTCAACTTTCGAATATTTTTGCATACAACTGCTACAGGACAATATTCTACAGCTCCATATTACGTCAGAGTAACACAAAACTACCCTAAGCCTTAAGGGTCGGTTGAGCTAAAAGTGTTGCTACAGCAGAGAGTTCACTCGGTGGCCACAGGACCAATTGTGGTGACAAGGAGGTATTTTCCCTCCAGTACGATCACCCTAAGTCACCCAGGTCTCCAAGTTCAGGTATTTGATGGATTCTCCCTGCAGCTCCTACAGAAGTCATTATACGGGGCTCCAAACCTGGCGGCCTGCTAGGTGGGGGATGGGCAAGTGTCCCGTTAGTATTCCTGTGAGATGCTTAACATTCTCAGCGGTTGAAATCTCAGCAGACCCCATATTCTTTGCTCATTGAGAAATTGACGCACTATACTGAACTTGCAAGAGCAGGGAGTTAGGTTCCCCCAGCCTTGGGCAAAACAAGGACGCTCTCCCGCAATCTTGGCACCGTCAGTGTGAAAACATTATCCTTGGTGATTGGAAATTCTCAAAGTGTATTTGTCTGGAAATGTCTTTAGCTATGTGAGCTTGGACAAGCTGGAAAATGACAATCGTTCCATACATTTGTTTGCACTATGACAGTGAGAAAGATGTTCATTTTCACGTCCGTCCAGATGTCAGTGGTCAAACGAAGGTGTGATACTCCGGACCACATGCTTTTTAAAAGAACTATTTTCTTGTCATATATTTTTTTAATATTGATTTTTACAACGAATTTTATGTAGAGGTAACTACATATGTACATAAATAAAAACAAAAACAAACGTGCACGAAAACTTTTTTCCCGTCTTCATAAAAAGATAGAGAGTTAAATATGGGTGTATTAGTGTTAGTAGTCGTTAGTAAGAAGCAGTAGTAGTAATAGTGATTAGTAGTACTTAGTTGTAAAAGTAGTTGGGAGTACTATTTGTAATTAGTAGTTAGTAAAATAGTAGTAGAAAGTAGCAAAAATAGTAGTGGTACCATATGTTTTCAAGTAGTTGGAATTAGTAAGAGAAATTAGTACCAAATGGAAGTCGAATTTAGTAGTAGCACAACTAAAAATAGTAGTAGAAATTAGTGAAAATAACAGTAGATATTACTAAAAATAGTAGTAACTAAAAGCAGAAATTAGTAAAATAGTAGTCCCATTAATAAAAATAGTCGTAGAAATATCCAAAATTAGTAAGTATGCTAGTAGAAATGAATAAAAATTTAAGTAGTCATATGTAGTACCATTGGTAGAAATAATAGTAGAAATTAGTAAAAATAGTAGTATTAGTTTTAGTAAAATTAGTAAAAACAGTAGAAATTATTAAAAATTTAAGTGGTAATAAACTAATACTGAAAAGAGTAGTGGAAGTTAGCCACTGAATTAGTAATAAGTAGTAGCATTAGTAACAAGATTACTAAACATTAGTAAAATATGGTAGTAGTAATTACTACTAGCGTTAGTAAAAATAATATTAGAAATTAGTAAAAATAGTTATAGTAATTAGTAGTAGCATTAGTAAAACTAGAAGCAGAAATTATTAAGTAGTAGTATTTAGTAGTAAAATTATTAGAAATAGCAGTGAAAATCAATAAAAGGAATTGTAGTAATTGGTAGTAGCATAAGTAAAAATAGAAGTGGAAATTAGAAGTAGCATTAGTATAATTAGTAGGGGCATTAGTAAAATTAATAGTAGAAATTAATGAAGGTAGTGCTCGCAATTAGAAGTTAGTAAAATGTAGTAGTAGTAGTTAGTACTAGCATTTATAAAAATATTAGCAGAAATTAGTAAAAATAGTTATACTAATTAGTAGCAGCATAGGTAAAAAAGAAGCAGAAATTATTAAGAACTATAGTAGCATTAGTTAAAATAGTAGAGAAAATTAGTAAAATTAGTAATAGCAATTGGTAGTAGCAATAGTAGCAATAGTAGTATACATCAGAAAAAGTAGTAGTAGCAATTAGTAGTAGCATTAGTAAAAATAGTAGTAGTAATAAGAAGTGACATTAGTAAATATAGTGGAAATTTTTAAAAATAGTAAGAGTAATTAGCAGAAGCATTAGTATAACTAGTAGTGGCATTTAGTAGTAGAAATTAGTAATAATAGAAGTAGTAATTAGTAGTAGTGTTAGTAAAAATAGTAAAAAAATTAGTAAAATTATTTGTAGCAATTATTAGTAGAAATTAGTGACAATAGTAGTAGAAATCAGGGAAACAATAGCAATTAGTAGTAGAAGTTAGTAAAAATAGTTGTAGAAATTTGTGAAAATAACAGTAGCAACATTAGTTGAAATAGTTGGAGAAATTTGTAAAAATAGTAGTCGTAGTAGTAGCAGTCATAGTGACTTATAGTTGGAGATGAATGAAGTAAAAGCCAAAAAGCTAAAACATACGTCTATTTACTTATATGAATGAGTCATATAACATACACTTGGTATGTACTATGCACAAATGTATTTAGGTATTTCCAAATATGGGCGTGTCTGTACGTCAACTAAATCGCAAGCACACACAAACACAAGCATATAGAAAAATATTTATTCACCCTTTGTATAAATTGCGCTCAGTTGCAATTTCACTGTTTTAGTAATTGTTGTTGTCATGTTCATTGGCAATATTTAACACAAAATCTTTACTTTTATTTTCGCTCGTACAATATATGTACATGCATATGTATATATTCTTCTACTATACATACATATGTATATGTATGTATACAAAATTTATTTGTTTGCTATTTGGCTTTGTTTATTTCGCCGCTAGTTTAGTCCTCGGCCCGTCCCGCCCGCCATCATCTCAATTCCATGATAATTTATTGCCGCTGGGATATTAATGCACGTTTTGCGTTCATTTGATAATTGCACGATGCCTCAAGGTATCATTTTCCGTTTTCATTACTTGCTATGATTATAATAATTACTCGAATGCTCACATGCTCAAATGCTCGCTAGACTACAGCCAGAGCTAAGCATAATAGCAACAAAATATCTACTTATAAGGAGTATTTGTGGTATTCACTATTCTGTACATATTTACGTATGTACATAGAAAATGTATACATATCTGAAGGTGTGTTGCGCAATTTATATGTTATAAGTTATTTTGTGGTAATTGCATGTTTTCGAAATAAATATTCGAAGTAAATGGACATATTAATGTTATCTTGTTCTAATTACGGTTTTCCTTATTTTATAGTATGTAGTATATGGTGTAATATTATCAGGGGTTTGGGGATAAAACAATACGAGTAAATAAAAGTACATACTCGATACTTTTCGTTCGAAACGAAGTTATTTTGCTATCGATACTTTTGAAACAAGTGCTGAGTAAGTATCGAAAAAAATACTCCTATGATATACGACACGAAGGCAAACATTTTCTTCCTAATTTTTTCCACCACTGTTTCTAATATGAGTCACCCTGTGTCTTATGGCTACTTAAGAGCCAGCGAAAAGCGTAAGAAGAAAGCGTTAAGTCGATGTAATGCCCAACTATTCGAGGGGTAGAGTGAAATGGACGAATGTTCAAAACATTTCAACACGATGTATAGTTCACACACAGTGAACTTTATTAGTCTCTATACAATATAAAAAGTAGCGTAGGCTAGCGCTGTTATTGAACAAAATAAACAAAAAAGGTAAAAGAGAAAAACAAAAAATCTTAAAAATTATTAAATTATTTATTTAACAACGCATCTAATCTGGAGAAAACTAGATATCAAATAGAAAAAATATTTTAGTTTGATAAAGTAGCCAAGTATAACTTCGGCGTCCGGCAACAACACAAACTGCTGACCATCGGTCAAAGAAAAAAAAGGGGTATACGCCAGGTGACAAAGGCTCTTACATTTATCATCCACTGGGCTGTATTTGAAATCAAACCCATTTGAATAATGGGAGAATTTGAAAACTGCATTATTAAATTAATCTGTTGATTTTTTTTTATTATAGGTACCGATGACCTCTGTAGCTCGTGCTAAACATTGTTGCAAATTTGTTAGTAATTGTGACTATTTTTAATTAGGTAAACGTATAATAATAAAACCATGTATGTAGATTTATTTCTATACAAAATTTAGAAAGGCGTTAACTAAATTTTTTTTCGAAATAATCGTTATTGAGCGCAGAAAATTAAAGTTAATTTTTTTGCATTTGCTTTGAACACCCCCGAAAATAAGTTCTATTTTCTGAGCGATTAATAAAACTCCAGAACTCCAAGCATTTGATTTTTTCAAATTCAAAAAATTAAAAATTTATGTCGCCGAAGGTAGTTCTTGTAACAAGGAGTTTATTACTTCATCCTAGTACATGTAGCATTTCTGTTTTCCCAAATTTTTCTGTGTTGAATTTTTGAAAATAATTAATTATTTACAGTCCTTGAAAAAAAAAACGTAACTGTCATTTGGGACGTTTGCACATTTGGACCCAAAATTGAACATATATTTCTCCACCTCTATATTCAATTAGTATGAGAAATAGAGTGAAAGGGCCGGAAAATATTAGACATTTATGAAATAGTATTAAACATAGAGTAAGAGAGGGGCATAAATTTTTCTCATTTTCTACTACTTTTGAAGGTATCTACGGAATCAGGCAGCCGCAACAGGGTTGATTTTTTTATGCTTTTCATTCGAAAGGTACCCTTAATCTGTTGAACAACAAGGGAGGATCAAATTTTCTTCTTCATACACTTTTCAAACAACATTTTGGGCGTTTTATGGACCACCAGCAACAGCAAAATACACCCCAGGGTTGTATTTTATTTAGTGCTGCGATCTGTTTAATGTGCCTTGGCTAAACCTACCCACATGATATTCGATTCATACATATTTCCTCTAGATCAAGGTATTTATTGGCCGCCCAACGAACCAAGACGGATATGGTAGTAACGGGTTTTTCAATAGGGACGCTACAAAAGTAGACCGATAGTGACAGCAAACGACGCCATATTTTTACCCGCTCTTTTGACATTTCTCTTCAGTACGGTTTGCCATTTCATCATGGAAAGATACGCGATCCAACAACGAGTCGAAATTATTAAAATTTACTACCGAAATTCGGAGTCAATGGCCTCAACTTTAAGAGCGCTACGTCCAATTTATGGTCGTCGTCATGTCTGGCTGAATTGTTTCGTCAATAAGCAAAATATGCGTTATTGGACAGGCAGCAATCCACACGTACTCCATGAGTCAGCATTGCATCCCGGTTCCAACAGGACGGCGCCACAAGCCACACAGCGAATGTCACAATCGTTTTATTGAAAACCAAGTTTGGTGGACTTGTGGCCGCATCGGTCGTGCGATTTGACGCCGTTAGTCTATTTCCTGTGTGGCTACGTCAAGTCTATGGTCTATGCCAACAAGCCAGCGACGATTGATGAGCTTCGTACGAATATCGAACGTGAAATTGCAGCAGTATCGGCCGATTTATGCTTGAAACCCGTCGAAAATTGGGTTCAGCGTCTAGACTTCTGCAAGCGTGCCCGTAGTGTCCATGTAAACGAAATCGAGTTCCATACATAATGGCATCGAATGTACTTTCACAGGTATAAAGAATTTAATTCATATCCCGAACCGTTTTTGTTTTATTTAAAAAAACTTTTGTAGCGTTCCTATTGCAAGACCCGATATAACATCATTTGGAAAACTGAAAGAATTTTTTTGATTTAAATAAACATTTTAAAAAATATTGATTTTTACATAAATTATTCGTATTAAATATGAACGAATTCACTAAGAATTCGAATAGTTTGAGTTTGAGAGATGGCCGTGGTTTTCGTCTTGTTTCTATAATTTTGGAAATTTGCTTTAAGATGAGAACTGCCACGCCTATTTCTTACATATTCGATTCCATTTATTTCATTCAACAAATTACTTTCTATAATTACTAAAAAAACATTTTTTTTTAATTTTTTGCAATTTACATATTTGCCTTTAAGTGGGCCATAGCCATTTAACACATTTTTTTTTTTACTTCTTAACTAATCTCTATTTATTTGAACAAATTACCGTTTATATTTACTATGTTATTTAATTTACGAGTATAATTTTTTTTGGCCCAATTTCAATCAATTTTGAAATTATGCAAATTGAATTGAAATTTATGTGTATACCAATAATTGGTAGAGTTTTCCCAGGTACTTAATGACATAGTAAGTATATGTACGTATACCTTTTCCGAATTTTCCGAATTTTTCTTACTGACTTAAAGTGCAATGTGTGTACTAAATTTTGCAAACCTGTGTCGCTTGGTTTTCGAGATATTCTTATTAATCCTAAAGTCGTGCCACTTTATTTCTATAACTTTTCATTTCTGGTTTTTGCTTTTGCAACTTCATTTTGTATATTAAATTTTAGATAGTTATGTTTAATAGTTTTTAAATATCGTGTTTTTTGGATTTTGAAACTTAGCGTTATATGACAGGTGGACGTGGCTTTTGTTCAATTTCAACAATTTCCAAAATCAAATTTGTCTATCAAATTTTTTAGTGTGCAACAGTGCCACACGTAGTTTACAAAAAAAAAAAAATTTAACACACAATCCATTTGATTTTCACAATATACCGTTATGTTGGCGTGGTTATTATTCGAAGCCGCCCATTTACTGCACCAAGTACCTTGGCTCCAATGAAATATTTACTCGAGTTATCTATTGTCAATTTCAATAAATTTCGCTATTAATTGTAAAAATTTTAGTATTCGTATATATGTCTATATCTACACCTTTACAAATTACCGTTAGGTGAAGAAAGTTTTAATACCCTGAGCACCAGTGCGCCTGAATATAAAAAGATGATATTAAAATTTATTCCCTTCATTTTCTACATAAATTCCAAAGACTACATAAATTGTCGGCTTAATAATTGAGGAATTGGAATGCAAAATTTCTCGCATCAATAGAACGCGTCATCGAAAATTGTAACTTAACAATGAAACAAAATAAATTAAATAATTGTTATTTTCTATGGTATAAAAGAGTATCCCATAAAATTAAGGACTTTTTTAATTAAAAAAAAAACTACCTCTAAATGTAACACTCATTATAACATTGATAGCATAGTTAACGCAATTTTACATTGCAGAATATGCCGGTAGAATTTCCCCTTAATGCGATCACATTGCAATAAACGAAAAGCATTTATCAACTCAACACACCACAACAGCTATTCGTTATCCACCAACCTACGTTCAATATAGTAAGTATGTACCCTGTAGGAAAAAATAAGTCAGTTGTTGGAAAAAGCATACAATATTTAAAAACTAATTTTTTTATCAACTACTTTTAAACTAATTTAATAAAAATGCAGCCTTAGGCTGTTTCATTTTTATATTCCAATTTGAAATGACTACATTTTTAAGTTTTTGAAGTTTATATAACGGGTAATAAAAAAGTAATGGCAAACATATCAAAGATAGGGTAATTGACTGTTTCTATGTTATAAAAATTAGTTTGTTTAGGTGTTGGCAATTAGTTATCGTTGAAAAAAATTAGTTTTAAATACTTTAAAAGTAGCTTAATTTCCCACAGGGTATGTACATAAAAATACAATATAATAAGTATAGCTTGAATCTATAAGTATTTATCTCCAGCAAATAGTGTGCGATTTATCTTAGTAGTCAATATTATTATCGCACTTAAGTAACATTGTTGGATTTTAACGATTTATTTCGACTATTTATTAAAAGTGTCAAAAACTTGTTTATCCCCCCACCACTACCTAACACCAAGTGAAAATTCCTACACATTTTCACACTAAATACAATACAAATTACACAAACACATACCCATAAATTTGCTACACTTGATCAATGATCTAGCAGAACGGAAGATGGCTTTACCGATCAGCCGAGCAGCCGCTGCCATCTACCAACTACAGCCAGACCATCTTTCTTCAGGTACTACAACGAATTGATCGTTTAGCTTTCGAACGATCGATTTCGTATTTAGGCGCTTAATGTCGAGTATAATTTAACGATAAATCAAAGGCTCAAACGGTGACACCTGAAAGCCGACACAGAGAAGTTTCCAACACAAACACACACACACACACCCACACGCACGAATAATAAGTTGTTGGTTAAAATCGTAAGTAGTTACAAATGGTTCTAACCTCTACACTCTCAATTGTTGTTGGTGATCTGCTTGATCTGCTTGATCTTGCCAGCGTTGGAGCTTAGGCTCTGCGAGTATAATATAAATACAGTTGACTGCAGTTGAATGCAGAGGTGTCGCTTCGATTATTATTTTACAATATTATTACAATAAACTCGTGTGCGTTCCATTCTCCAACGTCCCTCTCTTTAGAGGTTGCGGTGGTCGCATAATTTATACCTTCAACTAAATGAGTTGTTGTACAACATAACAATCGCAACGGCAGCCGAGCGCGCTCTCACAATCGCGGCTCTATTAGCTTGGTCTTTATTTCCTTTATTTCTAAAAATAAAAAAAATAAAAACTGTCTTTCAGCCTGTAATGCATGGGAAAATGCGAATAGTTCGTTGAAGTAGTGAAATTTGTTGGCAACCTGCGCATTAAGAACTCTTTTTGTGCACCCAAATTATTGTGTTGGCGAAGCGTCATTTTTAACTGTCCTCCAGTGTTTGGAGTTAATCTTAAATAGGGAATTCTGTTTGCATTTTAAATAAGTTGCTTCTGCTTGTGGCATGCGACCAAATGCTTTTTCAGCTACTGGTATTATTTTCTTTCAGTAGTAGTAGGCCTTTATATGCTTGTATTTTTTTTTTTTGTTTTTTTTAACTTAGGTATTTAGCGGCTTATTAAGCCGTTATAATGCATTTTTATAGAATTTTTTTCGTGCATTTGCATTTTGATAGTAAAATTTAGATGGAATTTAGAATCCACTATTTATCGTCCAGTGGTAACTGTTGTGTGGTCTATGCCGTGCACGCGCCTTGTGTTTTTGGATATTAAGAAAAAATCTTATTACTAATAGAAGTCTTACTTATAAGTATACAGTTTAATAAACTATAGAAATTTGTCTGTATATACCAGTAAACATTATACTCATACACATATTTTCCATAAGGCTTTCACAACACTGTGCGACAAATTGAACAAATTGAAGTTCATGATGGAGGGAGTGAGAAATCTTTTGGCGGAACAATGGGGTATTGCCCTCTGAAAATGGCGAACAATTCACCAGAGCTAGACGATTGAATGTAGAACATATGTTTTTATAGAAGGGAAGAGTATAAGATCAATTGCAAAGCAAATTCTGTTTTTTTTTTTATAAATTTTTTTTGGGCAAATATTTTACAAATTTTTTTAATCAGTACCACTTTGAATTTTTGTTGATGGTAATTTTGAAAGATCCAAAGTCAAACTAATATGTCGAATCTTATTTGTAGGAAGAAATTGTTTTTTTTTTTTTAACTCGGAGCGCAAACTTCGAACTTTTTTTTAATTTTAAGTTGATTTCTAGTTAAGTAGAGTTTAAATTTTTTGAAAATAAATTTTTTGGGCTATCGATGATGGTCCCAGTATGAATTCTGGGTAATCAAAACCTCGTATTAAAATAAATTGAAAACAATTTGCTTTTTTTTTTAATAAAATAAAAATTCAAATTTTACTTAAAATTTTGTTTAAATCACTTGCGAGAACAAAAAAATTTTATGCGGAATTTAAAAAAAAAAATTTTTCACATTTTAAATTTTCAATCGCAAATATTTTGCACAAAATTGCGAAATTAATTTGCACAGCCTTTCCTATGAAACAAATATCTTGCAGTGTGTGAGGTGAGTAGTTATATCAAAACTGCCAAAGGGTTCATTCCAAGGAGGCCAACCTACGTTTTTATATTCAACAAATTCGAAATAATTTTGAAAGCATCAATCTTAGCTAAACATATGGAATAATCTTTTAGCAACAATTTTTCGTAAAATATTTTAACCCTTGCTAACTCGCATATTGTGCCTTTTTTATCCCATTATTTAGCAAGTACCCAAAATGTTCCGTTAAAAACGATGTTAGATGGTAAAAAGGTTATACAAATATATTCCTTGGAAAATTTCATTATGCGGAATCACTAAAAAAAAATTCAAAACTTTACTACAACAAAAATGTTTACCTGTATTGAATTGTGTCACACAGTGTAATATGTTTGAGTAAATCTTCAGAATATCTTCTTTCGTTTAAATCTTCTCCGAAAACGAAATGCCACAAAACTCTAAAGCAAAATCCTACAGTATTGAAAACGGCAAATATACTCACCTTCAGAAGAAGAGGACGAATATTGAAAGATATTTTTGTTACTCCTTTTATTAAACTTGGTACATAGCAATGAAAATATTTTATGAACTAACAAGACTGCAATTGACGCGAAAGTGTTTTAAAAAACTTCAATGCAAAAATACTGTTAGGGTTGGCATCTTTTTTAATAAATTAAATTTTACTGAAACACGCAATCATGGATATAATTTAATTTATAATTTAATTTATAGACATCCCATATTTAATTTGGTCTGAGTTGCCGCCATAGATCAATATGCGAAATTAATGCCGCGTAGCTATATGCTAAACGTTCTAATATCACATTCCTACGGAAGATATTTAATGAATCACTTCCAAAAGTTTTTTGAATGGTGTTGCCACTTTTTCAACATTATACACTTGTGTGAATATTATACCAGAAAAAAACTAATTAGCTTTACAACTAAGCATCCTAAATTTATTTATATGGAAATAACTCTTTGTGTTATAAAATAGAATAATGCGACGAATAAAGCAGTTAAGTTCCACTAGAATCGGAAAATCACAGTTACTGCAAAGGCCCAAAAACCGCACCAAACTGTTGATCATTGTTGGTGCAGTGGTTGTTCAACTATTTTTCTTTGATTTTCGGAACACCAAATAACGCAATTTTTTTTTTGTATGCAGACCCAGGAAATAATTTTTTGCTTGTTTTAAAAATGGCGATTTTGTTCATGCTAAATCAATTCAAATCTGAAAACCTTCTAGTTATTATGTGCCAAATGTTATGTCACTATCAAAGTTTACGTGAAACTTCTTTTTGATAGACCATCATATTTTTGGTTCGTTGGGATGCCATCCTAATTTGGCTAATATGTATAAAAAAATAATATCTGGATTTGATTGAATATTCCAAATGCTAAGAGCTTCAAATGTGCTTTAAAAATGCACACTAAAAACATGCATATACTTTTGATTTGTATACGTTTGTCTTTATTTATTTTTGAATGTAAGTTTTACGATCCCACTGAGCATACAAGCAGCACAGATTTTACAATAAGAGGTCATATTGAGTTCTAGCAACTTCCTATTGCTTTCATAGAATTCATTATTATCATTTCGAAAAAGTCAATATATTTATATTAACATAATCCACAAATGTCAATAACAATTATTATTAGTCAGTGATGATAATCTCCACAAGCTCAATTTCCGCTTCTATGCCTATCCAAACTTAAGCGTGACTGAAAAATGTTTATATTGTGAATTAACGATAGTCATTTGGATCATAAACATTCAAACAGTTTCACTCAAACACACAAATTCCCATACAACTTCCATTCTCCTCAATCAAAAAGGGCAGCCGTAGCTCGAGTAGTCTTATCATATTAATGAGCGGTCGCACTCAAATGGATGTGTGGTTTTGGTTTTCAGATTTGTAGGGCTCACGAGAATTACCGAAAAAAAGGGTTCAATTTAATTTTATTGCACTGATAGTGAGTGAACGATTCCACTTAACCAATTAAGAAGTTGACTGAAAGCGACAGTTCAACAAACCATGTAAAATGACAGCAACTAAATTATCATACAAATGAGTACAAATTTTATGAAATATTCATGCAAATGTGAAAATTGAAAATGCTTTTTGAATGAACTAAGCAGCTTGAAATTAGAGAAAATGCCCACTAAAAATGATAACAACGCACTTAACAAGCAACAATTAACTTCACAAATGCGGCCATGTACATAAATGCAATGCACATATCTAAGTGTATGCATTAGGGTGGTCGTTAAATGTAGGAAGAAAATTATATATCAGATTTCCTAAGCCTCCTCGCTACTTTATTACTAGAGCAGAGACTATCCGCATATTCGGACAACCGGATATCATGCGGATATACATACGCTGACTCGGATAAAATCCGGATAGTGAAATGATTTGGTGCAATTGTCCGGATATCCGGATTTACGAAGATCCCTTCATCAAAAAAAAAAAAAATTAACGAATTGTTGAACTATAATAATAAATAATAATAATCAACAAATAATTTTAGTAAATAATTCCCAGTACTATCAAGGACCGCACTTGCCGTTAGTGAACGAATAGAATAAGCCAATTCGTGAATGATGTTTGGGATAGCGACTTGTAGAATTTTTGGTCCTTGAATATTTTCATCCCGTATTATTGCATTCACCTTTAATCGGAATGATATTAATCTGCCCAAAAATTAACCTGCGATTATTATACAAACCTTCTGAGGATTTCTATTGCCCTTGCTGCATTTCTTTAATTTTCAATATCTGAATATTGACAAATAAATTTTGTTTCATCTGATACGCATAATCGATTTTACTATAGTCGAAGATATTAAAGGGTGGTTAAATTTTAAGGGCCGATGTTGAATGTGAACCACAGCTAAACGTCAAGTTTTTTTCTGCATTTCATTTGGCATTGTTAAAGTTATTCAGGCTTATTATGAAAATGGGCGTTCAAATCAAAATGCATATCGCATCACCTCACCTCACCTCAGTGGATTCGTCAATAAGCAGAATTGCCGCATTTGGGCGAATGATAATCAAGGAGTGATTATCGAAAAACCAATGCACCCGCAAAGAGTGACTATTTGGTGCCGTTTATGGGCTGGCGGCATCAGCGGGCCGTATTTTTTCCAAAATGAGGCCGGTCAGGCAGTTACTGTGAATGGTGTTCGCTATCGTGAGATGATAACGAACTTTTTATGGCCCGAATTGGAACATATGGATGTGGACGATATGTGATTCCAACAGGATGTTCATGCCACTTGCCACACAGCCAACGAAACAATGGCTCTTTTGCGCGACAAATTCAATGGCCACCCAGATCATGTGATTTGACACCGTTGGACTACTTTCTTTCAGGTTATTTGAAAGAAAAGGTTTACGTCGATAAGCCAGCAACAATTCAAGAGCTAAAGGGTGAGATAATTCGGCACATTAACAGCATAGAACCTCAATTATGCCTTAGCGTCATCGAAAATTTGGACCATCGGATAGAGGTATGCCGCCGAGATCGCGGCGGACATTTGGCCGATATTTTGTTCCACACATAATTGAACCACACCCTGTTATCATAATAAAAAGATATTACAATAGTTTCCAAAATAATTTGTGTTTTATTCAAAATCAACATCGGCCCTTACAATTTAGCCACCCTTTACATATACAGTGAAATAATTGAAATCTTACAAAAACGGCATAACATTGCTGCTATTTTCATACAAAAGTTTTTCTATATGTGTTTAAATATTGTCACGATCTGGATTTGAAAC
The DNA here is from genome assembly GCA_951828415.1 of Anomoia purmunda. Taxonomy (NCBI): domain Eukaryota; kingdom Metazoa; phylum Arthropoda; class Insecta; order Diptera; family Tephritidae; genus Anomoia; species Anomoia purmunda. The sequence goes on along the minus strand of OX639993.1, from coordinate 194,425,604 downwards.
TGCGAATAATTTATTAAATTTTAATTCTAGGATTTAGACTCGTTTTTTTATCAAAAATATGTATAATCTTATATCTAATTAAATATTACAGGCCATTTCGGTGGGTACCCCGGGCGATGCCATGATGCTGCTATTTGGAACAACAGCCCCTTTAGAAAAGCGATTGTCAACAATAACATCAGAATACCACCATTTACTTGAAGATGTGGCATATACGAAGATAATGGCATTTATTTTGCCCAGACTCTCACAGAATCTACAAATAGAGAAACAAGAAGCAAATCGAATGCGATTAGAATGAACTTACTTTCGGCATAAACCAGCTGTATTATAACTTTAATTAATAAATAAACAGACACGCGAGCCTAAATATTTAAACACGTATTTTATTTATAGAACTATCCACATTTTCATGCGAAAGTACACAAAATAAAGACGAATATAAAGCTTCCTCCACAACACATATAAATATCCCTGCGACAACCATATACATACCTCTTCGATGTCGTCGTAAAATTCCCAGGTGGGTGCAGCTTCACCCGAATTATTATTGCATTTTTTGATCCTCTTGCATGTGACATCATCTCTACTGAAGGAAAAATCGCCGTCCACTTCTTTTACTTCCCTCAGAACTTTTTCCCACAACACTGTCTGCTTTTTACGCTTGCCTTCGAGGTCCCCTTCATTTTGAGCCGAAGCTCAAGCAACAGCTTCTTTCTTGTAAATGGCGTATTTTTAGAAATATGGTTTTAAATAAGAAATATAACGCATATTATTTAATGTTATGGCAAAGAATGATTTTGGGCAAGTGACCGCCGCAGCTGGCTCCAATGATTTCCAGCTGAGAGGCCCCAATTTTCGACCACTTTTTGCAGCAATTGGGGCCATATGTCGGCAATAACGCGCCTAATGATCTCTCCAAAGCATCAATCGTATCGGGTTTATCTGCGTAGACAAGCGACTCACGAAAAGTTGTCTTCAATAAATTTATGATTTCGTTGGCTGTATGGCATGGAGTGCCGTTTTGTTGGAACTAGAGGTCGTCATCAACATCTATAGCGTTCTCCATTGCAGAAATATGAACCACGTTCGTATGGATACGCCCGTTGCCATGAGAGGGCTCCAAATGAGGGTCCCAAATTTTTTTATTTGCGGCATGCTCAGAATCAGCTGACAATTTGGGGACTTGTTTTTTGAGACTAAAACGTGAGACAGCTTACAGAATACAAAGTAGTCACAAAATCATCTTTCACCATGAAAACTCGCTGAATACTGGCATAAGTATCTCAAAAACCTGCCATTTTTCGCAAGGCATTTAAGCGGATTTTACTTTCTGTAAATTTTGATCCCGATTGAATCTTCATAAGGCAATTTGAAATCGGATCTCTGAGCGACAACCGTTAACCATCTCGGGGCCAAATTAAAGTGAAATCTTTCACTATAGCAGTATAAATTTTTGATATCAAATGAAAACAAATTTAGTGAAATTTTTTGAGTCTCTATTGAGAACTCTGAATAATGTACATATATATGATATATATATATATATATATATATATCTCGTGTTATTACCGATTGAAAGGGTGATACTGAAAAAACATTTCATTTCATTTTTTAAGGACCACCTTAATGTGATTACACACACTTGAATTCAAATTGACGGCCATGCTAGACGCTCTACACGATTAGAAAGATATTTACTATATTATTACTGAAGCTATTATTGTTGTTGCTGTTAAATTAAGTAAATGTACATTTTGACTTGTGGGGTCGTGAGTACAAATTTTCGTAAATATGTAGTACATAGAATATTTTGTGGTCGTTGCCATTTGAATTACGAGTAGCTATGTATGTGCGTGTGTTTATTTGTATCAACCGCAATGGCACTTCAGCCAGTTAACGAGCTTCCCTAATAAAAATGCGCCACTCCACCGCCAATGTGGCATTAAATCTGCGTATTCGCTTCATTTAATCGATCACTAAATTACCGCCATTGTTTGTTCAAAGATCTCTAATGTGGAATTTCGTTAAGATCGTCATTTTGTAGTTTAATCAAGGAAAAAAAATTCAAAATCCAAAATCCATCATTTTTACTGATTTAAAAAATTACTATAATGCAAAGGAGGCGTTACAGTTTGTGAAAGCCGCCGCCTTTGAATGCCATAGAAAGCACTAACTACTCGAGTAGATAAAGGTAGAAGTGCAGCCAAAAAAAAAAATATGAAAAAAATTAAAAAAAATAGTAACAACTCAATCATCTTTACGAAAATCATCCATCATTAAGAAAAATTTGGAGAAACAAATGTTAAAATTGCGGTTAGCATTTATTTAGAGTCTGCCCAGGAAAAAAACCTCTAACCATATCTTTGATAATTACCATAATACATACGAGTACATAAAGTACAATAAATATGTTAATATTTTAGAGTGTGGGCCGGCTTGGATTTTCTACGGCGTGTGTTTAATATGTTAATCACTCTGGAGATGATCATGTGGAAATGTTGTTGTGGTGATTTTATGTAATTATTTAATTAACTAATAAAACTCACGTTTGAGCATGCAATAGACTAATAAATCAATTAGATGAATAACTAATTAGAATTATTGGCATTGAGTGATATAGAAACAACTCATGTATAAGTAATATGTATGTAACTGCATATGTAGGTAGTGAGCGGTAAAATTGTATGGCGCTAAAAAAAATTTCAAAGCATCAGCGCGATTCGGGCACTATGGATCGTACCATGTATTTTTGGCCAAGGAAGGAACCATACCCCTAAAATTAATTTCAAATCCGCGGTATTCTTTTGGCAGTGCATTTAGTGCACTTGAATTGCAAAAAAAAAATATTGAAAATATGCATACGGTGGTTTTTTTGGGTCGGAGAATCTATTTTTCACATTAATTTTTAATTTTGACTACCACCCGAGGGCCGTTTTTGTACTTTTTTGTGGGTTTTCATATTTTTTGGGGGAAATTTTAAGGGTATTATTGCCCAAATCGACAAATCTTTGACCTTCTCATAATTCAAAATACTTCAAAATGTTCAGCGCTGAAAATTATTAAAGTTATTATTAAAATTCCAAGCAAAAATTTCACGACAATATTAGTTTTTGAGCTCAAGGCCAGTATAAGGAGAAGTGTATTGGAAAAAAGACAACAACAGTTAGGAGTGGTAGAAATCATAGCTATTTCAGAGATCACCACATCTCCTTATCGGATTTCTTTCATGACTCCATCGGCATTTCAACAAACAACCTACGACCAAGCTAAAATTATATTTCTTAGATTATAACAAATTTATTGAGGCTACTTGATTTTGATTAGGTTAGCTGTATTTCAGAACATTTAGTAAAAGTCGACTATGGTTCCAACACCGTCTAAATCACAAGCTGCAACAGCATCAACAAGTGCCGAAAGTGGCAGTTGTTTGAAAAATACTCGATGTTGTTAATTCTATTATGCCTTAATCTAACAACAAAACAAGATATTTCAATATATTAATTTTACTTGACCGATAGTGTTAAAAATCAAAGTAAAATATTTTCATATAAAACATTTGGAATTAACTTGTTACTGGAATTAAATTTAAACACAATATTGGGCCAGTTTTATTGTACCCGATTAGCAAAAGAACGCTCCAACTCGGATAAAACTTCCTTTAGTTGCAAAAGCAACCCTGTTGGGATATTCCATGAAAGATGCGCTTGGTTTAGTGCTGTTTAAGTTCGGAGAATAGCTGTGCAAAGAAATTTTTGGTTGACGTAGTTATATATTTAAAAATACTATGCAAATAAAAACGAATTGGGTCTGAAACTAAAATTTCCCATGTCTTTACTTCCGACACATTCACAATAGCGCAGTTTTTTCACTTCCCAACACCACGTCTCAGTTCGGGTATCATTTAACTGAGTTGGCTCAACTCGCATATTTTTCCGAGTTAGTGTTGTTGCTTTACACGCAATTATTGTTCTTTTGCAACTCGGGTACAAAGAAACGGGTCCATTGTTAGAAATATGACAAATATAAGACCGAAGTTAGAATTGGAAAAAAGAAGGCAACGACTTGAAAGCAGCTCATGTGGATTGAATCCAGAAACCTTACAGATTTCATGCAAGATCCGCGTAATGAAAAAAAATCTACAATACCGGAATATGCGAAAGAAATTGTTGACCAATGGTCCAACGTCTACAATAATACGAACCGCTACCGTTAGCCAGGACGAAGCATATGATCCAGAAGTTGATATGGATTTGGATGAAGGACCAGCAGTATATGCCCAAGATCTTTCTCTAACCAAACGGAGACCATATACTGCTAAATATGATGCTTTCAATTTTGCAATGATCTGTGACAGTTTGGTATGCCTGATAGAGTGGCCCCAGCATTGGCGGCATCTATGGGTGGGTGACGATAAATGTGGGTGTAAAAGATGATCACGGCAATCTTATAATTATGGATAAATCCACAGTTCGTAGAGAAGGCAAATGTAGACAAGAAGTTCTTCGTTGAAAATATGATGCATTCAGTTTAATTGTATTTTCATTCGACTGCAGAAAAAATGATTTACTTACAATAGAAAAAATCGATCAAAAACTTCAATCACGTATGGTGTAAGAGCCTCATCTGGTTGTTTTGAAGGAACCAAATTCAAAATTGTTAAGCTTCACAAAACAAGAACATGAAGATGCTGAAAGTGAAGTCGTTAGTTTGAAATATCAAACTGGTGGTTTCCTTCACACCAATAGTATACTCTATTTAAATCACATTGAAGAGACACAGAATTCTCGTTGTTCTTTACTATCGAATAAAATTTGAGATTATCAGCATACAAAAAAAATTTCGTTTATGGCATTTATAAAGATTATAAATAACTCCTGAACTTGCGTGATGTTATGTTTAGATAAGATTTTATCCATTCCAGAAACAAGGTGTGAAAGCCCATAACCTATAATTTATTAAGTAAGAATTTATAGGGCACCTTAAACGCCTTGGTAATATCCGTATATACTGTATCGATCTGTATCGGTCTATGATTCGAGACATCGTTTTTGTTCTCATTTTTGTAAATATGCACCGCTTTGTTCACTAACCTGTTGCAATTTTGAAGATATGGGTCAGTCAATTTCCACAAGTCTCTTTTGAGGCAAATCCCGTCTAGATGGTGGATGTAAAGGAAACTCCCAACCACGCTCCCGAAGCTTCTGGCGATTCACTGTCTGGTGTGTGTTGTCTGGCGTTGTCCTGATGGAGCACAATCCCTCTCCTCTTGACCGAACCTGGTCATTGCTGGACGATTGCTTCCTTCAGACATTCAAATTGTTGACAGTGTAGGTCTGAGTTAAGAGTTTGAGGGCCTCGCAAATCCCACCAAACACATAGCAAAACCTTTCTGATCGTCAATCGCGGCTTGACCACCTTTTGCATCGGCTCACCGCGATACCACGACGGGTTTCGCTCGATGTTGTCGTAAGTAACAATCCGCTTCAGAAGTGAGGTTTTTTACGTTAACCCGTGTGATATTCAACTATTGAGTTCTTGTTGTATCCAGCCTTATTTAAATGGTTCCGAAACAGAGCTTACATGACGGTCGGACTCGACGATTTCCATTATTTTATCGATATTTGACCTTCCAGTGTGTGCTGCTTTTTTGAGATTCAGCCATTCACAAAGCTGTCTGAGATTTTTTTTAGTATAAAACCTTTTATTTCCAAAGCCATATAGCGTAACTCGATCGCACTTATACTACAACGCAAAATAAAGACTACTAACACTATCTATTGGAAAAATAATGGATTTTTTTTTACTAGTCCCAATATATAACTTGTATTAAATTGAAATGGTAATATATCTTTGATACGAAGTTCGTAAAAATTAAAAGAAGAAAATATGGACCAAAATGATCAGCACAACGTACTGACTCGATTTAGTAATGCTCGTCTGTCTGTCTGTTTTAAAGCAAACTCGTTTCTCAGTTTTAGAGAAATTTGACAGACAGATACATTTTTGTAATGTATTAATCATTTGTCGAAATCTATCGGATCGAGCTATACATAGTTCCAATATAACTGATTGTCCAGATATGAGAATTAGCAGACAAAATTTTAAAAATAATCAGGGTGGTCTCTTTCACCTGATACTACAACATAAAAGATTATGGAAAAATTCGGAAATGCAAAAGCCAAACGGTGCCCGAATTGGCGCTGAATGTCCTATATTTTATTGGTAATTTTTTTTTTCGATTTTTATATTTGAACTTTTAATTAGAAATTAAGAACATTCCGACAATTTAAGCCTTAACTGTAGCCCACTTTAACATACAGATAATTTATACAACCCTGTAAAGTCTGTTCAATGAGAAGAGCAAAGCGTATGTTCAATGAAAAATCCAAATATCGGAAAATTCGAATTAGCGGTACTTGCGTAGGGGTCGCCTTCTAAATAAAACAACGGTATGTGTTCTATTAAGCAATACACAATTACCTTTTTTAGTACAAGATTTTCTTTCTTAAATAGATTTCTAAATTGCAAAATTTGCATTACGATGGAACTTATTTTATGAAACAGAAATAAATTGAAAAAATCTTTCTAAAGTTTCTCCATTTTCTTCACCAAATTTTTCAGAAACAAAATCAAAACCATTGAGTTACAAAGATTTAATTTTGCCAAATTTGTTCAAGTTTTTGATTTTTACCAATAGCGCCGCTTTGTGCGCCGATCAACTCAAGCGCAGAATGGCATTTTTTTACCACTTACTTAAACTACATGTCTTCCTTTTTACAGCCTCGTACTATTCAGATTGCATGTGTCCCTTTTTTACCACTTCATTTTAATGGCGTACCATAAACCATAAAATCAGCAGCTTACTCTCCCTCCCCATGAAGTGGCCGTAAAACATTACAACGTATCTATGTATGTACGTATAGGTACATGCCTTCCACCCCTCTAGGACTTTCCAATAAAATTTACAATAACTATATTTCACCCCAATTATGTTATCGCAACAATTCAGCTAATTTATAATGTTTAACATATGCATTACCCTTAGGGGTGGATGAAAGAATTAAAATGAAGTGCGAGTATTACTTACAGTGGGTATAATGTTCGCAATATGTACTGCGGTCAATAATAAAAAAAAACTCAACTGAGCAGCGAAAATTACTACTTATATTTATCAGTATGGTGGGACAATCGAGTCGAGTTGCCAAGACTGAGTAAATCTAAATTGCGATCCTTGAATTATGCCTTTCATTTTAAATGTAAATTTTTATGCAGAGACCTAGAATGTTAATTATTTTATGGTAGACATTTAAATCTCCGATCAATTGACAACTGGTCTGCGAGCTTAGTTAATTTGGTACATTTTTTAAAATGGCATTTATTTCAATTTCGATCACATGGGATAGATTTTGAGATAAACTATTCGTGAACTAAAAAAGAGCGTTTGGTGTTTATAATAATACACATTGTATTAAATAGCTACTTCGATGCACTGAACATAAGATTTTACTCCCAAAAAATGAAAAGAAAATGCAATTAAAAAGAAAAATCACCAGAAAAATTTATTTAAATTAATTTAATTAGGGGCTGTGCCAAAAGATAGTGCAAGTGCTATGGTGATATATCTTTTTACTATGGTGAGGAAATTTTCATTTTCTGCTGTGCCAATCGGTACTTTTTATTGCAGGAAAAAATGGAGAAAATATTAAAAAAGTACTACCGTTACCAATTTCACATCTTTTAGAATTAAAGTCAGTGCATTGAATAGACCTTTAAACTTTGATTTTACAACAAACAGATCGCTTAAACTTCTAAATAAGTTGCTTGGTGAGATGTTTAAAATCGTAAACTATGGCCTATGCTATCCAGCACCAAGTAGTTGGCGATCCAACTGAAACTTTTGATTTGATTGCAAAATGCGGAAATTTGTGCATTTTATTCTTGTTAAAAAATACCACAGTAGAAATCTGGTTTGCAGCCTTACCACAAGATGGTAATCTATCTGAATTTCTTGCTACGAAACCTTAGTTTAGTAAAGAGCTGTTGAAACGAATTGAATATCTAATGATGATCAGACAAACGATAAATGGCTCTCCAGTGTGGGATAGCGCTAAAAGAAATGTGACTATTGAAATATCAACTTTATAGACATGGACAACTTCTTCAACTCCCTACCATTCCAAGTAAATCGGAATATACCTGCAGTTGAAACACATCGACACTTTACGTGTTTTCAATAAGGAAGTGAAGTTCTATGACCTTTTTGCGATCGCACTGACATAGTGCAGCCTTGGACCACTGAAAATATTCAATTTTGGGGGCATTTAGTCGGAGAAGTGATGTGAATGGGAAGAAAGAACGCTATATCCGACTTAAAGCACCTACGTTAATTGAGCACATGAATGAATAGAATTAAATTTTAATTTGTTCAACAATTGGAAATATCAATTTTCGAGTAATAGATATTAGCTTTCAAAAATGCTTACAGATAGCATTATACATTTGAATGGCATGGAACCAATAGTCATATTTTTTATGAAGCTTAACCTTATCATTTATTTCAACGGAATGACTGATGATGAGCCAGTTCAGAATAGTTGGAAGTCTAGCAGTCTCTGGATAAGCTACATATCTAGTGGGCTAAACGTCCTTTAGTAATCATTAAAATAAGCAACGCGTACTTTGATAACCTAACAGAAATCGGCAAGTATACATTTTCGCACATTTTTGAACTCCATTGTTTGAGTCTGATGTAAATGGGAACTAACCATCCCACAATTACCTATTTTCACTCGTATAAATAAGTTTACAAAATTAATGGTTGGGAAGATGTCAAATTTCAAACCCTTGTGAAAAATTTGATAATTTTCAAAAATATTCAATTAAGTTTCTAACATAGAAGTAAGCTTTTTTCGACATTAAAAAATTTAAAAGAATCTCAAAATAAATACTCGTCTTATGTGTAGAGTTTCATGCAGATATATAGAATAATAATTATTTGATGGTTGAGTTTCAAAAACAGTCATACAAATTTTCGTATGCATTATAAACTTTTTTTAAAATAGAAATTATACAAGCCTTTTATAATTTTGAGAGCTATATTATAAAATTATTTCCATCCATCCATTTCCATTTTTAATAATTTCTGCTACAATTTTTACTAAATTCTACCACTATTTTTACTAATGCCACTCCTAATCTCTACTACTATTTTAGTAATTTCTACTACTAATTTCTACCACTATTTTTTACCAATTTCTACTGATATTTTTTACTAATTTCTACCACTATTTTTACTTGTTCATGTTACTATTTTTACTAATTTCTATTACTATTTTTACTCATTTCTACGACTGTCTTTCTGCTACTATTTTTTCCAATTTCTACTTCTGGTTTTTACTAATTTCTACTATTATTTTCAATAATTTCTACTACTATTTTTACTAATTATTATTTTATGTTTAGTAATTTCTTGGACTATTTTTACTAATTTCTACCAATATTTTTACTAATGCCACTACTAATCTCTACTACTGTTTTAATAATTTCTACTACTAATTTCTACCACTATTTTTATCAATTTCTGCTACTATTTTTACTAGTGTATGGTACTATTTTAACTATTTTCTACCACTGTTTTTTTATAATTTCCACTACAATTTTTGTTAATTTCTATTACTATTTTTACTAATTTCTACCACTATTTTTACTAATTCCACTACTAATCTCTACTAATATTTTACCAATTTCTGCAACTATTTTGACTAGTGTCTGCAACAATTTTACCTAATATTTTTACTAATTTCTACTACTGGTTTTTTGTCATTCCTACTAGTATTTTTAATAATTTCTACTACTATTTTTTCTAATTTCTACTACTATTTTTAATAATTTCTACTACTATGTTTACCAATTTCTACTACTATTTTTACTTATTTCTACGACTATTTTTAATAGTTTCAACTAATATTTTAGGATTTAAAAAAAAAATAAAAGGATTTCTAATAAACCTCACTCCCATATTAAACCCGCTATATCTTTGCTGAATCGGCACAGAAGTTCTGCTACTACACGCGTGTTCTTTTTTTTTGGAGTAGAGAGTTTATTTCCAAAATTAGTGACGTTACAAATCAAAACGGCTTTTAAAACCAAAACTTTTCAAGAGCCAAATAATAGTCCATTTGTGGCGATATAAAGATTTAAAAAAAATCGGACATCAAATAAGAAAGTTAAAACAACAAAACGTGATTTAGCTGTTATTCGCGGATGCTCGTTTAAAAAAAAAATGTTTGATCCCAAAACTCTTTTTCGTCGTGTTCAAATTAAACTGATACTTGCCTCCACTTCATATAACGTGATACAGCTTAATGTACTTACATATTCACATAGATTAATATATGTATTCACTTCGATTTATATATGTACTATATAGTATGTGTGAATGTACATATGTATGTAAGTAATCGTATATTTCGAAAATGCGTATCACGCTAAGTGTTCCCCAGGGTGCGATACATTTTTGGTTTAATAACAACAGAATCGACATTCATCGACATCACCAACTTGCTACGCACCTTCGACCCTTCAAAATCCAAAATTTTCACAACCCGCTCGTACACTCGCTATATTTTCTCCCCCTTCTTCGTGCCATTATCTACTTATGTAGGTACAACATTATTGATGTGGCTCTGGGGCAACCGAAAAAATCTGAAAATCTGAAAATCTGTTGCGCGAATAGCGTGTAAAAGAGAAGGAGCGAAATATTAAATTACGCTTGTTAAATTGTCTTGTTAAAATCATCCCCATAAAATAGATGCAATTTATCATATTTTAATAAATGGGGGGAAATAAATACATACGTACATACAAACATAAATATGTGGCTGTGTGTTTTGTTGTTTCGAAGAGGAGGCTGTGTAAATGAGAAGTGAGCTCATTTACCCCATCTCTGCTTCGACTTTGTTGGCTATAGTCGATTATTAGTTTATGAAGAATGCTGGTGTTTATTTTATATAAGTAGTGCAATCAGCCAAAGGCGAGGGGGGACCGAAGCACTTGCGATTGAGAAATGATGTTGTTGATAACATTTTCGCAACATTGTGACGTTTAAATAGGCTAAGAATGTTTGACATGAATGGATGAAGGCGAATAGTTTGTATTCATTATTTCATATTTTCGTTGACGTTTAAAGCGAGTAATTGAGCAATCTGCTGAATTCCGAGCGAAACGCCTGCAACTTGCCAACCAGTCAACCAGCTTACCAACTAGCGAGCAAATGGCCAACTAACTAACCGTAGCGTCATTCACCCCACAGCACTCGCTTGCCTGCGCAACGCTTCGATCGCTAGCCAAGCGCTATGCCCAGCAATCAACAACAGATTGCGGTAATAAAGAATTAATCTGGTGAGATAACATCTCGTTAAGTTGTAGGCATTATTTATCGCCCGCCAATTGGTTAGGCAGTTGGTACGTTGCATGCATCTACCAATCCAGACCTATCAGGATCAGCAACTCGTTCGCGCTGCATGCAAGCGGCACATACATACACACATACTCGTACATGCACACACACTCATACACCCATACATAGCACTATATGCATTTGCACATAAATGTCTTATGATTATTGTTATTATTGCTTTGTGCATCGCTGCATTATTGTTGCTTCCACCTCAGCGATTACATCCATCATTATTGCGCGTTTTCGACTGTACACACACTTGTATAGTGGTGTGCGTGCGCGATGTGTTCATGTGTTTCGTATGTATATCCTTGCAAAGCGTGAAAATCTACACCAAGCACTTTTGCTCCCCCACCACTGTTTCTACCTTCGTGCGCATTGAACTTGAACTTGTTAGCGCTGTTGGGTGCCTTCGATGGTTGTGTGCTGATTAAGTTGGTCGAACTTTTGCTCCATAGGTGATTTCAGTCGAAGAAGAGTTGTAGATGCTAATCATGACTAAGCTCATCCGTTCCATTGCTCTAGCTAAGGAACAACTTCAGCCCACTGATAAATTTATGTTGAGGAAAGGCTGACGTCATTGGCAATCAATAACAATAAAACACGATCGTTGGTTTCTTACTCTTGATTTGACTAGAGTCCAACCCAAAACCAAAAGTCATAACAAATAAATCGCTTTACCGTTGCATGATAGGTTAGGTTAGACTGACGGCAAAGGAGCTCAACGATCCATTAGCAACTGAACGCCGTTTTGATACCATAGAACCTCAGTCTATTTCGTTTAAAACCACCTAACCTTGTTGATAATTTTTAGAATTTTGTTGAGGCTATGTTTGCATAAATCCTGAGGAGAATTACACTCAAACGACCAAGAGGGGCCTCATTAGAGCTGGACGTCTGCAAAGAAACTTTCCTGTCCTATGTTCGTTCTCATTTCTGCACCTTCTGATGTAATCAATGTAGGCAATACCAAGCCTTCTGGCATGGGTTCCAATATCTCGTGAGAACTACCACGAGTCTCGCGACGTTAGGCCTGCCTCACTTTGGCCAGAAGAATTGATGTTATTTTAAGATCATATACGGGTCATGTTAATTTTGCGAGTCTGCATCATGACGCTGTGCGTCATCTCTGAACAGATTGCGGAAGGTGGTGATGGTAAATGCTCATGTTAATTAAACCAATTGGGACTGGAATAGGCACCTCATTTGAGGTTGTCACAGAACCCTCCCTAGTCAGCTGATCCGCTGCCTCGTTTCCAGCTAAGTTGCGATATGCAGAAACCCAAATTAAGTCTACTGCGCCCTGGTTACAGACTCCGTTTAATAGAGTCCTGCATCGCTTAACCAGCTTCGATTTGGCTGTGAAAGATGCCAGTTCCAACATGGGCGCTCAAGTGTCTGAAAAGACGGAGCCAATCAGCTGGCTCTGACATGGATTGCGTTATATGAAGATCTATAGGCAAGATATGTGTTATAACATTTAGGGCATCCATAGGACAAGTTCTCAATACCCCCGTCACTCCAATGATGCTGATCTCTGCATTATGCCTAGCTTGACTTGGTTGTAATGGTTAGGTGAGGCAGTCCATGGCTGGCCAGCAAACCATAAAATTAGACGAAAATTAGACGTACTACGGCTGTGTACATCCAAAGAACTATTTTTGGGTGTAGACGCCAAGTCTTCCCAAAAAGATGCGTACAGGAGTACAACGCGACGCTCTCTTTTTCCACTCTCTCTTCGATATTACTTTTCCAACTCATCTTAGGATCTAATGACTCCCAGGTACCTTGCTTGATTTGATAAACGAAGTGTTCGACAATTCAGCTTTGGTAGTTCTAAACTGGGAAGCTTGACCCTGGCCGTAAATACCATTACTACTGTTTTATCTGCATTGGTGCCTAAACCACAATATATAGCTCATTGGCCCAGCTTTTTTAGGTCTTCCTCCATGATGTTGCTCTCCACGGACGAGGATAGTCCCGTTAAAGTACAGATGCTGTGTCTCAGACACCCGTTTTCCCCGGAACAAGAAGAAAGGATGACAAACTAATCGGTCGGAAGTCCTTAGTAACACTATGGTCTCATCTACATGCCTTCGGAATAAATACTACTTTTTTTTGCTTTGGTAGATTGAAAAGCCAAGGGATTATAGCATTATCTACAGTCTGTAACATAACAAGAAGAATACCATCCAGGCCATAAAGTTTTATTTTCCGTGAAAATATATTTAGGGATGTTTCGGAGTCCGGCACATCTTTTAGGAAACGGGTTACTGCTAAGCTCAGAGTTCTCGGAACGTGAGTATTGACAGCAAGTTAAGCGACCACAGACTAATTGGACACCCCATCGTATTTGCATAAGAGCGATGGATAGGAATGTTCTTTGGCCAAAAACTTGATTCCCTCCAGTCTCTCGCAGTGACTCTTAGAAGCCGCATTTTTGGGTCATCGCATTTGAGTTTTATATTTTGGTTTCCACACCTTGCACTCAAAACAAGAGTTGAAAGTCTTCCTCGTTTCCTTCCTGAGTTGACATAGTTCAGGGTTCCACCATGCCGGAACTGATTTCTTGGGGTACAAACGTGGGCAAGCCCTCTGAATTGGATTACTAAGTGTCGTCTCTATGGTGCTCAGAGTGGATTCCATCTAGCTGATAGAGCTCACCAGGGATTTTGGCGCCATACTGCGCCTTCCTAAGCCATTTATTTTTCTCGCAGCTGCTTCAAAGGCGATGTCTTGCGTTTTTTTGAGATTTGCCGCCCTATTCCCACCATAATGGCAAAACTCATCGCACGATAACTGCCTTAACTATTGCGCCTAAAACTAGGCAAAAAATTATTTGAAGCCTCTAATCATGACAACTGTCATTGTAATTGCTATATCGCACTGACAACCACTACGTTCACTATGCTAACATTCTTCGCCATAGTCTTAGGCAGTAGCTGTTACAATAGCCACGCGATGCGACTTGTCAATAGTGTGTACTAATGATATTTAAATAATGATGAGACTTGTGATTAGAGATTGGAAAAATATAAAAATTTGGGTTACAGTTATATTGGTACGTATTTGTAGGCTTATGTTTTTTTTCGGAAACTCCTGATGCATCGCTCAGCGCTGGAGGCTATTCTCAACATGAGACCTGGGGTCAAAAGTGTGAACTGTATATCAGTTGAAGAGTATTAAAAAAAAAAAAAGACGAAGGATAATCTCCATATGAACCGACTGAGAGATGGCAAGCCGTGAGGGTTGTGGTTTTCAGAGCGGCTAAAATTTCCGATCATTTAAAAAGCAAAATTAACAACCATGCGAAATTAACAACGAATCCAGCGAAATGCCCAATTTACGATATATCCGAACCAAGCTAATCCTACTAGCTCCTTCAAACCAATTATTAAAAGTATCCTATTTTGAAAAGAAAATTCACTTCTTTAACAATAAAATGCGATTGCTCTAAATCACTGACGTTTTTCAAATCTGCCTAATAAATGCAACTTTTCGATATTTGCAACCACCTTAGGACAATTAGGTTACGTTTTGAGAAATCCCACTCCAGAAATCGAACGTAGCTTTTTTTTAGGAATTTGAGTATTCGTACCAATTTTTTTTAGTATTCTTCCTGAGTCCCGAAACTATACGAATAACAACCGTTGGCCAGATATACATAAGATAAAATCACAAACAAATTAAATCAACACAATTCTTTCAGTTCTTTAACACATTTTAGGAAACTTTTCAATGTCGAGGAAACTGATTTGGAAACTCTAACGCCATAAGTACATATTTTATGTAGATGGAGCTGACAAAATTTTGTAAGTAAAGAATAAGAAAGTGAAAAGTTCGACTTCATTTGCAACTTATTTTCAGTGGCAAAGGATAAGTAGAAATTGACGATATTAATTATTCCTACCATCGAAATGTACTTCAAGCATTTTCACTTCACTTTGTTCCGCATCGAATCATAAGCTCGTTTGTAATTCCCTCAATTCAAAACTCTTACTACTTACACTTGTTATTCAAATATTTACATACTCATACCTACTTGAAATAAAAAGAAAGAAATCATACACCCGCAGCTTGTCCCAAATGAGAGCCAATTATAAATTTGAATCAACTATTTTAAAAGCGTATCAATCATCATATTGACATGACTAAACACCTTCAATGAGTTAACACTTTTTTCCGCTGTCTCAGCTTGAGTTCATTTGCATGGACCGACTGCGGGGTACGACGACATTTCAGCCAATGAAACTGTGCTAATGCAATAAGAGTGTATGGAATAATTGTGCAGTAAATGAAAGAAGAAAAAATAAAAGTAAATAAAAGATTAACTTATGAAAATCACGCATGCACCTGGGCCGCCAAGGCGGACGAAAATCGAGCTTCAAGCGCAAGCGGACTACCAAATGTATGTAGGATGCGTGCTGTGAGTAGCCTACATACGATAAATATTTGTAGATGAGTATGTATTGTATATACAATCTGTCTGTATCCGAACAGAAGTTACAAACGAAACTGTTCTAATAAACTGGTACAAATAGTAGATTGGGAACTGGTGACTTACGAATAGCTATAGTAAACTTAACTTAAACAACAATCGCGTCGCATGTTCAGTGAATGGTCCCAAAACGAGATGGCCACCGATCCCGATTTTCACAAGAAAATTATGTTCAGCGCTGAAGCTCACTTTTGGTTGAATGGGTACGTTAATAAACTAAATTGTCGTCACTGTTTGGTGTGCTTTATGGGCAGAGGGAATCATTGGTTTCCTCAAAATCAAATATCAAGTCGGCCATAATGTTACAATCAATGGGAAACGCCTCAATTGGAGAATGTTGATGTGGACGACCTTTGGTTCCAACAAGACGACGCAACAGGCTAGACAGCCAACGAAACAATATATCTATTGAAGTAAACTTTTGGTGACCGCATTAGCTCGCGTCGTTATCCAGTACCGTGGTCTCCCAGATCGTGCAATTTAACACCGCTGGACTATTTTATGTGAGGTTATGTGAAGTCGCTTGCCTACGCAGATAAGCCCGAGACGATTGACGCCCTGGAGAGAACATTCGGCGCGTTATTGCTGACATACGGCCCTAATTGCTGCAAAAAGTGGTGCAAAATTGGGTCTCTTGGCTGGAATTCATTCGAACCAGCCTCGGAACCCACTTGTTCGAAATGATTCTTGAAATATGATGGCAAATCCTTATCTTTGTAATAAAGTTAAATTCTTAGCCATAGCATTAGATTATATGGGTTTTATTTCTTCTTAAAACCCCCATGTCTAAAAACAAACAGCCAACGCGTACTGTTGTTCAACTCGTATACCTCAAATAGTTCCATTCCATTGAATTCAGCCCGTAATTATGCTTAACGAAAATATCACAGTTTTGATATCTTTGCAATTTTTTATTTGTGCGACTAAGGAGGCAATTTGTCCCATTATATGTAACTTTTGCCCTTTTTGTAGAGGTTATTTTAGAAAATGTTGACAGAACCATGAAAAAGGTTCCAAGGAATTGAAATTTTTCGCGCAGCCACTCGATTTTTATTAATGTTTGCAGCCCTGTTTTGTACAAATCTTATCCCAAGGTGAATTTATATAAGGTGGAGTTGAGTTGACAGCTGAGATATTTCGCCCCACGGCTAGAAATGTCAAGTTACATGTATTTTGTTTTTGCTTTCACAACTTCAGATCTTAAGATCTATAAAGTTTGACACTCTTAGCTGTGGAAGCAAAAACAAACCACTAGTCAATATTTTTACTTCCTGTTTAATGTGACTTGGCTTGTATCTCTATTTTCTTTTTAAATTAAACAGCGGAGAGTTCTAGCAGGAAAGTTTTTTAAAATACTTGTAAATTTAATTTCTCTCAACTAAACTTGATTTTATCATATTTTATTTAAACATTTTATTTTCAGAACTGTAACAAAAATGACAGTAAAACCTCTAATTTATTTTTTTATTAGAGAAGGAAGGCAAAACAAAACTAGGGTCACCCTTTTTTCCGTCAAGGACACCTGTTTTGTTATATTCTTAAAATGTTCTTTACGTGGATACAAAATGCTTCGATGAGGTCGTGTGACGGGCTTTTACTACTACTAGAAATTTTTCTACGAAATATTTCTATGTTTCCTTGGCAACCCTCACTGCAATTGTCATTCTCATAAGTCGAAGTGGATACCGAAAATTTTATATTGAATTTATCTACAGTCTAGTACCGTCACAATTCGAATTGGATTTGAACCTGTACAACTTTCTTCGAGGTATAACTCAAAATATGCATGAGTGTGCAACTTTTTGTATTTGAATCACGGCTTGTTTGTATATTTTTTCCACAAATCGTCGAAAAGAAAATATTAACAAATTATAAATAATTAAATTGATCACGTGATCAAGCACAATTTCTTAACAAAAATTCTACGTTTTCATGCTGTCACAACAACAACAACAACCACGCTACACGCCAGTGCATACAATAACGCAAGGGAAACCAACAGTAAAAACAACAACAAAAACAAGGAGTTTTAAACAGCCGGCATGCTCAGCACTTTGCATGTGATTTGCTTAAAAGCTGCAGGTGTAAAACTCCGCATGATATTGCTTTCCACTCATTTGGGTAACTATTAGAGAACTGTCGAAAAAGTAGGGAAAAAACTAGATACCTTAAGACGAATATATAGCAGGAACATAAACGGATTAGGTCACATGTGATTATTCTAAAGAACAGATTTTTGAGATTTGTTTGAAAAAAATTAATATATCGATTTATTAAAATATACACCTTTTAATCGCGTGATGTAACTGATTTCGTTCATTTGTTGCTTAACTTTTACGGGTAGGTATGTTCGCTCCTATTGGGCTCCGTAACACGTACTGTTGTTTGGTTTCCGGATCGTACTTATAGAAATTACTTTAATAATGAAGGACCGTCTAGTTATTTATGTAGTTATTTAGGAATACTTAATTTAGCAAAACGCACTGGAGCCTCTTTTTGCGCTTCATTTAAATTTCGTGGAGCTCATCGTGCAGATTTCTTCGTGTATCCCAGACTATTGCTTAATATACGCGACGCACGCATGGAACTCATTTGTTGTTCGTTCTCAAGAGCAATTAGCTCTTGTGTCAATCGTTCTATATGCTATTTTGCATTCATTACATTTTGCAGTGGCTTCAGTTTACGCCGAAAGAAAAGAAATCATAGTGATGACGGAGGACAATTTCGTCTGATACGTCCTCAGCTATTTTGAGTTTTCTCGTCTCCCTAGAAAGAAGTCTCACAAAACAATTGCAAAAGATTTGCATTTTTTAGTTTTAAAGATTTAAGAGTCACCAGCTAAGCGAAGTTTTAGTAGTCCACTCGTATTATGAATATATATTTTCTAATATATGTATGTATATATATTAATATATAATATTAAACTTTTGGCGACTTATACGACTTTGTGTGCTAAAAAATTGCACATGAAAATTTAAACTTAACTAAAAGGACTGATTTTTTTACGAATATTCAATAAAAAAAAAACACTGGAAGCATAGTATGAGGAACGGAATATTATTATTATTCAAGTCAAATAGCAAATTGGAAAAAGTCGCCTCATATGCATTGCATAATGGCAAGGCCTTATATAAAGCGAGCCAAAAAATAGAAGGAGTTATCCGGTCACGTTGAAGTTTAAAATTTGAGTTGAAATTAAGATAATTTTTGAAAAAGGGCGTGTTTCCTGAACAGAGACGCTCACCTACCATACAAAACTAAAATCGTAGGGGGCGATACAAGGCGTTATCTGAGTCTGAATTAATTTTTAGCAATGACACCTCTGGAAAACATAAGAGCTACACTCCCAAAAAGGGGCGTGTTAGGGCTAAAAAAAATGCATATTTTCCTAAAAAGGGTAATTTTGAATGCCATTATCTTTTCAAGGTTAACTCGGACCGCCTCAGATCACTTAACGTGATGGCAGAGCAGTTTGATTTTCATCTGGTGTGGATACAGGGGCATTGTCAAATACCAGGTAACGAACAGGCAGACGAGCTCGTAAGAAGGAGTACTTCCGTACCTCTTTCACAAACTCATCGGGACTTGCAACACATTCAAACTTATGTGATCTAAATGGCTCACTGCCAGCTGCCACCTCCACCTTACCAAACCTAGTGCGCTCCTTTCAATTAATAGCCTCTCATAAACCTTCAAGTCCATATATATCGGTGGGATTTGGCATTGATTAAAATAGTAAAAACTTTTATCAGCAAGGTCGAATTTTATAAATTGTTTGGTGATGTACGAATGGCGTTTTGAAATTTTGCCAGTACCATGAAAAAACATATCGAAGTTAAATCAGAAATCTACAAATATTTATTTTAAAAAATGGACGGGTCTTGTGACAACAATTTGTGAAAAATGTTTTAATGATTTTTCCCCTACAATTTACTCTAAATTCATTTTTTCTATCTATTCTGAAATCCGAGTGAAAGCAAATATGAAAATGCATCTAAAATCGAGTGGATTTAGTTTGGGATTCTGAATTCCCATTTTTGTTGTTTTCATTTTAGAGCTCATTTTTGATTTACCCTAGAAACGAACTACACAGCTGACACTTGTCACTTTACCCAAAATTGAAAAATGAGTGTAGCTATTTTTATAGAAAATGTTAGAATTTCGATCATTTCGACCCCTTAGATGTGCTTGAAATAGTGCAAGTATTTAGATATGTTTATTGGTGATCGCAATTGGTGCAATTATTTTCATAAACAAATTTTATAGATATGTGTCTAGCTGCCAGGCCAACAAAATTGGATGTATTATGTTATTGGACGTTGGGTTCCCAATTTGAAAAAAAAACATCTATTTCGACACTACTACAACTGGTGTTGCAAAAGTTATTAAATGTATGCTAAATATTTTGAAGAAATATATTTGTTCACATCCATTACATCAAAAAGACACTTTCAAGTAAGACTGCAAGTTTCAAATGACTAAAAATTCGCGTTGATTTTTGATATTTTTTTTTTGGCAACGGTGTTGAACATTTTTCTCCATAAATTGAGGAGGATTGTTTCCTGTGATAGTTGGTTGCCAACTCAACCAAAAGTAGCCCTTTTTGATAAGAGAGACCACTTTTCTATTTTTTCCAAAATTGTAATGGTCAACACTGATATTGGAGCCAGATATATGTAAATGTTAATTTGAAGATAGGAGGTATTTCGTTTTTCCCTCGTTTAGCTCCAGAACCAGTCGCTTCGCTTCTTTATTGAATTTGGTAAAGGCAAAACCAACGACTCGTTTAGCTCCAGAACCAGTGGCTTCGCTTCTTTATTGAATTTAGTAAAGGCAAAACCAACGACTCGTTTAGCTCCAGAACCATTCGCTTCGCTTCTTTATTGAATTTGGTAAAGGCAAAACCAACGACACGGTTATTAAGGTCGTTGATGTCGAGCGGTTGAACACTCCTATAAATATGGTGACTGACCTGTTGAATTCTATAGCTCGAATTATCTTTAAAAGCAGAGGTTCTTTTACAATTCTGACGGAGCTTGTGGTGTTGCCCATCGTCATTTTACACAGCCGAATTAGTTTCGCTGGGAGACCAAATTCAGACACTGCGGTATATAGACAGCTGTCCAATTTTTACTCGCGGGTCTTTTCAAATATTTGACGTATCGTGAATATCTGGTCGATGCTAAATTTATCAGGTCTAAACCCCCACTAATAAGGTTCAATCTATGAGTTGGCGATTGGTTCAGTTTTTTGCAGAATACGTCCGATAAAGCCTTATATGAAATATTAAGCAGACTGATCCCGCAGTAATTGGCGCTTAATGCAGGTTCAACCTTCTCATGGATAGGGCAGAGCAAACTTAAATTCCAATCATCCGACCGACCACATTCTGGAAATGAACTTTGGCATGCGTCATACCAGCTCTTCGCCACAATGCTGGACATGCTCAGCTGGCGATCCATCACCGCCCATGTCTTTGTTGTTCCGTCGCCGCGTTATTGCTATTCGAACTTCGTCGTGGTCGGACCGGGCGACGGGATATTACCGCCGTAGGATTGAAGCTTCAGGGTTTATTTGGTATATTCGAATAGCAAAATAGAGAAGAAGTTCTCTTTCAATTAGGCCAAAGGAGTTTAAATTGCCAACCAAAAAGTTGAGAAATGCATGTGGCAAATACTATTTGATTTGATTGAAAGTTCATACAAATACAAAATGAATTTTATATAGCATATAAAGTGAGTAATTAGCAGGCTAATTCAGAACAAAAATTTATTTTTCTATTAACTTAATGTCTCATCTTTAAATAAATGTGTACAATATCATTTAGAAATAATTTACTTTTACTAAAAATTTAATGGAAGGCAATATGTTGTATGCGAGTGTAGATGTTTCCATCGAATACACATACATATGTACATATGTATGTTTGTATGTTTGCTTTACGCCTAAATAACTGGCGTGAGGTGTCAGCTTGCAATCACAACGCAAATTTAAAATCAGCACAGCATGAAATCTGTTTGCCAGCACCTTTAGTCACATTGTCGTCGTCGTTGCCTGTATAGTGAGTGTTGTTGTTATTTTGCTGCTGCATATGGCCGAAAGAATTTCATTTGTTTTGCTTTACTTTCGTGCGCTTCTTCTTTTTCGTTGTGTTTCGGTTGCATTAATTCTTGCACATTTTGCTCACTTTTCAATGGGAAATTATTAACATAAGTTTAAGACACTTTTATGGCATTTCACGCTGTGAATTAAGTTGTAACGATTTTTCACAGCGATGCACAAAAAAACAAGTAAACAAATAATATGCACATATTTACTTTTTTGGTGTTCTTCTTTTGTTTTATTTATTTTTTATATCTATAGTATTTATTCTTCTGCTTGTTGTTGCAAATGTTTGCAATAGTGAATGCGCATGCTGCACACGAGCCAAGAGCTCCCCCCGTTGGGGCAGCGAGATGAGGGTGTGAAGGATGCAAATTTGAAGGCACTTCTGCTATGCTCAACATTTCGTTGCAGCATTGTAGCGATTATTTAGTCATGGCTGCCGTTTGTTGCCCCTCGCTTTTTGTCTGTTTTTGTTTTATTGCTATTGCCGATGCAGAAGTGTAGAAAAATGCATGCCGTTAATGAAGTTAACACTTTAAGCTAGCAACAGTTGGTACAAGAGGAAAACGGTTGGCCGCCATTTGAGAGCGATGTCGAAAATCGGAAATGAAAGATAAAAAAATAAATATGAATTACTTTTGTTTAAGAATTAGTGTACCTAATTTTTGTGAGAGAAAAAAATAACAGTCAATCAATAATTATTATAGTAGGTTAAACTTAAGCCAAAGATAACTATTATTTTTATACTAAAAGTAAAAAAAAAATTCGGTAATAGTTTTGAAAACTACTGACAAAAATCATTTGCCGTTCGGAGTCGGCGTAAATTTGTAGGTCCTTATTTTTCTTTTTTAAACTTCCTTTTTATGCTGTAAAATGAAATGTTTTTGATTGCATAACTCATGAAAAATGGAAATTCGATACTTATGAAATAAAATCCCATCGAAATGAAATTAAAAATTTACGTCTACAACAGTGAAAAATCTACAATCAACTGTAGAAATTCGGACAGAAGTTCGTAAATATAAAAACTTGATTGGCGGAAATCCTTTTGCTACCTTTTATAGTTTTGTTTTTAATTTTTTAATAGTTCACAATAAAGCAGAAGTCGAAAGCATTTTAAACGCTATGAGCATTGTCAAAACAAGATAAAGAAATAGAATTAGTGTTTAAATGTTTAATGATATTTTAAGTTTTTAGATATGACTTGACGAAGGCAGAAAAGTGTTGCCATGAATTCGCAATTGAAAAAGATCTCGTTCAAATGATGAACACTTCTAATAACGGGTTTTTCAATAGGGACGCTACAAAAATAGACCGATAGTGACAGCAAACGACGCCATATTTTGTTCCGTTCTTTTGACATTTCTCTTCAGTAAGGTTTGCCATTTCTTCATGGAAAGATGTACGATCCAGCAACGAGTCGAAATTATTAAAATTTACTACCGAAATTCGGAGTCAATGGCCTCAACTTTAAGAGCGCTACGTCCAATTTATGGTCGTCGTCATATCTGGCTGAATGGCTTCGTCAATAAGCAAAATATTCGTTATTGGACGGGCAGCAATCCACACGTACTCCATGAGTCAGCATTGCATCCCGGTTCCAAAAGGACGGTGCCACAAGCCACACAGCGAATGTCACAATCGATTTATTGAAAACCAAGTTTGGTGAACGTGCCCAGTCAATTGATTTATGCTTGAATACCGTCGAAAATTGGGTTCAGCGTGTGGACTTCTGCAAGCGTGCCCGTGGTGCCCATGCAAAAGAAATCGAGTTCCATACATAATGGCATCGAATGTACTTTCACAGGAATAAAGAATTTAATTCATATCCCAAACCGTTTTTGTTTTATTTAAAAAAACTTTTGTAGCGTTCCAATTGAAAAACCCTGTATATATATACACAAATTTATCTGATGATGAAGACATAAATACATGATATATAAATATTTAAATTAATTTTTCGTATAAAAATAAATTATTTCTGAAGCTTATAAAGCCAATATAAATAAGCGAACACCGTATAGGACTTTTTATGAAATTGTAGTACGAAAAAAATGTTTAAATTGTTCATTTGCATGTTTGGCATAAAACAGATTTTGATTTAGCCTTTCTTCTTTAGCCTATTAAGTATTTTTTCAAAAAGTTCAGGCAACACTGATTATGAGTAAGACAAATTTTTTAAGTCCTCTATAATTATTACTTTGGAAGCGAAAGTATAACGGTCTTGTGATAATAATTATGAGCGAGAAAAATTTTAAAGCCATAGGTAACAATTATTTTATTATTTTTCGTAATAATTACAAGTGTTTTTTTTAAGTATTCCAAATATTTTTATTTTGAGATTTCAATAATAAAGCGGTTTGCATAACAGTTATTAACAAGACAAATTTTTTTTCAAATCTTGAAGTACAGGAAAATTTTTTGATTTTTCCGGCATTATTTCTTGCCTTAACTTAGTCTTAAACATGTTCTTAAATGACCCCGAACTAGTCGCGGAATTACCTTGAGCTAGTGTCGAAATAACCCCGACATTACTACCAAATAGTCTTCTCCTGCAGGACTAAAAAAAACTTGACTGGATCATAATTATTAAAGAAAGACTTTAATTATATACGTATGTGAATTTCAAATAAACGTCTTTTGAAGAATTCAAAAAATTTATATTATTCATAACTTTTATTAAAAGACACTTACAATATAAGTATCAAAATAATAGTTATCGATGACTTAAACCATTTTTCTCAATCATAACTGTTATCAGCAAAATTGTATGCTTTCAGTTTTCGAGTATATAGTAAATCGATGGTTCTAAAAAGCTTTCTTTCTCAGAATTATTATCGAAATACTTTTATCATTTTTTCGAAGATTTTAAAGACGCTTTTTTAAAACTCAACCACCAAATAATTATTATTCTAAATAAAGTGCAAGTTCCAAGTTGATACAAACAAATTACAAATATAATACAAGAATGGAAAACGTGTTACTTTGGTTTTTCTCGTTGATCAACAGGTTGGCATTGCGTAATCATTTCGCGGAATGTTGGAACCAGTTCTCTTCCTTGGATACTTCATTTATTTTTAAAGCACGATGCCATTTGGAGGAAGTATGCCGTATTGCAGACTACAGAAATTCTAGGGAAATATTCCACAAAGCTACCCAAAAAACGAAGATTTCAAGAAACATTATGCAATTGAAAAGATTATTAAGTGTTGCCACCTATAAAAAAGTAAACTAAATAAAATTAAAAAGCTACATGCAATTTTACAATATTTCAAATTAAAAAAAAGTATAAGAAAGTTCCATTTGAAAAATAATTTTTTGGTAGTGTTGCCACCTGTTTAAAAGTAAAGTAAATAAACTCATTCGGTAACAAAGAATTTTGCAAAATAGCTATTAATTTAAAAAAGGTTTAAAAAAATTGTATTTAAAAAATGTTTTTGGAAAGTGTTGCCACCTGTTTCAAGCTAAACTGAATAAACTCAATAAGTTACTTCGAATTTTGCAATAAACATAGGTGTAAAATTAAAAAAGGTTTAAAAAAATTGCATTCGAAAAATATTTTTGGAAAGTGCTGCCACCTGTTTAATTAAAAATTAAATTAAATCTGGGTGCCACACTAAAAAGGGTTAAGAAAGCTCCATTTAAAAATAAATATTTTAGTAGTGTTGCCACTTGTTTAAAAAACTAAATAAACTCATTCTGTTATAAGCAATTTTGCAATTTAAGTGTCAAATTAAAAAAGATTTGAAATAGTTTCATTCGAAACATATTTGTGAGGAGTGTTGCCACCTGTTTAAAGGTAAACTAAATAAACTATTTCAGTTACATTAAATTTTGAAATATAGCTGTTAAATTAAAAAGGTTTAAGAAAATTCCATTTGGAAAGTATTTTTGGGAGTGTTGCCACCTGTTTAAAAGTAAAGTAAAAAAACTTATTCAGTTACAAGCAATTTTAAAAAAGGTTTACAAAATTTTTATTTAAAAATGTTTTCGGAGAGTGTTGCCACCTGCTTAAAGGTAAACTAAATAATTTCAATAAGTTACTTGCAATTTTGCTACATACATAGGTGTCAAATTAAAAAATATTAAAGAAAGCTCCATTTGAAACTTATTTTTTGGCAGTGCTGCCACTTTTAGAAAAGTAAATTATTTAATAAGTTAAAGCAAATATTAAATATAGTTTTTGAATAAAATTGTTGGCATAAAGCTAGGATTGCCACTTTTTTTAAATGGTAACTTAAATCAAAAAAAAATAGTTAAATGAAATATTACAAAATTAAAGTTAAACGAAAGAGTTTAATGAAAAATGATTTCGTAAATACTAATCAATACTAATTTTTGAAAAGGTAAATTACATACATATATTGAATTAATAAATTTAATTAAATATCGCAGCAATATTAAGACAATAGTCATCTGCTTAAATGGGTTAATTAAATTTTATTGTTAAGTTAACTGAAATTCAACTACACTGATGGGTAAACGAAATAAGTTCAAGAAACTTGAATTTAGAAAATATTTTGCAATAGGGTTGCCAAACTACAAATTACTTAAGAAGTTTCTAAACTTCTTAGAGTTGTCGAGAGTTCCGTCAAATAATATGGAATTATAAGTGAAGGTGCGATACTGATGAGTAGCCTGAAGCGGAAAAAGCCGTTGGCGTACCCAAGAAGAGGGCCGGATTGATTGGGTTAGCTTAGCACAAAAATCTAAGCGAACCCTCCACAATTCGTAGCGAATTTTCAATATTCTATGGAAGCGTAAAACTAACTCCAAACTATTTTTCTATATGCGCCTCTGGTGGAAGCCACAATCATCATTGGAGAGCCCAAAGTGGAATCGGTATTGATTCCACGAATTTCTTTTATTCAAACCAACTTACTCGATCGATGCTATAAATAAAAGTCAAGCACAAACTCAGAAAGGTATACATTAGGACACTTTATGTTTTTCCTGCGCAGAACAAATATATATATATTAAAATTCGAGTAAAATGTAGTCGCCAAAATAGTGCCGGAATGGTATCGAAATAGTCCCAAAATCGTTTTGCCTTTCAAGACTTAAAAAAATGTGTATGACTCGTAATTATTATGCAAATACCTTTATTAGATAAGCCTCAAAATAAAAGTACTTTAAAGGCTTAAACAAATTTATTTCACTCATAACTATTATAAAACGCTTAAAATATATGTTTTAAAATAATATTAATCAATAACTTTAAAAACTTTTCTCACTCATTATTGTTATCAAAAGACTTATATAATTTCCGTCTAAAAATAATATTTATCTATGATTTGAAATTTTTTTGTTATATATAATTGGCGCTAAAACTACTTAAGCGATTTTGGCCGAACTTCTTCTACATTTTGTGGTGTGCGTCCTGATGTTGTAACACAAATTGAGGGACCTATTGTTTTATGCCGACTCCGAACGGTGATTGTGTTTTTTTTTGTGAGAAGTTTTTTCATGGCAGAAATTCACTCGGAGGTTTGTCATTGCCTGCCGTGGGGAGTCCGCTATTAGAAAACACTTTTCTATAATTTTTGATATTACTTGCCCCGGTCAGAATTTGAACCAGGGACCCACCGAATGAAGCGCGCACACTCTACACACTCGGCTACGGCGGCCGCCATATACCATAATAATTATTGATGGTCCTTTACACTTTTCTCTCAAAATAATTATGTTTTTGCCCAAAACTGTTGTTAGGAAATTTAAAAATATTTATTATTTTTGATACCTGATTAAAATTCAAGCATTTATTTAATAATAAAAGTAGTCTCAAAATTCTAACAGGCAGACAAAATCAAAGAACCAAAACCAAAATATCAAAGTAACAAAAACAATGCACCGCACTTTTGTAACTTCATTGTCCGATTTTGAGTATTGTTCGCTTTTATTGCCACCTTATTGTGCCAATTATCTTGAACAATGATTTCGTTTTGACTTTTCAATTATCTAAAATTCTCACTTCATTGTTCAGCACTTGAGCTGTAAATAGTTTTGAGTGTGCAAGACTAAATATCTAATAAAAAGGCGAGTCATCCAATGCACGTTTTGACACCTGAAAATAGTTTTATACTTTTCACTTTTCAATATTCCCTTTGCACATTTACACATTTACATTTTATAGCTAAGCTAGTCCTGTTTGGCAGCGCCATTACAAATTCTGCTATAGCTGTACGTCTACACCTACACAAAGGACGCAGTCATTGGGAAAATTTGTTTTCCAATAATTTTTCTTGTGTTTTGTGAATTTTGTTTGTTTGCTTCGTTGCGGCTTTTATTGCTCTATTCTTCGACTTAAATCGCAATTGGAAGTGCGAAACCAATTTCCATGAAGTAAACAAAACTACAAAAACGAAAAGCAAAAACAGAAACCAAAAACACAATACGAATGCACGCAAAAAGAAAAAAAAGAAACAACACACAATAGGCGAAAAATGCAACAATGTTGGCAACCGAAAAGTCATTAATTTACAATTTGAAGTATATCCCAATCAACCCTCTGGCAGCGATAATTGAGTTGCAATGGAGGCGAATAAACAAAGGGTAGTCTCGTGTGAATGCGTTACACAAAAAAAGGGACCTAGAGTTGCCGCAATACGCGTGAATTTATAAAGTGCAGTAAATTTGTCAAGCCAACTAACCAACCAGCTGCCGCACGCTCGCCTACAGTTGCGTGTAGTAAAACACACACAAAAAAAGTATTACCAAAAATATTAAAAAAAAAAATTTTTTAAATGTCAACGTCATTGCAGGCTCATTAATTAAGTGGAAATTTATTGTGTGTGTGTGTGTGTGTGTGCGTTCGAAAATATATGGCAGCAGAATTGCAATAAGTCGAAGTAGCAACCGTTTTGCATAACCACTTCCATCACTTCTGTACATAGAAAGAGTGCTCCTTGAGCTGTTGAGCTGCTCGAACAGGACATCTACTACATATTCATATCCACTGCGATATCTACAGCTACCAGTTGTTTCTTTTGAACGCCTTTAGCGCAATGTCCGCCATTGTTCTGCGCCTTTTTTTATTTCTTCATTTTTCCTTCCACAACTATTGAACATGTGTCCTGCATGTCCTGCATCGCTATTCGCCATTCACAGCGTTTGTCACAGTGTCATTTCTATTGTACTGCTAAGTGGCAGTCGTTAAAGTATTTTATTCTCTACAACTTCTCTTTATTTCGGCGGCTGGTCTTTACAAAATTAGTTGCGCTATTCATACAAAGTTGGCGTGCGATTTTATTGCTCTGCGCATGCGCAACGATTCGATTTCAGCGACCAGCAGTACAACTATCCATATAATTGTTCGTAATATCCACTAGCACTCGCTCTCTAACTTACTTTACGCTTACACCCACATCGAGGGGGTCAGCTGCTGTGACATACGCGCCGGACAATTGCCAGCTGTTGCTTTTGTGCGGCTGAGAGGGGAGAAGAAGAAATTTTGTCTGGTTTAGGCAAAACAAATAAAAATTTAATTGTCGCCATTAATTGTGTATTGAAACCGCATTACGAAATATTTTTGAAGTATTTAGGGCTTTATTTTGTAATAGCACAGCGATACAAGGACTCAAACTCGCAGCTATTATTAGTTGATGAATTCGTTTGTATTGTAGAATTGTTTCTCCCTCTTTATAGATTTTTAGGGTCAAGCATTATTACAAATATGGTTAGTACGCGTAAATCAGATCTGTATATGGAAAAAGGCAGATTGGTTTCTAACAACTTTTGATCGAGTCGTAATCTAATTGTAGCGTTTTCTTTTCAAAGATGTTTTAACTTGCTGCAGTTTAATATCGTTTTACTGTGTTTTCCTTTTTAAAAAGAAATTAGTTTGGAGCAAGCCCAGATCCATGGTTCCATTTTTAAAGTTTTTGGTAAATAATAGAGCCTTCGAGAGCGTCTCGTGCGTCGAAATGCTCGTTTGGCTCGCGAGTCTCTCAATATTCAATAATCTTGTGTGTCGAAAGGCTCGGCCTAGAGTATCTCAATTTTCAATAATCTTCCGCTACATACCCTAACACACAATACATATACATACGTAGATTTCTCGAAGCTGGTCGAGCAGCAATTTCTCGCTAGGATCGCTTTCTGGTGCATTGAGAATCTCTTAAGTCTCGCGAGTTTCTCGATAGTCATTTTAATTGTAGCATCAAAATGTGTCTCGATAAATACTGGACATTTCTCGCGTTAACGGCGATACCCAAGATGATGTCGGAAACCCGATTTATCGATTGCTCGATTTGCGAAATGATCTTGAATGTGCGCGCAGAATTCAAAAGCTCTAGTCAATAATGACAGCTCAGTGTTGGACCTCCCTTGAAAAAAGCTGGCTGGATGTGCGAAGGTAGTAGAAATGGGGAAAAATGTAAGGTAATAAAAAGTACACCTAGTCGGTAATTAGTGGTTGGATGTAAATTCCGCAAAACTGACATTTTTTTGAAGGAATTGTTACATCCGTGAGCTATTCGCTACCATCTCTCAATTGAGGGTTTTTGTTTTGCAAAAACACTCCAAAAAAATGCCAGTGAAATGCTTCTGAGCAAGTTATTGTAATTAATTTCAACTCTATCTAGTGTTTTGCACCAATAAAATTTTCGGTCTGTATTTATAGACAAACTAGGTAGGTAGGTAGATAGGAGTGACCGCCGACTGCGGCTTCACATTGAGGCCATAAATAGAAGGTTACCACAAACACCGACCCCATTCGAAAAAAGAGTACGCCTTGTTGGGCTATTGTGCCTCGCTGATGAATCTCATCATGCAATTAAGCCCTGTGTTTGAAGCCTCGCTAAGATCATCCTGAAGCGGTGATCCCAGAACCGCAGTCTGCTTTTCTTCGGAAAGGTACGCCCAGCCCTTCAGCATGTTTTCCTATCTAAGTAACAGTTTGCAAGTTGCATATAGTATACCAATGCGTTCTTTATCCTGAAAAATCTGCTTGGTACCCAAATGAAGTGCAACCTGTACTGCTTGGACATCTCCTGCAGAGATAGGCGGCAGTTCAGCGCGATGTTTGATAGAACGTCAAATAACTCAGAGCATTGAGTGCAATCTGACTATCACTAAAAACGAAGATGTATTTTACTAGAATTAATTTCGGTTTTCAGCTACTCTACCGCTTCCATAATATGTGAGACCTCAGTCTGGAAAACACTGAAGTGCTTTGGTAACCTAAAAGAAATTTTCAGGGGAGGGTTTCAGAAACCGATGTCGATCCATTCTGCTCGGAATAAAGCAAAACTTTTTTAATATACAAGATCTTCATAGGCCTAAGACGTCACTCTCAATCGCTGCCATCTGTTGTCCTGCCAAAATCCCTTCAGCAGATCATGCAATATCTTTGCACCTTTGCAAGTAGTATGAGGTTAGCATCTTTTTCTAAAGCAGGCCACCATACGATCCCTCCTTATGGAAGAATTGGTCTAACGACTGCTGTAAATATTTAACGACAGATCCGGGGATTAAGGCCGGTTCTCTTACAGTTATAGTGAGCTACAAAAGCCTTTCCATAACGTTGAACTACATTATCTTTCCAGTTCAACTTCATATCTAAAATTCCGCCAAAAAATTGGGTACTTGGGTACTTCCCGAAGCGTTCGCCGCATCAGCTCGCATAGTGTATGCAGAAACGTTTCCCTGAATATGGTTGCGACATCATCAGCGCATGCAACAACTCTTGCGCCTCCCCAATCCCAGAAGTGAGGAGAGAACAACTACTTGCTGCGTCCCCCTGGACATGCGCCTCGACAAATCGCTCGCACCCAACTTCGATTTTACAAATCTACAGCACCGATAAACTCCACCAGTTGGTTTATCTACCCAACAGCGTCAGTCATTGAGTCATTGAGGATTAATATAATTTTTAATAGTAAAACTGTCAAATGCAAATTAATAAGTTTGGCTTTTGATTTTTTTAATGTATTCCTTCTTACCAAGAAAAAATTGCGTAATCTGGAGAAAGCATCGCAATTTTCAGCAAAATTGAAACAGAGACAATTTTTATTTAATTGGGATATAGTATTGTTTTCCAATTCATCTACGCAACAAATTTTTCCTTATCAAAATGAACACAGGCCCCCACATACCACATTCCTCACTTTCTGTTTAAATTTTAGCGAACATCGCATAGTAACTTTGAATCTAGTTCGCAAAATTATAACAAATGTGCCAAATGCTGAATGTGCAAAAATGTTCACTAATTCACAACGTATGCTACAAAATGTCACTGCTTTCTTCTTTTTATTTCAAATAACAAAAAAAAAGGTTTCCATTCTCTTGTCCTACAATCATTTATGGTAATAATTACTTGGGTGACATTTCAAGTGACTTCATCAATTCGCAATCATTGACTTTCACACACCCTTAAAACGAACAAAGCAAAACACCGCACCGTTACAGCAACGAATGCCAAAAGATAATCGTATAATGAAATACATAGAGTAGGTCACTTAATACGAGTACGTACAGCTGTTTCGGTTGATGACACATTCGAAAAGTACAATCAAACAAATCACATACTCGTATTTAACATTTGCGCGCATGCGCTCTCATTGCTTTAGACTTCGGTGGGGTGTTTCGGTGATGTCCAGCGTGTTCGACAAGAGTTGTGTAGCAGTTAATAATTCCTAAATGAATTTTTAAATGCTCGCCCGAGCATGAGTTTTTCCTTTTGGAACTGGGGTGGAATTTTTGCGTTGCATAAAAAAACCATCACATTTGGTATATATCTCTAAGGTTGAGTGTAGTACACTCTGCCATTCTAAAGCGGCCATTTTTAATTTCACAATTCATCAGAATCGTATGCAGCGACCACAAAAACAGTGTTGGCATTTTCAAAACTTAAAATTGGTCTATAAGAAAAATATTACTTGTAGTTTTTTAATTCGTGCAAATCCCTTCCGATCATTTCAAAACAGAATTTATTCAATTCAATTGAAAGTTGACTCTGCAAGCCAGTTTTGAACACAATTAGCATAAACTTTGCCATTGTTTGGAGTAGCGGCTTCTGCATAAATTAGAGGATCCTGAAATATCTTAAACACTTTGATTTTTTTTTCATAGAACTAGGAAATCAATCAACCAATCTATAGAATGGTACATGGCTATGTTCGGATAAGTCCGGCGTTCCACATGTTATAGTTACATACATACAAAGATTCCGGAGACTGGCCATGATTTTGGATGTTGTCAGCAAATCATCGGAATTTTTGAAACAGTTGCGAAACCCAGGGTGCATAGAGTGCATGGCTAAAGCCAAACGTATTCCAACAGCGCCCTGAGCCCAAATACAAAATCATGATGGCGCAAATTGGATACCCAATCATACAGCTCATACAGCTCATCGTTCCATCGTCTGCGGTATTTGCCGTCGCAAAGGATGTAAAGGTTCAAAAATCTCTCAGAGAATCTTTCTGTCAAACACTTCAAGAGCCATCTCATTCGATGTTTACCGAGTCCAGAGTTCTGCGCCATACAATAGCATGGGCATGGCGAGAGACTTTTAGAGTGTGGGCTTAGTTCTTCGAGAGAAGCCTTTACTACGACGTTGCCTACTAAGCACAAGTAACAGTTGTTGACAAGAGAGATTCTCCATATCGATTCGCGGCTTATACTATTATTGATGTTGACATTGATTCCAAGATAAGCTAAGTGCTGTACTTTGTCAAAATTTTAACTACCAACAGTGATGCGGAAGCCAAGCCGCGAATGCGCTGGCTATTTATTTGATGACAGGAAGTACTTCTTTTTCCCTCATTCCCCACCACACCCATTCATTTCGCATCCTTATCCAGCTTGGAAAAGGCAGAATTAACCGCGCGTTTGTTGAGGCAAATGGTCTCGATTTCATTCTTGTCATGTCATGTCGATAATTAAATCTTTCTCTTTTGGTATCAAATGGCTCGGCAAGGTTCTTCCGAATTCTGACTGAGCTGGAGTGTTGCTCAGCGTCATTTTACATACCCGTATTGGTTTTGCAGGAATACCAAATTCAAATTCGCCAAATACATAGATTTCCAAATTTGGCAATCAATATCTCGAAAAAGATTTAAAAAAAATAAAAATTCGAAAAATTAGGGATGCGTCTTTCAATTAGTACTGTAACAAACAAAATTATGGACTAAAAATCGTACATGTAAAACCCAATTGATGTCAATTCGTGTAAAAAATTTTTTGCACTGGCGACCAAAACCGGTAACCTTTTTACAACATTACAGCAATGTTTTTCATGATACATTTAATTTGCTAATTTCATATAAAACTATAGTTTATAGTATAAAAAATTGTTTCTAATTTTATTTATTTTTTTTTAACTTTCAATTTTTTTAGAAGGATGTTTAGACATTTTTTGGGTATGCAAATAAAGTGCAAGTCTGAAGTGGCTAGAAACGACCGTTAATTTTTTAGGCATTTTTTTGTTAAATTTTCGATTTTGGAATTAATGAAAAAATCGATATTTTTAAAAAATATTTTTATATCGATATATCGATATTTTTATCTCAAGGTACCATTACTAAAGTAATGTAAAAATTTCGATAGTAGAAAAATAATTCATATTTGTCAGTTTTGCTATTTTAACTGCTTACTAGCAAATACCCTCTAAACAAACTTATTTTAAAAAAAATTTTGTTCAACATAGAAATATTTACATATGTACATTAAGGTGTAACATCAAAAAGAATTGCGGTTTTCCCACCGTAATTATAAAATATTTTATGTTTTAATACCTCCGTCAATATATATCGAAAAATATGGAGATTTCAGTGAGCTTCGATCATAAAGACCTTAAAAAAATATTAAATTCGATACCATGTGTTTCCAATTTAACACTGGGGAGTAAATATGAATCGAATATCGATATTTCGAAATTAAAAATATCATCATATTTATTTATCTTCTATTTTCTTTAAAAAATATGGATATTTTTTGCCCAAGCCTATTACATACTTTATAAAATGTGTTTAGACCAAATGAAAAATGGTCGAGTTATAACACGTAGTAATTACTTTCGATTAATTCTAGCATTGCTCAAAACATCAGTCAATTATTTTCCTAAATTACGTTGTTCATATAATCAACCAATTTACTTAATGCCAACCCATCACCTTTAATTTGCGAATCAATTTACAAAATAAAGCGTTGTTTTTTCAATTGCCATTAATAATAACAATCTCGAGCGTTATTTAAGCGGTTATTAATTATATCGCGAACAACAACTTTGCCTCTCAGAACACAAAATGCAAATGCTTACTTAAAACGCGCAGTACTTTCGATCTATGCAACCAATCTCAACGCGGACATACTACGCAAAATGAGCTGTTATAATGTAGCTTCTCAAGTAGTCTACAATGTAATAGCAAATTACCGATATGATCGTTTATGCGTCAAACATGGAGGCGATTTTCTGCATTTAATCTACCCAAATTACTACCTAGAGCAAACACGAGGACAAGAAGAACGACAACTGTACATTTCGACAAGGAGGCAACTAGTTGTGCAAATCACACGACACGATCACCACACACCAATCGTAATGGCAGTAGTGTGACCAGATGAGGCTTTTCGAAATTAGATTTAGAATTTATTTTTTTTCTCTACACTCGGAGTTTTCGTTTTCATTTTGTGGATTAAATTCCACCCATTTTAAGTAAATATATTATTTCTATAACTAAGTAAATATAAACTTTTTAAAAACCCTGATCTAAAATCTCTGATTTCCACTTATATTCTGAGGATTATGAGTCTTTGCCGTCTCCCACTCAATTTGGTTTGGCTCCCTTTTTTTGGAATATATTTATAGCTTTTTATTCGAGTTGATAATTTCCACTGAAATTTATTGAAAGTTGCAAATACGAATTAGAAATACCAAAAACAGCTGGCCTCGAAACTGCGGACTAACTAACAGCTCATACCTGCTGATGGGGTTTAGTATCTCGGTTTAACCCTCCATTACTAACATTAGGGTCGAATCGACCCAGACACGCAAACTTTTTAAATTAACAAAAAATAAAGAATATTTTTTAACGCAAGATATATGTGTAATCTAAATTTGTACATATTTAAACGTTTATAAACAATAAGAATAAGAAACATGTAAAATATTATGCATAAAAAATTGTTTTAAAAAATAGCCTGGGTCGATTAGACCCATAGTTAGCAATAGTGTAATAAATTAAATTAGTGTAATAAATTAAGTAAAATAAATTAGTCATTCCAATTTTTCTTTTTAACATTTTACTTTTATATTTCAGGTTTCAAATGCACTTTATTTGAAGTCAATATCTTTAAAACTTATCATTTTATGCGGAATCTGGCTGGATAACTTTTTTTCACTTTTTTTAGCTATGTTGTAATGAATACAAACTTAATTTCAATTTAAATACATAAATTAATTTTTTAACACATCCTTTTATAAATTTAACAATAGAATACTACAATATACTAAAAGACGTATACGTTTTAGCAATTTATAAGTTTAAACGATTTTAATAGATAATACAAATGAGGGTCGATAAGACCCATGGTTAGTAACCATGCGACATGATTTGAGGTTAGTAATGCAGGGTTAATTATGAATAGAAAGCTTACCAAGAAACTTGGAATAGTAAGAAAATATCGAGCAACTTGCAGTGTTGTAGGGTACAATCTGCAATCACAGGGTTCTATCCGTTGAAGCTAGTAGAGAGTGATATGGGTAACGGAGAACTATTGAACAAGCTCGCGGATAGATCGAAGCTTGATCGAAGAACTCCGTCTGAAATGATAATTTAAGTTACCAGATCACTGCAGAGTGTTTCAGGCAAAGGTAGCTGCCATCAACGTAGCAGTCGAGTGGCGGCTGTTTACCAACACGATCTCTAAGGGAAGAAATATAACGATACAATCGAACGTGATTATGGATTGCCTAACTTGCGTCTCTTTCGAGAGCTTCGTTTTCCTGTCTAATTCTAAACCAGATTAGTAAGCCAGCCTGCTTTCGCGAGGCAAAGAGCGAAGTATCTGTATCACATCCTTTTTACTATAGGCGGACATGTGCAAGTAGTGGAGATTTATAAATGAATGAATGGATGAATCCCAGAAGGTCTACGTGAGCTCGTTAGTGTAGTCACATGAACCTAATCTGCAAATACCAGACATATTTTCTCGCATTGAAAGAGATAACTCTAGATAGTATCTAGGTAACATTACATAACTCTAACTACAGTGTCGAAAGCTTACAAAAATATAATGGATAAATGTGACTTTTACCATAAAGTTTTGGATGGCATTCCGGGAACTGGTATTACCACTCATCTATGTGATAAATTCATACGCTGCTTCAAACTCTTCCAATTCAGGAGATGAAGAGGACATTACTTAATGAAATTATCTGTAGTGTTTTAACTACATTAAAAACTCATACAGAACTCAAGCTGATGGAAGTATTTGATCTCGTGCACAGTTGTGTGAAAAAGGGGGAAAAAAGAATGAAATATTGCATTGGTATAATCGTTACAACCTACAGACAAACCAACGTTTTTATTCGTTAAGCTTTTTTTAAAGAAACAAACCGTTGGTTGAAAGGACCGATCAAGGCATATTTTATATATATGATATATTACAAAACAAGGACAGTTATTTATATATAATTTTCTTATCTACTTTTTTATTTTGTAAAAGGAACAGAAATTTCGCGTCAATTATTCATTAAGCAAGATTAAGAACTTTGTAAAAAGCTTTATTTGGTATTTGCATAACTTCAGTATCAGAAAATTTGTGACTTGCTATTCTAATACAAATCACACGACCGATCTGTAACATTAATGTTATACAAATCGTCACTTCTATAAAGTAAATTGTGGTGAATTGACAAGTTCACCTTTTCTTATTTATCTTCAATTATGCTGTGTACAAATATTGTTTATTCTATAACAGAGTTCTGGAAAGTTCATAAAAATTGGACAAATTTAAAAAATATTCATCAACATTTCCACCTTATTAATGCGAATGAAAGATTATAAAAAAATTTGGTATGCAGTTTTGTAGTGCATTCAATTCCAGTGCAATAAAGCGCAGTTTCAAGTAGCTCAAGATTCTTATTGATTTTTCATATATTTTTCTTGTGGAAGGTGTGAACAACTTTTTATATAAGCAAGAAAATATCCAACACTTAGGTTAGGTTAATCTGGGAGTCCCCGCAGGGGAACTCACCAAGATATAGTAAAGAAGTTTATTGTAATACCACCCGTTATTTGAACGGTAACGTAACTCGGAATCAAGAAAGGTTAACCGGATAAACGTTGCGTACCCCGGATGAAGTCACGCAAATTTACAATTTCCCACCCTCTCCCTGCACGGAGTGATAACTTCCAGGGTACCCCGCCGAGTGAGCTCATCAGCTATGCAGTTTCCTGCAATTGGCAATTGGTACCCAAATTACTCCAATGTCGAGGTATTCCGAGGCTGCTGGGGAGAGATGTCAGGCACTCCCCGACAACTTTTGACCTCACCATTAGCGATTCTAAGGCCTTAATAGTGGCTTGACTATCAGAATAAATGTTTGCCCATCTAGAGAGCATTGCATTGGTGAGTAGCCAATCGGCTGCCTGCTTGATTGGAGGTGCCCATCTCCGCCTGAAACGCACTACAGTAGTCCGAAAGCCTAAACAATACCAACACTTTAAATTATCATTGCATTATTTTATTATACTAAAACTTTGAAAAATTCGAATCAAAACGTTTGAAATCGCGATGGAAATTTTTTGATTTTTTTACAACTTCCATAAAGTTTGAAGATAGAATTTATACGCACCTTATTGTTCAACGAACTATATTTTAATAAAAAAACAACAAATAAAGGGTCGAAAGTTATCAGCAAAACCCTGTCTTATAGTTATGATAAGCACTATATATTGGTCACCTACTGGAAACTTTTACAGAATGAAATTTGTTCAAAGACTACTGACTTGTATTCAGTTTCCTTTTGCAAAGCATCTAAAATTGTCCAACCTTTTTCACAGTCAATTTAGATTCACTTCTTTTTTTGGATTATCTGGCCACACTGGACAACATTGTTGACCGACTCAATAATCGCTGATAGCTGAGGCAAATGTTGATGCTGACATGAGATCGCATCGATGTTGATGTTGATGTTGCTGATTTGCTTAATAGTTTCTTTCAACAAAAATGATCCTCAATCAGCATATCGACAATTTGTGCAACGCTTTTCAGTGGAAGACAGTAACGCATATTAGATGGCAAACACTGATCGCGCATAACATTTAATATCAACAACAACAGCACCCGCAGCAGCAGCAGCAACAGCAAACGATGAGCATGACATTAACAACACAAGCGCAGCATCAACTACATTGGAGATATCGAAGACTTTGGCATCGCATTGCATTCACCACAAACAACTTTGCGGCTGGCTGTTTTGTCCGTCAATCGCGCTGCCACATCGACGTTGTCATCCATCGTTGCGATCATCATTGATCCGACTATCAATGGTTGACGATGCGTGCATTTAGCATGTTGTCGAGGTAAGGATCGCGACCTATTATAATCAATTGCCTGCTCGTAACACTAAATGATCGCGCTGCAAAAATTAAGCACAATTACGCAAAACTGCCAAAACGCTTGCGGCTGCCAACCATCCCAAGCCATCCCGCTCTCGATCACTTACACTACACTTTTACGCATTAAACTCTACATTGGCGTTTGGCGAACGAGTCAAACCGATCGTGCGTCGCATTTTGTGCACTCTCTTTCTTTCTGCCGTTCAATTCTGTGGCCTTTGGTGCAGTTAGTCGCCGCAACGCAAACGACTTGACTTAATTGCAGCATTTAACTTGCTCTTATTGATCATAATAACTCCATAATGGCGGAACATGCGCGAACAATATAATATAATCAACGACGGCGGGCGTAGGGTGTAAAACTGCAGTACCACCAAACCAGGTACCAGCCGCAATCCAGCAGCCATCAACCAACAACCAACAACCATTCACTTGGCGTAACATGAGAGAAATGGTTGGTTCAGAAATGGTCACCGTTGCTCGCTTGCCACTTAATACACTTAATGACAGGTCCAGCGAGCGGCGAGTAGCCGTGCAGTTGCAATGCAATTTAAGTGGAGTTGGTGAAATTTTATGATTACCAACATGAGCATATTTTCATGTTTGGCTTGTTCTGAGCCATTGTGAGCCATTGCGTCCATCGTTCCAACGTTTCGCGTATAAAAGAGTTGGTGGTATTATTAAGTGTGAAAGCAAACAAGTAGTTATAAAAAAAATTATAAATTTCAGCAGCTTGTAATTGTTGGCAAAATTATTACATGGCTCAAGAACAACATGTTTGCCTTGTTGAAGGTGACATTAATTTAGTGGAATTTAGGTCATTAACGGATCATTTTGTATAATGTAATTTATGTTGGTAATATCTGTGTTATGACAGCAAACGAGAAGTAAGTAATAAATCATGGAAGTGCAGTGGCGCCTAATTAAAATTGTGGAAATATTTGTGTGTGAATGAATTTTAAAAAATGTAATTATAATTATAATTACGAGGGTTGTTATTTATGGATATTTGTGGACTTTGACACTTGCAGTATGGTCAGGCGCCAACTGACATTTCCATTGGAAAATTTGACATATTTAATCCAGTGACGAACGGTTATAACTCTTATTAAAAAAATACTTTCTAATCGCCATTTGTTGAGTTTTATTTTTTGCTCATCGAATAATCGTTATTTCTACAGTTATATTTTCTGAGCGATAAATAAAACTCAAGAAAAAACGATTATTTTCTGAGATATAAAAAAAGCTAAAAAAAAATCGATGTCGTTGCGAGTAGTCCATGTAACAAGGAGTATGTTGCTTTAATCTTGGATTGAAATTTGGACTAAATCCTTTATTTGCGGTCCCTGATCTAATCATAAATGTACTCAGAACATTTTGATGTTCGAGCTATACGAGTAGTATTGTTGATAGTGACTTAAAAAATTGAATAAAACAGTCAACTCTTTCGTGCGATTATTTGTTTTTAAATTTTCGATGTGGATTAACAAGACAAGACAAGAGAATCATACTTTAATACCGTAAAAATAAGGTAAAATTTTCTCTATGTTCCCCCAAAAATCCATTCCCAAAATCAGTTGTTGGACCAGAAAACTCCGATGCTATTTTCGAAATGATTTAGCAAGATCGCCATATCTCATACCACGAGATTATTGAATACGTGAGAATCAATAAGATTCTGGATGATTGCTTTGCGTTTGCGCTGAATTGCACACAATTTGCAAAAACTTGTCGGACTGAAGAAAGTGCTTCGAAAATTGTTTCAAACGAATGCAACATTCAGTGATCAATAATCATGGAAAATATTTTGAAAATCAAAAACTCCTTTTTCAATATTAATTTTTCCATTGTTAGGGTAGAAATATAAATACCAACCCTTGTATAATTTATAAATCGTTGTGGAATAAGTAAAATGCCTGAGCGAAATTAAATGTTCTGCAATAGAATTTTAAGGGAAATATTTTCGTAGAATATTTTAACTCATTAGCCCCTACTCAAAAGAGTCGCTTTGATCCTTACTTCAAGTAGCCTCTCTAGAAGCAACGTAAAAGACCACAGAACGTAAAAGACCACAGAAAATAAGAGGACAAATATTTCCCATGAAATATCCAAACATATTTTTTTTTTTTTTTTTTTTTTGAGGTATGCTGATTACGAGGGTAATATGAAATTAGAAATATTTTCACGTTTAACGTCGTGATTTAAACATGAAAATTAATCATATCATCGCATCACACGGTTCTATTATCTGTTCCCAACAAAAATATCGTAGAAAGCGAAAATATGCAGATTTTCATAGCGATCGAAACATTTGATATTTTTGGTTTCGTTAAAGAAAATTGATATTTATGCAGGTGATGACGGTGTTCCCGAATTCGTCCTAGGATATGTTAATTAAGCTCTGGTTTTAAGTGGCACCGGTGAAACAAATTAACTGCAGAGCCACATCGCTAGTTCATCTGCTGTATCATGGTACGGGGACTCATATTAGCGTAATCTCGTATTGATCGGACATCGAGGTCATCTCTTCCAAAACCCATCCTCTAGTTGAGATCTAACCAAGGTAGAAGAGGTTACCTGAATAGCCGCTTCGCTACCAGAGAAGATATTCACCCAGTTCTCTTTGCGATTGTAAGCCACGGTTGCCAGACCCGGTAGGCAAAAGAATAACTTAAGGTTGTATTGCTCAATGAGAAACCCTGGGCCAAACCAGCGTCTGTAAAGATAATTAATCCCTTCAAAAATTAACCTCTTCTCTGAGCCCAGTCCATGCCGCTTGGAAATCCCGTCATTATGGTTAACCTAAGCTTTTGACATGATATAGTCTTTGATATCTGATGGCACTGCATTTACGATGCGATGGGAACGTCATTGCGTGTGAAAAGTGCCGGTAAATTAAGCCAATTCGAATTTTGCAATGTATTAATTTTAAGCAATTTTCAAGCGTTCATATTTATACTTAAAACTTTATCAACTATGGACCGGTCACAATCAGGCCATATAAGCAGATTTTAGTTCCTTCAAATGAACTCTTTGAAAGTTTTTTTTATATACTTTTCCCTTTTTCCTCTTCTTCTTTTAATATCATATTAAACTTAACTAGTATATTGTTGGCCGAGATGTTCCTATTACCCGATTATTTTAAAAACAATAAGGTTTTATGAATACTTTCTCCATAAATCCTACAAATCGGTCGGAGTAGAATCATAAAATAATAATTGAACTGGAACTTTGAGGAAAATTGCGGCTTATTGTAGCCAAGTCTAGCGCTGGTAGAAGTGACAATTCAAATGACGGAAGGCCTGCTAAAAAGTTTTTTTAATAATTATAAAATGTCAGTTGATATCCTCAGAGCTGACAATGACGTTTCGAATTGCTACTGTGTCATACTGAACTGTCTCTCATCTGATTATCCAATAAATACGAATAAGCTCCATGGAAATAATATTTGGATCCACGAAGCAGATGTGAACAAAAATTCTGTTCTTGGGATAAGGAAACTTTCAGAAGACGGAGCTGAAGCGAAAAATAAAAATATAAAAACCTTTTGGCGGCGATGTCAAATAAGACAAACCGCTTGAGAAGTAAAAAACGAAAATTTATTGAACAGATTTATTCTTCAATCGGACCTATATACATATGTATATCGAAATTTCTGCAGTTACCAAAGAATAAATTTTCATGTTAACCCAAATATTGCATGAGTTAATTAATTTTGATCAATACAAGAAAAAACGAGTACATGTGAATGAAATGTAAAGATTTTCTGAATATTAAATTCATCCTATATATAAAATTCTCGCATCACGGTGTTTGTGATGGAACTCCTCCGAAATTGCTTAACCAATTCTTATAAAATTTTGTATGCATATTTGATAGATATGAGTTCGTAAAGTATATTCTCTGCTTGGGAAGGGTAGCCACCTGTTTGGAGAGCCAAATTGAAAGAAAGTATACGTAAGTTTTATGAAATATTAAAATATGGGTGTCAAACGGTACGTCTCGCAGAGGAAAAGGTTCATTCAAATATTTTGGAGAGGGATGCCACGTATTTGAAACGTCGAAAGTTATTAAGTTATATTCAAGCACATAAAATATTTAAATATGAGTATCAAAGGTTCGTTTTGCTGAGGATAACGCTTATAGCTAGTTACATTCTGAAGAGAGTTACCACCTGTTTGAAAAGTCGAATTTAATTCAAATGCACGAATTATATGAAATAAATAAGTATGGGTGCGAAACTGTTCCATTCGCTGAGGAGAATGATTATAGCTAGTGGAGGGTTGCCACCTGTTTGAAAAGTGGAGATTAATAAAATTATTCACAAATCATATGCAAGAGTGAGAATGGGTATCAGAAGGTTTGCTTTGCTGAGAAGAAGATTGATAGCTAGCTACATTTTTAAGGTTGCCACCTAATTGAAAAGTCGAATTTAATTTTGATATAAATAAGTTGTATCAAATAGTAAAATATGTGTGTGAAATCATTGGTTTCGCTAGAAGAAAGTTTATAGATATATTTGGAAGAGAGTTGCCACCTTTTTTTAAAAGTCATATTTAATTTAATTATAAACAAGGGTATAAAATATTCAAATATGATTGTCACATTATTAGTCTCGGCGAGGACGCGGAGTATACCTATATTTGTAAGAGGGTGGCCACCTATTATACTATGTGTCGGAAAGCCAAATGTGTTTTCTGTTTACATATTCAAAGGACAATTAATAAATAAATATAGGCAGAACAACGTCTGTTTGGTTTTCCTATATCTTAAATTTAAAAAAGGGCATGTGTGTTTGTTGTTATACTCGTATAGTGTAGCCACAAAAACTACTGAACCGATTGAAAATTCCCGAGAGATGGCACTGCGGTCGAGACATTTCTAAAACCAGTGTTTATAGTCCGATTTCATTAAAATTCAAAACATAAATATTTTAAAAAATTCGGCCGATAGGTGACGCTAGATGAGAAATTTCACAAAAAACCCATATTCATAGTACAATTTGAATCAATTTCAGAACACGTATTTGTGGGATGTAGCGAAGCGCGGCAAACACCATTTATGTAAATTG
The DNA here is from genome assembly GCA_951828415.1 of Anomoia purmunda. Classification (NCBI taxonomy): domain Eukaryota; kingdom Metazoa; phylum Arthropoda; class Insecta; order Diptera; family Tephritidae; genus Anomoia; species Anomoia purmunda. The sequence goes on along the minus strand of OX639993.1, from coordinate 194,380,905 downwards.
CGTAGTATAACATTTTCATTACTTTTTAAAAGCTTTTATTTTTAGATCAATGTTAATTTTAACAACACATCCATTGGTAGGTAATGGCCTTATTTACCATATATGTATATTTTTCCCGTACTCAAGTGCTCGGCTCCATGGTGTAGCTGGTTGGTTAATAGCATTTACTTATTCCCTCTCATTATGCGGCAATTTAGCAAAAAAAAAAAACATAAAAAAAAACACTGCCGCAATATCAAATTACCGCTTTACTTTCATGCGAAACATGCCTCCCGTGGCAAGCTCATTATGCAACTTGCACTTTGCACGCATTTTCTGCGCTCACAACTCGGACGCCGATCCAGCGACTGCGATTCGCGCTTATTGAGGATCATTAAACAACATTTACGCAGCAACAGCGCCAAAAAATTATGTGTGCCGCGTAATTATGCGTTTTGCGTTTTGCGTTTGCGCAGGCATGTAGACGGTCCGACAGTCCGACACAATCAGACTGACACTCCGTCCTCGAACAGTGGAAGGGCTGAACTTTTAATCAGGTACCAGCTGAATGTCGTGCTAATGTTGTTTAAACGAAACTTATACTTTACTAGGGGGAAAAACAGGAAAATAAAAATAAAAATACAAAAAAAATTTAACGCAGTAGATACTTAAAAGGCCTATTAGCGAAATTATGGTACGCATTTGCATTAAGTTTTAAAACATTTTTTTTTTTTTTTTTTGTAATTTAATGCAACACTTTCATTAAGTTTTGTTATTGCGCAAAACAATTTGTGGCGCTGGAAGTATTTCATTATTGAAAAGAAGCATACAAAATTTATTAATTTTAATGCACATGGCAGAGTGTGTGTGTGTGCGTGTGTGTGTGAGTGAATGAGTTTTCGAAGCACCTTATTTATTTACTTATTTTACGCCAACATTCACACACACATATTTGTACTAATTCATCCAACCACGCAAAGCCACGCCACTCCACTCCACACCACTCCACTCCTCTCCACACCATCTCGACGCAAACAGACAAATTTAGCAGACAACCATGCTAACGATTGCACCGACTGTATCCGTTTTTGGTTTTGCTGTTCCTGGCGTTTTTTTGTTTTTGTTTCTTGTTTTTTTGTTTGCCAAATTCAGTGCCATTTGAATTTTAACGCCAGACAATTGGGCGTTTCACGGTTGTAAATTCATTTGTTAAACGACGCGCTCATAAAATTTAGTTCGGTTGTTTTTTTTTTACTCTTTTTTACTGCACTGCATGCAGTTCTCATTCTCGGGCTTTATTTTTTGGCTGATTCTTGGCAGCAAGATTACAGGTTGGCTGCTTCTCAATCGATGGCAAAAAATGTGTTTGCCTTTTTGGTTTTTTTTTGTTTTATTGAGAAAAACATAAAAACCAACAATAAATATTTATACGAAGCAAACGAAAGAAGGCGTTTTTGTGAGTACGACTGTACTCATAAAAAATAAATAAACACACTAGGTATGTGCACAGTCTGAGCGAAATGCAAATTAGCTAAGGGTGAATTAGAAATTTTTAACTAAATGGTTTTTTATTTTAAATTAATCTTTTTTACAGTTTTAAACGATATATACCGATATCGCTTTAGAATACGAGTATCATTTCAAAGTTCCAATAGCTAATTCTCGAAGTTGTGGAAGATATGTAGCTATTCGGAAGTGGCTGGTGCCGAGCCCGCCGAGCACTTGACCGCAAACTTCAAACCGGATTCTCTCGAAACCATGTTTTTCAAAATTGTATAAGTGATAATAAAAAAAGTAGTGGACCGATTTTAGTTATTCAAATAGCATAAAAAACTGTTCTATATAGACTAAAGATTTCAAAACCAAATCATTTTTGAACCCTTTGTGACTGCGTGTACCACGAAATTTTTTTTCGCAATCATAATTTTTTTTTGGAAGCCTCTTTCAAAGGACTAATTTTCGAATATCGTAAATATTTTAGTCTATCTTCGATAAAACACTCTTCTTAATTAAGAAAATATTTAGTTTGTTAGTTTCAGGTGAAAATTGCGGCCAGCATCGCTTGCGACGTCAGCGGCGACAAGTTCATTGAAAATTTTGTTAATTGTCAATTTTCGCTTTTGTAGAAAATATTTTTTTTCAACCTCAGGTATCACTCTAAATAAATACTATATTTATTTGAAAAGAACTTTTTTAATTTACCTACAAATTAACTGTAAAAAATGTCTTTTTTTCGGCCTCTAAATGTCCTTCCCCCCTTAATTGAGCACGGTAGAGAGTTTTTTAAGAAAATAGAAAACGCGTTGGGAATATAAACCGTCATTTTTTTTTAAGCTTTTGGGCATGAAACCGAAAGACTTGCCCCCAGCAAATCAAGACTTATCACTCCTACCAAAATGTGTTACGAAAAACTATCTCCATATGTGAAATTTTTCCTTAACCCTTGTGTTAATACCCACATTTTCTTGCGTTGCCCAGCATTCGGGGTAACCGGGTATTAACCGACTATTCTTTTACTTTTCTTCAAAAAATCATTTTGAGTAAGTAAAGATTAACCGTTCTTTGACTTTAAAAGCGAAATATGTTTTTCGACTTTGTGGGCTGATTTCTAATTTCTACCCATATTGATTTTATATATTTTGTACGAAAAAATTTAAAAGCAGTGAATCGTTGGAATTACATTTATTATGAGCCTAAATTTTACATTTCTTCTGTGCCACTGACGCCCACTGTATGTGCATGGATACTTCGGCAGGCTCTTTCGCCCTTGCAACAACCTTCCCATTTCCACTTTCGAACATTTAACTGGTTGTGGATCAATCGGATAAAGATATTGGCATCTTAGTTGTGTCATTTTGAGTAAGTAAAGATTAACCGTTCTTTGACTTTAAAAGCGAAATATGTTTTTCGACTTTGTGGGCTGATTTCTAATTTCTACCCATATTGATTTTATATATTTTGTACGAAAAAATTTAAAAGCAGTGAATCGTTGGAATTACATTTATTATGAGCCTAAATTTTACATTTCTTCTGTGCCACTGACGCCCACTGTATGTGCATGGATACTTCGGCAGGCTCTTTCGCCCTTGCAACAACCTTCCCATTTCCACTTTCGAACATTTAACTGGTTGTGGATCAATCGGATAAAGATATTGGCATCTTAGTTGTGAAAGTAATGAGAGGACGAGGATGAATTATAGAATTGCTCGCCTTTCTTATTACATAACACTCAAAAGTAATCTATTTTGTTCAAATATACTTAGCTTCATGACAAAGTTATGGAGTTTCAGCGGTTCAGGCCAACGAACGGTTAAATTAACCTTTCCATGCATTCTTCTTTTAAGGTGGTGAGTTATAATTTGGTTTTGAGAGGAGTCACAAAATTCTTAAGATACTTCTATAAAAAAAAATGTTTGGTAACTGATATCACGCCTTTGACCACTTTACTTTTTTTTTACTTTGTTTACGAATTTCATTTGCCCATATTTTAAGCTGAAATTTTTTTTGGAATAAGACAATAAGTTGGCTACCTATCAATTTTTGTTTAATTTAAGTTGAATAACTAGAAATAAATATCAACTTCCACTCGACTTACTAGGAAGAAAGTCCTTTTGTCGGTACTCCGGCGTAGGGTGTTAACACAAGGGTTAATTTAGGTTCATGCTCAGTACATTTTGAGGAACTAAACTACACTACGCAAAAAAAGAACAACAATATCATATACTTTGTTAAAAAAAAACAGCGACATTTTTTTGTGGGTTCAAATGTCGGTGGAGTCATGAAAGAAATCTGATGCGGAGATATGGTGATATCCGAAACAGCTATCATTTCTACCATTCCTGACTGTTGTTGTCTTTCTTGAGCTCAAAAATTCATATTGTCATGCAAATGCAAAGGCAATGTACCTACTTTTTCAAGCAACAGAAACAATGAAATATATATATTGTGATTTTTTCTCTATGTAGAGGTGGAGGCTAAGCTTTAGAAAGATATATTTTTCCCCCAACGCCAAGGAATGCTTTTCCAGAGTGTAGATGGTTCACAATTTTTTTTCTTCGTTCAACATTTTGATTTCTACACCGACTTGACTTTTTAATCCAACACAAATATAAGATGTGTCTCATTCTACACGCCTTAATTTTAAAGAATTCATGTTGGTGTTGCCGGAGTTACACGTTAATTACTCTTCTGAATGCTTAGGCAGATGAATGTGAAATAAAATTCAATTGTACGAGTTAGTGTATGATATTTCGCTTGGAGTTCGACGAATTTCGCCTCTACATTCTCGAGTGTGTCGTGATATTGGCAGCGAGCATGTTGGCAACGGTCTCCATTATTTTATGCATTGCGGAAATTAAATCTTTTGTCTGTCGTACAGCACTATGGGTAATTTGACCAATTTTTTGGGAAAAAATTAATTACATACAAACAAACTAAATGTCCTTTTAAACAAAAAAAAAACAAAAGAGAGAAAATTAAAAAAAAAATTAGAAATTGTTTGTTAATTTATTTTAGTAAAATAATTTTTATTTTTTAAATTTCATTTTACAATTCTTCTTCTCTATGTGTATCTTTTCTTTAGGTATTGTTCTACTTACTAATAATTAATCAATTTAAAGTAAATATTATGAAATTGCCAAAGTAAATACCACAAATTTATGGGGTTATTAAAAAACAAATTCATAATCATTTATGTCAGAAAAATGCCTTCTTAAATTTATTGCTTGTTGTTATTGTTGTTGTAACAGCATAAAACATTCCTCATACAATTTTGGGGAATGCTGCTGAAGTGACAGTCCTTGGCCGGATATAGATCCGGGTCGTTCCGGTATCGTAGAACCGACTGTCGTGGGAACGTAAATTTATTACTCAAAATATTCCACGAAACATACTTCTAAAATAAGTACTTTGAAAATGCAAAACACGAACTATTTTTTGCACCTAATTTGATTCAAGTTGCATATCCGAAATATTTCCAATAATTCTAATTAAGAAGTTAAAATTGAAAAAGAAAATTTTTTTCCAAATTTTTAATAAATTTTTCTCAAAATTAAAAACTTTGTTTTATATAGTTTATAATATAAATAAAAATTAACGTTATAAAAAAAGATTTTATAAAATAACATAGCTGATCAGACACGAACGTCACTATGGCTCTGGAGAAGTCCAAAGATAACGAAGATCCCCGATTGACTCAAAAGATAGTTGCTGATCAATTTGACTTGATTTGTCATGGTTATATCGTGAATTTTAAATAATCATCTGGGATATACGAAGAATCCGCTCGATGGGTTTCACGAATTTTAAATGAGTTCCTGAAAGAGCCCCTAGTGCGTTTTGCTAAATTTTTAGCAAAGTCGTTAATGGCGACGAATCTTGGTGCTATAAGTACGATACGGAAACCAAACAGCAGGTCAATGGTATGGAGTCCATGGAGTAAAAGCTCAGCAACAAAATGAATGATGTCATGTTACTTCCCCCGATCAAAATTTCGTAGCTTCTATTCCAAAAGTTTTAAGAAATTTGTTAGAGAACTGGAAGAAAGAGGACTTTGTACATACATCATAACAACGCGGCAATGTGGCATCGAAGGAATTCGATAGCATCATATTCTCAGGATCTAGCACCTTGGGATTTCTAGTTATTTCGAAAAATAAAAGAAAAGAAAGGATTTTAGATGAAACATCTTTAACAAGGTGGAGATAATTGATGAGGTTAATGCTGAATTTGATAGCCTAAAAAGTTAGACTGTTTCAGAATTGGATTTATAGGCCTAAGAAATGCCTATAAGTTGAAGGTATTGGCAATAGAGTAGAGAAGATAAAAAAGACGAATATTAAGAGTAAATACGAAAAAAAATGTATTTATTTTTTCTGGTCCACTAAACGGCCTTTTGTTAGTACCCTCTGTAGTGCAGACATTGAATGGTAGTGTAAATCATGCAACGATTTTTTCTAATATTTTCAAATATTTTCTTATCCCTATTTTTTAGTAATTTTTTATAAAAATATAGTTTCAATTAAATTCAAAAACATACAGAGGAAAAACATACAGAGAAATTTTAAAGAACTTAAAAATATTCAACAAAATTCCATGCTTTTTACCTAGAATGCAATAACTAACGGCTAACATTTGCCGTTTATTTACACACAAAAAAATCGAACGGCGTTGGACATTTTCTTCCGTATAACTCCCGTGAGCTCTTTTTTTTTTGCATGACAAAAAAGACGTTCAAAAATGAATAGTTATTTTGAGCCATTACATTTTTATAACTTATAATAAAATAAATTTAAATGCACAAAAAATAATGGGCTTTTGTCCAATGAAATTGCGTTTCTGTAAATAAATCTACAGGATTCGGTGGGCATGCATGTTTTTGCCCAACGCTTACCAATTTAAAAAAAAAACCACTAAATTCTTAATTTTAATATAATGAAGTTCGCCCAAGAACAGTATCAAAATAAAGTGTATAAGGCCTCGAAGAATTTGATATGGCTGATTAACTGATTGCATCATTCCGTGGTAAGGATAATTGCACGATCAGAAAGTAATGAGTGTTTCACTCAGGAAGCGAGTAAAAATTGTCTAGCTAAATAATTCTCGAGAGGACCCCGCGTTTTTGTAGATTTCAGAGAAAGCCTAGCCTTCGCCACAACAATGCTGAACGATATCCGAATGATATCTTTTCCAACCCTCCACAGCTTCGGCTGTCCATCGACTGCCATGCTGAGTCGAAAATCTTCATTTAAAACTGTATATTTGCACTGCCCGCTCGCATGCGACTCCGCCCCTTTACGCTTATGCGCCAACATCCATGTACATATGTATGTAGCTCCGTGAGCACTTTATGTAGTTCCACAGAAATACACAAATCAAGCACAGAAATCGCCAAATCGCGCGAATAAAGCACATCCAATTGCAACACCTCCAGGCAGAGCCAACAGTGCAATCGTAAGTCTTACGCCACCAAATGCCAACACCGCTCGCCAGCCCGAGCTACCACGGTCACAGCCATAGCGATACAATCCCACAATCTGTAGGGATGTATGGGATGTATGTACATTTTAATAATTGTGTATCTGTCAGATACACAAAAAAACCATGCAGCAACGGCAGCAGCAGGCAGCAATGCCTCGTTGCAGATGCAATTTATCCATGAATTTGTTTTTAATTTTCAACACATTCGCTAATTTGATTTTTAACTTCCACCACTCGCTTGCCAAGCATTCGTTTGTATATAGTGGCGTATACAGCGTTCCAATCGCAATGCGGGCAGCCACCAAGTAATTCCCAGTACCGCCGGGCGTACCTTTATTATTACTGCCAATGCCAACATTTCTACATTTGCTGCCGTCCGTTGCTGATTACAGCCTTAGCAGTGGCAATTGTTGTGGTGCACAAAAAAAAATCAAACAAAAAAAAATAGCAGCAAGAAAAAAGCACAGAATTAAGTTAATCGTGCCGGAGCGCGTCGCTCAGTTATCATTTCCATGACGCCTGCCCAGCCTGCTCAGCCAGCCTGCCTGCCTGCCTACCGGACTGCCAACACTGCCAGCACTTCCCGCACCACCTGCGCCACTATGCCCACCCTGCCACTGTGGCGTTTATCCTTTTGCCTCGCTGCTGAACTTCGGCTTGTTAGCTGCATAATTTATGTGGCTTGCGATGCTAGTTGGCGTTGCCAATGCCATTGATGCCATTGCCCGTCGTTGCCATCATTCGGCATAGCCATCAGGTAAAATCTATACGCGCGTTCTGTGTAAGCGATTGCGTTGAATTGGTCTTCTGGCGCTGCATTTTGCAACGACAAACAATTGCAATGACCGACCGAACGACCGAACGACTGACCGACTGTTATGTTGCTGGCTGGGTGCTGTGTTCATTCGTCGTTGTTGTTGTTGTTGTCTTATCCGTCTGCGCAGGCGCAACCAGACAAATCGATTTTCAACGCATTGCGTTGTCTTCGTCATCGCCATCGTCATCGTCTGTGCATGAATCGCGGGCAATTGGCCTCTCTCGTAGGCCAAATTATATTTTTTGTTTGTTTGGCTGTCGGTTCGGAATTGCATACAAAATTCACAGTGAGCGTGAAAGGATTAAGGATTATTAGCGAGTGAAAACAAAGATTGGTTAGGGTGGTTTCAAAAGAAAACAAAAGTAAATGTTAGGGTAGATGGAGTGGCAATAAAAAATATGTATCGTTGCGTTATGATGAAATTGCTCCAAATCAATCAAGCTCCTTTTCTATGAAAAACTAACCCAAAATGCCTACAATAAAAATGTATGCATATCTTCTTCTTCTTATATACAAAAAGGGCGTGTGGGTCTGTTCATTTGTAGTTTACAGACCCGAAAACTACTGAACCGATAGAGCTCAAATTCACAGGATGTGTTTGTATAGCGCGAAAAAAAATCCGATAGGTGGCGCTGGAATCGAGATACATCAAAAAACCGTATTTTCAATTCAGTTTGAGTTAAATTCAAAAAACGCAGTGTGCGTCGCATTAAAATTTGTTTTTTCTATATTTGGCCAATAGATGGCGCTATACACAAGATATCTTCAAAAACCTTATTTACAGTTAAATTTGAATTAAATTCAAAATACGCGATACACGAAATATTTACATTTCAATTTGATTTAAATTCTAAATACATAGTATGCGTCGCATTAAAGTTTTTTTTTAAATTGTTCCGATAGGTGGCGCTATACTCGAGATATCTCTAAAAACTGTATTTAAGGTCCGATTTTATTCAAATTCAGTATATGTGTTAGACACATAAATGTTATTATTTCAGATGATTATTGAATCAATAGGTGGCGCTGGAGTCGCGGCATACCTAACAGGCCGAAATATTTCTAAAAACCGTATTTACAGTTCAATTTGATTTAAATTCAAAACACGTGTATGCGTCATATTAAAAAATTGTTTAACTCTGCCGGCAGGTGGCGCTATACACAAGGTATCCCCAAAAACCGTATTTATGATCCGATTTTATTCAAATTTAGTAGATGTCTTAGACACACAATTATATTTTATATGAACATTTGATCGATAGGTGACGCTGGAGTAGCGAAATATCTAAGAACCTTGCCTTGTAAATCGCTTTAAATCTACCGAGTGCAAAACACTACACTCTTCTATTTGAGATTACAGTATTAAGGCTCTTGTTACAAATCGGGGGAGATGATCTCCAAAGAAGCTCGCACTATGGCACTATTGGTTTCATTACGATCTTGAGGATCAGTTGGAATCGAACCTACATCCTTCAATTCAAATAACACTGAGAAACTCAAGCGCATATCTTTTCCTTTCCCTCATCTCACACAAACTGAAATATCAACTGCCACAGTGAAAAACTTCCCCAACCCATACGTTATGCCTTGTTCTCCGCCAATTTCGACACTCACAGCCATCATTGGACATGAACCGGAAACATAACAAATCATAAATTAAACCCTCGTTAACCAAACTTATTACCTGGCGTACGCGCCCCTTTTCGCGATGCCAAGTGGAGTCAAGTCAAGAGTCGGTTCTGCTGGACTCTCACACTGCCAGCCGTTGGCTTGGTACGCTTGGTGCTACAACAGTTTGCCTTCTGCACTTTTTGCCCAACCGATAAACTGGGATGTAACAATGTTAAAGATATGTATGTATGTATGTTTGTATGTATGTGTGTGCGTGTCTGTATGTGCATAGTACAAGGAGTCAAATGCAAGAATAAAAATCGAATTGTGTTTTCATTTTATTACTTGCTTAAATTATATTGCACTATTAAGCGAATTTAGTGGAAACACTTTGAGTTTGTTTTTTTTTTTTTCTTTTTTTTGAAACGGAGAAAAAAGAGGGGGAAAAATCAAACATATTTGCTTGGTTGCTTTGCCATGGATGGCCTCCGGCGATTGGACATTGCAATAAATGGCAATGGATGAGCGAAAAAAATGTATCGTTTTAGCTTGAATGGCGTGAATGGATGCTGAGTCAATAAATGAAAATGGACAGTCAATGGAGAAGGTGTTAAATAAATTTGAAATTGCAATGAATGAGTTGGTCCGTCAGTGTTGTGTGGAGTTTGGTATGTTTTCGAAAATATGTATGTACTTGTGTAATTGTGAATATCTCATATGTATAACCGTAGGCGCTATATTACTTAGTATGTAAAGATATTTAAGGATTTTCTTCCGATAAGAATTAACAAATATCAATGATAAATAATTAAAATGAATAATGTAAACTCTATATTTCTAACGTTAAAAAATCTAAGTGTATGAAATACTCAACGGTGTAAAGCGTGCAACATAGCTCGCTATTTTTTAAATATTTATTTTGGCCGTTAGAAAAAATAAATTTAGAAAAATTTTACTTTGGCCACTTAAAATTCCCAGATTGAGCACTTGTAGAATAAAAATTTTTATGAGAAAAATATTTCTATTTCTTTTCATTTTATATACAAATGTTTTCTTTTTATACAGATTTTAATTTTTATCCCCAAGCTATCGGAAAATGACACAAGGACCGCAAAAATTTAAATTTAATTTTACATTTATGGGTTGAAATGAAATGATATCTGAAAAATATCGCTTAGAAATTATCGATATCGACTAGTATCGACACCTGTGGAAGTGAAGGTCATCCGTATGAACTATGTGGCTTCGGCCATGTTCGGGCAATAAAAATCGGTTCGTTTTCGGTTCGACAAAAAAAAAGCCCAACTCTGGCCGAATATTTTTTAAATTTTTGTTAATATAAAAATTGTATAAAATTTAACTTTTAATATGTTTCTTTTTGGAGAAAAATCAAATAACCCTAAAAAAAAAATATTCATTCCGAATTGGGCACTTTTCGCAATGAATATCCGCGCTGAGAAATTGTGGGATTTTTTAATACTTTTTAAAATCTATATTTGCTGTTGAAAAAAAGTGCTTCAAAATATCTGTCTGCTCCTCCATCGAGTGCACCTAGTTCGGCCCAAAAAATCGGTGTTCGATTGTTATCTAGAACTAAGTTAAGTTTTTAAGTCATAATACAAGTTAATAATGTAGGAACTAAATATGAGTAAAATACAATTACATAGCCAAACTATATGTTTAATGATACAGTTTAAATTGTTTGCTCTTTTAGCTTTTATTCCAATGTTTAATCGTTTTGAATACAATTGATGATATGATATGATATTTTTCCGTATAAAGATATTATAAGCTAGAAGAACTCTTTCGATTCGATGGTCATGGCGTTTTGACCGTTTTGAAATATATTTTTCACAACCAAAGAAAAATTAAATTAAATAAAGAAGCCCAAATATGACTAAGTAGTATTTGTCAGTTTTTAATCAACAACAGAAGCCCAAAGGGACTCAGTAAGATTAACAAAAAATGATTACAACTATTTAGTCATCAGCAGTCTACATATTGGATTATTCCCTCCGCTTAACTATAAAAAAAACTCACCAAAAGTAGTGAAAAACGACTCAGTGGGACAATAATCAAAATTTTAGTCATTCAAATACTGACTGGGACTTAAAAAAAATATGAATAGAGATACCTGCACATTTTTTGCAACAAACACATTTAAAAGAAATTATTTTTATTACAATAGAAAATTTTGAAGATAAATAAATTAAAACGAAATGAAAATAAATTTTAAAAAATATATTTGTTTTTCAATGAGATATATAAAACTATGAAGGTCATCTTATAAAGCACCGTTTTCAAATTATTCTCCGCTTTCGGCAGTCTTGTATGCATAAATTTAAAAGCCAAATATTTAAATTAGATAGTTTCAAAAATATCTCCTTATTACCTTACCTGGTATAATTTCATATACATCTAGTAACAAAATAATAGCGATCAAATTTGACTTAAAAACATACAAACATTTATAGATACCGCAAACTACATATGTAGCTTAATTTTTATATTCGACATTTACTTTTCTTCAGATGCGAAGATGGCGTTTAAATTTCATAGGTTAATATTTTAGCCTTTTCTAAGATTTTTTTTTTTGTAATTAATTGTAACCCTATTATTTTCTTCCATAATACTTTTAGTATTGTCCGTTGGGGTTTACTGCGCGAAGAGTAATAGATTTGCTCAGTGAACTTTATGTCGAGTTGAAATGCCTGTACTGAAAATTTGTTCACTTCACAATTCCACTCGAATAATTTTGGCATGGATACGTCGGATAAAAATTTCGAATCAAAATTTGCCTTGATATCGTGTTTCGAAACAAGTAATTTTTTCAATACCTACTAAGTACTCGACTGTGGCAAATCATTAGGTAAAACTTGTGTCAATCAGATTATTGCTGCATATTTTTGAAGAGGTTACGAATGAAAATTCAAAACAACCAAAAACATATTTCGGTATTTTGTTTTTAAGTGCGTGAAGTCCAAATATCTCACTGCTAAGAGGCTGTGTTCTTTTGCAAGAATTTACGATATCATAATTCTTCAACTTTTGCACATTGAAACAAACTTCTATCGAAATGCCTTGATTCATTTTACCCTTTGCTTCAAGTTTCTTCCAGCTGGTTCTCTGTCGATAATCATACTCGTAGTAAACATGACGTTAACGCAAACAATAAATGACAAATATTTTTATTTGGAAAAATTGTCCACATCAAAAACCAATTGGAATTGGAAATGTAAAAAAAAAATTACGTTTCATGAAAGATATTGTCAAAATTGTAAATAATAATACAACATGATTTAAGCTATGAGTCGCAGTATGAGCTCGTCCAGTTTTTCTAGTATGAAAAAGTCGATGCTTTCTTGAGTTTTATGTAAAGTTTATAAATATTCTCAGAGAATACCTTAAAATAAGCAGTTACAAAAAAAAAATTATACTTAGAAAATAGTGTACATGAAATTAGTTTTTAATCTACATACGTATTTATTTTAAAAATTGAGGAGTAAATAAAACAATTTTTGAAGTAAAAATTCTGAAGCGGCATGAGAGTGATCTCTTGCAACGCTTAAAGAAGACGCTTATATTCGAAAAAACAACAAACATACATTCCGAGGTAGTGGTATATTATATATCGAGAACATTTCAGGACCTTTCAGTAGATCGGGACTCCTACAACTACTAGCACTCCTACTTCTACTACGTCTAATTACTACTGCTACTACTACCAGCTACTACCTCTGCAAGTATTAATTACTAGTACTACTACTACTCCTACAATCCGGTTGATGTTTTTGATATCTGAAATTGTTAATAGAATGTCACAAGATAGTTTGGAAAAAAAGTTAAAATTGTCCTTTATTTTTGGTAAACTTAAATATTAAAAACCACTATTTTGAAAGAACTTTGTATTACATTTTTTTTAATAAATGAAGCACAAAATGCATTACATGGCCTGAAAGTTTCCATTATGTGATCAAAGTTATAGAACCCTCCCTACAAAAAATGTCTGATCATATCGAAAATAAGTTATCGATTTAACATACACACAATCCAACAAACAAGAGAAAAAGCCAATTCTTACTGTTTATGCTTCTGCGCGTACGTATTCATCAAAGAAAATTTGAGTTTAATATGAACTGTGAATCACAACTGACAAAGAGTGAATGTATTACACGAAAATAAAGAATTATGTGAGTGCATTTCCATAAATGCAAAAAAAAAGGAAGAAGAGAAGTGGTTGTTTGATTCCCGATACCCATACAAAATAACCATCAAACTGGTCAATAGTTTGAGTTAATTTTCTGGCTAGGTTTAGGTAGAGGCTTCTTGCAGGACTTGTGATGAGAGGTACTCGGGTAAAACAATACCCAACCTAAGACACAATATTGCACTTTAGACTCACCATATTCGGCATTCTTGACTAATTAACTAAGCTATCCAACTACTCGAACTCCGGGCATTACAGCAAATTTTCAAATAAGTTAGGGTTTGTTAGTCTACCTGGCGGTGTCAGAAAAAAAGGTAACCCTTCTTGTGAATCTACAGTAGACATCATTATGAATATCCAACATTTTATTACTGTAATTAGGTTCATACTAGCTGTCCGTGGTGTTAGTATACTGTGTCCTGTTGGGATATCTATCATAATTCTGCAGTCCCTACGTGAGGTTGAAAATATGAACCGAGCTCGCACTATCTCGTTTAGTTTGCGAGTAGTTAGAGGGGCACATCGTCTCTGCTTTTATTTTTGACATGGTATGCAGCGCCGTCTTGTTGAAACCAATGGTCGTTCACATCAACATACTCCAATTCAGGTACGAAAAAATCATTAATCATGGCTCTATAGCGTTCCCCATTTACCCCCATTCCCAGTGACTTTTTGAGGTTGTTACGGCGTCTCAATTGCGACAATTTTTTTTATTAACGTACCCATTCAACCAAAAGTGAGCTTCATCGCTGAACAAAATTTTCTTGTGGAAATCGGGATCGGTGACCATCTCGTTTTTAGACCATTTACCGAATGTGCGACGCGCTTAATGGTCGTTCGGCTTCAGTTCTTGCATGAGTTGGATTTTGAAAGCCAAACCAAGATCCTTCAGCAAAATCTTCCATCCAAGTGGATGGGCTCAGCTCCAACTGTTGCGCGTGATGGTGGATGGACTCAGCAATAGCGTCTTTGGTGCGCACTGTGCGGCATCTCTGAGGAGGCGCATTATCTGCCAGAGTAAACGTGTTGCGAAACCGATAAATGGTTGCTCGAGTTACCGACTCTGCTGGGCGATTATGTCGACCGAATATTCCGAACCATTATTTTGGTAATAAATTTGCCCAATTTGCAAACGTTGTTTTGGAATAGGTCTGTTCATTATGAAATGGCAAAGTACACTGAGTATAAATCAAGTAACAGCTGTCCTGAGGGCCGACTCCGAAAAAAGTATTGCCTCATTGAAAACCACACGTCTAAAAAAAAAACCCCTTAGATTCTTTAGAGGTTTTTGCATGTAGGCCCGTGAAATCATATCCTTTTTCGCAGTACTGCGAGCAGCTGTGAGATAAGTTGGGATATAGCATCCCACTTGCCGCCAATGTCTGACATAAAATTGCAATAGTACACTCGCACTTTCCCTATATGCCCCTACTCGTACGGCCACTGTAACTACGAAACATTTATGTATTTTTGATTTTGCTGGTAAATCGCAAACTGTCGATCATGTACATTAAATGCGCGACTTTATTGTGCGCAAAACGAATTATTGCGACATTTAAGGCGTCTAAAGACACAGCTTATTCGAACGATGGGGCCCCGGCTAAAGCTAAGGCTACGGCTAAGCCAGCAGCTGCAATGCAATTCGCTTCTCAACTGTAAGCGCGCTACACATTACACATGTGACATGTGAAGGATTGTGTGGTGTAGAAAAACAAAAAATGATGATCCCCTCGTCACTGCGGTCTTATTTCTGCTACTCATATTGTATCTATTGTTGTTGTAGTTATTGTACATGTTGTTGGTTGTTGTACACGCTTGTACAAATCACACTACAAACGTCAACTTTAGCCGCATAATTCAGGCCAAAACAATGCAACAAAATGCGACACAAGTAGCAAGTAAAAAGTTAAAAGAGGCGAACAATAAAATCAACTGCAAAGGTTAAGCGATAAGACAAGAAAAAAAGCAAACAGCCTCTCCTACTAAACTCCAACCAGGATGGCTAAAAGCGTCTCCAGCCGCTGGGCGCTGGGGGTGTTTGGCGCGGTATGGCAATGTTAAAATTTATAGCCGCATTGCATCAATTAGGGTGCTTTCGCTGTTTCGCTAAGAACAATAGGATTGCGGGGCTGTGTCATTTTTATCGGCGCATTTTGTTGCTGTTGTTTGTCGCTTGGCATTCTGGGTATGGATTTGGGGTTTTGCGACTGTGCGCATGCAATTTAAATTGATGCTGCGCATAACTCACATCACAGATCACCGCGCGCATGCGCAACGCGACAATCATCGATCGTTTTGTATGAATACCCACTGCCGCCAATCGATGCCAGACTGTGCGACGACGATGGCATGGCCGAACATCGTCATCAAATGATGCGAATTTAAGTCTGTACCCGCGCCAGTGCAGTTTGATTGTGATAACCGTTATTTGTACGCCATGCGATGTTGCAGATTAAATCCCTTTTTTTCATTTTCATTTAACTTTTGAAAAGTGTTTAGCATTTTTTTGTAAGTAAAGTAAGTGAGTGTATTCGCAGTCACTCACCGCTCCCCTCCCCCCTCCTTCCACCAGCCGCACGCTGCTTATTTTTTCTTCTACCTCTTCACATTCGTTTTGCGCGCAGGCACATAAATCCTTTACCCCTTCACTTTGCGCGCCGCTTTTCCTGCACTTTGTTGCATTTTGTGGGCTCATCACGACCATCATTTTGTGACATTTCGGTTGTGACGACTGTCAATGTGCAGGCCATCACCGGTCAATGAGCTGTGGCTCGCTCAGGGCTCTGAGAAGTGATGGATTAGCATCAGCGTGTAGACATAAGGACGACAGGCAAACGACCCTTCGGACGGTGGTGTTGTTGGCTTTTTGTTTTTGAAGTAATTCGTGGCTTTCTTCTGCACTTCTGCAACGAGTCTACATTTTTGGTTTGGGGACAATTTTTTCTGTCTGCTTTTGTGTTTTTTTTTCGTTTTTATTTTTTTGAAGTTTCTGATTTGGTCATAGGCTTGCGGCATACAAACATTTACTACATATATATTTCTCGGAAATAATTATGCTTTTTATGAAGCCCCCTTACCTCTGCTTTTGCACCGCTTACTGCTTTGGATTTGTAATCAATGTCGCCGCTTGGCAAAATAGCAACATTTTTGTGCAAATTGTCGAAAGATTTAAATTGATTATCCGATATTCGGTGCATTTTTGTGTCTGGCATTTTCTGCTTTGACAAAATTGTTGGTTATTATGTAGAAGAAAATTCACCATAATTGAATGATTTGGTGCTGGATTAAGTGCAATTCGTAAGGAATTCCGTTGGTTGGATTAAAGTAGAGGAATTTCGAAATAAAGCGGTTAAACTGAAGCTTTGAAAAATGCCTAGTTTGTGGATATTTCAGTTTGCTGCTATTGCTATGGTTATATTATTTTCAAATGATTGTTGCAGTTTTTTCAATCAAAACTGATTATTATTTTCAATTTAATTCTTTTCTTAAAAATCAAAGTACACAAATTTTATAGCCCGTTTCCATGTCACAGTTCAAAGTAAATTCTAAGTTTTTATATTCTGTTGCAAAAATCAAAAACTTTGCAGTTCATTCTCTGGGAGAAGATAAGCAGACATTTTATTGGCATATTCTGGGATGGTTTGTTCCAAAATGACTTAATATTAACTCACTGATTGTTCAAAAATTATCTGGATAATTTAAATATAATTGGGTGATTACCAAGTTGTCATAAATCACAAAGTTATAAAACTTTAGATTTCAAAATTTATGTTTCTGGATTGCATTGAATGAAATAATTAATAGGTACTAAGCAATTTTATATTTTTTTACTTACGACTTTGCCAAGTGAACTCTCCCTCGAGCAGAGTCTAGAAAGAAGTCTACTGCCCTGACTATTGTTGCC
Organism: Anomoia purmunda; assembly: GCA_951828415.1. Taxonomy (NCBI): domain Eukaryota; kingdom Metazoa; phylum Arthropoda; class Insecta; order Diptera; family Tephritidae; genus Anomoia; species Anomoia purmunda. The sequence continues at coordinate 194,363,409 of OX639993.1, read as the reverse complement.
ATTTTCCAATATTTTCCTAATAAAAACTGAACCTGGAGCTCAAAAATTATTATTGATATAAATAAATTGGGCAAAAAAATTAATATATGTAGGAAAAATAATACAATTTCATTTATATTTGCAGTAAATTTTAATAACGAATACATTCTCATTCATTATTCAGGTAGTTCTGAGTGGCGAATACATTTTTATTCATCATCGAATTGATTTTGAATATTAAATAAATTTGTATTCATCATTATTCAGTTTTCAAAACCGTGAAATTATTTGAATGATTGAGCAAAGAGGAATGCAAGTTCATTTGATTTTCAAAATTAGTTGGATGATGGATGAAAGGTTTTTCGCACCTCTAAATTATTTGAATATTGAATTCAAATTTAGTTTTTCTCCAAAAATTCAAAATTTGTGAATACATTTTTTATTTATACGTTCATTCCATTTCTCCCGCCCATATAATGTTTGAACAAAATCTGTTTTTGATGGAAAACAAATGACAAACACCACTGCTGCTAGTATGCAAAATTAATGTTAATTAAAAAAGTTCAATTTCATAAAAAAATTTTTTTTAATTTAATCAGGAAAGTTAAAAAGTTTAATGTACATATTTAAAAGAAAATTCATAATTTCAATTATAAAATAAAATTAAGTAATTATATATATAAGTTATCAATTAAAAAAAATAACGCATGTGTAAATAATTTAATGATTTATATCAAGCTTTTAACCAGGAACCGAAATTAATGATTTTAAAATGTTGAATGAAAAAACCAAAAGCTTGCAAATACCGGAGAAAAGTTTTGAGTATAAGTGTTTGTATACTTTTTGACGGTCTATATGAATTTGTTACGATTTAAAATTTTTTTAGCGATATCTCCAAAAATACTATTTCGAGTTATATTTTTTAGATGCAAAATTTTCGTTTTTTAGTTTTGCTTTTTTCGCAAATCGAAACCACAGTATAACAGTATAACCAGTAGGCAACCATTTTTTTTTTAACGACGTTGCTATTCAGCAGCCATTTTTAACGATTTTGGCATTCGCCAAATCAGCTGTTACGTTATATAGTCGATTGCCAGAAACTAGACGACAACAAATTTGATGTTGTTAAATCAATCGAGAAGGGAAAAAATTCATGATTTCAACTTTTCTTAAAATTTGTTTTCTTAGAATACATATTTTCATTGTAAAGTAATATAAATAGCTGAAGTGGAAACCTTCATAAACAGGGTAGGATGAAAAATGGATGTAATATTCGTAATCATGAGATCTTTTCACACCAGCATTAAAGAAAGTGACTCAGATTATAAAGAAACCATACATCCCCATTCAATCCAAATCATATCCGATCATTTTAGAATATAATTCGAATCCAATGCCACTTGATCAAAGTAAAAAAAAATCGACTTTAAAGTTCGCTGCGGCTTAATTTGATAGATAGCATCTTAAAAATTATGTGGCATAATCATAAACAAAATTAAGTTGGTTTGTACGTTGTAGCTTTTTGACATTGTGACGTATTCGTTGTCAAAATTAAATTGCTACTTAAAGTACCAATTCGACAAATAACCCAGCGTCAATAAGTTGTTGTACCTACACTTCTTTTTCACCAAATAATCGATTTGAAAAGGATTACGAGTTTTTTTTTTATATTCAACTAGAGCAATAAATATTTAATAAACTAGTATTTTATTGAAATGATGTGATCCGAGTTAAATTTTAAACACCCCATCGAGCAATTGCTTTGTGTAAATACAACTCTGGGCTATTATAATGCTGAGACAGAAAAGTGAAACAAAACTAACGGAAATGTTTATAATGGTGCCTGAAACTCAGAAAAATTTTTAAAAAATAAACAAATGTACATGATATACTTACATAAATATATATAAAATAATAAATGACTTGTTATACGGGAAGACTAACAGTGCTGCATTTGTGCGTAAACATTTGCCTTAGTGGCGGCGCTCCGAACAATCCGATAACCAATTTTATTTTCCAAGAAATATAAGAAAAATAAACTTTTACGATAAATATTTGTGCTGAATACTCTACATAAATTATGCTACGAGTTCTTAAGTAAAAAGATATGCATTATATTATAATTTTTTGAATCAATTTATTATGTTAATTTTTCCAAGAGCAACAATGTATGGCGAGAACGGTTCATACGTTTAAGTTCACCTCTGAAAGGCTCAACCCCACACAAGGCTTTCACCTCAGGTTGTCTTCTGGTTATACTATCATCGAAACACTTAACACATAATGATTGCTTTTGATCAAAAAAAAAAGCGGAAAAATACATTATTATGGTAGTAATTAAGAAAAAATCGCAAAAACAAATTTTATTTCAGAGGACCAACAAATCACAAAATAATTATTATTCAAAATTAATTTTAATTAAATTGGCGTTGCATTATGAATGATAATTTTTTCTTTTTTACAATTTCCAAACACAGATTTTGTATACTTCTCCCAGTTCTTTTTCAAACAAAAGTCGTGGTATCGATTCTTTTTTAGACTATTCTGTATGAGTGCTAGTATTGATACCTACTTTTCTCAAAAGTTCCACCACCATCAAAGCCTCACCAGCTCACAACCCATCCCTCATAAAATCACCACGTATCGTTAGAGCTCTTGTGAATCGACTAGTCGACTAATAGGTTAATCGATTGAAAAAAGTTCTTTAAAAAAATAGTCGACTAACCGTCTCATTTCGATTTTTTTGACTATCCGTTCGTTTTCGATTTTTCGACTATACAATTCAATACAATTTTGTGTTTTATATGTGTTGAATTTTTGACACAACTCCTTTACAACTATAATAGAGATTTAATGAAGTCATTGTGAGCAACTGTCACTATTCCAATAATCGCGGACTACTCGATGTTGAGCGGTTAGTCGAAAGTGAACGTTTTATCGAATAGTCGCTATGCGACTATCAACCGTCCAAATAGTTGCTAATCGACTAGTCGATTAGTCGGATAGTCGATTTTGAGCAGTAGCTCTACTCATTACCGTACTTTTTTCAAATAAATTCATTTTTATTGTTAATTACAAATCCTCCATCTTCATATGTAGTTCCATACCCGTTACCGAAAACAATACCCTTACCGAATATAATACTTTAAAAATCCACAAAACCTCTCAGTATTGAGAACCGAAATTCGTTCGTCAACTTCCAAATAAGTGCAATAAAAATTTAACAACCTCATTTCCAACATCATTTTGTGGGTATGAACTAAATAGCCAAAAAAAAAAACAAAAAAAATAAAACGAAACACACAGATCATCAAATCAACCACTACATCTTCTGCTCCCCATGAGTTTCGAACGCTGGTTGGAGTAATTGAGCGCGGATGGTTAAAATGGTATTACGTGCTAAGTATCTGCGGACGGATAAAATATTTCTAAAGCTCAAACATGGCAAATATCTGATTTTATGCGATGCAAGGAATAATAAAATTAGAATTAAGAATAGGGTAGGCAAATGATGGTTGGCGTCAAAAGGCCGTGTAAATTACAAAAGTGCGCAAAACAAAGCGATGTGGGTGGTTGATTGTTTGGTGAGATGTCAGGCAGTTTTGATGGCTTCTACGTGTAGCTATTAGTTTTGTGTGCGCATGTGTGGGGCGGCAAACGAAACGTACCACCGCAATGATGACAGAAATTAAGTGCGCGCCATCAACGTAAATGATATGTGGCTGATTTGATGGGTTCAACCAACCAACCACCACCACCCATTTGACGATTAGCACTCGGAGAAGCGTGCGGCACTTAGGCAGAGGTGGAATGTGGAAAATTCGTTCGACAAGCAGTTTTATGTACTCCGGCCCTCAGCGCAGTTCTAAGGCAGTCAATGTACGGCTGTCAACTAAATTACTCTTTGGGGAAATAATTTTGATACGCACTTGTGATGGTGGAAGTGCGTAGTTGGCATTTCTAGTTAGATACATATGATATATATTAGGGTGATCCTTAAAAATCAAATGATAACACTTTTCAGTCTCAAGTCCTCAACCGGCAATAGCACGGTCAAAGATATCACATATAAATTTTGGTTCCGTATCGATTCTGGGTAATCTTCTTTTATATAAAAATATCGTGTCACGGTTTTTGTGGTCAATCCCCTCCGATACGGCTCCACCAATTTTCATGAAATTTTGTATGCATGTTTGATAGGTATGAAATTAGATCGTAAAGGAGAAAGTTTATAGCTTTATTTTGGAGAGGGTTGCCACCTTTTTTTTAAACAAATTTAATTTTATTATACGTAAGAATATAAAATATTAAGAAATGTATGCCAAAGTGTTCGTCTCGTCGAGAGCAAGGAGCGTACATACATTTATTTTTTAGAGGGTTGCCACCTGTTATATGTAACAAAAACCGATTTGCGCTTTCTTGTTTCATATGTATGCAAAATTTAAATTAAATTAAACTAATAAATAAATAGAGGCAGTGACAGCGTCTGCTGGATTATTCTAGTAATAAATATGACAAAAAATATATTATGCATTTTTTAGTCTTAATGGGGTAATCCGAACATTCACCCTTTAGTTATCAGCATTCGAGGCCAAAATTTATATGTGAAATCTTCGACTAACGTATCAGGTATTGAATGTAAAAAATGTAGTTTTAATTTTTTGAGCCTCCAAAGAGTAATCTGAACTTTGTCCACTGTGCGACACGCCTTAACTGCCTCCAATCGGAACCAACATGTATCTGTGTAATTTACTCAATTAAAGTAGTATCCACGTAGGTGTTAAGGCTTAGAAAATCTGTTGTAAAAATGTTCTTACTACATTTAAGGGACACCCTATTATATATATATATATATATTTTTTCTACACCAAAGTTCAAACAGCTGTGATATGTTTTGTTCCGTTACAGTTGTAGTTTAGTTAATCGCAGCAGTAAAAGTTGTTAATAGCAGCCACGCAAAGCCAAAGAGGCTGCGTGACACGCCCAACCGATATGTTGGCCAATTGGGCAGATGAACGAAGTTCATGTTTTTTTTTCTTCTTCTCATTTATTTACCAACATCAGGCACGCATAAAATCCACGAATTTACTTAAGTGTAACTTTCTTAACCACAATCACGCCAAACCAACGACTGGCGGCTGTGGCAAACGACTTTCATTTTTATTACATTTACGAGTATGACTTTGGATAACTAACAATATATATGTACATAGGTATGAATGTATATACTTGGATTTCTCAACATCCCAGCGCGTCCATCAATTGCACACACACACACGCACTTCTGTACATTCACGCGGATATGATTTACAAATTATCACCACCACAAAATTAGCGCCATAGTCGGTTGTGGCAATGAATTTCGTGTTGTTTACATGACTTTGATTAACTTAAGAAATCGACAGCAGCGCCATCAAAACAAAACCTGGAGTTTGGCGTCTGCTTGCACTTCTGCCACACCGCAAAGGCAAAGGCGCAAAGAGATCCCCACCACGGATGCAGTTGAAATTTAAGTTAATAACAGACGTGCAGTGAATAGCATCCCTGGAGGGTGTATTTGTGGTAGAAATTGAAGCATCAAATTCATGTAGTTAGTTAGTTAAGTTTGTGCGATGCCATCCAACAACTGATTGACTGGCAATCAATATTCAGTGTGTGTGTGCATTTAGCTTGATGTGAAGGCATCTGAAAATCGGATTCACTAACCCAAAATAATGGCAAAAGATTTAAACCACAAATTGGCTTAATCCAACAGCTGATGCACAGCCGCCGTGCATGTCAGGAAGTGTACAGATCCGGATAAGTTCGTTTATGAATTTGCTTTCAGTTTGTTTGCACAACAGCTGCTGTCTGTCCCGCTACCAAATTTTTTAATTTTTATTTTTTTTCCTTAACCGCAAATTGTGATTTAATCTCGATGTGCTATATATTCTTAAAATATCTGCTTTATAATTCATGCCACTGCTACAAGCCGAGGTGGAGTTTAGTACTGTTAAAAAGATTTTAAAATCTTTTATAACTTTCACTGATTTTTTATACCAACATCTTATGAGCTTGAAGCTGGTTTTTATTTGGAAAATTTTGAAAAACCAACAGTAGTAAGAGCGGTAGACGATATGCATACAAAGTAGCAGCTATTTGCAAGATCATCACATCTCCACATCACACTTCTTTTTTATTTATATTTATTTATTTATTTGTTTTAGCCTTATGACTTAAAATACAAATATGGCTTTAATTACATATTGTACATGCATTCAGTGTCCGACAAAACCAAAGCACGAAACTCTCCAAACTACTACCTACCAAATGATATTTTCAAACAATTATTAAAACCAAATTTTTCTATATAATTTACAATTGTTGTTGTGTTAAATAAAACCATGTGCCATAAATCTTTATATTAAACTGAAATATTGATTTAAACATGAAAGTAGTGTTAAATGTGGTGCGACAAAACTGAAACAAAAAAAAATTAGACTGACAATTTCGACAAATTATAAAAACAACCCTGAAAATCCGCTTCCTAATGCAAGTAAACAATTATGAGGAGCACCTCACGCTCGCTCTATTTCTTATTGGGTTGCCGCCTTTTCTTTTTAGCGGACGGCGTACTTTCTTCGGTAATTTGTATCTAAAAATGTTAAACCAGGCTTTAATATTTAATAAAAATATATGAAAATGTATAAAACTTACATTTGCAACAAATTATCAGCAAACAGTACTTTGCTACTTCCCATTGTAATGCTTGAAACACAATACCGGCGATCGACGAATTTTCGCTCAGTATGCCGCCGACGTCAGCAACGTTCGTCCAAAGATTTCGCTCAGTAAAATACAGTTACAGCGACAGCGAAATCGGCTTATAATAGCTTTTAATAATGTAACATTTTTCAAATAACAAATTTAATAAATTTCTAACTTGAAAACCATGAGTGTTTTAAACATTTGACCACAGCCGATTGTTCGACGGGCGAAATTCACAGTTCACTTTGGTTGTGTGCATTCCCATATATGCCCGTGTGTTCCATTTTTGACATCGAAGATTCGCGACTAAAAATTCGCGTTTTGCCGGTGTTGTGTTTCAGGCATAAGAAAATAAACAGGGCTTTAGATGACGTATGCAATTTTTAGCATGTGTTTTGTTGTTGCGCCATTGCTCGAACTAGAAAGCTTCGCAATCCGTTCAATCCTCGCACCTTGTAAGGATAATTTAGAGAATATGCTGTTTATATAAACAAAGTTTTTAACTATGCGCTTAAGGAATGATTATAAGGGCTGTCAATGGAAGATGGTAATGGTGCGTGACAGGATTTCGATGTTTGGAACAGGATTATTTAAAATCAAATCATGGAAATGGAGATGAAGGTGTATGAATCCTTGATGAGTTCCTTATAGCAAATAGGAATATTTTGACGAACTTTTTTCATAATCAAAGATTGTCGAAAGAAAGATCGATAGTAGAACGACTCTTAACCCTTATGTGGATGATTTCGATGCATTTTCGCTGCAAGGCAACTTCATTATGCTCCAGAAAAAGTGTCCAAACTACTGAACGTGCTGTGTTCTTTACGACATGAAAAGTTTTTTAACATTGTACAAAGAAATTTCATATAATAAATGTCCATGATATTTCTCAAATGATTATCAATAAATGTTATGTATAAAAAATGTTTTCGTTGTTTTAATTTTTAACTTTTTATAAGGTTATTAATTTTTAGCTCTAACCTATTACTTTCATTTGAATTATAAAATATCGTGGTGCACTTTTCCTTTATAGACGCATTTTTCTCTTGAATGTTTTAGTTTCTTTTTTATATTTTTCTACTTTTATTCATATTTTTTTTTAATTTTTTCTGTTTAAATTTATGCCAGTTAATACCTTATGCTTGGATTTCATTGGGTGGGATGTCAAATCCTGTCAATTGAATTAAAACAGCCAAAATTTTGGCATATCTCGATTTAGCACCAACACAAAATGTCATTTCGTGTCATATTGTGTCATCAAATATTTCACATAATAAAAACCCAGCATAAGTCGAATGTTTGTGGTAAGTCATTTGGTTTTCGACCTCTTTCGCGAGAAGGCTTTGCTTCGTTCGGGAATTACTTACGGTATTCGAACACTAAATTAGCTAGTCGTTTTGTTAGCTGCCAATGGAATTTTAATTGGTGTTCTCGCTATATTTTCTATTGCACCAAACTTCCGTGTGTCCCTCGAAGGACCACCTGGTAGTGCTGGAAATGATATGTTTATTGCATGTATTTTGTTTTTGGTTTTTGGGGTGGCAATTGCCAAACCAACATATAGTAGCGAGCACAACTGGTCGAATGGTAACCTTTTTACAATATAAACAAAATTAAAATTTTTTTTAAAGTTTTTAGACATTTTTCGAGTGTGCAGTTTTATAGCTTTCATTTTAGTATACAAAGTTTCCAAGGTAAGATCGAAGAAAAATTCTAAAAAACTTACGTTAGTCTCTAGTCACTTCAAACATGCAATTTGCTACACTAAAGTTAAATAGGCTAGAAAATTGTGTACCCAAAAAATATGTAAATATCTTTTTGAAAAATTAAAAAATTTTAATGATAATTTTTTGAGTTTTTACAAATTGTGTATAAAATTTGAAATATTCATTTACATGGTTTTACTTAAAGTATGAACTATGGTTTTATATAAAATGAACAAAAAAAATTAACATGAAAAATCTTGCAATTTTTGGAAAATAGTCATCATTGGGCTCACCAGTGCAAATAATTTGTTATTACAAAATCGAAAATTTTATTGTAAACAAATATGCATTTTGGCAATCCAAGGCGAAATCATATAAGTTAGTGTTGAGCAAGCAGCTGAGTGAATTCGTCTGCTGGACTGAATGTCAAAACTATGTGTTTTTGTTGTAATTCTTAGCAACTATCACGGTCATTGTGCGTGTAATTTGTTAGTGTACGTCTTTGTTGTTGTACGCTCAATACCACCTGGTATGAATTTGCCTTGAGACAAACCCTATACTAAGATAAGGTGAATTTAAACGAAAAAATCAAATCAGCTGTTCTTTTGACACCACCTTCTATAAATTCGCTTTGGTCATCAGCCAAACGACAAATTCAAAGTGAGCGACTGGCGTCCAAAGGTTGATGGAAGCAGTAAAAATATGACACTGTCGGGCCTGTTGGCCTTCAGGACTTTCCCTAAATTTTTTTTAAATTCAATTAATATAAATATAGCCTATTTTAATTCGAAAAATGCAAATAGCAGGGCGTTCGACGGCTACATTTGAATAACAGAGTGCTTCGAATGCGAAAGGGTAAAAAGGGACGAGTAATTCGAAAATTCGCATTAAAAAGTAAGCCCCCCAGCTTCTTCTTGTGAATGTTACTAAATTTTTGTATGCACACTAGCTCAGTTCGCATATGAAAGTATTCCATGAACTTAATATTTTTTAAAATATCTATAGATTCTATGTACTCAAACTAGTAATTTCTGATAAAAATGGATTCTTATCTTCACTTTGAACTTCACTCTCTTTAATTAGTTTTGATGAAATTTCAAACTCGTTTAAGTTTAACCTCGTTTAACTCGTTTTATCAGAGCTAATATTTCTTTGCCACTTAATTTAAATTTCTAAAGAATTTTCTTATACGAGTATAATATCGTTATTAATGCTTCCCATGCATAGTGGCATGAAATAGAGTCCCACTAAACGTGCTGTTACTATTTGCTCGATGCAACCTGATTTGTATGCAATTTGGGACACGACAAATTATCAGAAAACTATACCACCTGCTGGATGGCTACTCTCACGTGCTACAACATTCTTCCCGTGCACTTGGCCACGCAACAAACTGTCAGCCTGCGAACAACAAATCGACATGTGCACAACATTAATTTGACATTTTACGTAACGCGTGCAACTTGGCACTTGCCCCCCGATAAACAGCAGTGCCCAAATAAATACATACTATATATATTTAATGGTAATTTTGTAGTATCTACTTATTTGTTTGTTTTTCCCCCTCTTTTCTACAATTTTATTTATTTACATATGACTTCTGTTTTGTCTAAAATTGGTTGCCTGCTGCAGCTGAAAGTATGAGTGGCAACAACATTTGAATTTTGATTATGTCAACAAATTTCTACCGCAGCGCTTTGGCAACTCATACAACAAGCCAATCACGCATGCGCGTACACTTTTGGAGCCATTCATATAAATCACTGTACTGCTGCGAGGATTTCCAGGAAATAAAACTTCTACACACTTTAAGCGCTACAAATTCTCAATAATTAACATTAATTGTTGCGTGTCCAGTAGATATTTTTTATTTAAATTTAACTTCCAGGAATTCATCAACGTTTTTATTGGGGATTCTTGTCATTAGAGTGAAGTTTGTTGACCAAACCAAAAAAAAAACAAAGCATTTGGTGTAATAAGTGGTAATATTTTAAAATTAAATGACGAAACGTTTTTTTCTGATTGTGGTTAACCCTTGTAGGCATAGCTGTCATTGGAATCACTAAATGGAGGCTCTTCTATTTCAAGAATTGGAAGCACAAATTAAATAAATAAATATTCGCGTCACGCTAATACAAAATATTTTACAAATCCGAAATTTCTTAACTGTGGAGTTTGTATAGAGTGTGAAGAAAAATATATTCATTGGTAAGAATTTAATTATGTTAAGTTAAGTTGATTTAGTAGTCCTCTCAAGTCAAGTTATACTACTTATTATTAGAAAGGTAAAGTACACTGTAACTGAAAAGTTAAAAGAAGAAATGCTGCGTGCCCCAAATGAAGTTTTGCAAGATGCGGATTTACAGCCCTGCCAGCTCTTTTTAGGCGCAAATAGAGTGAGAGGCTAGGTACCTGAAACTCAGCCTCACTTAGGCAGGTCAGCTGTATACAATAGACAAGAATGATTCCTCCCCGTCGTGTTGGATGCAGCTGCGACAATGAGGGGCGGAGACTATATTCCGCCTAACCTCATGAAAACCCATCTAACAATGTCCGGTCAGAACTCCTACGAGGATCGTGATTTGCCGTTTCGTTAGCGTCCGGAGTTTCTTCAAACGCCTACGGTAGCTTTTCCCAATGCTCGCTGAGCCAACATTGAGCCCATCTGTCCAATAAAAGTCCGCAAGCGGCTAGAGGAGCTCCCACCCTCTCTCTTCCCAGAGTTATAACTTCAAAGGTACCCTGCCGAGCCAACTCATCAGTCATGCAGTTTCCTGCAATGTCGCGACATGATAGAGGCGGTTGAGAAATAGAGATCAAGGACTCCCCTACCAGTTTCGTCCTCACCATTAATTGCGTCTACAAAAGTCAGGAAGCCTAAATTATTGACTGACGAAGAGCTATTTGCAGAAGACACCCACCCCAACCTTTCCGTCCAATTTCGACTCGTTCGTAAAGAAGTTCACCAGTCCCTCCCTCTAACCACCATCCCTCTCACATTCCGCTCTTAGTGGGGTGTGAGCAAAAAAAGATCCATTTGGAGGCAGATATGGCCGGTAGCGAACGGCTTCTTGAGGAACAAAGTCGAAGCTGGAGCTTTTTGAGTATCCATAGACTGATTTGAAGCTTTGTTTTTAATCGAGTTGCAACAACCTTGTTGGCAATGTCCACAGGCACCACGTTTAGCATAAGTGCTGAGCAGCCACACTCATTCCAGCTCGGTCTGAGCTCGGTCTGTTGCACCACAACCATTTCAAATGAACTCCACTAAACAATGACCCCATAAAAACTTAATGACCTGATTGTGGTCTCATATAGCCAATTCTTTACTTTCGGAGAGAGGCCCCATCTCGACCCACTCCGGCAGGAGTGTTCAGCAACTGATGTTTTTTCAGTTTCTCCTCAATATTTGGTCCCCAGGAGAGCTTCAAATCCATAATCCATCCCAAATATCTAACTCAATTCAAAAACACAAGTGGACGTCGCCGATTGAGGATTGTCAGGCATCAAGCACTCTATACCTTCGATCGATTGCGGTGAGCTTCATCTTTTTATGGTAACCACGAGCCCCGACACTACGTGGACAATTTGCCGAACAGTTTTAGGTATTTTTGCATGAGGTCAAAGAGAGCATCCAAGAACTTTCTGCTCACAATAAGTCTCTCACAATGACCCTAGGGGAAAATGAAAGAACTCCAGTTTTGGGAGTGACCCTACCCACCGTTCATTGTATGGAGATACTACCACGAAGGCTCTGTGGCAGACCAGGCATAAGATGAACCTTATTAGGCAGCAACTTAGCACAATCATTTCTGGAACGTACAGTTTTAGTTTTAGTTGATTTTTAAATGAAAGAATCCAATAAATTTTGTTTCATCATCACTTTACCGCCTAGTACGTATCTTAATTCAATTGTTAACGGAAATTCGTAAAGGAAATCAAATTAAGTTTTTTGTAATTTATTTCAGAAGTACTTAATCAGAGATTTTGCAAATTCTAAGTATGCTAAGCTCAAAGTACGCTAGGAATATCTGATATTTACTTCAAATGCATACATACTACAAAGTTTATAAGTCTGTATAGTTGCATACCAACAAATGTATGTATAAATATGTTTATGTTAAATAGTAATACATATATATTGCACAATATCTGTACATATGAGAATATTAAAACCTTTATAATTACCCAGCAGGAAATTTTACTGGTACAGAACTGAGGCGCCGTTATACAATGTCCAGACCATAACTGAATTTTGTAATTATCACAATTGCCATAATTATCTCGCCAATCCACTTGATTTGGCAAGATTTCGCCATACAAAAATGTAACTTGAAAACCTCCTCGCCGACAGGTTCCGGATTTAATCGACATTTAATTATTTGTGCAACCCTGATTTGTTTATGAAAACAACTGTCAAACTGCAATGAAACCATACGGCCCGTGAACTGTGGTTAGCAAAAGTTAGTGATGCGGATTAACTTGGATTTTAGATGATTAACTCTTGGTTTGGACATGGGATTCGTTTCATTAAAGATAAACGATCGTGATCGCGCGATAGGCAGTCCCTCTGTCTGAAATATCGTTTAATGTCAAATGTCTCGGAGAGGTCCTTCCAAAATCTGACTGAGCCGTTGGTGTTGCTCATCGATATTTTACATAGTCGTGTTAGTTTCACGAGGATAACAAATTCAGACATTGGGGTTCGGCGTCTAGATTGACGCTTTCGATGTCATCATTTAGAAAAGTATAAAAAGTATCCCACCACAATTTAAGTGCACTTTAGATATTAGCCCGATCGCTGCGCGGCCCTATAGGTAGCATCTTTACTTTCCGTAGCAGCGCTGAAAGCCAATGACTTCCTCATCGGTGTGCGTAGTGATAGAGAAATGTGCTCCCAATGTTCACGAATTTCGTTTTACTACGAAGTGCTCTTATTGCTCGTAAAAGTGATGCTTGATCACATCGTCCTTCTCTTTCGTCGAGGCGTGTTCACAAATTAGAGAGATATTAAGGAATCTTACTTTGATGCGTATCGTGGGAAAATGCACGTCCAACGCGGTTGAACAACAGTACTCTGCGGCAAAGCTTTGCATCACCACAAATCCAACACCGAACTTACATAACTTGGGGTCATGGCAGCTGTAGTAAACATTGTAAGGTTCATTTCATTTCTTGGACGGCGGGGATATCACCCCTTACAATTACGAGGACATAAACCAGCCGTGCTGCAACTCCTTCTCTACTAAGCGTTCGGTTATTCTAGTTGCATGCCCTGCAATCACAGTCCCTAACCCTAGAGCCCTGCAAGTTATTCAACTTGGTGTAAAATTTTGAGGGGTTGCGTCACACTTTGCTTTCTTTTTTTTTGCCTATTTTAGTAAAACAGTTTATTCAACGGTAAGTGGTTGCAACAATCAGTACTGAGTTCAGCAGCTGCCATGGGTAGTAAAATACGATGGTGTTTTTTCAAATGTCAAATGCATTTAAGCATTTTTTTTTAAAATAAATTATATTTATAACTAATCAGTAAATGCAAAATTGTTCAAAACACTGCATTTTTATTCTTAAAATATTTTCTATGAAGTTGAGAGGGTGCTGGAGGTAAAAAAACTTAATGTAAAATATGGGTAGGGTTCCAGGCTTAATACCTGTGGTCGTTCTAAAAAAAAGAGGATCTCATTCGAGGCTTGATGAAAATTGCATTAAAGATAAATCCCAAGCCCCATGCGCAACCCGATACTGGAGCGATTTTTCTAAGGACCTATCTACGCAGCTACTTGTGAACAGAAGGCTGTTGACTTTAGTGAACCCTTAAACCGAGTAAGTCGGAGTGGCCCCACTAAAGCTACCTCTCTTTCAGTCTTCGGCCAAGGCTCCCTACGGATTGGTTACCGCATCTCGCAAATGGGTTGCTCATGTTGCCCAGAGTGCAGGAACGTAGACGTAAGAGTCAAGGGTGAGTATAGCCCCTCAGCTTTAACTACATTTTAATTTTAACCTTTTTATAATACAAAAATATCCGTGATACAAAGTTTGCACACTAATTGACTCCAAATAGCATTAATTTCTTATTGGGTATCGTCTATAGTACTTCGTTTGCATGCAAATCGTCACGGTCATTCACAAATTGCTTCTTCAGCAGCGGCCACTACTAAAAATACAAAATGATTTTTGTACACACCAACTCCAAATACATGATATCAAAACTCACGTAGTACTTTTACGTAGAAACACCGTCCATTCAACGCCGCTAATTGGCGAAAATCCAAAGGGAAACAATAACAATAATGTATGGCAATATTTGCATGCCATTGCCTGCCACAATGCAGACATTCATAGTCGTAGTATTTCACTCGTCTACACTTATCGCTGATGTTGCAATTTGCAAGTGGCAATAACTCAGGCGCACCGAAAATTCTTGACTCAACAAAAGACAGTAAATATCGAAACGAAATGGAAAGATGGAGTACTAAGTAAGTAGGTAAGTAAGTAAGTAACCAAGCGCAAAAATAATGAACGAATTGTGATTGTGATTGGCGAAAAATCATAACGATTTGCAATTATTTGAGCATATGGGAGGGCAGCATGCAGTGCATCAGTCAAGAGTCGATATACAGTTAGGTCATTGTATATGTAATGTAATTGCATTTATGCAGTGCAAATGTGGCCAGCAAACAATAGCACACTTAATTAGCAGCGCCGTCAAAAAATGTATGTATGTATGTACATATGTATTCACGTAAGTAGTTATACGGAATTAGATATCAATCGGCGAATAATGGCTGGCCCTCATCATTATATAACTGTCAAATGTGCGCGCACCAAAGGCAATTAAAAACGCACCCTTTCGACCCACTTTTCAAGTGATCAATTACACAATCGAATTAAATTTATTGTTGCTACTTTAATGTTGCTACTTTAATGGTTTATTGCAGCTTCAATGACACAATCCACCCTTATTTTCTCATTGCTAGAGAACGACCGAACTTCGGCTTCGACCATGTGCGGCCACTAAAGTTCGGTTCGTCTTCGACCAAATAAAAGCCGCACTTTGGTCGAGCATTTGTCAATTTTTATTAATTTCAAAACCGTATAATGTTTTACTTTTATTATGTTTCTCTCTGCATAAAAGTGAAAGCACTTTTTCGAATTTACTTAGCAGCGATCTGTCGTGCGATCCACAAACTTTAATCCATCCGACAATCGCAATTTTTGTCGACAATATTTGTCGTTTGCACCAACGATTGTGTGATTCACCAACTTATTCTTAACGGCACTTGAGAGCCTTAAATGTCAAAATAAGTGAAAAGCACGAAGAGGAATAGAGAAGAAACAAACAAATGCGTGCTGCCAAATCTAAATTTTACAGCGTTTTTATTATATTTGATTAAAATGAAATAAGATACTAGGTTAATTCAAATAATTGTTTATATATATTGCAATGTTCCATTGTTGCAGAATTTCGGACTCTCCTCTGATATGTTAGAGCACTCGGCACCAAGGAATATCCGGAATCCCCAGAAAACATGCCATGATTTTCGTTTTCTAAATTCGCTCCATTATTAATCGTGTTGTGCTCCAGGGTATATATGTACATAGATTTAACATTTAAAAAAATTGAATTAGGATCATTTATATTAAAACTAAACTATATTTCTGTTTCTATACTTGGATTCTTAAAAAAGTTTGTTTTCACCATTTGCACATTAATTGAATTATAGATATGGTGGTTGACTTAAGCCACCTCGTGATTCTTTGGCGCCAAAGTTGATACATGAATACAATCGATGGTCCCAATAGTGCCTCCCACAAAAAGATGACGCCCCATATGCAAACATTTCTTTAGCAGCTTGACGCTCCACTTGGATCGTAGCAAACCTTTCAAGCTGAGAAATTAGGTATTCAGCCAAGTCTGGAGTTAATCAATACAGCTTCTAAAATTCTGTTGCATTCAAATGACAGGGATTATCCACATTCCGGAGTAAACGTTGACCCACTGTCGGAGCGCTTACGTCCTCATCACTTCGTGATAAATTATATGCCAAATATTTAAACGACATTATTTAATATTCCTCTTTTAATTTCAAGAAAACAAATCTGCGAATTTTAAATCTATCTTTTATTGAAGTTGAATTCACGAATTTTTCTTTTCTCGATTGAGTTAACAACATCTAATTTGTTTGTTGTCGTTTAGTTTTCGATAATCGACTAGCTAACGACAACAGCTGATTCGGCGTTAGCGAAACCCGGCTGCTGAATAGCAACATCGTTAAAATTTTCATTAAGATGGGTTGACCATGCGAACACCGAACGAAACACTTTGTTAATGAGCATTTACTACCAAGAAGGTGTCAAATTATTAAACATAATTTTTGTAGAAAATAATTGCTTTAAAATATCTATCGGCTGCTGCATCGAGTGTGCATATTTAGCAGCGTTGCCGGAATTTTTCGAAAAAAAATACTACAACTTTATACGATTTTTGCATATATATATTAGCTTTTAAGCTTCAAAAATAATTTATTTGTAAAATTAATTTGAGTATATATTAGAAGTGTTCATCATTTGAAGGAGATTTTGTTCAATTGCGAAATA
Source organism: Anomoia purmunda (assembly GCA_951828415.1). NCBI lineage: Eukaryota > Metazoa > Arthropoda > Insecta > Diptera > Tephritidae > Anomoia > Anomoia purmunda. The sequence continues at coordinate 194,346,379 of OX639993.1, read as the reverse complement.
ATAGCAATATTTTTCTTCTTTCTTCAACTCATAGCTTATGCTTAAAATTACATTTAACATTTAAACACATTATATTTATTTGTTTTGCTTTGACATTGTTCATAGCACTAAATATACGTTCGACTTTTATATTGCTGAAGAGTAAGGTTATGAGTTCCGCCCGAAATAAATCCAACTTCGAAACAGCTAGTGAAATTCGAATATGGAAATTACAACTCTGGGTTTTATTTACAAAGTGTAAAATTGAGGAATGCCAAACACAATGTAATTTAATCATTTAGGTATCTGTAGTTTAAATAAAATTCAATAAAAATGCACATTAAGATAACAGGAACTCTTTTGCAAAGCGACTTTTGTGTAAGGAAGGAGCTGATTTCCAACTGGAAACTCGAAACCAAACTCAAGATGGAAATTTGGTGCTCCACCAATCGTTAACCTTCTTTGCGGAGGCTGGCTATCAAAATGGTATTGATAAAGACTTTGAAGTTGATAGCGCGCAATTTAACTCCAATGTCAGCTGCTCCCACAACTCTGCCGAATTCTCTCAATTCTACATCACAAAACACTTGGCAATGTCCTGATATTTCTTCACTATACTTAAAAGCATATTGCTATGGGTCTTATTCATCGTTTTACTCCTAGAATAAAACTAAATTCCGTTGTTTTTTATTGTAAGCTTATAAATAAAACCATTACCTGCATTTTGCATCTCTTTGTTCGCCTTTGGAATTTGAGTGAACAAATATAGTGAAAATGGCTCTTTTTGTCCGAAATTTGTGTTACCGATAAGCGAAAAGTATATTCGAAACTGAAAAATTTCTTAGCTAAATTTATAATGAAGGAAAAGTGAGACTTTTCGGGCGAAAGTGCAACTCTGAATAAGGTTGCTTGTTTTTCATGGTAATTTTTTTTGTTAATTTTATCTCACAATATGGTTAATTGTATATCCAAAACCATGTAAGTCCCAATTTCCAACCTTGTACAAAATCACGAAAATTTAAAAAATAAAAATTTATCAAAATTTTAAACTTTTCGATTGGAATTTTTAGTGAAATGCAATTCTAGTATAATGAAGTACAATTTGCGTTGATTTTTTTTTTATTTCGTTATTCATTATTCGAAGGAAAATGGCCAACACCGTCAGCAAAAAACCATTATTAAAACAAATTTTCAGTCACTTAAAACTTAAACTTTAATATTAAACTAACTACATTCATTTCTATTTGCTAGAAAACTATGTACATATCTAATTTTTTTTTATCTGATTATCTAATAAGTTTGAAATTTTGTTGAAGTTTTGCTTTTGCTGCATTTTTATGATTATTTAAAATATTCGATTCGGCTTCAGTCAAAATTGATCGAAGTTTGTTTCGGCTTCGGTTTCTCCCTAAAAACGGTATTCGGTTATTCTCTATTTATTACGCAATTGTGCTACCCAATTACCTACCTTTCGCCAATCACATTGCGCATAAATTTTACGTGTGTCCTTTTTGGAAAGGATACATCATTCCACTTTCGTACAGTAAATGATTGACTTTTGATTAAGTCGATGATGATCATTTTATGTTTGCCTTTGAGCGTAAATACAAGTACACACATACATACATATGTATATAGTATAGTTATAGCAATTTCACACCGCACTCTCTTACAGGCCCCTTTGTGTATTCTCAATAGGATTCGGGGGTTACCAAAATACTCGCTTGTGCAATCAGTCATTCGCCACAGTTCGCTCATTTTTTATATTTGCGACAATTTATTCAGATGAACACTCGATTTTTATTTTTTGTTGTTGTTGTTGTTGTTATTCTGGTTGTAATAGTTGTTTGTCATTTTGCAAGTGGTTGTACGTACATTTTGTTGGTCCCTTACAAATCCACTCAATCAAAATGGCAATTCACGAAAACTTTGTTTGCAAATGTGTTCACGTTTTTGTTTTTAGTTTTTTTCTTTTTTGTTTTATTAAAGCACCCTTTTTACGAGTTTACGTGAGTGTTTGAATGTCTGTTAAATTTTCACATTTATTTGCAATTTGCTGACACTTTTGCAACAATTCATTGCATTAACTTGGGCTGTAAATGTGAAAGGTATTTTATGTTTCTTTACTAAAGGGGTGAGTTATTTATTTAAATGTGAATTATCTACACTACTGATGTTAAAACAACGTAAGATTTGGGTTTAAGCGAAAGTTATGGTCGATTTATTACCCTGAAAGTCATTCATCCACCTTTTATTATCTAGCCGCATTGTATTTACAAAAAAAGTAGCTAAAAAGCTGGACACAATTTTTTATACACAAATATTGCTTAAATTATCGGTATAGAGAATTAGTTGTGCCTCCAAATTACCAGTATGCTACGATAAACTCATACACGAAAATCGATATAAAAGAAAAAATTAGAATACTACATTAAAATTTAACTTATTTTATCTAATGTGGTGTATTCCAAGGAGTATATTGAATATGCCTTAAATAATAAAATGTTCGTGTTTCACAGTATAATCTTCCACTTCTGTAAGTTATTGATTTCTTATATTATACATAATTTTTTTATTAATTACACAAATATTTCATTAAAAAGTGCCACCTAAAAAATAAGGACATTTTCGAGCCTTTTGAAAAATATTTATTCCTATTTTTGCATTTGGGTTCGCTGAATCTAAACATGACAAACAAACTTCTTCATCACGTCTAGATTTTGAGTAACAGGGTGCTGAATGAGTTTGTCCTAACAAAGGTTGACTTTTGCTCAATTTTTTTCAATACTTTTTTTATGAATCTAAAATCTAAAACCTAATCTGAATTATATGTACATAAAATTATGCAAATTTTGATACTAAAAGCGTTTATTACCGAACAGATTTTCTCACTATTAGCGCTAGCTGTACACCAAAAAACGTCTGAAAAGTCGAAACCCATTTTTTCGAGTTATTTCTAGTTATACTTACATATATATATTAGAAACAGGTGTAATTTCATTGAGCTCGAGATCAATTTTTATTAGGGAACTAGAAGACCCCGGCAGGTGTTGTCCTGCCTATATTCGTTTATAAATTGACCCTTTTGAAAATATAGGTATGCACGTTGTCCTCGTCGAGGCAAACAGTTTGACAGTCAAATTTAAATATTTTTCATACTTAATTAAATTTGACTTTTTAAAAGGTAGTAATCCTCTACAAAATTTACCTAAAAACATTCTCATAGCGAAACGAACTATTACTATTTCATATAGCTTGCGTATAATTTAATTAAATTCAACTTTTCAGCCAGATGCCAACTTTCCTTAAAATATAGATAAACCATCTTCTCAGCGAATCGAGCAGTGTGGCGCCCATATTTTCACATTTCACACAGGTTAGGTTAGAACGACTGCAACCATGCAAGATTACGGATGCACGCGTAGGCTAACAATGTCCGTTGTAATAGGGCTGAAAGAGCCTTAGAAGGTGAACTACACGGCGCTTTACATACTAGTGTAGAAAATCGGGAATGCTCACCGAGTTCAGGGCGGCCAAATAGTCTAGAAAGTACGAATTTAAGAATTGGTTCGGGTATTGGACAGGGCGGGGCAGTGGTAGAGATAGCATTTGATGCTCTCCACTTCCTCTTCGTCCCTGCAGCTTCGACAGAAATCGCTTGTTAAGAATTCCAATATCTTTCCGTGTATGCCCGTGAGACACTGCCCGATTATTATCCCGACCATTAGTCTGAGAGAAGGGCAATCAAATCGATGTCAGCTTTCGATCGCTTTTCGTCAACCTTTGAACAAACTTGTCTGGCAATCTCTCGGATTATTAGGTTCCATGGGCCATTCTTATATTCACCTCGTCGATGAGTTTATTCTTCAAACTGTGTTCGCAGGCAGTTGGATGCATGCCGGCGTCGTTGGCAGAATTTACAACAGATAATTGCTTTCCCTAACAACACGTTTGCAGTGCAGTTGCCGCGAATGGCACAATGCCCAGAAAGTCATGCAACTATCACAAAACATTAGACGCGACCAGATTGAGAGAACTTTTTGATTCTATAGCAACACTGGGTGTGGTTTCGGACTGAAATTTGCTATATATACTATACATATACATACTATACATGTATGTATATGACACAGATATTTTTACTCATTCTTAAATTCATGGAAACCCCTTAGTTTTGAAATAAATTATCATTTTTGTCGTACAAACAATCAAATATTTTTATGATATTATTTTAATAAAATTGACTACGATAGTAATTTTGACATTGTAAGAAAGATAAATTTTGGTTTCCTCGTTCCATAAAAGAAACAATGCGTAAAAAAGCATGCATTTGCCAATTAGAACAAAATCAGACATTCGTGAAAAAATTATCAATTCCACGGCGTGGTGGGCTATGGAGGCGAAAAAAAATCTTCGAATTCCATCATTAAAACATGCCTATGATAGGTTCCGAAAGATGTCGAATGGGTATACAAAATTTCACGACTTTTCATTAAGTTTAGTTTTAGATCGCACGACAGGACAGATTTTCATTTTTATATATATGTATATAGATAATATGAGACAGTAACTTTTTTCGAAGTGATAGCCGCTTTTTCGGAGATCACCACATCTCCGCATCAGACTTCTTTCTAGATTTTACCAAGATTTGTTCTCAGGGCGTTTTCGCAAGATCCGAAGGTTTTGTGGAGTACTGTTTAATATTTTCACATTTTAATTATGTTTAAGCCCTAAAGTATTAAAATTAAAAGAAATTTGATTTCAAAGCTTTCTAAATTTTAACTGGTAGTAATTTCTAAGTGTCGCAGTTTTGGTGTGTTCCCTTTTTATAAATAAAAATAGAATACAGAACCGAAGATCGATTCAACTGTTTGTTTAAAGTTGCATCTGGCTTCATAAAAGATATACATAGGTGAATTTAAGATCGTTATTAGCCCCTTATCGTTAATGACGCTGTTTTATTATTATTTATTAATGAAATTGTTACACCTACTCACTGCTAGATGCCGCTACATGAATTTGTCATTGTATCATATGTAAAAATTGCTTCACGCGAATGAAAGCAAGCACCTGTCCTTATTATTGTTATTGTGACAATTTTTATACGAGTATTTTCTATATATTTAAATGAAAGCTGAATTTAAAAACCTATTTATAATTTTTTTAAAATTTGTCTTATAAAAGTGGTTCTTATAAAATAGGTAGAGAACATAGAAGGTACCATACACGTTTTACTTATATTTTAACTGCAATACAAGCAGCCGTAATCAGTAAAATTTTACTAGTAATGGAAAATAAATTTCACTGGAAACTGATTACTCAAAAAATTGCAGTAAAGATACCGTTAATGTATTTTGATTTGCTTTATCAGTAAAATGTGTGGAATGGATTTGAGGTAGGCCGCAAATCTGAAATCGGGTTTTCAAGCTTTCAGGCAGGATTTTCCATTGCAAATAAAGCCTGAGAAGGATGAAGGTAATGAGGGCTAGTATAAATGGATAGGGCATACGGTGGGGATGGGGCTTCCTTTCTCCTCAACAAATCTTCCTGGCTCTAATGAATCTGAAAAGCTTTTCCAATGATACAGAATGAACGTTTTCCTCCTTCAATATATCGGACCCAAATATGCTCCATTCTAGGCTAACAAATGCAGGATAGATACAGAGGAAATACTCGATGCTATCCTCATCCACCAGGCAAGATGTGCACATCTGACTGGTACTATGAAGGATCTGCCGCGCCACAATAAATGAATCCATTTCATACATATGTATTTTTTAAAATAAATATTGTTAAATTACTTTACTATCGATTTCCGATTTTATAAAGGCAAGACTCAAAAGAAAAATTATAACTTATTTTAAACATATGTAGAGAAACTTGGGAAAAATTTTTGTTTTAAAATTTTAGAAATAATCATTATAAGCAATTTATGAGATTAAAAAAATCGATTTGAATTTATTGACAAATTTTGATTACTTTCTTAATTAAATTTAAATATTACATTTTTCTCAAAACTTAAAAAAATTTTAACAAGAATTTAAAAAATTTGGATTTGCCATTTAGAGTACATTCAAGTTTAGTATAATAAAATTATAGTTTCGAGTGGTTACAACTTTCCGAAATTTCATCCGATTTCATCAATTTGTAAAAAATCAATATTGAGTGTATATTGCTATCTATTATTCACTTTTCACGTCATCTCAAGTATATTTCATGCGTAACATGCATTTTTTTGTAGTTCTCATAAAATGCTTATAAATTCAAAATTTATCACAACTACATACATATTTCTATGTATATAGGAAAAATTATTTGATACTTTTTAGTTCATTTATAAAAACCCGATGTATCAAAAAAATTGTTATTGAATCTGTTTTTTTCTGAAAAACTTATTAACTTTTTGAATCTTAAAGATTTTTATTAACGACTATTTTATTGAAATGCAATTGTCGCGAATTATTCGCCAAGCGTACATGTAGCGTTTCTATAAATTAAACTCCGTATAAATACTAACGAAGACTCTCGGTACCGCAGTAAACAACATTTATCCTTTCTATGGTTAAAATTTTCGTTCTGCCTCAACTTTCGCCTTTTACAAAACACATGCTGTTTTAATAAAAATTCATTTTGTTTTTTATGCCTTTTTACTGTTTCATTAGTAGATTTGAAATAAATAAATTTATGTAAAGAGTCATTAAAAATTTGTATTACCACCATATTGAACTCGCCTTAATGGTTTTAATTGGTTACACTTTGATGAAATTCGAGCAATAATTTTGTTAAAACTTGATATGCTTTCCTCATAAGGCAGAGCAGAAATGTTGGCACAAAAAAAAATTGTTATTTAATTAAACAATTAGCTCTAATAGTAAAATAAAATACGCTGAAAATCCTATTGTTTAGAGTATTTGTAGCTTATAGTAAAAATATGGGAAATTATATTACATATACACAAAACTCTCAACGAAACATGAAATTTTTCGGTCAATATCTTAAGCCCGCCCAAGTCAATCAAAGTTCAAAATATTAACAAAACAAATTTTGTTTTTTTTGAGGAATTAAATTTCGTTTATAATTCGTAATGTGTTAATTATTTTTCACCCATTTCTTTTCAAACATTCTGTGCATGAAATACCGCTTTTTTAATAAATAAACACGCAGTTATTTCTCAAGCTATTAATGTCATAAAATTTCCTGATGGTACCTTTTTGTAGAAAATTAATCTCTCTGTAAAATGAGCAACAAGTTTATGCAAACGTTACGTTTATTTTTAGAGAGTAGAAAATTAATTTGGTTATCGAAACAGACTTTGACTGACTTGGCAATCCCTAGATATTGACCGAAAATTTTTATTTTTTGCGCAGACCTTTTGAAAAGCAAAAACTAAACTTATTTTTTTAAATTAGCAAAAAAAAATTCTAAAAAAAAATCCGATTTCCAGGCCACCCTAAAAAAAGGCTACAATTCTTTCTTGTTTTTTTGATTTATTTATTTTTCCGCACATAATTTATCGATATTTTTTGAAAAATAATCGATTTAAAATTTTTCGATCATATCGATAAATTGTTTGTAATATTTTTATCGATCATAAAACATTTTATTGTCATCGCCGATGAATCAGTGCGCGTATTAATATCGAAAATTTTTTAATACAAGAATATAGGTTATTTTTGATTAAAAAAAAAAAAATCACAAAATATTGATCAAATATGATCGCAAAAATTTAAACCCAAAAATAACGATAATTTTTTAAGCAACATATAATAACCAAAAATAACGATTATGCAAGGATTTAAAACAAAAAATCTTCTAACTAAAAATAAGGTCAGATTTGTATAGGATATGTCATAAAAATTAACAGGCCTATCACTGTAGTTTTCATAGTTAGTGCTGCCAACTATTATTCTAAATTCGAATAAGTGCTACCAAATCTGTACATGAAATTTAGCGATTTTTTGTTTACTTTGATGGCAGCAATCGAAACAAAAATCATTTTTTTTTCCAAACGCAAATTTGGCAAGTAATTATTTTGATACAAAAAAGTGAAATTGCGGTAGCAGCTTCATCAGTAGCGGAAGAGCAAAGATTCTTAAAAATTTAGCGTACAAATATACGAGATGTTTGCTATCCTCTTAGTTTGGACGATAAAGTGTGAGTTGTTGTAATAACATACATGCATATGTACATACGTGCATATCGAACAAATATTTTATTTTGTAGTTTTATAAAAAAAATTCCGTTCAAGTAAGGATGCATTGAAAACCATACAGGATGTGGTGTAAGATTTTTCTCCCAAAAACTGTGCACCTTTTCTTTAGAGGTATTTGGAAAACCTTGTGCAATGTCTGTCCGGTCCGCCATCATATTCACCAGACATTCATACTGACTCCTGTTTGTGGATGGTTTCACCAGATTGAAAAACATATTTAAATTTATGCACTACACCCATTAAAAACACTTCTTATATTTTTATTCACTTCAGTATAAGACATCAACATAGTTTATTGGTTGCTTGTATGTTTTTTTTTTTTTTAGTTATTCTAACTATCGCTTCTCTCGATAAACAATAACGTTCGTATAAAATTTTCACTCGGAATCAATAACATCAATCTTCCGAATTTCGTTAATCAATATATTTGAGTTTTGTTTCGAACGAATTTTTGTCAATGGTTTTTTGGATACAAAAAAATCGAAATAGCTATTATTTTCGTTGCCATTTGTGCTGGTTCTTTCAGTCATTGTGCACATAGTGTAATTTTTGTTTAATGTTCTTATTGCAAAAATTTTCTTTCAATGAAACACGTTATATATCAATTAAATCTCAAAGTTAAGCGAACATACATATTTAATAAAACTATAAAAATTCAATTAACTGCAGGTGCTTGCCTTTGGAATTCAATAAGCGTGCGGCGAACATTTGATATTAACTACCTGGAAATTATATGTATTATAAATAAATTCATTACATTAAATCTGTATTCATCTATAAAAGTGTTTCTCACCTTAATTAATCTAATGCGGAGTTAATTAATAAATGACAATCAAACGTACAACATATGACGATTTTACATCTTTCCATCTAATAATATGTAATTTTATTCTAGCCAATAAGTGCAACTTTTTATTTCTTGGTTACAGTTGAGAAGTAAAGCTCAAAAGCCTTATGTCGTTTCAGCCGTGTCAATTGTCGTATAAGCGTTGGCAAATGGCAGTTGATAGAATAGTAAGCTATTCGAGCTTTAGAATGACATAGATCATGTGCATTGCAAGTATTTAGCCCGCTGGTGGTAGTCACATTTACTTTATTTGAAATGAAATCATTTAGTCTAAAGAGTCATTAGTGAAGAAGCACGTTTTGAAAACTTGGGAGGATTACTGGGAGAACTATGTGAATACTCCAACTGTACCCACTAATCATTTATTGTCCATTTTTATCCAAATTCTTAGTTTACATACAGATAAAAGGATTCATTAACGATTATTGAGATCAAGAGGAATTCATATAAGGTGATGGTAAGGCGAATTCATAGCGCACACACTCACCCATTTTCCATTTTTTGGATGTCACGATAAAAGAGAATTGAAGAATGGTTTTCGTTTTAGGATGCCATGGGTAAAGGAAAAACACAAAATATAGCGGAAGAAGAAGACATTAGCTGCTTTTACAACATCACCATACATGAATTCGCCTTGATTGAGGCTTACTGCACTTTTCGTTTTTCTATTATTTTCAAAAAAATAGGTCCAGATTTTTAATGCTTCTACATTTTAATGATTATCTTTGTAACGGTTAATAATCGAAACATTTCGAGAATAGATTGGTAAATTTTACTTAATTTTTTTTGCCTCAAGTCTGTACATATGTACGTAGGTACTCCTATAATACACAAACGCACCAGAAATAAACTTCTGATCCTAAGCATTGATGAAAAGGTTCAAGCAAATTCATATACATAATATAGTAGGAGTAGTACAAAAACAAAAATGTGCATGTATTTTGTTTATGCTTTTGCGGTTTCGGCTGCTAAACTATTTCAAAAATTTATATCACAAGCCAATGAGTACAATAAGAATGTAAATAAAAAAATAAATTTGATATTTTAAGCCGTAAGGTAGAAAAAACAACAAAATCAGCTGTTCTAGTAGCACCATCTTATATGAATTCACCTTGGGCCTGCTTTGGCGCTTATATTATAAATTTATCAGCAAAATATTTTTGGATATTTTTCGTAGAATTTCCTTAAACTAGATTATGAAACATTTTCTACACCTCATACTACTCGACCTTTGAAGGGATCCAAGAGGATTTATAAAAAATTTTAGTACCAAAAATGTGGTAATTAAACAGATATTAGGGTTGCCTACCGAGCCTCTCGCAAATGAAAGCAAAAGTATTGTGTTCGACGAAAAGATTCATTCGACATTTCTTTAATCCTTATAGTATCCTTAAATCACTGCGACGACCATCTCGGTTGGTATGGCAGCTATTTCGGCACTAATATTGGTCTTGAGCTCGTCAATGGTCTTCTTGCTTGCTTGCATAAACTTTACTGTTTAAATAACGCTAAAAAACGAAGCGATTAAATCGGAAGATATTGGTGGGCAGTCAATATCAACTGTTTTCGATATCACACGTCTAGAGAATTTTTGTTGCAACACTCGCATTGTTTGGGTTGCTGTGTGGCATGGCGCCCCGTCTTGTTTAAACCAGAAGTCAATCAGACCTTTTTCACGAATTTTTGGGCACACAAAATGTGCCAACTTCTACCGATATCATTTACCGTCGACTGTTTCACCTTCCTTGAAGAAAAATGAACCAATGATAGTTTTTGAGCACACGCCGGTCGAAAAAGTCATAATTGGATCATGTAACGGTGTGTTCTGAATCTCATCAGGATTTTCTGTCCCCAAATGCGGCAATTTTCTTATTAGTTTTAATTGGATTTTTATTTTTTTCGATGAACTTTGATCTGTTTTTTTAATCTTTATTATTTCGATCAAGAGTAATCATTATTTTGGATTTAAAATTTTCCGGACATATTTGATATTTGATTTTTGATATTTTGTGATATTTTTTTTTTACCCTGGAAAATATTATTATCATCGCCCTCAAATCTGCTGGCGTTCGTTATGATCGAAAAATTGTAAGTCAAAAACAACGATTATTTTTTATCGAAAAAATAATATAAAAATTAAATCATAATTTTTTTTATATTATAACTTTCACGATTTCTGATATTTTGTGCAAATTTTGTTCGATCATAAAACGTACTATTGTGTTTATTATAATCGAAACAATGTTAGTACATGAATAACGATTATTTTCATCGATAAAAATCACAAAATATCGATCGAACTTGATCGAAAAAAATTAAAACTCAGAAATACCGATTTTTTTTCGAAAAAATTAAAATCATAAAATAACGATTAAATCGTAATTTTTTTTTTAATATTATAACCATTTTTCGATCATAAAACTTATTATTATTATTATTTTTATGGCCGACAAGTTTGTTGGTATTTATTATGATCGAAAAATGTTAGAACAAGAATAGCGATTATTTTTTATGGTAAAAGTAAAAATTACTCAAAAATGATCAAATACGATCGGAAAAATTTAAATTCAAGAAGAGCGATTAGTTTTGATTGAAAGAAAAAAAATAAAATAAAAAACCAACTTGATCGATAAAATAAAAATTAAAAATAACGGCCAAACTAGATCGAAAAAGGGAAAATCAAGGAGTAACGATTATTTTTGATCGACAAAATACAAAACATAATACACGAACAAGTCATGATTTTTTTAATAAAAATTTAACTGTTGCGGTCACTGGATTTTAGTGCTTTCTGTTCGGTTACTTATTGCTAATATGGCGTGTGTTTCCTATTCTTCTTACCGCCTTTACGATTCCGATTACAGGCGGTGCTGACTCCCTGCGGTGTGTATTTTACTGATGTCAATATAAACTTTTATAAATATTAAACACAAATTACACATACATATATATATTTTAGATGTCATTGCAAACAACTATATCCATGGATAAAGTGAGCCAGTGGAGGGTAGATGAGGAGGATATTAATTTAAAAATATGTAAAAATTTACTTCTTTCATAATCTCAGAAATAAAATAAACTTAACACAAATGAAAGTACAATAACAATAACAAACAACCAGCAGCAGCAGCTAAAACATGCATTTTACCACAAAACACGCGTAGATAACAATTTTTTCCCCTTTAAATGATATAAAATTTGCCTATCTAATACTTTATGTAATACATACAAGATGTACGTACACATTTACATATTACACTAACATTATCATTGTTGTTGGCCGCATTGTTGTCTCTGTCATCTTCAAATTGTCGTGAATTTATTCGTTTCGGTGTCAAATTGCGGATATTTATCACACGAGCACACAATCTGCCACATATTGTTCCAGGCAATCGCAGCGCGCGTAGTGCACTTTGTTTTCGATTTTTTCTTCTTCTTGCCTTCCCGTGCACACCTACTAATACGAGTACGAGTATTGTACATTCAAATATATACACTTGTGTTGGGCTTTATGGTAGGGATCCCGGGATTCAAGTTATTTTAAAGTATCAAAAGTCACGGGATTACTTTACAATAATCCCGTGATTTTCTGGATTTTAAATGTTTTCATTATTATCTGAAATGAAGATTCAAAAAAGAACATTGAAAAGCACTTTAATCGCAAAAACCAGCTGTTTATTTTGGGCGCAATATTTAATTAAATAAGATTCGGGGTTGAGTTATTTAGCTGTCAATATTTTACTAGGTGCTGGTTCTCATCCAGATTTTTCTATCAAAAATAATCGTTACTCTTAGATTTTTATTTATTCGATCAAATTTGATCGTTATTTTTTAATTTTTTGTTTTTTCGATAAAATTTTATCGTTATTTGGTGATGCGTATTTTGTTCGATGAAAAATAAACGTTTTTCTCGCACTTAAAATTTTTCAGTCATAATAAACACAAAGAAATCTGGCGGCGATGAGAATAATATGTTTTATGATAAAAACAAAATATCCAAATATGATCAAAAAATTATACTGCCAAAAAAAAAAACGATTATTTTTTTATCGAAAAAATAACAATAACAAAATAACGATTACACTGCGTAACAAAAATTAAAAAAAAAACCTGCGGTCATGATTTTGTTAATAGTTTTTATTAACATTAGTAGCAGGCTTACGAACTGTGTTTTTACTTTTTATGGATTGGCTCTAGTTCTTGAGATAAACGAAACTTAAGAAATTAATGAAAAAAAATTATATGACCCAGTCCCAGTTGTATTAATTTAACTATTAATATTAAGATGGTGAATTTTTTATTGGGCCAACAAAGTGGGTACACTAAATACCCCTGTTTTATGTGTGTATGGGACAGTCGTGCAAGAAATGAACATTGGATTAGAAAGGACTGGGCGGTGAGAGAAAACAGCAAGTGTGGTTCATGACCAACTGATAAGCCGAGCAAAAATCATTCTTCCACCACTTCACATCAAGCATTGGGCTAATGAAACAGTTCACCAAAGCCCTTGATAAGACAGGTGACTGTTTCGAATATGTGTGCAAAAAATTTCCAGTTCTTAGTATGAAAAAATTAAAAGCAGGAGTCTTCGATGGTCCTCAAATTCGTACCCTTCTAAAAGACACTGAATTCTTAAACCATATGTCACAAATTCACTCTGAAGCCTGGCTAAGCTTTGTTAATGTAGTCAAAATTTTTTCGGGAAATCATAAATCACCAGACTATACAAAACTAGTTGCTGATATGCTTCTCGATTTTCGCAAACTAGGAGCTAAAATGAGCATTAAATTACATTATTTACATAGTCATTTGGACAAATTCCCGGTCAACCTAGGCGATTACAGTGAGGAACAAGGTGAACGGTTCCATCAGGACATAAAAATAATGGTAGAAAGATACCAAGGTCGATGGGACGACCACATGATGGCAGACTACTGCTGGAACTTAATGCGGGATTATCCTGAGCAACGACATCATAGGAGGTCCTACAGAAAAAGTTTTTTGTAATTTTTTTAAAATTAATTAATGAAAAGTATATATATTTTTATTTTTGTATTATTTTTATACAGGCGCGCAATAAAAATATAATTTAAATCCATAATTGTATTTTCAATTAGGTTATTTCGTGAAATATTTAAAAATCTTTATCTGAAAAACTAGAGCCAATTCGACAAAACTGATACTATTTCCGTAATCAGCGTCCCCAAATTACCCTAAATCGAATTAAAAATCTCCGACCGTAAAATTTTGTTCCGCAGTGTTATTCAATGATTAAAATAAAAAATATTTAAAATAAAAATAAAGTCAGATGATTGCTTGATCCGAAAGGATCAAAATATCGCTTATTTTCGGCCCTTGATTAAAATTAATTGTTTAATATATTTTACAGTGTTGAAAAAAATGTCTACGTTGTTTATGTCCTAGTAAAAGAGTTGCAGAAAAATCCAGATTCGACAAGAGGTGCTGCAATGTTTGATGTCAATAAAAAAAAGCCTGGTTGACCTGCAGTGGAATGAATTAGCCCAAAAAAAAAAAATAACAGCACATGAACCTTCACAAAGAAGTGCTCCTGACTGTATAAAGTTAACTGCTATTTTATAAATAGTAGGTTGTATGAAGAATTACCTCCATCTTTGAATCCGCAATTGCTCATTGTTCGAACGTTCACTTGTGAGAAACTCCATTGCTTGATAATTTTCAAATTTTTTCTTTTAAGTTGTTTTTTTTTCTTTTCAACTTGAACACACCGTAAACAAATCAATTTTTACAGATTCTTTTTTAAGCACGTAAGGATCGACGATAATTCTCAATCGAGATAGAGACTTCCGAATTCAAGTGACTTTATTTTTAACCGAATCGTTGGTCTGGTATTTCGTTCGAGATAGAGAAACCGGCTGTCTGTAATTTTTCCTCAGTGGGTTGTATATTTATTGATTGTGTTACTGAAAGTAACTTGTGCTTTTTTTTAATAGAAATTACCTACAAATTTTGTGAGGGAGTGACATTCAAAATTGGCACCCAAATTTGATTTTATTTTTTAATTAATTTTAAACAAAAACCAGGAAAATTTGCAGTTTGAAATTTTGTATTTTATGGTTTTTGTTGAACAAGGAAGCATAGTTTCGTAAGAAAACCTACAAATATGATTTAACGTGAAAAAACATTGTAAAAATTATCAAAATATAAATTTTAGTGGTGCTCAGTTTTGAGTGTGACTCACTGTACATATGTACTAATCTGTTTTTTGCCGTTTGTTTTGTTTTGGATGAAATAATTTTCCCACAAAACAAGGTTGTTTTAAAGCCTCATTAATTTGTTATAAATTTTATAGAAAAAGAAGTTAGAAGATCTTTTTAATCTTCGTGTGTTCGATAGCATACATTTGTAGCATTTTTTTTTTTTGGATAAATAAAAAACAAAACATCTGCAACAACAGGTCTTGAATTTTTCAGTAGCTTGCTAAAAATCATTTTTAAAGAACTTTGGTCTATAAAAGCTTGAAAATTGCGATATGACAGACCCCCAGGCGCCCATCAAAAAATGGTCAACTCCAAGCCGGTAGTCTACAAATATAGACTCCATATAAAATACAGCAGCAGAGAATAGTTAAGCGGTAGGTAAAATTTTTCTGTTGCAAAAAATACAAATGAAGAAACCTAAGGTACGAGGATCATCAACAACACATACAAAATGTAATCCGCGACCTTGATGGGGAACACCAGTTAGACTTTGACAATGATTCGGCTGATGGCTATATTCTAGTTGGTGCTCCTGCAAGGCGTTCGATTAGCCAGAATAGTTTGGGAGTAGATAAGCCAGTAATTGGGAGCGTTAAATGCAAAACATCGCACTGCCTGGCTTCCCAATCATTCGCCTAAATGCCCATAATGTCTTTAACTACACTACTGTCGGCCCATCTTGGGCTATCAAAAGGATGGACGGCTCTGCAATATTCGGCTTGATATTCACTCCACCAATGCTTGCACAGATTTTGATAGATACTAACGAGAAAGCTCAGAAAACGTTTCAGAGTTGAACCGAAAAAAATCCGACCACAAAGGAAATACGGTGAAATGGATTGACTGATATTCAAAACTTTTCTGAATAGAAAATTCCGGAGAATTTTTCTCCCTTTCCCTAATTAAAATAATTGGAGAAGAAACCAAATTCTCGAGGAGTTTCTGCTCAGGATAGGTCTGATTGAACTGGGAGCCTGCATAGGCCTCCAATGCCAAAATCTAGCTTCAGAGAAATTGTGCGATTTACTCTGTTTGCCAGACAGCGCACTATAGCAGCCAGACTAGTTAACGTTGGACCTGTCCAAGCCTCTGACACGATAAGCTATTCTAAGCTACTAGCCGACGTGGAGGCATCAACTTTCCCGGAAGGACTGAAACGGAGGGCCGCGAATTACCTGTGTGGTCGTCAATCATCGGTACTATTTAGAGACTCAGCATCTAAGCGGAGAAAAATGAAACAAAGGGCAAAGTTCTGTCTCCAGTCTTGATTAATCACGATATCTCTTAGCTCCTTCAACCGCCAGAGTCAGTCACTATAGTCTCATATGCCGATGTTTGCTCGTTAATGACCACCGACAATTTAATTGATGTCCTGTGTTCGAAAGTGAACAAATATCTCTCCGTTATCTTTACCACCTGGACAAAGAAGCTTAGGCTAGATCTTAACATCCGCAATTGTCAACAAAGTACAGAGTCGCAACAATGTCCTCAAGTCGCTCGCCGGCAGCACCTGGGGCAAAGACAAAGAAACGTTCTTGACAACATACAAGGCGATTGGCCGGCCGGTAATAAGCTATGCTACGCCAGTGTGGGCGCCGGGAATCAGTAGAACACAGTGGGTGATGCTGCGGACCTGCCAGAAAGCTGCACTCCATACAGAGACGGGATGCCTGCTGGTGTCACCTGATGACCACTTACACCAAGAGGTAAATGAGCTCCAAGTTAAGGAGCAAAACCTCATGCTCAGCAGGCAGTTCCTTACTGGGTGTCACCGTTTGGAGCACCCAAATAGGCATCTGCTTGCCGACGAGCAACCTCCCGGGCACAACAGAAAGCACCTTCTCGAGCTAAGGGACGAGATCCAGCCACACATAACCCAACCGCTGGATCCGACAGCGTACCGGCAGGTCCTAAGCAACATCTACAAAGAGACAGTCACAGCCACCATCGACTCTCGCCTCGTTAGTGCCATAATAGGAGTCCAACAGCCAGCAATTGCAGATGAAGTGTCCCAGCTGCCTCGCGAGTCCCGCGCTACTCTGGCCTAATTAAGATCTGGATATTATAGTAGACTTAACTCCTACCTATCCAGAATCAACCCGACATACCAAATACATGTCCAGTAAGTGGGAATTCATGCCCTCTCAAACCCACACATCTAACCCCCCTCTCACTTCACGCTATAGAAATGGAACTCGGTCACGCATCTTCTGCGACTTCGGACCCGGTTGCACCAACTTTACCTGATATTTCCAATAACAAAAACCCTAACACTTCTATGCGTTGTCGATATTGTGAAACACAAAAAAAATTTGGGGTTGGTGTTTAAAAAGTAGTAATGCCTTTTAACAGATCAAAATTAAAACATTTTTCTCTTAAACTATATTGATGGAATTTTATTGAGCTAGATGGTTACTCGTACAAAATAATGGATTTATAAATCCCGAAATTCCTGTTTTGTAGCAATAATATCCCAAAAATCCCGGGATAACAAAATCGAAAAAATTGCCATCCCAGCTTTGTAAGTATATGTAGTAAGTACAAGCATGCATGTATTGGTGTTTGTCGCATAAATTGTCGCTTTATAAATTAAACGCTCGTTAAGCGCGCCACTATGACTTGGCATTGGCTTTGGTGACACTACCGCATTTCTGTTTTTGGCGGTGGCCTATGCCACATACATATCCCAATATCCAAACACACCACACATACACACACACACACACACCACTCCTTGCTTTGATCCTCCAAAGCGCTGATAAAGTGGTTTCCAGTTTCCTTAACCTTAGCAAGAAATGTTTTATTTCATTTTTTGTTTTTCTTTCCTTCTATTTTGCCTGCAATGTCATGCTTGGCGGTACCAAAACTAACAAATTTATTATAGACATTTTTGTATGCACATCTTTTAAAATAGTATCTCTTACTTGAATGCATTTTATTGGAGCTCATATATTTACAAGCAAATACATTCAGTGATTTTGAGTGTGTGTGTGTGTGTGTGTGTGCGCCCGTGTATGTTATTTGTTTCCCATAATTGCCTTAAATTAATTACATTTTAACAATCTTGTCTTATGCCTTTGGTGCGCGCAAACCCAACTCTCTGACGCTGACAGTTAACAGGCACTTAATTTGATACAAAGCAGACAACTGATAGCTTATGAATTTATGCGTGCGGCATTTTCGATTATTATTATTATTCGTTTTGTTTGTTTTCTTATCACACCACTTAAGATAAGCGAATGTAATTTGAATGACATCTTCTTTAAATTTAAATGGTGTTTCATTTTACTCAATGATTATTTTATTAATTCTCTGTGTATTCTGCATAAAAAAAATGTGCGCTGAATAAAGGCGCTTACAGTTTGCTGATAAATGAGGCACAGTGGTGATATCCAATTCAAGCAAGGGCATCATGACATGCCAGAAAGATAAAAACACGGGCTCTGCCTCCCAAAGAAAAAATACTTGGACCTTTTCTCGTAAATTTCATATCTCCCAGGAATCAAATTTTGTGTGGAGAAATTTATAAATTTTCAAGCAATCAAGATGAAGGGGACTCTAAAGTTAGTAGCAGTTTCTTGAAAAAATGTACAATGGGATATTCGCCTCAAAATAGCTGTAACTGGCTCAAGAGTCAACTTTATCTTTACTATGACTAAAGGGCACTGTTTTTAATACAACAAAGCCTATTAGACTTTTTTATTATTATTATTATATATCAAGTAGTAAAACGTTATAATATTAAATATGTATCACTCAACTTACAGAATATGGCTTATGCTACCTTAATTCTTAAATGTATTTTAACGTAAGAGTTGTACATATGATTAGGAACATTGTATATAAAGTAAGGGGGAAAAACTACTATAAAACCCCTTATGAGACGACAAAAAAAGAAAAAAAAAAGAAGCTAAGTTATAAGCAAACGTTGTGACATAAGAGTGGTTCAAGCATGTTGCAGTAGATCTAATATTAATTGGTTATTAGAATAACTACATTTCTGATTAAACTTATCAGAGAGTTTTTCAATTTGTGACGCTATCATTTCTACATCGTTTTCGACGTGCAACCGCCTTGTGGAATAGTCCCAAGGTAAATTAAGCATCATTCTAAGGAGTTTATTTTGCCGTATTTGTAATCTATTTATATGTGTTTTTGCACAAGTACCCCATACAGGACATGCATACAGGATGATAGATTGGAAAATTACTTTACAAATAACAAGTTTGTTTTCAGTGCTGAGTTCTGATTTCCTGTTGATTAAAGAATATAACATTCTAATGGCGGTATTATATTTATTGTTTACATGGTGAATGTGGTCGCGAAAGATTAACTTTTTGTCGAGTACTACGCCTAAGTATTTAACGGTATTTGACCAATTTATATCATGCCTATTGATAGTGAGGTTTGTACTACGCAAGTTGCATGAACTTCTTTTTTTAGTAAAAAAGATAGCTTGCGTTTTACCAGCATTAAGTTTTATTTTCCATTTATGACAATAACTAGCGACATGATCCAGTGCATTTTGCATTTTGCATTTTGCTAACTATATCGTGAGCAGACTTATGCGAGTAAAAAATACCAATATCGTCAGCGTACATGGCGTAGTGACAGTTGTCGAACTTTGGGACGTCAGACACGTATATATTGAACAAAATAGGTCCTATAACTGACCCTTGTGGAACCCCAGTTGAAACTACGGTTAGGTCTGAAAACTCGTTATTTATACAGACACAATAATATCTATTATTAAGGATGGGTAGGAAATTTTAAATCTACGAGCTTATATATTAGCCCGTTATGCCAAACGGAGTCAAAAGCCTTTTCAACATCAAAAAGAACTAAAGCGGTGGACTTTTTGTAATTAAAACTTGATTTAACGTGATTGCATATTCTCTTGATTTGGTGGGTGGTTCCGTGAAATTTCCTAAAGCCAAACTGTTCATCAGGCAGCACATCATTTTCACTAATAAAATTAGTTCACTTATTTCTTAGTACTTGCTCAAATATTTTTTCGAGACTACTCAAGAGACTTATTGGTCGATAGCTTCCAATTTCGCTTGGGGGTTTTCCAGGCTTTAGTATTGTAATTACTTTTGCCGTTTTCCATGTTTTCGGCATTTTGGGCAATTTTTTAAGCATTACATTCTTTATATCGTCTAAACCTGAGGATTTTCGTAAAGGTGCTTGTTGAATTAATAATTCAACGTACTCACATTTAACATACTCGGTTGGTGGGGTACTAGCAGATAGGGAATTTAGCTCAGTATTATTTCTATTTACCATATCTTCATGCAAATGGTAGCTAAAGTGCTGCGAAACTTTGTGATTTTTTTGGAAAGTTTCAGCAAATGTCTTTGCTTTCTCGTAGTTTAGGACTATAGTTTTGTTTTGACTAAGTAGAGGCGGGCATTGTACATGGTTCTTTTTTAAGACTTTGCATATATTCCAGAATGGCTTACTTCTTTTATCCAGTTCTTCTAATTTCCTATTCCATTCTTTATTTCTATGTTGAAGAATTTCTTTACGTATAAGTCCAGAAAATCTAGATACCTCTAAATGATCTTCCTGCTGCCGAAAGTGGCTCCACTGTCTTCGAAAGTAATTTCGAGTTTTAATTAAATTTATGATATGCTGTGGAACCAAGTCGAATAACAAATACGGATTTTCTGGAAATTTCGACTACGGAGACATCTAATTAATTCAATGGCATTTAAATCGAACCGTAAAAGTATTTGTAATCGCTCCTGCGGTATAGTTTATCGGAATCGGGTCATAAATAGGGATTTTCACATTACTCTATTCTACTAATATCATACTTAACCAATACCATCAATATCGGACCATAAATTGTGATTTTCACCTTACCCGATTTCAGCACCATCTAGCGGATTCATTTTTCGCGAACGTATTTCGTTTATTTCTAGTTTCATCGTGATAGGGTCATAAATAGAGATTTTCTGATTAGTTCGCCTCTAGCACCACCTAGCGCATTCATTTTCCATACAGGTATTTATTTTCGCAACAGCAGCATACCTTTCCAATATTATCAAAATTTAACATAAACACGAATTTCTGGAATAACTCGACTCTATGGCTACCTAGCGGATCTGCCTTTCGTAATAGTATTTCTCGTCGCATGCCGATTATACGTTTCTACTTACATAAAAATCTAAAGATAAATTCAGATTCTCTGAATATTTCTACTCTTGCGCCACCTAACGGATTAAAATAAAGCCTATGTCAGTGGCACGGGTCTAAGCAATATACTGTCTAAATCGAGTTGAAATTCAGTAATCGGGGTTGAGCAAGGTTGCTTCAAAAAAAAAGTTAAGTACTTTATATATAAAAATGAATAAAATATGTAATGGGTGGTTAAATTTTACGGGCCGATGTTGAATGTGAACCACACCTAAACGTCAAGTTTTTTTCTGCATTTCAATTGACATAATGATAATCCAAGAGTGATTGTCGAAAAACCAATGCACCCACAAAGAGTGACTGTTTGGTGCGGTTTATGGGCTGGCGGCAGCATCGGGCCGTATATTTTCCAAAATGAGGCCGGTCAGGCAGTTACTGTGAATGGTGTTCGCTATCGTGAGATGATAACGAACTTTTTATGGCCCGAATTGGAACATATGGATGTGGACGATATGTGGTTCCAAAAGGATGGTGCCACTTGCCACACAGCCTAGGAAACAATGGCTCTCTTGCGCGACAAATTCAATGGCCGTGTTATCTTACGTGGTGGCGATGTCAATTGGCCACCAAGTTCATGTGATTTGACACCGTTGGACTACTTTCTTTGGGGTTATTTGAAAGAAAAGGTTTACGTCGATAAGCCAGCAGCAATTCAAGAGCTAAAGGATGAGATAATTCGGCACATTAACGGCATAGAACCTCAATTATGCCTCAGCGTCATCGAAAATTTGGACCATCGGATGGAGTTGTGCCGCCGAAATTACAATAATTTCCAAAACAATTTCTTTTTTATTCAAAATCAACATCGGCCCTTAAAATTGAACCACCCTTTATAATAACATTCCATGAAAACAATATCTCTTTTGGATTTTCAACATTATTTTTAAATTGTTTTTTATTAAACACGCAATTAGTGCCACATTTTTAAATTATTAAACTATAGCTTAAAAAGAAATTTAATTCCCTTCTTTTATTCACACATAAATTTCCGTCTGGCTATTAGAAAAAATAACTCCCCAATTTAGGGTATAAAGTAACTTTCTGAATTCGTATTCAACCACCGTTTCAATAAACTGTTGTCTGGTCTATTCTATAATTATCTCTGTTAAATAATTTTATCGCCAAAGAAAAATGATACCGTAATGTGACAGAGAAATAATACCAGCTTTCTTAACGGTGGTGATTTGGAATTCAGAATAGAAAAAATTAATTGTTAGTAAAAACATGCGACAGCTAGATATTTTAAACTTAACAAGTGATAGCAGTGCCACTGTGAGAGTCAGAAGCTTTCAGGATCGTCAACAGAGCACAGAAGAGACAGTGGGCTGTGACCAGTGTTGTACTCTTTTAACTCGAAAAGAGTATCAATACCTCAAAAGTATAGGAGAGAAGTACTCAATGCTTACATGTATCGGACTCATTCCAATATTCAGTAAAACTGTATTATTAGTTTTAATCGATTCGATTTACATATGCGTAGAACTTCAACCTGAAATATTCATGGCCTTCCTTGGGAGGAGACCGATTAATGAAGATGGCTTTCTTATCGGCAGCTTGGTTCCTTCTCATGCCTACCATCAAGCGCACCCCTCGTTTTATTTGCTACTACAATAGGTCTTAGGATTGAGCTATGTCTAAAGGTCTCCGTTTACCACAGCTCCGGCTTTTTGAGTCTTACTGCTTAATACATCACGATTTGCCTTAGGCATATAGATCAATGTGAATTACATTGACCACAACATTCAGCGCTTCCGTGGAGCAGAATTCCAGTGAGCCAGTTATCCCCACTATCTGCGAGCTCTCAGTCTACTGACATTGTATTTTTACCTAAAACTAGCCGCTATACTACGGCACCGTGGGTAAAAATTGGCATTATGATAACGGTGTACATCCATATTGTATGTTTCGGGTTTGAACCCCAGCTCGTGCTGAAAATCCATTTTCGGGTGTAGTAAGCAATGTGAGGCCTCTCTTTCAACACTGCTGAATTTTAGTTAAATATAGTATCCAAGATGACTCCCACAGATTTCGCATTCAATAATAAGTGTCTTATAAGTAAATAAACTTAAACCAAGAAGAAGAAATAAAGCAACACCACCTATTCTTTTGGCTCCCAATTTTCTCTGTCAATACGAAACCGTTAACAAAAAACTCTGCACAAAATTCCACTACTTAAATACTTCCAGAGATATGGTGTTGAAAATTCCACTTGTATGAAAGGGACAGTATCCCCCTTTTCCAGAGTGAGGGAGAGAGTGGTGAGTCCTTTGGCCGCCTGTGGCCTCATATTGTACAGAAGGGATCTTTTTCATTTTAGCTAATACTGAGCAAATACTAAGCCATGCAGAGCCTCAAGAACCCTCTGCTCAGTGGCGGGATATGGGCGGTCAAGTGAACTTTCTGCGCTAACTAAGTGAAAGCTCACAATTCTCGCAGAAGTGTGTACCTGGCATTGTTTGATAGGAATTTTTGTGGTTAAGCTTAATATAAATACTTACCACGTTGTCGCAGTTGTTTGGAGTAGGGCATTCAAACACTTTAGCTCTCACTTCATCAATGTCCCCGAGGAGCCCTCAGGGTTAAAAATCAATTGATCGTTATATTACACGTTGCCGCTTAAAATAATTAGTGGTATCTCACATTTTCCAACTGAGTAGAAAAATTGCAGTATAATTCAATTATTGAACGTTTGCTAAATAATGGTAGCTAAATTTTTACTCTCCCCTACAAAAGGTTGAATTCGTTAAGGAAGTAAAAATGGGGCAAAATGAAATCTGCTTTTTTGGAGAAATTGGGGAGTCTGTGATTTTAATTAATAAATTCTACTATTAAATGCAAAGAAATAGGATTTTATACAATAAGTAAACAAAAACTCAAATTTTGTAAAGCATCAAAATAGTAAACATTTCGTTTATTCTTTCTAATGTTATAAATATGAAAGTACTGAGAATAACTTCTCGTGAGACTCATCGGGGTGCAATGTAGAAACTAATGACGTAGAAGATTATTATTTCGAATTTTGTATGTCTTTTTTCATCGAAAACTCCAACTCTAGATGCAGAAGGGTTTGAAAAAATATCCACAATTTTTTTCAAATACTTGTTGTCTGCAACGAAAATGCTTTCCCTGATGTTCATAAAATCTTGCTTATAATGGCTGCTCTACCAGGGGCAACTGAAAAATTATCTCTGGTCTACCATAAATTAAAAACCGATTAATCGCAATGTTTTCATTAAATAAATAATGGGCCCGTTTTAATGTAACCTAGTTGCTCGGATAAAATTTCCTTTTAGTTACTTCACAACACTGGCAAAATCTGTCATTAAACATATGATTTGTTTAGTGAAATTTTAAAGAAGCAAAACAAAATGAGCAATTCTGAGGATTCTGTGGTAAGTTATTAAATTTATTTAAAAACATTAAATAAATGAATTAAATAACCTTTTACGTTAGGTAACAGCAATATGTTACCGATGTATTTTGAAAAATTGTTAACTTGATGCTCTTCCGCATGGACAAGGGTTTTATAAAAACGAGCACGAAAAATTTACATCAAAAACATTGCAAAAAATTCCCTAAAACGTTTTCACTGAAACTCACTGTAACGTTTTAAAAAGCTGTTGCTTGACAGAGTAATTTCGTTTCGGCGTACTGCTGGAGCTGGAGAAGAAGCCAATGTTGATATACCTGGTGACATTGACGACGATGGTGACAGTGATGACGGAATGTCTGTTACATACAACGTTAAAGGTGTTGGTGATGCCAGTGGCGAGGGGATCCATGTGGGCGCCTTAGCAAACAGGCATTTACCGAAACTGTTTCAAACGGTCTGTAACCCACATGAACCGTGTGGTCGTTTAAAATAATCGGACTTCTTCCAAATATTTCTTCCATTTGCTCCATATAGGGGGCAGAGCACGGGCTGGCGCCAGTTCTGCTGTTGTTGTCTCGTGCCGCCTTATAGGCCTGGAGAAGACTGCACATCTTCGACTCCAAATACGGCGGCGTCCTTTCAAAGTCCTGGAAGTGGATTATGTAAATAAATATAATTTGTTCAAACATATATTTCTTCAACCTACCGCTTCCGGGCGAGGTAGCATCTTCCAATTGTCTCCTCACGGGACCATCTCTTTCGCCTTTTTTCTTGCATTCTGAAATAACAAACATGTTTTTTTTATGTGAAATATACCAAAAGCAATTTGATTTGCCATTGTTCCATTTTTATTTGTTTTGTTTATGTATCCATAAAACAAACAAGATATGACAGTTGATTGAAATTTCCCAAGTATTTTTCCAGGGCTCATTCACAATAGAGCGGGTTTTTTGCTTCACAACACTACATCTCAGGTCGGATATCATATAACCGAGTTGACTCGACTCGCATATTTTTCCGAGTTAGTGTTGTTGTTTTACATGCTATTTCTTATCCTTCCTAGTGTTTTTTTGCAACTAGGTTACATTAAAACGGGCCCAATATTAATATTAAATAAATGATTTTATCTAAATTTTATAACTTTATCTTTTACTTCTATTTAGGAGTCAAATACATTTTTATTCACAGCAATAGAGTAATGGTTTTTTTGAAAAACTTCTATAATGATCAAAATGGTTTATTAAATAAAATAAAATAGTAGTTGAAATAAGTAAAAATTTGAGCAGTAATTAGTAGTAGCATTAGTAAAACTAGTAGTAGAAACTTAAAACATAATGGTAGCAATTAGTACTATAATTAGTAAAAATAATAGTAGTAATTAGACTACTAATTAGTAGTTGTTGTAGTTAGTCGTTGTAGTAGAAGTTGTGGTTGTATTATAGTTTCAGTTATTAGTAGTAGTAGTAGTAAATAATAGGCGTAGCAGTAGTAGTAGTATCAATAATTAGTAGTAGTGGTAGTTTAGTAAAGTAATAGAGAGTATAAGAGTAGTAATAGTACGAGGAATTTGTAGTAGTAGTTGTGTTTTGAACCATTCCCGAACTACTAAAAGGCCCGGAAGTGGGTCCGAAATATTTGGTCCGTATATAGTGCCGAAACGGTCCAGAACTTGTTCCCAAATGTTCGTTTTTTCTCATATCAGCATCATTTGGTGATTTCGGGACGTGATATCGGCGCGACTTGCGTGACGCGATGTATACAATCATACTCATACAGCCAAAAAGGTTTTACTCCTTTACTTCTGCTGTACCATTTACGTGAGTGTTAAATTTTGCAAAATTCCAATTTTGCATTTTCTATTAAGAAGTAAATTTACAAAAAACCATCACCGCCCCCGATTTTTAAAGAGTGACGAGAAACTTGCTTAATTATCAAACCTTTCATTATAAAATCAATGGCTTTCAGTACGAATTTTACCAGCTTTGTTTGCTTGTAAGTTTTCTGTAAATATATAAATATATACTTAGCTCTAATCGAATAAATATCTTTTAGCTACATTTGTGAAAAATAAATTACTTTGTATACCATTTTGCAAAGGCGAATCTCATAGCCGCCGATTTTTCTCGGTACTGCCAATCATTGATATTTTAAACATATTATGCACTTACTTACAAGCATTTTGACACAATACAACCGCTACGGCCGCCGCAATGGGCAATTCCGCACAATACCTTAATGCCAGCGCATTGTGTGTGGCCAAGTGGAAGTGAGGTCCTTCATTGTGCGGCGGTGGTGGCGCAAAGTCTTTTGCTCCATTACAATGAAACAAATATTCACAAATTTGTAAATGTAAAGCTAAGCTGTCAGTGACAACACCGCCGATGCAACCAATGAACCGCCACACGGCGACGACAGCCAAGACGCGTAACAATGGTGGCAACGCAGACAGGACAGCGGCGGACAGTGTGTTGTTTGCGCCACCATTAACGCACTATCAGCGCCGGCAATGTCAATCGGACGTTTTACAGCGATTTGTGTTGTGGTGGTGCTGGTTATTGTCGGCGGAATTTTTTAGATACTTTTTGCTACCATTATTGTGGGCATTCGGCCATACGTGGCCGTGTGTGGCGGCGTTCATTGCATTTATTTATTTTCTTTTTTTCGTTTTCAACAAATTCGAGGAATCACAGCTCACATTGAGGTATTGAAAGTTGAAAGAGGAATGCGAAGAAGGAGCTGGTTGGGCAAAAGCTGCGCTTAATGGCATAAAAAATTCCAATTTTAAATAAATACATAAGTAATTTCATAAGATGCATTTTTGAGTGATATAGAGACCCAAAAGAAGCGACTGTGTGCAGCAAAAGAGGCTATGTCAACCTTTAATGATATGATGGAAAGTCAATGTGGTAAATTTTGTATAAATAAAAGACATGCGACCTGTTCCTCATCACGTATCGCTCAAACTGTTAACTTTATTGCGTTAAGCCTGAAAGTAGGTAGAGAAAAATTCAAACAGTTTTGATAACTCTGTATTGGTTGTTTACGTGGCTAAAAAATTGTTGGATCCTGTCATGCAACGAGCTTTTATAAAAAACACTAAAATTTTAAGTGTTTAATAAATTAATTACTAAGTAATATAAAGGTTTTATATTAACTTGATGCGAATAGCAACTCTTAGGCTTTGTATTTTGGAAAAAATATTAGTATTAGCATTCCTTTTTAATTTAAGGAATGATTTAATGGATTTTCTTTATAAAACAAAGTGTGGTTTTTTTTTATATACCACCCAATCAGTACAACTTCAAAAACAACATGTTAGGCCATTAAAGGGGATGTAGGGGACTACTTGGTTATCAATGGACCTTCATTGAAAGCAGTCCGTTGCCTTAAATTGTGTTATGTTTTTGTTTTTCTGCGGTTCTATTGCCAACATGTCAAGTGAATTCCACTGCACTCTTTTTTCGGGAGAAGGTGGGTTTGTTCATTTGAAATGGCGTCAAATGTGAATGCGAGTGCCAAATGAAAGAAGATTAGGATGAAATAAAAGCTTTGAGTTCAAATCAGATGACTATGACTAATCAGAGAATTTTTATATTACAACTCAAACAAAAACTTAACATTGCTTAATTGAATAGTGACACCAGTAAAAGGACTACTACTTTCAAAATGAGGATCATGAGAATGTTATAGCTAGAGTTATAGAGTAAAAATTTGCAAGGCACTCCCATAAAAAAGGTGGAGTAGTTTTCGATCTGTAGCTAAACTTTTTTGTTTGTGAATAAAGCCTAACACGTTTTAAGCAAAGAACATATAACTGTTTGGGGCTTAAGATTTGTGTATAAAAATAAAAAAACTAATGATAGTATTTCCAAAATTAGTGAAGGTCCAAACTAAAACCGATCATACCCTATTCGGCGACATGAAGATTTAAAAAATCGGGCATAAAAAAAAGTTATAACAAAGAACGCGTCGCAGCCGTATGTGCAGCGGTCATTCATTCGGCGGGTACTGGGTTCAAAACCTGGCCGGGGTAAATAACGTCAAAAATTAAAAAAAAAAAATTCTGATAGCGGTCGCCCCTCGGCAGGCAATGGCAAAACTTCAGGCTTCGGACTGAAAAAAACTTCGCACAAAAATAATTTGTCATTCGCAGTTGGCGTAAAGCTGTAAGTCCCACAATTTGTGTTACAACATCAAGACGCACACCACAAATTGTGGGAGAAGTTCGGCCACATAACAAGATCTAAGAATTAGCAAATATTGATATGTCTAAATTCATAAAACCTCCGCGTGTATGCATAGCATATAATGTAGATACCAAAGCAATACCTTGAGAATCACCTGCATATCTATAGAGGTGGTTATCTATTCTTAAGGCATTAGTCTATACATATATGAACTTTCTACACAGTAAATAGCTTTCCAGAATTATGAAAATTAAAAACAAATTTATGGCATACAAGTTTCCTCGTAGAAAAGTCAAGACTTCCTTTGAAATTATGTAATTATTATTTTACTTTATTTTAAAATAATATGCCTCTTACAAACACTATTTAAAATATATTGTGTTGACGCCCATTAAGCAACGCAATTTCATTTCTAAGTTTATTAAATTATTCACAAGTCATTGGACTTAATTACAAACATATTGTATATATGTATTTTCTCTCATTGGTAGACTTCTCTATCTCAAGCTTTATTTCATTCATTTTCTTTTGGTTCGCGCCACCCACGCGAAGTAATAAACGTCATTTGACTGTCAATTTGTTGCTAGCAAAATAGATGTAATAAAAAACAGACGTGCAATGTAATCAAACTATTTTATTGCACTTCCGTCACATTAGGCGTTGTAATCAATCACTTCCGGTAAACGGGTTTGAGTTGTTAATTTCTTTCATTTGTATACACTTGAAGGTTTTATGCGCAATATCTTATTATGCATGCGTTTTTAAATATTCTTTTAACGGCATACTAAATTCGCTGGGCACAAAACCCTGAATTGCATTGAAGGTGGGAACCAACTGCTGTGGCCCGCAGTCAAATGAACTTTTGTAGATAATTAGAGATGTGAGGCGTTAGATAAGTTTGTTTTTCTTCGTTCCAAAAAATTTATTAAAATTATGTGACGTTCCCTAGAAACTCAAATCAAATGCGACAAAGAAATATATAACGAATATAAAGTCGTGTATTTATGTGGCGTCATTTAAAATATACTTCCACCTTAGATCAAAATCAATGTAAATGATAATCACAATTTATCACAGTGAATATAGTATATTAAAATAAATTGCAAACAAAAGGACCTTATAGTAGAAATTAATAAAAGTAGTCGTAATTGGTAAAAATAGTGGTAGAAATTATTACTGCAACTAGGAAAAATAGTGGTATAAATTAATTAATTGATAAAAATAGTGGCAGAAATTAGTATAAAAGTAGTTGTAATTGGTGAAAATAGTGGTAGAAATTGTTACCCCAATTAGTAAAAATAGTGGTAGAAATTAATTAGCTGATAAAAATAGTGGCAAAAATCAATAAAAAAATAGTGGTAAAAATTAGTAAAAATAGTGGTAGAAATTAGAAAAAATAGTGGTAGAAATTAATTAGCTGATAAAAAATGGCAGGAATTAGTTAAAAAATAGTGGTAGAAATTTGTAAAAATAGTTGTAGAAAGTAGTAAAAATAGTGGTAGAAATTCGTAAAAAATAGTGGTAGAATTTATAAGTAATATTAATACATATAGTGGAAGAAATTAATAACAACACTAGTAGACATTAGTAAATGCAGTGGAAGAAATGAGTAAAAATAATGGTCGAAATAAGTAAAAAAATAGTGGTAGAAATAAATGAAAATAGTGGTAGAAATTAATAAAATAGTGGAAAAAGTAGCAAAGATAATGGTAGAGACTAGTAAATGCAGTGGTAGAAATGAGTTAAAATACTGGTAGAGGTTAGTAAGAATAGCGGTAGAAAGTAGTGAATATAGTGGTAGAAATTAGTAAAAAAATAGTGGAAGAAATTATTGAAAAATACTCGTAGAAACTAGTAAAAGTAGTAGTAGTAATTAGTAAAAATAGTGGTAGAAATTAATGAAAACAGTGGTAGAAATTAGGAAAAAATAGTGGCTGAAATTAATAAAAATTCTGATAGAAATTAGTAAATGCAGTAGAAGAAATGAGTAAAAATAGTGGTAGAAATTATTAAAATAAAAGTAGAAATTAGGAGTACCGTTAATAAAAATAGTGGTAGAAATCAGTTAAATAGTGGAAAAAAACTGTAAAAATAGTGGTAGAAAGTAGTGAAAATAGTGGTAGAAATTAATGAAAACACTGGTAGAAATTAGTTAAAATACTGGTAGAAAGTAATGAAAATAGTGGTAGAAATCAGTAAAATAGTGGAAAAATCTTGTAAAAATAGTGGTAGAAGGTAGTGAAAATAGTAGTAGAAATTAATAATAATACTGGTAGAAATTAGTAAATGCAGTAGAAGATATGAGTAAAAATAGTGGTAGAAATTATTAAAAATAGTGGAGGAATTAGCAGTAGCACTAACGAAAAATAGTGATAGAAATTAACAAGAATAGTGGTAGAAATTAGTAAAGCGATTCTGACGCGACTTGCGATACGCGATATAAAAAAATCACTGCTGCTAAAAAAGTTTTACTTCAAAAAGTTCAGCTAAGCAGCCAATTCACGTTAACGCAGTTTGCCTGAAAACTGCAGAAGCGAATTGACTTGGGAGAAGATAGAATTGAAAAAAGTTTAATACATCAATTTGTGTACAATGCGGGTCATAGACATTACTTTCAATCGCCGTGCACACAAACAACGGGCATTTAATTGTCTGGACATAGCAATAAAACGCAAGCTAAGTCAAATTGTATTTTTACAAGAAAGTAAAGAACAATTTTTTTTCAATTACTTGCCCAGCAACATCGTTAGACTTTTATTATTTCAATTTTTTCCTCTTTAAGTCTGCACTCTCGCCTACTCAGCAATGTTGCTTTTAGCTGGCCTACGTTTTTGCAAAAGCATAAATTCCTACATATGTAGTTACGTGTGTGTTTGTATGTATGCGTGTGCCACAAATCAGTGAGTTCCTGCGTGTGGCGCACTTGAAGTAAAAAAAAACAAAAACAAAAACACAAAAAAATTCAGCTTAGCAAAGAAAATATTTTAAATGAGAAAAAAATAAAAATTCAAAAATTAACAATACCAATGATATGCAAAAAATTTTACTCACGTTCAACGTATTATGCGCAAATTGGCTTTTTAAAATCGCAGCTGTTTAACTTAATAAGTGGACACTTTATTGTCGGTGGCCGGCAGTGCATTTTAAGTTGCACTCGCAATAATCGCACACATGCATTATAATAGTATGCCACATGTGTGCAGCTGCAGAATTGCATTTTTAGCAACGCATCGTCAAGAATTTGCGACTTGACAGTTTTCCGCTAAGCGTAATGGTAATTTTTGAGTTGCAAACAAAAGACTGAAGTCACAAACTTGCATATAAATTGTCGGTTAACTAGTGAATGGAGCCAGCTATATAGATACATACATACATACATATGTATGTACATAGGTAAATAAATGTATGTACGTTTGCGTAATTTATGCTTCGCATTAAAAAGGTCATATTTTATTAAATTTATAACTCAATTACAGCGGTTTTAAGATTGCGGTCAATATGTAAATATGTTAAGACATTTTTTTTTTAATGAATATAGTTAAGTTAATTTATTTGCAGAAATATGCTCTTTTGATATAGTAGAAGTCTGGATCTTATGCGTGGTAGAAAGACAATTTAGTCATTAAATCTGTGCAATTGCGGCGTCATTATTTCCATGATGATTTGTCAATGCATACTGAAGAGAAATGTCAAAACGAAATGTCATTTATCAGCTGTCAAGTGACAGCAATCCTTATCGAAAGTTCTGTCAGTCTAAAAGCAACACCCGTTACCATGATTCCCTTTAGAGAGTAAAGCAAAGCCAAGAGTTTAGCTTTATTATCATGTAAGAATTTGCCATTCTATTTCAAAAATGAATTCGGACAGGTGACCCTTGCGAATGGCTCGTATGAATTCCAGCCGAGAGGCCCAATTTTCTACAACTTTGTCAGCAATAACGCGCCGAATATAATTTTCCATGGCTCAATAGTCCAGCGATGTTAAATCGCTCGATCTTGGAGGCCTGGCCACAGGCCTATGACTCGAGATAATGCGCTCACCAAAAGTTCTCTTCAATAAATTTATTGTTTCGTTGGTTGTATGGCATCCTCCAATTCAGGCATGCCTCCATAACATTCCCCATTGACTGTCATATTATAGCCGTCTTAATTTTTGAAAAAATACTAACCAATGTTTCCTCTGCCCATAGAGCAAACCACACGACGGCTTTTTGAGAATATAACGGCATCTCAACAATGGCTTGTGAATTATCAACACTCCAAATGCGACAATTTTGTTTATTACCGTACCCATGCAACCAAAAGTGAGCTTCATCGCCGAACAAAATTTTTTTGTTAAAATCGGGAAGGTGGCCCTTTCGGTTTGGGCCAATTCACCGAACGTGCGATGCGCTTGATGGTGTGTCGTTCGCTTCCAGTCTTGCAAATGGCAAACCAAACTGAGTATACGAGTATTATTATTATTATTATTATTTAGATACTGGTAGTAATATCAGTACTAAAAGTTTTTGAGCTGTGGCTGCCAAGGCCGTCAGCTCAAACTGAGTATAAATCAAGTAACAGCTGTCAAAAAGACCAACTCCGAAAACCACACGTTTAAAACAAACGTGGTTAAAATATGCGAATGAGACGAACCCGTAAAACGCAAATGTGGGGAACTCTAACCCGTAACCAGCAACTCTTCTCTTAAACGATGAAGAACCAATAGTGATTCTTAAACTTATGATTTATAAAATAAAGATGGATATTATTCCATACGCGAATCTGTGAATAGAAATAGTTTTTAATCCTCTTTCGTGCAATTAAATACAATTGTAATTTTACGCTATTTTATATGGTAATAAAACCTAAAAGGTTGGATTTTCGTGTCATCTCTACAATTTTGTTATGCAATTAGTGCAAATATTCGTTTAATTAAAGAAAAAATAGATCATTATTTATTCAGATAAAGAGTCGAGTTTAATTTACATTCACGTCAGGGCGTATTGGGCATACATACATATATCTCTGATCCAATATTAATATGAAAATAGCATACAAAATAAATAATTTTAAACAACAAGACGGACACCACAAATTTTAGGAGAAGTTCGGTCACATATCAAGCTGTATGATGTTAGCACCAAATTGATACTTATTATTATAATTTTTATTTATTTTTGTAGATTATAATTTTTAAGATATTAAAATTTATGAAGTTAAGATTATTTATAATTTTTGGTTGAAGATTTATTTCGTTCTCGCAAATATTGTTTTTTTTCAGCTAGTTTTGGAGTAAATCTTTTTCGCATACATTTTTTACATCCCGATTTTAAATTTTATTCAATTTGTGAAAATTTTGTGTCATGTAACTAGAACTAGTTGAAAATTTTAAATAAAGTAGGAAGTCAAGTGATTAATTAAGACCTTTCACTTTTTTTCCGGGGTATTATAACTGTGTTCACCTATCGGTTGTTTGTAACAGTACAAAGTAAAGGAGGTAGATATCGAAATAGGTTTATATACCAAAATATTCAGAGAGAAAGGCGAAATGGATTTAGCTTGGCCTGTTTTTCCGTCCATCCGTGCAATGGATAACATGGGTAAATATTGACATATCTCATAATATAGGGTTGGGTTGGAAAAAATAATACGCAGGTAAATTTTCTTCTTTAAAAATTAGCCCACCTCATATTTAACAAAAATCAAAAGAGGGATATTTTAATAACTCAGAAATGAGAAAATGCTAGGAACTAAAAAAGTTTAAAAAAAAGTGTACTTCGCATACTTTGGAGCAAAAATATCTTTGTATTTCGAGGCGTAAGCAAAATTCGGAAATTTGTAAATATCAGGCAAAACTATGCCCACTTCTCATATAACGGTAATTTAAGAAACGACAAAACTGCAATATTTCAGAAACTGCAAACGGTAATTTATTACAATTTGAAATATAAGATCAGGTTGGGAAAAGAAAAGCATGGGTTAAAAAAAATGGTGCGAAATTTAGCGTGGTACCGCCTACTTAACAACTTACAACTTTATCAGACTCTACCAAATTTAGGGCACATTAGAGATTTTAGTTTAATATACATAATTTCGAAAATTAAAGATATCGTCAAAACCCACACCCACCTCATTCATTCAGAAAATCCAAAAAATCCAAGAAAAAATGCGATATTTCAGTTCAAAGCTTTATCAATTCTGGTACACCACATTACAACTCAGTAAGCACATTTTTGAAAATGATAAAATTCTAGGTAAAACCTCCTCTCATATTACATATAAAATCAATATACTTGATGTTTCATTCCCTCAGATTTAGTACTAAGAATTTCATTAGTGAGAGAAATGCGTAAAAAGAGAATTTTTGAAAATGGGTGTGGTACGCTAAATATTTATAATAATAATTTATTTTTTGTTTAAATTTATTTAAATAAATAAGTCTTTTTTTTTAATTTCCAAAATAAAATATTTTCATTGCACACGCCAAGTACTGTGTGTGTGTTTTTTTTAATAAAAACTAGCAGCTGTTATTTAAAGTTCGGTTGCACCTGAACTTTGACCCTTTACTTTTTTTCTTCTTTAAACCCCATAATGGACTAGTATGAACATTCAAAAAAAATTAGCAATACGGGTTCGGTCGATTTCTTATGATGGCCTCATCCGCCATCTTTTGCCACTTATTTATCGAAGGTGTAACTATCTAGGCGCTTTCGGCTGGATTTAACAAAGCGCCAATTTGAAACTTTTATGAAAGCCGCGTCCTTCTAAACTTGGTAATTTCAATGCGGATGATACTTTTCTCTTCTCTCCTACCACCAGCGGGTTACGTATCAAATACTTTCAGCGCTGGAGCGCCTGAAGCGATGCTCTCGCCACTATAACGCCTCGTATAGCTCGAGCTTTCATCGAATTTCATCTTCTTCTTGGCGGACGCGTAAAGTTTCACAAATCTCCAGCAGAATGTTTTAAAAAGAAATAAAGGAGAGGATGAGTGACTTATTGGGTGTGGCTTTGATTGAGAGATTGAGAGAGTATTTTCTTAGTAAATTGTTGGTAATGAAATGTCACCTTTAATATTGAGCAGTATTTTAAGCGTAAGTTTATTTATGGTATTATGGTAGTGAAGGATTTACAAGGTTTTTAAATAAGTTTGTTTGTCTCTTCCACTAGCTAATTTATTATGCATAAAGCAGTTAGTTATTTTTGGAATTAAATTAAGCTGCAAATAAATACAAAATGAAATAAGAAGCCATTTAAAAACGTAACATACCTCTCTGTGAGAATATAAAATGGATTTATTTCGTGATCGGTCAAATATTTATTATTCGAGGTACCGTAACAAATTCTTCCACAATATTTTGAACATTAAAATTTACATTCAGATTAAAGTTAATCTAGTTCGTTCAATCGATATTCAGTAATTATCGATCTTAGCTATGTTTTCAAATGATACAATGTCAATATGATGTGTCTCGTAAAGATCGTGGCCCACGGAGAACGGTGGGGTGTTTTGATTGCTGTTCGTAGTAATTTGCATGCGTATCTAGTTACGCTCAAAAATCAAGATCTAATTTTGGACAAATTCTGCGATGTTGTAGTAGGTTTATCTGGATTTGGTCACATGTACTTGTTAACCGTGTACGTGAAACAACCTGCCTGATAATGTTATTTAATGTTGACACATTCTGCTCTTCTAATTTTAAATCTGAACTGAAATAGATGTTCCTTAAAAATATCTCCTTAATTAAAAAAAAGACTTTACAAGCCTCGATGGTGCACTCATGAACTTAAATCGCTTAAGAATCGTCACAAAAAGTTTTCAGCTGTTTCAAAAGCGATTCAATTGTTTAATTAGGGATCTTTACTATAACGACTTGAATATAAAGTCTGAATCTAAGACCTTTCGGCACTAAACATTAGTCAAAAATGTCATTCTCTTCGGTTCCATCAGCAATAAATCTGTGTAAAAAAATTTCTGAGTACACGAACCGAAGTTGCCAACTTATTTGCAGAATTTTTCAAAACGAATTTCATACAAGATGATGTTGATTGCGGTGATTTTGCGAATTTCTCTGCGCCTAAGCACTTATGGTCGATCAATTTCAGAAACTTGTGCGCTTCTTCAGATGATCTAATTGAAGGTTCTTCTTCCCGCTTTCAAATAACTTTTTCTAAAAGTCAAACTTTTTTTAAAAACGTCCCACTCAATCTCCAATAACGGGCTACAATCTTTTGACGATGTTAGTGATCTGGGCGAAATTTTTGATGCCCACTTTTTACTTAATCGCCATATAAATTTTATTTTAGCAAATCCATTTTTAATTCTAGCGAAGAAATAGCTCACAATTTTCGGATCCTTATACCCTATAACCGATTTTTAAAATTTTTGTCGGTTGTAGGTTGCAATATGCCGCTTTGAGTTATTTTCAACTTTCTATCAATAGAAGTGGAAATTATCAAAAAGTGTTATTGAAATTTGTCCTGCGTACTTCAAAATTTTCGGATCGTATACCTTCTTATCATTTACAAATCCTTTTAATTTACCTTCATTCATTTGAATCAAGAAGATCGATTCTCTTTAATTTTCTTGCGGCTTTAGCAGCACTATGGGTGCAATTGATTGTCCGGCTTTGTAGGAAAGAATTAATTTTCTTATCCCTTTGAGGACACTACGTACATTCTACACGGGAAAGGTTAGTAATAATCAAAGCTGTTAACTAATGATTAATAAGATTATTACGATTAATTCCCAAAATTTGGAAATAATAATCGATTAGGATTAAATTTTTGTCAGGATTAATAAGGATTATTGAAGTTTAATACATTTCGAGAATTAATTCTAGGATTTATACACGAATTAAAATCTTGGATTAATTTTGATTTATCACGATTAAAACACTTTTAATCTTAAAATTAATGAAATATTTTACATTCGTTTTTACTATGAACACCCGATTAGAATTTTATTATTATTTGCTGTTTGACAACTCTATGATAAATTGCTTATGTTTGATTATGAAGAATAAGAGAACATAAATTATGTATTAGCAAATATTAGAATTTACGTATGGAATAAGTTTTCAATCGGTACTTATGTATTAGTTGCAAACGTATTTAAGGAGAAAAATTTGTGAAATAAATATAGAATAAGATATTTAACTTTATAATAAATCAAATTTTATTTATTAATCCTAAATAATCCTCATTAATCCTGACAAAAATTTAATCCTAATCGATTAATAATCCAAAAAAATAAAATGATTATTAATTAATCGATTAAATTTAAAAATTATATTCAATTTAAAGATTGTTAATTTTAATCTAAGTTCAACAGCACTGGTAATAATTATGCGAAAAACGCTCCATTACTACGTACTCTGCGTAAATTTAACGAGATCTCCAATTCTGTCATTTTAGATTTATCTTTGCCTAAAGATGCATTTTATTATCTGTTATATGTGGTTTATTGATTTTTGAAAACATCTAGCTCAAGTACTCTGATGTGGGTAGTAAGTGACTTCATATAAGAAATGAAAATAAACAAATGTTGAAAAAGAGAAGGGAAATGTCGAGTATGGTTCGATTAGCTGTTCATTAAAAACTGCCTAAACTACCGTGCGCACAGATTTCTGAATTTTATGTATTTGAATTTTCGTGTCGAAAAATAATAATATTGCAAGTCATAAAAATTATAAGGCTAGCCCGGTTGTCCAATTTTGAGAATAGTTTTTTAATTTTTTATATAAATAGATTACCATAGACTCTTAAATGTTTCACAGCTTTAATCTTTCTCACGCAACACGCAACTTGTCCACCAATGTTTGTATTATATAAATGTATATTATTTTTTAATTACATTTTTCTAGTACCTTTGCATTTTAATATTCGCACTAAAAATTACATAGTTTGCAATAATCAACGCATTTATTGCAAATTAAATTTATGCATGACAAACGATTAGCATAAAACATAACGCAATAGTAGCTAATAAAGTAATTAAAAATGCTCTCTTTTTTCCTCTCCACGCTGCCAATGGAAGGAAGGCCGCAAAAGAAGCCACAAAATATGAGCGCTTCACAAGAGTTTATTACGAAAGCGTGCAAACGCTCTTAACAAGCCAAGTCGAGACTGAGTATCGAAGCGAAGAGTTGGAGTCATATTGCATGTATTTAGCTAGTATAAAGCGTAGGTGAGTAACTATGTACATACATACTTACATACACGAACACCTAGTTACAAGAGCCGAAGCTGGTTATCAGTTCGCGCATAATTAAGATGCGTTGAGGAAGCCACAAACAACAATGGCAGCAATTGCAACAACAACAATAAGCACTAGCAACGCAGTTGTAACTCAATGTTGCTGATATGTCAGAAATTGCAGCTTGTTAAGCTAAATGACTGACGTCATTAGCAAAATAATTGCACCACGAGCTCACCGCGGCGAGCAGATGGTGCGAGAAGTAACAAAAGAGAGGAAGCAGAATTTACAGTGTTACTGTTAGAAGTTTTCGAGAAGTTGTAGAAAAAGGGTCATCGCGAAAAGAAGTCAATGGACTACTATCATTATTCTAACTCACGATATTTAATATTTTTAATAGTTCTAAACCCGCTTATATTAAATAATTTATAAATTACCTACCTATATTTTTGATTCGCTTGGAAAATTTTGATTCAAAACATTCATTAATTTAATTATGCATCCCCATATTTAAATCGGTGTTGTTTATTTCTCGGAATTATAAAATTCATTATGTTTTTAGGCATCAACTAAATAACCGATTTTTTTTTTTAATAAAAAAAAAAACAAAAATCACCTCAGTTCATAAAACAGCTTAAGTTCAAAACTTCTGCATAAAAATACTTAAAAAAAAAGGTTCAACGGAATCATAATAGTGAGATTTCTTATGACTTTTTTCACCTTTTTTTTTTGGAACATTTGCCTTGCTTTTATTAAACCAATTAACGTCGATTTTTTTTTTTTTTTTTTTTTGCAAATCTCATTATTTTCTTTCGGTTGAACAACCTTTAAAGCTAAAATCAAACAATTAATATCAGTTGTAAAAATCGGTGCAATAAGTCTTAATATTTTTCGGAAATATTTTTATTTATTTACTCGATTTTACCCGCTCCTTCACTCGCATGGTATTTGCCTTAACGTTCTGAATTCGAATGTAACATTAAAGGAATTAAATAATTTCAGCAAAAGTAAGAACCTTCAATTAATTTTTAATTTTGATTTTTAATTTTTTTTTTATCTGAAAAAAATCTACCATTACTACTTTTTAATTGCCGATTACGGTTGATTTCTGAAACTTTTTGTCATTGGCAACTGCGCAGTATGCCATTCGGGTTTAGTGAAAGCTAATTTATTGATAGAAATGCACAACGTAATCAAATGATGGTGAAGTTCAGAAGTCTAATTTCCTGTTTTATTTTTCTCAAACCTTCTTTCTTTGAATCACATGCCGTATATTTCCTTCAACTTGATAATTTCATTTATGTTACTCTTTTTAATAGCTGGCAACCCTCTCCGAACCTATTTAAAAAAAAAGCTTTCTTAAAAAGCTTACTCATATTGTGAAACTCATATTGTAAAATATCATTTAATTTAACTTACTTGACGTTCAAACAGATGGCAACCTTCTTTAAATATATTTTGGAAATGAAGATTTATTAAACTGTTTTCGTTTAATAACCTTATTGCAATATTTGACTTCATTCGTTTATTTAAATGAGTTTAAAGTTTTAAATAGGTGGCAACCCCTTGAAAAAAATTAGTTTTATTTTAACAAATTTAACGAATTATATTTGTATGTGCCAAATCTTGACCTAATCGGTCCAGTCGTCATCAGTATCTGATTTACCTTATTTATTAAATTTACTATAACCTTTTTAACAACTCTTTTCGAAATACATACCAAATTTTATACAAATCCGTCGAACATACTCACAAATTAACTCAGCCATAATCTTTCACAATTATAATACTAGAATAGTTTATCTAAACAAAAATTTCTTTAATTTTAGACATGTGACAACTATTTAACCAATAAATTTGAATGAACGATCTTTAAAAGGTGGCAACCGTCATAAAACATGTTTTCGTATAAACCCTTTTCGTTTCAGAATAATACTGTTATATTTTAATAAGCTTACAACTAGCATTTAATTAATGTTTTTTAACCCGTGGCAACACTACTTAAATATATTTTCATAATAAAGTTTTTTTAAGCCTACCATCTTTAAAATCTATCTCGTGATACTTCCATTAATTTAATAATTCAATTTAATTCACTCTTTCAAACAGGTGGCAACCTTCTCCAAAAGTATTTAAAAAAAAAAATTTGTTTGAGACCCATATTCCAATATTTCATTTAACTTAATATAGTTCGAACTAATTTTCTAAACAGGTGGCAACCCTTTTCAAAATTATTTTTGAAATTAAGTTTCCCTAAAACTCTTAGTTTTGCTCTCATATTGTAAAATATAATTTATTTTTTATTTTAACTTAATTCGCGTGTTAACAGGTGGCAACCTTCTTTCAAAGCATTTGGCAAATTAAGCTTTCAATAGCTCTTTCATTTGATACCAATATTGCATTATTTGATTTAACTCATTACTTTAATTGCATTTAACGTTTTAAGCAGGTGGCAACTCTTTTTAAAAATTTCGATTTTAAAGAGCTATACATGTACATACCTTATACATCTATATAAGTACCGTCGTTCTATACCAAAATGTGATTTAATTTATTTAACTATAACTTTTTTAACAAGTGGCAACTCTCCATAAAATAAAGTGGTATATGTGTACCGAATTTTGTACAATTTCTTTTAGCCGTTTATGTGTAAAAGGTAATATCTTACTGACCCACATACAGACTTTCAAAATTTATAAGATTAGTAAGATTTATTTCAACTCTGACAAAGTAGCACAATCCTTAATCTTAAACTATAAACCGGGATATTAAAAGTAAACCCATTTGCAACAAGAAAGGTTGATATGCGAGACTTTATGAGGCCTTCAGATGAAAGATTCGCAATCTTATCTAGACCTCACAAAAGTTATATTAAGAAGCCTTAACGTGCATGGATCAGAAAACCCGAACTATAATTCAAACTCAATTTTATATCAAAATAAAATCATAAGCCCTTTAGTTCAGAAATCCATTTTAGTCGTGAGCCAGGGGAAAAATAACTCGTTGAAACTGAGTGCCGCTTCCTCGAAAAAGTTCAGTGAGATTATTTATTACTATTCGAAGAGAGGCGATTTTGAGATCACCAGGCAGAAAGTCATAGAGTAATCAGATCAGGTCGTAGTCAAACGCAACTACAGTTTCAGCAATATTAAAGGAAACCCTAAACAAGTCAATTTTAAAATTAACTTCCGTATCGGAAGTAAAATGGCAGTGTATCATATGTCAATATTTTCTTAGATTTAATAAATTAAAAAAAAAAACGTCTTTGCTAATTTAAATCTCTTCTTTGTTATTTTAGCTTTATTTGAGCCTTAGCCAAGACAAAAGCTTCTTGATTATTTTCCTAATCTTTCTTAATAATAAGAAAATATTTTCCAAGTTCCAAAACAAATCACGTATTTCTTATTTCGGCTTTGAGTTTAATAAAAAAAAATCTCACCATGATCTTGATTCCCATTTCGAAAGCCCGAAAAACAATCGTCCGTGAACACAGAGAGGCCTGTAGCTATGAGTCTGCCTTCAATAAATCAAGGCTGGTTAGGAGTATCAAACTGTTGACAAAAAAAGTAACTTTGCTTTTATGATACATTCGAAGTGTTTAGAAACCGTGAACGGCTTAGAAATAGGTCGGTAATTACGAGCAACTATTTTGTTGTCACTTTTAAAAACAGACGTAATTGAAAACTTTTTCCAGTCAAACAATAAATTCATTAGAAGATAGGGACTTAATAAAGAGTAATGTTAGAGGTACGTGAAAAGTTGGCAGCATTTCAAAAATTATAACTTACATTGCTTTTCATTTTGGTGGAAGCATAACAAATTTTATAATTCCGGTGGAAAAACCTATATTCTTTTTACTGAGGCGCTTTAATGTAAATATCTTGAAAAAAATAAATAGATCAAATTCACTATAAACAAATGATTTAATATCGATAAAATATTTATAAAAATGGCTTCCAAACTAAACTGTTGGCGACCTTTTCAAAGGGCAACCATCTCGTCTTCCACAATCAATTTATGATCTCATACATAGTACTACTATAAGACAGTTC
The DNA here is from genome assembly GCA_951828415.1 of Anomoia purmunda. NCBI lineage: Eukaryota > Metazoa > Arthropoda > Insecta > Diptera > Tephritidae > Anomoia > Anomoia purmunda. The sequence continues at coordinate 194,303,110 of OX639993.1, read as the reverse complement.
TTTGATCACATATTACCTAATTGCACTTTTAAAATAAATATATATATTCTTGCACAATTTGTCTACATTGTCTATTATATTAGTAAATATTTACTTTAAAGGGCCTTCTTTGGCTTTAATAAAAGTTGATTTCTGGGAAAAGCTTGGCATAAGAAACTGTAGCCCTCACATCAGCTGAGGTAAGTTTTCTTATTTTTATTTAAATTCTAAAATGCAGAAAAAACTTAGTTAGCTATCTTAAAACATTGCCAAATATGAATAAGAAAGAGGGGCCCACGTCGCATGAATTTTAAAGCATTTCATTTTGACTAGTGAAATTGGCCATCAGAAAATAAAAAACTGCGACTTAAGTAGCACAACAGGAAACACTGTGCATGCGCACGAGTAGCACCGCTGTTATCTTTATCATTCGACGATGTGCATGACGAAAAGGCTACACCTTGGATTTCTGTTGCAAGCTTAACATACACTCTGGATGTTATATTGTTGGTGGATTCCACTACATACACACTTCAATTTTAACATTTATGGATTTGCCTAAGATAAATATGAAGCAGTTGTTGTTGTTGGAGCGAGTAAAGTGAAGAATTGCGTGCAATCGCTCGCGTTTACCAATTATACCGGCATATATGAATATTAATTTTAATCTAAGAAATTAAAGTGAGCATCGTGTATCGTGTCAATCATATTAAAAACGTTAATGCTATCATAACTGTGTAATTGGCAATTAATGTGAATAATTTGTTGTTAATTAAAATGCACATATACATATATATTAATATACATACACATACAGACATATACGAACTCACTTTAATTAAGAAATAAGTGCATTTAACCTTTGAAACTGTTTTGTTGCTTTTTCACATTATCTTTAATAATCTAAATTTAATTTATTATCATATAGTGGTTTAGATTATAAATGTCGGAAAAATTTACAAAAATGGTTGTCAAAATCAAACATCTCTAAAATAAGTCCAATCTAAGATTGAACACACAATTTTAAAAACTAAAATTTTAAAAAAGATGTCAGAGCCCGCACGTGTAGAGAAAAAATTAGCTGAGATCAGAAAAAATATAAATAAAGAGTTTTTCAATAGGCACGCTACAAAAGTAGCCCGATGGTGACAGCAAAGGGCGCCATATTTTGCCCCGCCCTTTTGACATTTCTCTTCAGTAAGATTTGCCATTTCATCATGGAAAGATACACGATCCAGCAACGAGTCGAAATTATTAAAATTTACTACCGACATTCAGAGTCAATGGCCTCAACTTTAAGAGCGCTACGCTCAATTTATGGGCGTCGTCATTTCTGGCTGAATGGCTTCGTCAATAAGCAAAATATGCGTTATTGGACAGGCAGCAATCCACACGTACTCCATGAGTCAACATTGCATTCCGGAAAAATTACGGTTGGGTGCGGTTTATGGGCCGGCGGCGTCATTGGGCCGTACTTCTTCAGTGATGATCAAGACAGGCACGTTACTGTGAATGGGTATCGCTACTGCTCAATGAGAACCGAATATTTTTGGCCCGAATTGGATGATATGGACTTCGACAATATGTGGTTCCAACAGGACGGCGCCACAAGCCACACAGCGAATGTCACAATCGATTTATTGAAAACTAAGTTTGGTGAACGTGTTCTCTCACGAAATGGCTCAGTCAATTGGCCGTCTCGATCTTGCGATTTGACGCCGTTAGACTATTTCCTGTGGGACTACGTCAAGTCTATAGTCTATGCCAACAAGCCAGCGACGATTGCTGAACTTCGTACGAATATTGAACGTGAAATTGCAGCAGTATCGGCCGATTTATGCTTGAAAACCGTCGAAAATTGGGTTCAGCGTCTGGACCTCTGCAAGTGTGCCCGTGGTGCCCGCGGTGCCGATGCAAAAGAAATCGAGTTCCATACTTAATGGCCTCGAATGTAATTTCACAGGAATAAAGAATTTAATTCATATCCCAAACCATTTTTGTTTTATTTAAAAAAACTTTTGTGCGTTCCTATCGCCAGACCCGATATAAAAGAAAATACGAAACCCTTAAACTAAAAGATTCCTTTTTGGCGTTTTCAAAACATGTTGCCAGCCCTTAAAACTAATTTATTACTTATCACACTGGTTAATTAATGATTATTGATTGTAATGATTACCGATAAAATACATTTTTTTTGTCTCAATTTTGATCATTTAATTTTTGTTATTTTGAATTTCTTTTACTATAATTGAAATAAACTTTAAAAATTATATAATTACATAACCTCAATTTATTAACAAATACGAAAATTAATGAGTCTCATTAAATTCTCCTCGCTTTAAACAATGCCAAATTTTCGAGAGGAAATTTGGTTAAAGAATGAAGCCTGAGCATATTTATAATTCCCGCAAAAAGAAAGAAATCCTTTCGCCTTTCGGTCTGACGATGTTAACGGAGCATTTAATAAAATAGCAGCTTCATGTTCATAGGATCACTTAAATAACTGTAAGTTAGACTTTAATCAGATTTTGTATATCATCTTTGTTTAGAGAAACTAGATTAGGATACTAACGCCATCTTCGATATTTGAAATTCAAACAATTTTGTATGTAACATAACATTCCTGAACAATTAATTTAATTCCCATCGTCACCAAAATTAAAAAAAAAACTTAAATGGCTTTGAAAGAACCTTACTTTTATGATTATAAATCTTAATGAATAAACAAAAATTTTAAAGCCAAAGAAAAAAAAATTTGTAATTCGAATATTATTTGGCATGTAATGAAAATAGTTTGATTTGAAATCTGTACGATTTCGAAAGTGTATTTTTAATTTTTTTGATCAATTTGGTATACAAACCACGTCTATTGCATAAGTGATATACTTTATAAAATCGATTTGTATAAAAATCAGTATTTTCATTAAAGTTAATCAAAAATATATAGCAAATCGTATTGCCTTCAAATCGTACGATTTTTAGCACGCGTATAGATAACAGGAATCCTGCGTACGTGTCCGACGGAGGCTTCGGCAGTTATTCTAACCTAACACCGCTTCACATATCCATAGTCGATCAAGCGTTACTTAGTATTGCGAGGGAAAGTCACGGCAAAGGGAAGATTATATCGTCAAAAAAATATGGAAATGCTGAGCAAAAGGCTCCCACAAACTCAGCTCCCCAGTGATGATATTATCATTAAGGTTACTAGATTCAATAGAAGATTTAAGATCGAGCTCAGCAATAATGCAAAACGGAGTGCATCTTCACTGTAAAGGCCATCATCAGGAGAGCAAACTGCTCTGGTACACTGACGGCTCTAAGACTCTGTAGGTATAGGAACCGGTGTATTTGACCCCAGAACACACATGCCTGTGCCATTGGGAAAGATGCCAAGCAACTTCCATGCGGAGATATTCGCCATTCTTCTGTGTGCAGAGGTTAACTTAAAGAGGAACTATCCACATGAGGGAAAGAAGAAAATACGATGTGTGTACTCTATAGTGTTTTTTTCAGACATGTGGTTTTCAATGAGGCAATACTTTCTGTGGAGTTGGTCTTTCCGACAGCTGTTATTAGTCTTATTATCAGTTTGGTTTGCCATTTCATAATGAGTCCGTAACAACGTTTTCAAATCGTGCAAATTTATTATCAAAATAATGGTTCGGTTTGCGGGACGCAACGCACGCTCCGTCCAATATTCGGTCACACTTGGAGTGTCAATAATCCACAAGCCGTTGTTGAGATGCCGTTACCTCCTCACAATGTCACTATTTTGTGTGCTCTATGGGCAGAGGGACTCATTGGTCCATATTTCTTCAAAACTCAGGCCGGCCATAATGTTACAATCAATGGGGAAGGCTATGGAGTCATGAATTGGATGATGTTGATGCGGACGACCTTTGGTTCCAACAAGACGACGTTCGATGCTATACAGCCAACGAAACAATAAATTTATTGAAGGCAACTTTTGGCGAGCGCCTTATCTCGTGTCGTGGGCCTGTGGCGTGGCCTCTAATATCATGCGATTAAACGCCGCTGGACTATTTTTTTAGAGGTTATGTGAAGTCGCTTGTCTACGCAGATAAGCCTGATACGAGAAACGGCCCCAATTGTTGCAAAAAGTTGTCGAAAATTGAGATAGACGAAATAAGCAGGATTTATTTTATTATTTCCTTTTAGAATTGACTACAAAATTTTCGATTATAAAAATAAATTAATTTAATCATTACGATTATTGAAACTAAGTAATCGTTTGGTTTACTGCTCAAAATCTGAACTTAACATTCTGTTTCATTCTACTTACGTATATACGAAGTTTTTTCATATAATAAATGCACTCGGAAGTTTGCCATTGTCTACCGAGGAACGACCGCAGTTGGCAAACCCTTTCTATAATTAAACGACAATATTAATTTTTTAGATCAAGGCCAGTATAAGGAAAGTATCTCGGAAAAATGGCAATACTGTTGAATACCTTTCTATAATTTTTCATGTTACGCTACGTTCTCGCTGCCCTGTATTTTACACGTTGTATATAATAATAGGTACTTCGAAATGCCACTATCGAATAATTAAATTACGGGCGTGGCTGAAATTACATGGAATATCCAATATATATTTTCACCCCGCATGCAACGCTGTGTGGTAATTAAAATTGGCCGCATCTTATGGTTACACACGCCACATCAAAATATTTTTAACACAGGTCTTACAAATGTACGTGTACTTATTTGCTCAGCTTCATAATTGCAGTTTCAATGATCTACCGATCGAAAAGCGAAAAATTCATGTCACACTAATCGCTCGCGTGCATAATTTGTAACTCCCGAGCTGATAGTACTCACTGCTGAGACCAATAACTATCGCTCCACCATTTATTGTCTTCGCTTAAGCGCAGCTTATTACACCTTACATTTTGAGCTACCACAACTCGAGCGTGCAACTTCATCCTCATTCTCATCTTCATCTTCATTACTTTAACTTGTTTTTCAATTTCGAATATTATAGGTACGAGTATATGTATGAAGTAATTTCAGCGTTTACGCTCTGTGTAAATAGCTACACCATCACCAGCAAGCAGACTACAGCAACAACCATAGCAATTATATTGCAAAAAAAAAAAAATGCAGACACAACATTTGACCAGGCGTGGAGGCCATGTCCAAGTTCAATTGTATAGGCAAAGAAAAAAACAACAAACAAATACTGCCATTCACAGCGCCCAGCAAAGTCAAAGACAAAAGCAAAAACAAATATTTCAAAAGCATAAATTATGAATCATTTAAACGCTTCCTTATGACACCGTTGAAGCTTCATTCGACTATGCTCTGTATGTAGGACTCGAAGCAAACACCAATACACTCTCACACTCTCACTTGTTGCAACAACAGATTACACTTTTTGCCACAGGCGATATCTGTATGTATGTAGTATAAACCGATATGCAGGTATGAAACTTCGCATATGTTGCTCGGCACTGCCAGCGCAAAGTGAAAATCGAAATGCAAACATGTTGTCGACTTTAAGCGCGACGTTGGTGATTAACAGGCGCGTAAATATTATAACCAGTCAAGGAGTTGGTTACCTACAACACCACCAAACAAACGCAATCCATCGTCTCTAACAAGTAAGTATTTATGTTAATACTTTATTACTTACTTGCTGGTTTCTTCTGTAGACAGAGTCGCACCGAGCGCAGGAAGGGAGCACGTCGGCAGTTGAGGTAGCGCAGGAAGGTGCTGTCCACCACTGACAACCAACAGTCTGCAGTTGTTGCTGTTGGGCCATCATCACAGTTAGTTGATGTTGCAATTTGACAGTTGCAGAAATGACTAAACAAATAGACAGACAAGTAGACAAATTGTTGGTAATAGAGCGGTCAAAGCAGTAAAGTGGGCGGAGAGGAGCAGAGGCGCAGAGGCGGCGACGTGCGTGATTTGTGAAAGGCTGGGCAAAAACGTAAAAAATATTTTTTTAACGCATTTATTTAATTAAACAAATGTGTCTAGGTTTATTGAAAAACTGAGGTAAAAGTAACTATACGGCTATTTGCAAATCATACACCTGCGCTGGGAGTTGTTGAATTGGAGTGAAATCTGGCCTCGGACTCAAACTGTGGTCATTGAGATTTATGAAACAATTCAGATGGCGAGAATTTGTCCACTTATCTAGAAATTGGTTTCAAAATTGAGAGATACTAATTAATAACAATGGTATCCAATTTGTATAAGTAGATGTTCATCATTTTCAATATTTTCTCTTTATGTACAGTGGGGAGCACAAATGTGGGCACAGTGTATTTTTTACAACATTTGAAATATTTTGATAAATGAAAAATTTATTTTGTTAAATTTTTTTTATATGAATCCTTCGCAAATATTAGGAAGGTTTCAAAGTTTGTACAAAATGTATTAAAATTCCAAAAACAAATATGTATATCAAAATTTGAACTTTTTTTCAGAATTTTTAAATATTTTTTTTTTTAATTTTAGTATAATATGTATTGCTAAAAATGGCTAAAACTTCTTATGAATTTTTGCCAAATTTTTGTCTTGGAAATTTTTTTAATTCACGCTTGCAGTTTAAGTGGCATTAAATTCGCAATACCGCCAGCTCAGAGAAATATTTAAAACCTACGAGAATTTGTATAAAATACATCCATTAAAACTTTTTGTAAATTTTTAATACATTTTGTACAAATTCTGCAATTCTGATCTTTACGCCACTTATTAAAAAATGGAAGATATTTTTATAAAAACGTTAACAAAATAAAATTCATAGGGAAAAATATTGCCAATATTTGTAACAAAATCACTCTGCACTCATTTGTGCTCCCCACTGTACTATGCGCGGAGAAATTGAAACTTCGAGGGACAAATTCAAGAAATTAAAAGCGTTACAAAATATTTTCTAATAGATGTGCATATTCTATCATTTCTTTTGATTTCATTTTTCACACAGCTGGCAACTCTCAATCAAATATTATCGAAACTAATATTTTCCAAAACTCTTTCGTTTCTGAACTGCATTAACCAATTTAAGCAGTGGCAAATCTCTCAAAAAATTTTATGAAAACGTTTTTTGTTCCACACCAGTATTTTGACACATTTTTTTAAATATTTTACTAATTCATTTATATTTAATTGTTTAAAATGGTGGCAACCCCCATTTAAATATTTTCTAAATAAAACTTTCTTAATCCTTTCTCGTCTGACACTCATATTATTAAACATACGTATCTGATTGAGTTTAATAATTCAATTTTTTTTAATTTTTCAAACAGCTGGCAACCCTGTTCTGAAATATTTTCAAATTTAAGTTTCCTTAACCCCCTTTTGCGTAACACCAAACATAAACTTATTATTTAAATTAGATTGACCCTTACAAAAAGGTGGCAACCCTCTAAAAACATATTTCCGAATCTAATCTTTTTTAAATCTCTTTCATTTTGCACTCATATTTCAATATTTAATAAAACTTTATAATTTTATTGGATTTAAATTTTTAACCGGTGGCAACTCGCCTCTTTTTTAGAACCATGGTCTTATGATCTCGCAGACTCCTAATCTGTCCGTGGAAGCTCGAATAGAAAATAAAATAAAAAAGTATTTTGATAGATGCCGATAGCAGTAGACAAAATGTTTGTGGCTTTTAAATATTCGGAAGATTTGCCGATTTAATAAGAAATTTAAACCAAAAATAAACAAATGAAAATTAGTTTCCAGCATAGTTCATTTATTTAATTAAATTTATTTATTACAGCTTATTATTTGCCTAGTTTACAAAAAAAAAAGTACAATGTGTTCAGCATCATATAGCTAGATCAGACGCCGGTTTTATGGTGTTTTATGGTACGCACTCGTTCCGAAATATGAAACCTACGCGAAAATTTTTAACGGGTTTTAAAAATCCTATCATTTTTTAACTGTTTCAATTAGTCCTTTATTACCACATTTAGTTCAAGTCCTGTTTGCTCAATTATTATGGAAATAGCCCTATGCTTATACACTGACGAAACTCACCAACCTGGCAGTTGTCATAAGTACTGTGGTTAAAACTATGACGCAGAATATAACGTTGGTGTCACTTACTCAGTAGAGGACTGATAACCATTTTGGCCACATAATTTTAGGCGCATCAAACTTGTCTACTGTCAGGTTGGCGAGTTTTGTAGGGAGGTATTCCCTAGGTTTTAAGAAACTTCTTTTCTTTATTATAAATTTAAAAAAAAGATATTATTACAATAAAACTTAAAAATATTAAAAATGTACAAAACCTCTCACACTTCTTCCTTTGATTGAAGAACTAAACAATCCTGCGGCTACAGAGCTGTAATGGTAAATTTGAACACACTGGGTTTAGGCGAAGTAATTTGAACGAAAATAAGTAATTTACATTGTAATGTGAACATGATTGGCGAAGATCACTCAGAAATAAAACTTAAATTTCGTTGCCTTTTGGTAGTCTGCTTTCCCAAACGTAAACTATAAGTAAATAGAAACGTTCGCCTCTAAATATCTTATTCACCTCAAGCACTTTGCTATGATATATTTATATACATATGCATGCATAGATCCATACATATTTACATAGATATGTAAACACCTTAGAATTTTTTTTCATTCCAGTGTGCCACATATCATTTTTGCTTGAATGAAATTCCACTTGCGCTAGCACGTGAAAACCGTCAAATGTGGCAGCTATTCTACACACCTTGCCAACGCTATTCAGACATACGACCGCTAGCAAATCCCTCTACTACAACATGCCACTCAAATACTTAAGAAAAATTCTATGCGTATACATTTGATATATGCGTTTTGTATAAGTATTCGTTTAAGTTTGCTAGATGGCTAATTAAGCGATTAAGTACGCGTATGCAGGCATGCAAAAATAATCAACAAATTAATAATGTAATAAAAATATAATAAAGAGGCGTGCAACGCACAGCACAAACAGCAATAACAAAAAATGAAGAAATTCCATCAACTAAACAACCGGTCCGAAGTGACCAAGCGAATTATACCAGCACGCATACGATTTGCGATGAGGCCGGTATGCGAAAAGAAAAATTTCGTCAACATACAGATACAGTGATGGGGAATAATTTAGCAGGTTTCATGAATTTTTATTACTCACTGCTTTATTTAACTTAAGCAAAAATTTCTTTAATTATATATATAATTATATATACCTGAGATATCCATATTTCGCACTAATAAATTTGTTTCGAATTTTCCAACGGATGGCAAACCCTCAAAATTTGTTCGAGACTAAGGATTTTTTCAAAACGTGAACAGTTCAAACAAATATTGCAATGCTTCATTTATTTTCTAGATTTAGTTGAATTTAATTTTTTTAAAAGTGGCAACCCTCTCCAATTATATTCCTCAAAAAGAGCTTAAGTAAGCCGGCAGTATAGTAGAATTTACGTTAATTTAGTTTGAATAAACGCTATTTATTTAGGTGGCAACTCTCTTCAAAAGTGATTTCATCTAAACGCTTTCCTTTAACTTATTTATCTCATTTAATTTACTCCTTTAATTAAGTGGTAACACCCCTCCAACATAATAAATCTTTCTTAAACCTCTTTTGTTTCAAGCGCATATTTCAATATTTAATTGCCATATCTAAACTGACCACATAAATATTCAAAGCTTTTCGAAAAAGTCGTGAAAGAAAAACAATTCTTCGAAGTTAAATAAATGATTGAGCCACTATAGCACACAACTTTGTCTGTGGGGCTTTCTGCAATCACCAATGTGTCGGAGTTTTCTCAATTTTTTATTTTATCATTCAAAATTGAACTTCAAGTAGATATTATCTGCACAGATTTTTCAAAAGCATTCCACACTGTCCTCCATATTTTATTCTTGTGGAAACTCAAAAAAATAGGTGTCCATTCAATTTTTCTTTTCTGGTTAAAGTCATTGTCCTGAAACGGAATTCCTTATGTTGAAATTTCTTTTTAATATATCTTTGGACCGCTATTGTTTGTTTTTTTTTTTATCAATGGTATGGGGAGTTGCTAAACCTTTCGAAGTTTCTACGCTATGTACGCTATGACTTTAAAATTTTCACTGTAGTTTCCTGCATGCCAGATATTTCGTTCTTTTAAAGCGACTTAAATAATCTAGCTGATTCGAATATTTCCAAACGATGTGTGCTAAAATTCTAAATGCTATATCCTCAACTTATATCCTTGCTAATATTCGCTCAACTGTTGTAAATGAGCTTGTGAATCTTGACGTGGTTTTCTAGTCAGGATTTTACTTTGTTAATCACATACGTTTCATCATTCCTAAGGTGTATTCTAGCTTAGCTATTCTGCGTCGCACTGCGCGGAGATATATGTAGATATCCTTCTACAAGAAAACCACTTTATCATTCTCTAGTTAGGTCAAAATTGGAGTACGCGTCAATAATTTGGAATCCAATTTATTCTACACATTCCCAAAGTATTTGAAATAGTGCACCCTAGGTTTGTATGCCTTGATCTGCAACCTCTTTAATTTAGTGATCCTTTTCCGTCTCCATTCCCCATTCGGGCCCATACAGTTGTATGTTGATAAATAAAAAATTACTTGCTTCTAGGCTTATCATACAATCGTTTATATTCGTCTATGATAAAATGTGTGGTGTCATTAATTGTCCTTATTTCTTTCAGCAGATATTTTTTAATGCTCCCCACCGATCTTTTCGCTTTCGTTATCCGTTTCGTGTGAAAATTTCTATATCTAATTACTTAAATTTGTCTCTTATATATAAGTACTCATATATTTAGTATCCTCGGTTTAGATCTCTACTTTTTATAATCTTGAATCAAATTATCTCTAATGATGTAATTTAGTCTCTAAGTTTTTATCTTTAATTGGTACTTTAGTCACTAAGTTTTTATCTTTAATTGGTAATTGGTATCAGATTGGTACTAGAGGTACGTCTGTAAGGTTTTTTAAATAAACTTAATAAAATATGTAATGAAAAGAAACTTAATGTACATCTGAAAACTAGCTTCTCTAAGGGTACTGTTGCTACTTGATCAGCTGGTTCGAAAAAAACAGCCCATCATTCATACCAAAATACTTCGAGCGCGATAACTTGCATTGTATTGGTATCACTTCGAAAGACCCACAAAGTTGATTGCTGTTTAATTAGAATTTATATAGAGTATTATACCGGGAATTTGAAGCCACTGGAAGGAATTTCTTCAGAATTTCTAGCACTAATCGCACGATATTTTATTTAAGCAATCGGCAAATTATATATCCGGAATCCAAATTGTATCTTTTTTTCTAACAAATGTTCATTGAATAAAAAATTGGGTTATCCTTTGAAGTCTCCTGTAGAGAAATACACCATTTCTACGAAAAATTATTTTCTAGCCATTTAAAATACATGACAGGCATTGAGCGCGCTAGGCGGCTCCTAATGTTTTTTCGATACAGGACAGTCCTAAAAGATCAGAATATTAACTACACTTTTTTTTGGACTAACCTAATTTATACATACATTATACGAAGACTCTGTCAACCGTGATGAGCCAAATTGTTGCGAAAAAACTCGATTCACGTATGATAATTTTTCAGCGCATTGTTAACTCATTTATTTTTATTTTTTCTACGGTTTTACTGAAGTGTCATAGAAGAAAGTTTTTCCCAACTGCTCACCCTTGGTAGTAGAAGCCAGTTTTTATAGTTTTGTAACGGAGTATTAAAATTCCGCATTTGAAATAACTGTAGTAAACTATAACTCCCTGCCCTTGCTCGACGCCAAAAGCTCGCTTTTGATGGTTATGAAAAATTGCAGTGCCTTTCATTTTTTGACTTTTCGCAAGTTTAGTATTTTTTCTAAAACAAAATTAGCTCGCGAGTTCCCATTTCCAACTATCTTCAAATTTTATATTCGTTCTTGATCTGGCTTTGATTGACTACAGATAGCAGGCATGTGTACGCTGGTCATCTTTCCTGCCTTAAATCTTTTGATAATTAACATAGTTAATAATAGTTGCAAAGCATTTATAGGAAAAAAATTAGGAATAAAACCTCGCATAGCACTCTCGATGTACACGGCAGTGATAAGAACTATTCTCTTCTAAGGGGTTAACGTCTGGTGGTCAGTGCTAAGCAAATCCTTGTCAGAAGCCAAGATGGAGCGAGGTACAGCACACGGCCTCCATGCTGGTCACGGTAGCGCTACCCTCTACAACTACTAAGTCTAGAAGTAATTTGCAATCTTCCACCGGTGGATCTATAAGGTAAATTTCTGCATGGTTGTGGTACCGGTCCTGGAAGCTCTCCCAAATACATTAAAGAAAACAGATTACACTACTCCTCTATTCTGCATGGACAATAAATTATCCAAAAGAATACCAGAGAGGAATCAATGGGAAGATGCCATAGACCTAGACCCAGAGTCGACGGCTGTCTTTACAGATAGTTCCAAACTCAACGAAAGAGTGGACAGCGGTATTCACTCCAACGAATTACCGCTGGACCTCAGTTTTCACTTAGCGAACCACTGTAGCATTTTTCAGGCTGAGATAAGTACCATAATGGCGGCCCGGTTCGGTGCCTGACAGTGTCCGCTCCTACAGTGATACCTCTCACTATATACTCCGACAATCAAGCGGCTATTAAATCTTTTAATTCTCACAAAGCAAAGTCCACGCCCAATTGCCATAAAATGCAGAAATCCCCTCAATCTGATCACGTCTAAGTGTTCCGTGACTATGACATGGGTCCCTGGACACAGTAACATTCCCGGCAATTGCGCAGCAGACGAGTTGGCAAGGAAAGGGGCATGCCTCTAACCTCCCGATCTTCCGTGCTACGTAAGGCGTACTCGGTGGTTCACCTTCTATGGGAAAGAAGAAAAAAACGTAATGGCCTCCGCCAGTGGTATCACAATGAGCTTCATCAGCCTACGTGGGCATCCGTGGACTTGCATGATTGCAGCCGCTCTAACCTAACCTAACCTAACAAATAGTATCCATTTTGCGTGAAGTAGTATCTATCGAATGAAGTGGTGCAAGTTTTAGCTAATGGTGCTAGTGGTGTCTAGTTACAATTTTTTGTTTGCATAGCAACAAAATTATGAAATATATTTCAAGGTCTATTATAGCTACAGAAAAATTTTCAAGTTAATTTTGAAGATTAGATGCTGGTTGAGAGACTTCAAAATAGCGTATTTGGGATTGCACTTTAACTGCAATACTGTTCACTTTTTTAGCTTTTAATGCTTGGAAGACTTACATAGATATGCAGAAATTTTACAATGAAAATTGAAATATATTCACAAGTATGCTAATTTACTACGCACAAATGTATCCGCACACTTAGAGCATGTATGGAAAAGAAAAACACAGCGAATTTTTGCATTTCTTATTTATTCTGGGAATTAATATCGCTTTGCATTTTAATATATCAGCAGCGCTACTTCTTCGTACTTTTGGCAGGCATATTTTCATGACACAGCTTTGGGTTAGTTCGTATAAATATTACATGGCGTATTGCCTTGTGTTTTTATTTGTTTTTTGCTTTACACTACCTTCCACATTGCGTTGCCAATTCACGTTATTTACGGGTTCGAATTCCTTGCCCGCACATTTTTTTTTTTTTTTTGTTTTTTTGTTGGCATTTAAGCTGCTTGTGATTGACTAATAAACACCTTTTAGCGCATAAATCACTCATTGATAAAAATCTTTTTAACACAATTTATTGACCAAAGTTCGTTGGTATTATACTTATAAATAGCTGGACAAAAGAAAAAAAATATTTCTTTACTTAAGATGAGTTTACAGAAACTTGCGTTTAAAAAGAGGCATTTGAAAAGTTGCAATTTATGCATTGAAAATAAAAATTAATATCTATATGCACACACTCGTATATTTAGAACAAAAGAACCTATTTGAAGCGAGCAGGTTCGTTGCTTTAGTCTTTCATTTTGCGCCAACCTTCCATGTAACTATTTTAAAAGATATTCGAATGTGCACTTTCAGTTACATACTACTAGTAATGTCGAAAATTAATACCGATATAAAAATATTTTGAAAAATTTTCATCGGAATATAATCAGAGATCCAGAATTTAGTCATTTGAAGGTTCAGCTTTAAAAAAGTCATCTATATTTTTTCCATATTTTTATAATTTCTTTTTCAATGTTTCTTCAAAACCAACACTGAAAAAATTGGTACATAAGAAATGAGAAGTAAATTAATATTAAGCTGGAAAACGCAAGTTTTGTATTATGATTGTTTTCTTTTCAAATGAAATTTATTGAAGAAACTGAGAAGCATATTATAGATCAAACAGAAAGCAAAAAATACTAAGTTTTGTGGAATAAAGCATGACAACAAAATTTCCAACATTTTGCTTCATAAGCACCACAAAAATTTTCTAAATCAATTAATTAATATCAATTTTCTAAAGCAATAATTTGGCTTTAACAGATTGAAAAAATATCAATTAGTCGATGAGTTATAGCCAAAAAAACCATATAAACAATATGCTGAAAATCGGCATTTGACTGCAAAGTTCGAAGGTCGATTAAAAAAAAATTCGAACTAACATAAACAAAAGATGCGATACGGGTCTTCTAATTTAGCCTCTATTTTCACCCCTCACTATCAGAATCGACCTAACTTTTGCTAACCTGAATTCGCTCCACAGTGTTATGAGTTTGTTAAGCTCTGAAAGGAATGAGTATTCTAAATAATGTCGGGGCTATTTTTGGATAATTTCGTTACCATTTTGGGACTAGTTCAGGTTCATTTCAGCATTAGTTCAGCACTAGCTCTAAAATATTTCGGAATATGTTCAGTATGACCTCGAGATTGGTTCGAAACTGATTATTAAGGAAGACTTCGGGTTCAGGTTCGGTTTCGAAATTCATTCGGGACTAGTTTAGGGCCATTTCCGAATAAGTTCGAGACAATTCAGATCAGGATTAGTTCGAGTCTTAAATTAATTCCAAATTGATCCCGAAATAATTCCGAGCTAATCCCGCAATGATTCTGAACTAGTCCCGAACTAATTCCGAAAGACTCTAAACTACTCCGGAATTAATTTCGAAATTAACCTGAGCCCGAAGTCTTCCTTAATCAATCTTCCTTAATCAGTTTCGAACTAATCCTAAGGGCACTTTGAACATATGCCCAAATATTTTTGAACTACTTCCGAACAAATCCCGAGATGTTGCTGAACTAGTCCCGAAATAGGCCCGCACTAGGCTTGAAGTGATTTTAAAAAGTCCTGCTTTGTCTGGCTCATAATTGTTGTAATAATTTCAAGCTTGAAGTGTTTTGAAAATTTGAAATAATTCTCCACACTCACAATTATTATAAAGACTTTTATACGCCTCAAAATAATAATTACACGGTGCTCGAATTTGAGTTTTTTTTTTAACATTGATAGGTCCTGTGTGGTAATCCGAGTACGGTGATTTCAATGAACATAATCATTTTCCCAATTTGGTTCTAGTTTTAGAGGTATTCTCATTTCAAAATTTAACAGAAATACTTAAGTCAGTACATTGCTTTATTAAAAATTGCTTGGCCGGCTAGAAACTGCAGGCCACAATCGACCAAAGTTAGGTGGGAAGATGGCCGCAGGCCAAACAACACCATGGGCAGCAGCGGCCTCCACACGGAGGTGAAGCATCAGACAATGAGGGGGTATGAGGGGAATATGACGGGATTGGAGTGTGCCGTCACTCTGCAACAAAAAGGGAGAACGATTTTTTTTCATGGTGCGGATGGCATGTGAAGGGGATCACGGTCCGGCGAGCTAGCTTGTGCTCAGAGGCAAAAGCGTACCCCGTGATCTCCCGGGCATGCAATGGTTTAGATGCAGTCGCAAAGCGAAGATGGCACCGAGACTTGAGCTTGGCGGTGCACTATAGACGACCTACACGTAACACATGATAAACGGGATCTTTAAGACATCATTCAACGGCTGTGCCCCGCTAACCGTGTGAGATTAATTTATTCTCCTAAACAAGCATTGTCAAACAAAAAACTTTAGATTAGCAACTAAAAATATCCTTTTGTGTAATACAGTTAACATGTTTTCGAGCTTTTTCGAAAATTTTTCATATTTTTTTCATTATTTTTAGTTGATACATTTTGTAGGAAAAACATACTAAAACTGCTTTGTTGAAAAACAATTTTATTCTGAAAATGCGTAGCGTGGAAAAATATAAAATATATTCCAAATTAAGTAAAGTCGGACAATTTAAATTATTTGAAACTCACTTTTTTAGTTGAAAATCTACTAAATACTTATTCCTTTAACGCTGCAATAGCCAGCATACGCATTTTATATGGACTAGAGTCCGCCGATTTGGAAAATGACACCCAAGTTTTTCTGTCTCGTGTAGATTTTGAGATACAAAGTATTGAAGGGTTTTCAAGAATTTTTCCCAACAAAGGCAGAATTTTTCTCAATTTTTTCTAGCACTATTCCAAAAATTCATCTGAACTAAACATAAAATTACGCAAATTTTGATGTCCAAAAAATTTACATTTGTTTAGATTTTCTGACAAAGTTTTTGAAGATATTTTTAGCTATAACTTAGATTCTGCAAAGAGATGGAAATTTAAGTATAGAAAAGAGATTTATAAGAAATCTTTTTAGTTTTTTTTCTTTAGTTTAACATTTGTGAAAATAAAAGTAGAAATTGGTAAAAAAAATAGTAGTATTAATTAGTAGTAGAATTGATAAAACTAGTTAAAAGTAGCAGTAGCGTTAGTAAAAATATTGCAAATTAATAGTAACATTACTAAAACTTGTATAAGAAGTTATAAATAATAGTAGTATTAATTAGTAGTAGCATTAGCAAAAAATATTACTAGTAATTAGTAGCAGCATTAGTAAAAATAATGGAAATTAGTAGTATCATTAGTAAAAATAGTATCAGAAGTTAGTAAAAATAGTAGTAATAATTAGTAATAGTAGTTAATCCCGAACTACAAAAAGTTCCTGAAATTATCCCGAAATATTTAGTGCGAAAATAGTGCCGAAAACAAAATGGTCCAGAACTTGTCCACAAATGGCGCTGAACTAGTGACGCGACTTACGTGACGCGATGTAAAAAAATCAATCTAATGCCGCTAAAGACAGTTTACTTTAAAAATATAAAATTTAAAAATATAAATGTAATGCGGAAGTCTTAAAATATAACGGATTTTATAATTCCGATGGAAAAATTTTACAATTTCTTCTTTTTTTTTTGATGGCGTGCATCACTACCCTAATGTGCGCACGTATTTATGTCTGATTTGCCTACCAGAGAGAGATAAAAAAGAAATTAAATATCGTAACTCATAGTTTTTATCGTAATAAAACCAATAAAAATTTGTATAAATGGGTGATTAAGATAACTTTGAAACCACCAACACTGCACTGCACTGCACTGCACACAGCCCATCAACCAGCTAGCCATTCCATCAATCAACTACCACCACCAACCTGACCAGCTGCAATCATAAAAACGCAATCACAATTTCGTCTCGCTCATGTCTGCCGCGTCACAAGCGTAGCGTAATGTCTTTATGCTGTCAAAATGGGCAATAACAACGAAACGAAAGTCTCCTTCTATCGACCATAAGGATGATGGTACTAAAGATGTTGTTTGCCAACCTTGTACTCTGTTGGTACGTTGAAATACGCAAATTTACACACATTGCACATTGCGATGTTCGCGCAGAGATAAAATTCAGTTGAAAATTACTTATGCCACGCACATAGCGCACATTGCTCGCATACGGCCAACTGATTGAGTATAATCGTCGGCAATTAACATTAAAACAGCACATACCACGCATAAGCAAAAACATACAAATTATAAGTTGCATGCATTTTAAATTTTAATTCATACAATACATAAGTAAATAAAACCAAGCGCATCGAATTGTCGTATACAGTAAATTTTGTGAGACATGTTGATTTGCCACAAAAAATATGTCTCTGCATCAGTGCGCTGGAGGTGGGCGAGCGGAGTTTGATGGCGCATTTTTAAAATGGAAGTGTCAACAATTAATAACTCAATAATAGATGTGATGTCATATTTTTTAAAAATATATTATATTTATTGCATATTACGAAAGCGTGGACTTGCCATACTTCTATGCTGAACAATAAAATTAGAGGTTAGTCCCAAACTACTTGTATTATTTATCAATTTCTTGTCTACTTACTTCAATACACTTTTCACAGCATTTTATGTGCCGAAAATATAGTAGTAATAGTTGTAGTAGTACTTAGTAGTAGCATTAGTAAAAATAGTATTAGAAATCAGTCAAAATAATAGTATTTTTTAGTAGGAGCTCTTGCAAAAAAAAGTAGTAGAAATTAGTAGTAGCATTATTAAAAATAGTAGTAGTAATTAGTAGTAGTAACAGATATGCATTAAGTAGTAATAGTAATTAGTAGTAGAAGTAGGTAGTAGTAGTAGAAGAAGGTAGAACTGTTTTTCCGACAGGGTAAAAAGTTGATGTACATACGTTGGAACAATTTTCCATCATCCCTTATCAAGTTTAGTTTGGAGACAACCCTGCCTCGGCATTTCGCCATCTCCGGTGTCATTTTGCGTTCTTTATTCTTTATGTTCATTAAATTTTCTGATATAGTCATCGGTTTTTCACATTTAAATTTGCAAACACCTGGCAAGCTTTCCTGCACCTCATTCTTTTCATACTATTATAGCAATATTTCAGTTAACTTTAAATTTGAATTGTATTAAGGTTTTTATTAAATTTGCAAACAGCTGGCAGCCCTATTGAAAAATACTTGAAACCAAGCTTTGCTAGACTTCTTTCTCTTCACACTATTATTTCAGTATTTCAATTGACTTATTAATTGGATTCTAGTAAAGTTTTTAAACAATTGGCAACCCTAGCCAGAAATAGTTTTCAAACAAAGTTTTCTTAATTTTTACCGTTTAACTTCCTTATTGAAATACCTCCTTAATGCCATTTTTTATTCTATATTTTCTATATTTTTTAAATTTGCGAACAGCTGGCAACCCTACCAAAAAACCAAGCTTTCCTCTATCTCTTTCTTTTCGCACTATTACTGCCATATTTCAGTCAACTTATTGGATGAATTGTTTTAAGGTTTTTAAGCAATTGGCAACCCTAGTCAAAAATTGCTTTCTTCATTTTTACCGTTTAACACCCATATTTAAATGTAATTTTTTGTTCTATACTTTCTATATTTTTTATGTTTCCTCATCCCTTCATCTTATTTAAATTTGCAAACGGCTGGCAACCCCCTTGAAAAATATTTTTGAAACTAAGCTTTCCTAAACCCCTTTCTCTTCTTTTACAATTATTGAAATATGTATTTCAGTTGATTTGTTAATTGAATTGTATTAAGGTTTTTAAACAGATGGCAACCCTAGCCAGTAATATTTTTTAAACAAAGCTTTCTTAATTTTTACCGTTTGACTTTCATACTTAAATATTTCATAAGTGTTATTAAGTCTATTTAGCTCAATTTTTCCAATAGGTGGCAACCCTCTTGGAAATGTTCTCTCATATTTAAAGTTTCTAAACATCTTCGGTTTCCCACAAAAAAAGGAGCATTTTAGTTAACTTACTAACTAAATTGAATGAACACTTTGAGCAGTGGCAACCCTCTTTAAAAATATTTTCCTAAAACCATTCTTCGTTTCACATCGGCATTGTGATATTTCATTTATTTAATTTTTTTCATATTTTTGATATTTTTTTTTTGTGTCAGCAGGTGATAACCCTCCTCAGATATATTTTCAAAACTCTCCTTTCTCATGCCGGAATTTTGAAAGTAGTCTCTAGTCCCTAATTGAAACTTTTCGGTGATGAGAGGTGAGATTCATTTTGAGACTATTCGGTATTCAATGAGCTGTCTAAAGTCTTTAGCCTCAAACTAAAATTAATCATTTGTCAACTGGTACAGAGCAAGTCATAATTTAACTTTTAACACTCTCTTTAAAAATATCCTTTACACCAATCCAGGAAATGAACAATTTATAGGTACTTACATTTTGTCCACAGGCGTTTTGGTTTGAAGAGGAAGTGAATTTACTAGAATATGACGTTCAACGTTTAACGTAAGTAAGCCCCGTAAGAAATTTCATTTCAAAAACACACCATTTACTTTTCACTCATTCAAGAGACATAGTCAAAGACAAACAGACTCGATTTATTGTCAATTCCAGTTCAGTTTCATTGAGACTTACACCATGCCCAAACCAAAAGTTAATCTTGTAATTATCGCATTTATCTTAATTATCTCACCAATCTGCTTGAGAATAACGTCACCAAAAAGATCAGTATTTGGTTTACATTTAATTATCTGGGCAACCCTGCTTTACCCAATCTTTTTTATGAAAACTGTAAAACTGCAGTGAAACGAAACAAACTAAGGCGAATTCATATAAGGTGGTACCGTTTGTTTCGCCTCGATGGACCAAATGATGAGCTGAGGGTAAAACGCTGTGCCGGTTTTTCGTAAAGCGGGAAATTAAAAATCTAAACAATTAGATTAGAATATATAGAGTCTTTCAATAGGGACGCACAAAAGTAGACCGATAGTGACAGCAAACGACGCCATATTTTTCCCCGCCCTTTTGACATTTCTCTTCAGTAAGGTTTGCCATTTCATCATGGATAGATACACGATCCAACAACTAGTCGAAATTATTAAAATTTACTACCGAAATTCGGAGTCAATGGCCTCAACTTTAATAGCGCTACGTCAAATTTATGGGCGTCGTCATTTCTGTTTGAATGGCTTCGTTAATAAGCAAAATATGCGTTATTGGACAGGCAGCAATCCACACGTACTCCATGAGTCAACATTGCATTCCGAAAAAATTACGGTTTGGTGCGGTTTATGGGCCGGCGGCGTCATTGGGCCGTACTTCTTCCGTGATGATCAAGACCGGCACGTTACTGTGAATGGGAATCGCTACCGCTCAATGATAACCAAATATTTTTGGCCCGAATTGGATGATATGGACTTGGGCAATATGTCGTTCCAACAGGACGGCGCCACAAGCCACACAGCGAATGTCACAATCGATTTATTGAAAACCAAATTTGGTGAACGTGTTATCTCACGAAATGGCCCAGTCAATTGGCCGCCTGGGTCGTGCGATTTGACGCCCTTAGACTATTTCCTGTGGGGCTACGTCAAGTCTATGGTCTATGCCAACAAGCCAGCGATGATTGATGAACTTCGTACGAATATCGAACGTGAAATTGCAGCGTTATCGGCCGATTTATGCTTGAAAACCGTCGAAAATTGGGTTCAGCGTCTGGACTTCTGCAAGCGTGCCCGTGGTGCCCATGCAAAAGAAATCGAGTTCCATACATAATCACATCGAATGTACTTTCACAGGAATAAAGAATTTAATTCATATCCTAAACTGTTTTTGTTTTATTTAAAAAAAACTTTTGTAGCGTTCTTATTGAAAACCCTTTATTTTATTTAAATAACTCAAGGAACTCAACTTACCGCGTCAATCTGCTGTGGGGATCGCCAAAGAATAGAAGGAAACAATGGCTTCCTTAAACTTCGGAGACGCCGAAGTATTTAGCAGAGCTTTTTGACGAAATCGGTGGGTTCGAGTTGACATTTGGTGAACGGAGTGAACAGTTTGTTGTGTTTACATTTTCACTTTCTATTTACGTTCTAATTGTAAAACTCACGCTTTCTTTCTTTTTTTCGACATTCCATTCGTTCGTTTATCTTTCTTCGCTTTTCTGCACTCAAAAGCAAAACAAAAAATGCGAAGTTCTTGTACTTTTAACGACGCTGAATGAAGGAACATTAAATTAAAAGTAGCTAATATTAACAAATAAATTTTTAATGTCTTTTCGTCGTATATATTTATATATATATATATATATCGTACAACTATATTTCCCAAATTATTTATATAAATCAAATGAGCCCCATTCAAATTCCATTGAAAGCGTATACAAGGGCGCACCACTCTTAATTTTGCCATCACTCCATTCAATAGCCAATCGGCCAATCGCGTGGCATTCTTGCAAAGGTCGAAACCTCACTTCCTACGCAAAAACTGGCGCATACTGTCTGCCTCGCGTAGCTTTCTACAAAGGCCAAAACTACACTGAGTCCAAGTCAAGAGCAATAAAATGCAAAAATGAACACACACACATACACACACCTGCATACACAAACAAATGTGCTATGTAAGTATTACATGAATCGGATGCAGCTTGGTTGAAGCGTAAAACGATCGCTTACTTTATGATCACTTGAAAACCAATCAAGGATAATAAATAATCTTTCAGTTTGAGATATTGAAAATTGCGCACATTAAATTATATTCACACTTTGGCCCCGCAGAAAATGCCTTTTAAATACGAGCAACAACAACAATAGCAGCAATTTCGCTTTGGAGTTCGAAATTCATGAAGGGTAAGAGAAGAGCTGTGCGCTGTTAAGTTGCTGATCTCTTGCTGATCAACAAAACATGCAACAATAGCAATAGCAACAACAACAACAACAATAAAATACAATAACAGCAATAATATAAAATATGTGGACAACGAGAATGAGTGTATTCGCATTCGCATTCGCATTCGCATTGACATCGCGGCCTGTCTTCCAAGCGTCCCCATGGCTTAGTCGACGGGTCCACGGCACTGCAGTGCAACGCGTGGGCATTGCTAGTACCCCAAGTACGAGTACAAGTGGTTTTTTTTTATTTTTTTGTATTCCCAACATTATTGTAACAGTGTAGCAGATTTGTAAGACTTGGTGGAGGACATTCGCATTCATAAATATAAGTACATATACTATATCTATATATATATTGTTCATTCCCGTGTTCGTTTATTGCATACAACAACTAAAAAAGGAGGAGCGCTTATCATAATAACAATAATGTTAAAGTGGTAAAAATGGCAAACTATGTGCAAAATGTATAAAATATATACTCATGAATATTTTTTTTATATTTTTCTTTTTATTACAAAAACAAACACCACCACCACCATGTACTATGTATGCGAAGTGCAGTGAACAGAATTTAGTGTGGCAACAAAACGGGTGCTGCCACTGTCTGCTGCACGGCAACATTTGGCTTGATTCGATCGACTTGAAGTTTTCAGGCTTCGTTTTTTAGTTAATTCATGATGTTACCAAAATAATACATAAAATAATCACTCGCACACTATTTAAGAAGGAAATTTATGAGTGAGTGTGGTATGAAACGTTAGACTTGAGAGGTGAGAACAAAAAATTAATACATAGGGTTCGTTTTATTGTAACCGACTTGCAATAGGACGCTCCAACTCGGATAAAGTTTCCATTTGTTGCAAAAGCAACCCTGTTCCTGTTCTTTCAGTAAAGATGCGATTTCAAATAAAAACGGATTGAGTGTAAAAATGAAATTTCCCATGTGTTTCTTTAGGGATCTCTCACAATAGCGCAGTTTTTTCACTTCCCAACACTACATCTCAGGTCAGATATCATTTAACCGAGTTGGCTCAACTCGCTTATTTTTCCGAGTTAGTGCTGTTGCTTTTTGTTGCATTTTGTTATCGAACCTAGTGTTCTTTTGAAACTCGGTTACAAAGAAACGGACC